>CM062577.1:10945000-11570000 GCA_031468815.1 Morus bassanus | reverse complement strand
GTTACTTATTGCTAGGACTGAAGCCAGCGTTTGAAATAAATCTTGCTGGTTTTAGCAGTTTTGCTAATGCTTGTGGAAGAAATAGACTTTAGTGCAGTTACTCCTGATTTATGCAAAGTGGGAGAAGGATTAGATGAAAATCTGAAAACCAAGCATCAGTGTCCTTCAAAAAGCTCTTAAATGGGGTCAGGGAAAGCAATTTAGGGGGAAGCAAAGGGCTAAATATGAATCCCTTGGAGAAAATCCTCCTATGAGACTTTTAGTGTGAGACATTTAGGATCAGCTGTACCACCACCTATCAGCTGGCAGGCTGTAAAAGGGTTGAGCCGTTTAACTGCTTCATGTGACAGTCTTATTCCTGAATGACTAGTGTAGAGACTAAAAAAATGTAAAATTAAGTCATATGTCATTTTTAAAATGATTTTCAGATCCTGCCAGTGAGTTGGCGTCCATAGTAAGAGAGGTCTTGTGAGTGAGGTGGCCCTAAAGCCTGGCCCACCTCCACACTGGGGTAGCATCATGGTGTTGGCTGTGGTGTGTTTGCCAAACAGGATTCACTTTAGAGAGATTTCACATTTTGCCTTCAACACGGCAGGAATTAGGCAGGTGATGGGGTGCAGCACCTTCTCTTTGGTGTAGCTTTGTTCAAAAGTTGTGAACAACAGCTCAGCCATGTGAATCCAGCTGTCTCACAGCAGATGTCTTCGATCTGTAGCCCATGTATGCTCATCCTGAGGTTAAAGACAAGATCAGCTTCTCTGAGAGCAAGGAGTGGAACGTGCCCTTTTCCACCCTAAATTCTTCAGCGTTGCTCTGGTGGTTGTACTTATCATTAACTGCAGTCAGGCGATCCTCAGGAGACTTTACTGTAACAGAGACCATCCTCTTTTGTTTCCTTGGGGGCTATTAAAAAGCCACAGGGAGATTTCAGGTAAACCTAAAAACAGGTATTTTCCTCAAAAATGGACCAGAAGGTGAAATGATGCCAGGACACGATCACTGGGATGGGTGAGTTCAGCACTTCTTTAAAGCTGCAAAGGTAAAACCACAAGCAAAGATCAGACCAATCTGTGAATACAGCTCTTAATTTAAGAAAAGTTCAAATGTCTTTTCTTACAATTTGTAGACAGATTTTGCTCCACTGCCACAGTGAAAAGCTGACCATAACCTTAGTGAAGTTCAGAAAAGGGGTTATTAAGTGTGAATGACTTTTGGAAGATGATTTGAACTTGTTTGGATATCTTGTGTCATGGAATTTGGATGAAAACTGTTTGTTTCCAAGCTATCAGGGTTCCTGGTTTCTGTCAGAGTCTGGGAACAGCATTGGCCAGGGGATTTCCCTCCTTCTACATCCTTCTGCCCTCTCTCCACATGTAAGTTGGTTGCAGCAAAGGCAGATTATCATTGCAGTCAATACTGAGCATGTTACTTCAGTTCACTGCCAACTGTTGACAGGTCAGCAGCCTCCGTACAGCGCTTCTTGGCCTGGCACCTGCTGGAAAATGTTTCTGCTTTACCAGTACCCACAACTTCCACAGGCTTTTTCAGCAGTCTTATCAGAAAGGCCAGTAAATAAAAAACTTGTCTGAACTGGATTCCTTCTTTACCCCAAGAAAGAGCTCTATGGATTAAGGTTGAAGCCAAGAGATGCCCCGGGAAAAGCTTGCTTTCAGCTGCCCATAGTGCTCTGGTTCTGTGAATAATGGGGATCGTTTCCTTTCCAGGACTGTTGGTCTTTGCACTTAATATGCCATTTTTTACAAGGGCTATAATGATGAGGAGAGCCAGAGATGCTGAGGAACAGGCAGGTCATTCCTTGCAAGCGCCAGATGATATACAGCATACTATTAGCAGGGCGATACACTTCTTTCAGAAACCGAGCAAGGTTTCTTATGTAACCCACGGGTTTGATCTCCACCAGGCTAGCTATTTTTTCATGTTTGTCAGTTCCAGTGAAGCAGAAGTATTTCTGCTTCCTTGTCTGTAATAAATTCAGATAGGGCTTGTGCTGGCTGTAAGGCTAAAACTGAAAGATGCTCCTCCCATGACATTGAAAGCAGCTGAAAAGAGGGACATAAGCAGATTGCCAGGCAATCAAACAGCCCCAAGGTAACCTGTGCTGAGGGATTTTCTTTGGCCTCTTGCTGGTGCCCATCTTCTTTTTCTTCTCACAGCATCAGTACTTTCTGCCAGATGGCTATTATTTTTTACAGGACTACAGACAATTATACCTGTCAAGGGCATGCCAGAGTAGTTAGCATTTATGGTGTTAAGGAGATTACCTTCTAAATGTTAATAGCAGACACAGCCATGGTAACTTTCCTACTCAAGATCCTTACTAGATCGCTGCTTTGCAGCACTGAATGGATGCTATGAGGTTTGCAGATGTACAACACGATCACTTTTTGGAACAGAAAACATGCCTGTACACACCACACACAAAACTGATGCTCGCACACTTTGTCACCACATGTAAGCACAACAGGGTCTTCCACCATTCACATACGGCAAAGCTGTGCAAGGGTCAAAACCAGAGACATTTGCTTTCACATGATTCTCTGAGCTGGGTCACATCTGTAGGTATCAAGGAGTTGCTGTGTGTTTCCTGGGCATTTAAGTTGTGGGGAACATTTCTGTTGCCATTAGAGCCAAAATCGATCTGGGGAGCCACTAAATTTCCAGTCTCTGCAGCTGCTCGACTGTGTTTCCAAAGGCCAGAAGGTTTAGTCGGCTGTGAGAAGCTTGGGAAGCACAGCACCAGGCAGAGGGTTGGACATGGCATGGTGTGAGACATGTTTCATGGCCCCAGAGCTGCTGGTG
This sequence comes from Morus bassanus, assembly GCA_031468815.1. NCBI lineage: Eukaryota > Metazoa > Chordata > Aves > Suliformes > Sulidae > Morus > Morus bassanus. Next base: position 11,567,180 of record CM062577.1, on the reverse strand, counting down.
AGTCTCCGAGCCCTCTCAGGAAAGGATCTTCTCAGCTTAGATTGCACACACGTCAAAGCAGGAGCCAAGTGTTCATGTTTGTTTGATGGCACCTGGTGTATCAGGGCTCAACTAATGCTTCCAGCTGCAACTGGAAGGAGAAAAATCCAAAATAGCTGCTGCTTGAAATGGCTCAGAGACATAAATTTACGCCAAAACCATCAGTCTGCCCTAGAGTCACTGGAAACCATTCCTAACTTTGCAAACCGGAATGACTTTTCAGACATAAAGTTGGTAGTTGCTCAAGAGCTCTACACACCTGGTACCTCTTGGGCCCAGATCTGAATGTTGCCAGTTTGTAAAGCCAAATTCTCATTCTGAGTGTAAGAAGGATGGTCCCTCATCTTGGCTGTATGGTGGATGGTCCCACCACCCAGCAGCAGAACTTTGCTCAGAGTACTCTGTACAGACTGCGTTGCATTGCAAACTAAGGGGTGACCGTTTGTTGTCTTGTTGGATTTTGGATCATGAAGAAAGCAAAGGCTGAGGCTGAATAATGAATTCTCCAGGCCTCTTGCTGGGAGTGCAGGTTTAAAAGACACCCATGTTTGGCCCCAAGGGGACAGCCTTTTCCCATGGTCCCAGGAAAGCAGAATTAAAATTCTTCTTTTCCTGCTGGTCTGCAGCCAGGCTGATCAGAGAGTGTCTGAGGGTATTTCAGCTCACTGTGCTTCAGGCTGTTTCTTCTGTCTAAAGGCTTGTTGTGCAGACAAGGGGCAGAATTTGTGACTGTTGACTCCAGGGAAAAGCAGTGGTTAACACCAGAGGCAGGTCTGGCCCTTCCTGTTTATTCTTTCCAAGGGCAGCTGTCCTCCCACAGCTAAAGAGGAAGGTAAAACAGAAATGAAGAGGAGGGTGTCCCAGACACTGTCCTTGGCAGGTAGAAAGGAAAACTGAGTGAAAAAATAAGTAGTTAAAATTTTCTGTTCCTTCAGGTCTCCTATTTCTGTCCTTGATGTATCAAACAAAGGCAGAGGTGAGGGGGGGTAGAAAACCTTGGGAGGGGACCCCCAAAACCAAATTTCTTTGACACTAATTTGGTTAAAGAATAAGGAGATTCATTGCTGATTCTTACATGTGACTGCCTCCCTAAGCACAGAGAAATCCCATGTCAAGGTCGGTGGCTGAGTGATGCCCTTGGCAGAGCATGTACCACTCCCACTGGACCATATTCTGCTCTCAGTTACGTCAGCACATATGCAGGATGACCCAGCTCAGGTCAATGCAATGGGTGAACCAGGGCATCGCTCCCAATAAAGAGTTTGTCTTAGCAGGGTCTCGGTTTTTCATTGCCATGCTATGCTGACTGCACTAGGGTATCTCCCCTCCGTGTATGCCCATCTCATCCAGGAGTCTGAAAGGATGGATTAGATCAGCTGATGGGAGTCAAGACCTACTTTGAGCAAATAGGGTCAAATATGGTGCAAATATGGCTGTGTTGTGACTGTTTACACGCAGTATCTGTATTTTAAATGGGAAAGACACTTTCCAGTGTTCATAGGATAATTAATGAGCTGGACTCTGACAAGGGTGTTGGGTTGGCAGGTAAATTGCTGAGCACACAATCCAGCCATGGTTATTCACCAAAACCCAGATCTGTGCTAGCTCTCCAGAGCATTTCCAGCCCGTGGGATAAGTTAATAACATCATACAAATGTGAATAATCTTCTCAGGTGTTGCAGTGTCAGCGACTGTGGCATCTTGATTATGTCAATGAAGAGAGTGTTTTGGTCCTGCCAGCTGAGCACCTTCCCAAAGGAGGAGGAAGGACAGAAGGCTCCAAGGACTCTGGCATTCTCTACAGGGAAACATTATTAGAGCAAGATACGACTTTGGTACAATACATTAACTTATCCAAAAAATAGAGGTTCCAAATCCAGGAAGAGTGAAAGGAAACCGAACAAATACGTTTGCACAGAGTCCATCCGTCTGTTCATCCAGTTGTCTGTAGGTGTTGCAGAATGCACTGAAAGAACTTTTCCTGCCTGACATGTTCCAGCAATTGCAATGTCTTTTCAAGAACACCATGAGCTTTGCCAGCTTCCCAGGACTAAACAGAGAGAGACATGAAAGGTCTCAGGCTAGTCATTTGCAGAGTAGCAGGATTGTTTTCAGGAGTAGAACAAATTTCATTACAAAGCTGAATGGCTTTGGGAGTGTCCCCTGCTTTTCTGAAAGTCTAAATTCACTGAAAATTAGGGAAATGGCAAAATTTCAACTCATTTGGCAAATTCTGGATGGTTTGATATTGTAGTTGATACTCTTATTTTAATGGAGACTTGTGGATGAGCAGAAGCAGAATTAATTTCTTATTTCTCCAAGAAGGATATTTGGTTTGGTCACTCTGGGAGCCTTTCCAGCTCAAGATTTACAGTGGGATTCTAAAGATAAGAGTCTATATCCAGAAAAATGCAGAAAAGCTCCAAATCCAAATAATTTTTGGTGCTGAAAAGAACAGTCACAGTAGCTATGAGATATCATCTGCATCTGTTCTAGAAGGGTTTTTACTGTTCTTGCTATTATAAGAGCTAATTGAAGGTATCTCACATTTTTTTTTACATTTCATCAAAGTTTTGAGATTCTAAACTTTTATAGTACATATAACACCTCCCCTCCACTCCCCATAAGATTGATCCTTTTTTTTTCTTCAGATTTTAGCATTTTTTAGCTTCAAAATACTGAATGATTTAGTAGAGAAACAATTAGTGAGGAATTTCCAAAAACTGTTTACCAATTCCTCCACCTTCACCGTTTTCTAAGGCTCTGGCCAATGCCTTCTACACCATTAGGTCTGAGAAGAGCAGCACCATTTCTCCTTTGAATATCAAACTCTCACATTGCAGAAGGTGCCTATAGAGATACACTATAACCATCATCTTAAAAGTACTGAATCAAGCATAAGAAAAGGTGCTTTGAAAAGCAGAAGCATCTTCCTCCCTTTGCTGTTCTGCAAGGCTGTGCAGATAGGAAAATGCTGGGAAGCTGAATGCTGGTTGCAGAAGGTAAATACTGCCAGTTTTGCGCTCTGTAAAATTTTACTTGAAAGACCTCGGTGTCCAGCTTTAATTCCTGTCAGGCTGAAGAGACTTCGGCAAAATCCCAGCTAGGAAAGCAAACTCGTCTAACTCAGCCTGCAGCTCCTGCTCACTGATTATTTTCAATCAGAAAGCTCAGATGCTCGGCTCTGGTAAACCAGCCTGCTCCTTTTTTTGAAGTTAAAGGAGCTACACAACTTTATACAGCCCAAAGCATCCAGCCCAAAGAGCTCTGTGACTTCCAAAGGCAGATGTTTCTCTCCCTCTTTTTGTGCTTGTTCTTACAATTTTATTCACTAGATATAACTCACAGGAAAAACACCTTTTGGTTTCGAAGGGAGGCAGTGACACCTTATCTACAATTGTGCAAACAGCTGTTAGGTTTGTTTCCTGCAGTCATTTTATGTATCAGTAAAATGCAGTCAGGTGCACAGTTTGAATGAAGCATTATACTTAGCTTTGATTGCATTTTGCCCTGTTCTGCAAAGCTTGACCTGGAAATGAATACCATCCATCCCATGGGTATGATCCACTAAAGGTTTGTGTGCTGTTTGCTAACCCTCCTTTACTTGGGAAAGTCACTGAGCACAAGCAAGACCACTAGCTCAGGCTGAGCTTCTCTTTGTGCTGGATGCTGTATCCCTTAATGAAGAGGCAGTTCCTGCCTCCGGTCTGCTCAGTAGTAGTCAGGGTGTCCTCAGTTTGGGGCACTTAATTTCAAAAACAAGGTATGGGGCAAAAGTGATAGTTCAAACCAACAAGTAAATGCAATTAGAGGTCCAGAAATCCTCACCTGCAAGAATGGTCTGCAGTTATTAATTCTAAACAAACAAGAAAAATCCTAAAATAAAGAAAGGCCACCTGAAAATGTGTAGTAAATCATCTATACCCTTTGTCCATGGAGGAGAAAATCCCTGACCTTAAATTTCAGCCAAGATCAAGTTAGAGTGTCAGGATGAGCAAGAAGAGCAACAGAGCATGGGCTAGACATGTGAGGAAGGCAGCAAGTGTCCATCATTGATGATCACTCATTTCAGCAGCAATGTAACCCACCACCTCATTTCTGAAGCCCACAGCTGCCATGCTCATCCTGGGTTTCTTGTACAGACCGTTCTGCTGCGGTGAGTGCTCTTACCAACTCTCCTAGTCAAAACAGATCAGTGTCACAGGGTTGGTAGAGAGTTTTTCTTTGCTCTAAAGAACATTTTCATTGAAGGGCACCTAATACATTAGGAGAAGGAGAGGTGCCACCATTCACTTCACTTGTCAGTTTACATCTGGTCATTGGTGCCAGGAATGAAATCCAGCAGTCTGGGAGAACAGGATTAATTTGCTAATGAATTACAAGGAAAAGTCCTGCTGCAAAGGGGTGCTGGAGAAGGCAGAGTGCAGAAGTGTCATTAGGGAAAGAGCTCTTCCATTGATGCATGAGATAAACGTAGAGATAGATGGATACTGATCAGCGTCACATGGTAAAGTACATCTCAGAGACACAAGGAGCCTCCTAAAGAATCACCGTGATATATTTGAGGTCGAATTTTCAAAGTCACCTAAGGGTAACTTCTTTGGGGGTTTTAATATAATATATTGGTTTGCTTGAAAAAAAGAAACCAATCTGTTTAAAACAATCACAAGAAGACAAACAGTCAGCTGTAATTGAGAGTTATGCATCCATTTTGAAAAGGAGAGTGATTTTTCAGAGCTCAAAGCAATGAAGCACCCAGCCTCTATAGTACTTCAGAGGAATGTCAGCACCCAATTCCCTCTATTTAAAATTGAAACACAATGAATTTCATGTCAAGCCAGCCCTCTGTACAGAATAGCATGTATAAAGGTTTCCAGAGGATGTTTAGAGGCATAACATAGGGCTATAATATGAAATACATGGCAATTTAACATACAACTATAATTGTATTATACAGCCATTATCGACAGCACGACTGACACAATGTCCAATTACGGAGGGGAAATGACATCTCTTGCAGCTTAACAGCTACACCATTAAATATGGTCAGTCTGTGCCTTGGGAGAGTTATTAAAATGGCAGAAATTAATGTTAAAATAATTGATTGGCATTTCCTTAAGACGCAATAATATTCCCGTAAATCTCCTTTAGATAAGAGGAACACATCTGAGACATTAAAGGACTTTTGGTATATGTGTAGTGAGGGTGACTCTCAATGAATAATAAATGCTCTAGGTGACTTGTTGTTATGGCTTTGATACTGCACGATATTAACTTTTAAGGCATGCCTTCAGAACTCAGAAACTTTATGGACTCCTGTGTTTTATGATCTTGCAACCTCAAGTCCTTCATCCTGGAGACAGCAGCTTTTTTGTTCCAACTTGTGATTACCAGGTAGCCGCTGGCACCGCTTTCCTGTCTGCACCTTACTCTCCAAATCAGCCTCTCTAATCGATGTTAGTTTTACTGGGCTGAATTGAACCACTTTAGACAATATTTCCTCAGACAGAAAAAGTTATCTAGGGCTTTACTGTTCCTAAGTGATGTATGCACATTAGCTAATTAATTAATCTTGCTGAGTAGCATATTAATTTCTTTTAATTTCCTACCCTACTTGAAAGGTAACATTTCCCTGAAACTAGTGTGGTGGTATAGGAAAGGATTTGTAGATTTAGACTTTCAAAGTCAGCTTGTGGGGTTTGGCTCTGAATTATGCAGGAAAATACACATACGAGCGTGTGTGCACACACACACAGACACAGACGACACAGACACAGACACTTGCCTTCACAAGAAAGGCATGCATCCTTTCTGTCAACGAAACAATCATTCTGGTCCAAATGGGCCTCTTAATGTAAGTGCTCTAGGAGTTTACCTCCTATTTTCAAAGATGCTTAAAGCCATATGCAAAAGAGGATTGAAGTGCCTCATAGGAATTTCGATACCTAAATCCAGCATGGCATGCTGGCCCTTCTGCTTAGCCCCTGCTGCTGGCTCCATAGAACCCTTTTTGCAGTTCGTAAAATCAAGGCTTTGTTTCTTGGCATATACAGAGGTACCTTGGTCCTCTCTGAAGACCAGCCCTGCTGTAAAGTTGGAAGCAAAGCTCTTCTCCAGCCAGGTCCTCCCAAAAATTCAGTCCAACAGGCAAGCTTATTCTCCTGGAGGGACTCCAAACTACCAGGCTAGATGGCTTCTGGACTTGTGTCCTGTGGACATTCCTGGGAGGTAGGGAAGGACAACCCAGCCTTTGAACTCCAAGGTTATGGTCAAGCTGGATGGTCCCTTCTGGACTGGGGAAAAAATAAGACCTGTATCACATTTGTAATAAAGTGACAGCTACCATCCAGCTTGATTTATCTGTTCATTCATCATAAACCCTAGCCTCTGATGTGCCAGTCATAATTCAAGGACAGGCTCAGAACTGTGTTCACCCCCAAAAAACCCCATTTGTAAGCTGTTATAGGGCTATGGTACAGCCTTACCTCTCCCTGAATCTGCACCTAATGCAGAGACTTTTATACCAGTCTTACACCCTTGTGCATGGGACAGGCACATGCATCCAGGTAGAATTACTCCAAAGGTTCACATCAGTGTAATCATCTGTACTTCTGGAAACAGGCTGTGAAAAGGCCATGACACAGACTCCAGATAGGCTGGAAGCCACTGCCTCACCTAACGTCTAGATGCCGCCAACCAGACACTGCTTCCCCTATGAACTCGGGTGTTTTTCCTTAGTACTGGTTTGGGGCCACCCCAAGGCCTTTGACATCAAGCAGGACCTGAGTGATGCATAATCTTCACAGCAACCTGTCTCCTCACAGGGTGACCACAGATGTGCCCCAAACAGATCATCACCTTATACTTTTATTTCTCTTTGGTGTGGTGTGATAGCTTTTCTTCAATGGCAAGGCATGATCATGGGGCAGGTTATCCACCTCATAACCACCCTCTTCCCAGGATGTTGCTCTCCCACGATGGCAGTAATTGTTCTCTGTGGGTGAGTAACAGCCACAGCCATTTTGATTTGGCATTATTTTTCCATGAAATGTTCTACCTTGATGCTGTTCTGCCTCCCAGCCAACACATGATGCTTCCCAAGACCTAAATAAGCCCCTTCATCCTTCTTATTTGTACAGTGTTAGAAGTGGTGACAGGGTTGACATTCCTTTGCTGAACTTCTCAGGAACTTCTTTTTTTTCTCCTTTTGTCCTTTTTTAAGATTTCTCAGCAGTTCTGATCAGCTGTTTATATTTAAAGGTTGTCAAACTCATTTAAGTTAGCAAGAACTTTCACTTCTATGAGCAGGCTGGAAGAGGGTGATGCTCCTTCTCATTTTTGCTGTGATGCTTTTTAATTGTCTTCAGCTTAAAAGTGCTGCAAAAAGATAAAGAAAACAAACAAAAAAGTGTAGATATTTTTCTAAAGAAGTGCTACAAATTCAGAGCTTTCTTGCTTCTGGGCTGGGCTTGATTCTGGGTTGGTGGCATTCTTGCAAGGGTGGACGAGAGTCCGCTCTTCTGCATCTCTGATAGGGGCTGAGACAGTATTTGCTTTATACTGGAGCCAGTGAAATGGTGTACTTGCCCTATATAAAGTAACAGATAATTTTTTTTTTTTTTTCAGTAAAATGTTCTATTTCATTTAGAACATCTGGGTGCGTGGAGCTGGGTCTTGTGTAACTGGACTGCAGTAAGTTTGGAAATCAGATTCCATTTTGAACTGAAAAATTGAATCACTTCTCACTGAAAACACAGACCTAAAAATCATTATATTGCTTGAGAGCACAGAAAATATGTGCAGGGATAAGGAGTGAGATCTTTAACCCATATAGTTTCATGAAATTCCTTCAACATGAATTTGCAAAACATTTTAGTTGATCAGATTTTTGCTTTTTGTGGGAATGGTGTCAAAAAATACATTGCCTTCTAACTATCATCAAAGTCCACTGTTAACCTTCCTGATCCCATGGCAGCAGAGGTGGGACATGAATGGATGCTGCACGAGCTCAGATCCCGGTGCTTTGCCACAGCACTGCAGAGACTGACTGCATTTTCAAAGTGTCTCCAAATCACCCAGCTCCTCAGTGGTACCAGCCATCTCTGTGACTGCCTCACTCCAGAGGTGCTGGCCTTGCAGTTATTGTGAAAATTAGGGAGAAACCCTTTTTTCACCATTTTATCCCCATTTTTCCCCCCCACTATTTGCTTTTCTGACATAGAAGAACTTTCCCCCAAAATGGAGTAAACCTGTTTGATAATTGGATGGTGTGGGTATTCAGGGAGAGGTGGAAACCTGGGCTAGTGTAAACCTTAAAAAATCAGAAATTTGTTCAAAATACTTTTTCTGATTGCATTTTCCCTTTCAAGACAGTTTTGTTAGTGGATGGTAGAGAGACGTGTGTGCATTACAATATAAAAGCACCATCTTCCCTACTGAAAGTGTGCATACACACACACACACACACACACACACAATTCGGGACTTATGTACGGCGGGGAGGGGGTGGAACACAAATCAAACCCAAACATTATTTTTGTGCATCGAGCTGTCTGGGTTGTCAGTTAGGGAAATTAGCCCATCTATCACACATCTCTAATTTCCCATCACTTTCCCTGAAACTGTGGGCTTTTAAAGAAACTTCTTCATTTTTCTTCATTATTGTGTTTCTTTTTTACTTCCGCCAGTTCTTAAGTAGGAAAGTCCCAGAGGATTTACGTGTTTGTAAGAGAAACTTTAGAGCTTTTCTGTTTCTTGCATGAACTTATACAGAAGTAGCAGGAAGCATGCCCAGGCTACTGTGCTGGGGAAATAGGCAGCGAGGGGTGAGCCCATGTGTTTGGGGACAGAAAGGGACAACCATGCATGCTCAAACTGGCATTGATGCCTCTTCAGTTCTAGAGGTGTGTGGGAATGTGTTGCAAGGTGTTTGTGCAACACCCTGGGTGCATGTTTGCTCTGCCTGGGGTATTTGATAGTCTCAGCTCCTATATACATGTTTGTTTGTGTCTCTTGGTGTTCACAGGGGGCTGTATTTGTGTCGGGTTGTACGTGTGCGTGTGCCCCTGGGTGTATTTGAACTGTCACTGTTCACATAACAGATCCCCATCCAAACCACCTGCGGGTGCATGGTCCCTTACCCTCCTTTTGTGTTCACCTCCATGCTTTCAGTCTCTGTCTTTATTTGATGTTGTGGATCCCCTGCAAATTCTTTAAGTTTCTAAATTTATGAAAATGGCAGAGTAGAAAAGAAAGCTGGAACAGCTGGGGATGCCTTGGGGACGGCATTTCCTGGCCCCAAAGATTACTGCGCTATCGCGTTGCACTTAATTGTTCCAGTGTTTAGCAAATTGCATTAATTAAAGTGGCACATCTGGCCTTTTTATCAGAGGCTGTGCAGTTCTGGTTTTGATCCTGCAGTGACAGACTCTGACGGTATGAGCACCCCTGGGTAAACACTCATTACACCAGGGGAATGCTTCTTTTATTCTGCAGGAAGCCTAAAAGCAGGTCCAATGGAAGCACAGAAGCCTCATTGAGAAGCCTCCAATAAGCCCTGGAAAGGAAAACCCAGTCATTAGTAAAGTTCAATCACCACGGCTCTGTTGATAGCAACAGCTATCCTGGCTGGGCTTTCCCTCTTCCCAATTAAATCAGCTTCCACCTGTGTTGCAGGTTTGCGCCCATAAAGTAACTGAATCAAATGATCAGCCAAAGCCAAAGCTCTGCTGGGGACTCACCTTCCTCTTCCTATGTGAGCACCCCACGGCCTGTCCTGCAGCCCCCCTCGTTATATAGAGTAGCTCACAAGCAAATACACCACTTAATTTTATCTAACTCTCCCAGCTTCCTAGAATCAAGGAAGGGAGCTGAAACTCTCCAAAAAGGATTAATGCACTCTACAATAGATATCTTTTTCAGGTCTGAAACTACCCACAGGTTTTAGGGGAAAGGCCTCCCCCCCACAAACTTTCAGCACAGGGACTTGTTCCCTGTGCTCCCAAATCACTGCGTATTCACTCCATTGTTTCATCCCAGCTATTTTTGAGAATGCACCACCTTAGTAGCACAGGTAAAGGATACTTTGCCCCCTACATCAGGAGCTATTCTTAAAATAATGGGCCATGAATGGAACCAAATTACCTAATGGGGCCAATTATCTTAGCAGGTAATGATGTTCAGGTAGTTTTTCTATAACCCAAAACTTCATCTGCTTTTTACTTTAGCAGCATTTATATCCTGGTGCATTGGGCATGGCGTTAAAGACCTCATCAGTCAGAGAGAGGTTGAGCTTAGCAAAGGGGGGGGTGGGGGTGGAGAGAGAGACATTAAATAGCAGGCAACATACAATGTCAAAATTGACTCTTGTGTTTGACTTTTAGACAAATAAGGGACTTAAGGAGTGGACAAACTTACATACAAACTCACATAATACAAACAAGCATGTCTGGGTGACAACTAGATTAAAATTTTTAACTGCCTAGAGTTGAGTGTATTTAGGTTCCTTTCAGAAGACAGCTTCTGAAAGCCTGCAATTTGTGTGCTAATAGAGTCAGCCCCTCTCGGAGGTCTGCAGCATGGCCCGATGCTTGGCTTAGCCCCCTGCATCCCCCAGCTCCACTCTAATAGGAGAGAAATGACCCTAAGTGCTATTTGTGATGGCCTGGAAATTGTAGATAATGACATGGTGCCTAGGACAATTACTCCACCCATCTAATCCCACACTAGCAGGGCAGTTCTTCCTTTGGGATGGTAGCCATGGGGTTTTTTTTTTTGATGGGGGGGGGGGGGGGGAGCTGCCAGCAGCCAGATTGGTCTCTGTTTTGCCCGACATATTGGGGAGCCAAAACACTGAAACATGGCAGATGCATGAGCTGTTGGCATGGGTACTAGTTCAGGAGTGCTTTGCACCCCACATCAGAAGCTCTTCTTAAAATAATGGGCTGTAAACAGAGCCAAAATACCTACTGGAGCCGGTCTTGAGCTGTGCCCCTGCCCATGCACAGTTGGCTTGCTGAGATCCTCTGGAGGTGGCTGAAATGTCAACCTGCACCTCTCTCCTCCAGGAAGCCCTTGGTTTGACCCCAACATGTAGGGTCTGAATGCTCTCACCTCAGCACCTCTGCCAAATCTGTGTGAAGTTAGCTGAGGGGTCCCAAAGTTATGGGTGCACAGATGCAGAGAAGGCTGTTTCCTCACTAAATTAACCCTGCATTTAGCATTCCCCTTCAAAGAGCTTGGTCCCAGGTCAGAGTAGATTCAGCCACCAAGCTCAGCAAAAGGCAGCAAGAGACGCAGGCACTCAGCCTGGCCCCCATCCCTGCCGCACACCAATTTGTCTCAGCACCCCAGCTCTCAGCCTACCCTGTGCACATGAGCAGTTTATTTTCTAAAGACCTGGGGACAGATGCTTAGCTCACGCAGAGGGCTGGGTCTTCACTGACTTCAGCAGAGCTAGCCCCTGACTCACACCACAGCCAGTAAGCCCTTAGCTAAATAACCAAGAGGCGAGGGAGGAGGGAAGGGTAAACTTAAACACAGGAGCCTAAGAAAGAGTCCACTTGTAAATTCAGCAGTAGCCAAGCCCCCATTAGAGGCGCAGGCACAGAGATACAGTTGCACAAGGCTGTAGCAGATTTGCAGTTGTATGGGGTAAGTGTTTGCTTCCCTCTCTGTATAATTACTGTTACTGATATCATTACAGTGCTCCACTTGGCACATCCGTTCACTTGGCAGCTCTGGCTGAGTCACTGGGCTTTCCAAGCTTTAGAAAGCTTTGCAACACTTGTCCTCAAGCACATGCTCTGCAGCTAAATGAATAATTATCTAGGAGCTTTAATCAACCTTCATTCTAGCTGAATTTGCCACTAAATTTGTAGCAAACTCTGAAGACCCTCTGAAGAATGAATGCACGCTGTAGTTTTGTGCCGGGAAGGCCTTCAATTGCCTTGTTGGTCTGAACAGAAACTTTCTGTCTCCTACAACTGCTCTCGCCTTGCAGTATTTAAATGAATGGGTGCTTGGGAGCGCGGCACAGGAGTCCCAGCAGAGCTGTGTCAGGAACCAGCTCAACAACTACCCTAGTGTGGGACATTTTATTTTTGTTCTGCTTGGCAAAAGAAAAGAATCTGTGATCAGGAGGTGGTAAAAAAGGTGTTTCCTAACAAAAACAGCCATGGAGTTTGACTCCTATCCGCAATCATAGTAAAAAATACGCAATTGCAGAAGAACTTTGAAATGTGCAGGACTTTGCAAGCCTGCATGGGGATAACCTCCCTTCATGGCACAGCAAGATTGCCTAGTGCCCTTATGGGAGACTTCCATTTTTTGCTCTCATCAACCTGCTCTGTCCTGCCGCTCAGAAACATATAACACCCCTGCCTGCTGTCGGAACATGCTGGAGGCAGTTTGTTACCTGGAGACAGGAGGCTTTGCTATGAGGACCTTTGGTGCATCAACAGCAAGGGCAGAGAGGGCTCAGAGCCCTGCAGCTGATGTGGTTGCACCTCAGGCAGCTGCTGTTCCAGGAGGAGGTGGTGGGCTGAGGACAGGTTCAGAGGTCTCTTTGCCTTTGTCATCCATCTGTACATTATTCAAAAACAGAAGTTGCAAAACTAAACATTTCTGCTGTCTCACTGAGTGTGTAGAGACATTTTCTGATGCAACATCAGGACGATGAGTTTTTTTCACGTGAGAGGTTCCTTCTGAAAATGCTGGCTTAAGTCCCTCATTAAGTCTTAATTTCATTTTCCTCTCTTTTGTCAACATGAATTCATCTGCAAGCTGGAGCAACATGAGTAGGCAACACCTCCTATTACCATGCTGCATACTCCATGCCACACACTTCAAGAGAGAAAGGAGGAAGTTGCAGAAACTAGGTCCATTTTATCCAGCCCCAAGTCCAAACCATGCATTTCCAGACCAGAGCCCAATTGCTGAAACATGACTGGGACTGATGCTCTGTAGGGGATGGACTCGCAGGCTGGATTCACCAGCCCACATTCAGCTGGCTGCAGAGCACACATCCAGATGTTTATATCACCTGATATAACTCTGGTAGAACAATGGTCATAAAATTTTGAGTTACTTCAATTTTTAACCTCATAATATGTAGCTGATTATAATTTCACTTCCAGAATTATGAAGATTTTGTTTGCAAGCAACAGAATCCATCAGTTCTCTTGATCACTTGTTCCAATGGTTAATTTTCCTCATCCTTAAAAATTTATGCCTTATTTCTCATCTGAGTAGCTCTAATTTTAATTAGAAGGCATTGGCTCTTGTTACTAAATTAAACAGTCCTTTGGTGTTAAGTGTCTTGTCTTTGATCTGGTACATATTCCACTGCACTTCCTTTGCTAAACTAAACATAAAGATTTTTAAATCTCTCACAATAAAGTATGTGAGGTATTCAATAATTCTTGTATCCACTGTCAATACATAGATCAATAGGCCACCAATAGAAAGAGCAGCACATGGAGTGACAGAGGCAAGCTAGATCAGTAAATGGAGAGAGATGGATCCAACAGTAGAGACACAAAGGGAGCAATAGATAAATCAATAGATCGACAAAATTCCCCCTCTCCAGGTTGTAATGAGTCCTTCACATTAATGAACGGTTTTTCTTACCTGAAAACTGTAAGCAGGTTTACATAATCCACCACCCTGTTGATGAAGCCACTTGCTTCCTTAATTTCACCTGGAAATCATGTCCACTCACTGAATACATGGGAAGCAGCCTCCCTTTTCACTCCCCAGATCCTTGGCACCATTACTTTATCTAGCAGTCACTTCTTCCCATTGCTACCCTGAAGCTCTCTATATCCAACACATTCAACTTTGCATCCCAAACTTGCCAACTGGCAGGAGAAAAGCAACTTTTTTTTCTTTTTTGTCCTTAGTCGACTCTGGCCCCCAGCCAGTCAGTGTCTTCATTTATTGTAATGAATTTGTGTCATTAATATGTTGGATATGCACAGCAATTGCAAAGTAGTACATTAGTACAAAAGCTATTGCTCTGGATGCCAGCGTTTTATTGCCACAGCTGATTTACAGGCTGATAAGCAACTTTGCAGTTGTCCTTGAGGATGGGAAAAGGACAGGTAGCGTGGCAGAAGCGAGGCAGGCATGGCATTGTGGTGGCTGAGGGAAAGTGTGAGGTTTCCCAGGCCTTTCACAGCTGGGGGTGGACTTGATGATTTCATCTTTTCTCTTTAAAATGTCTTCGCCTTAGTGTGAGCGCTCAGCGATCCCAGAGAAACACTGCAGACAAAGCCTGTGTGAAAATCTCAGGCACTTGGAAAGGAGATTAAATGCCATTACAATACTGTAGGTTTGGGAGCTTCTATGTGACTAGCTCATAATAGAGCCATGTCATCACTTTATTGCAAAGATACGATAAAGACAGGCATTATATGGTGTTAACATTTAACAGCCATAACTTAACTTTCAAAAGACTTTACAGGCCAAGTCACAGTGAATTGTTTCTTTCTGTGCATTTAATCCTGGGCTCACATGTTATAGAGGAAGGGTATTTGCAGAAAAGATAGAGTGCTAAGCAGACAGACCGACAGAACTGTCTGTATGTCAGCTCCAAAGGGTAATCCCTTGAAATGCAACCTTAAAAAAAGTATTTAAAAGGAAAGCATGGAACAGAACTAGCATAGACAGCATATTTGACTGCCAAAAAGAAGCACCAGGCATCCCCCTCCTGGGACTGATCCTGTGCCAAAAGGAGTCAGCCATGAGCCCCTGTATATGATGCTCCTGGCAGCTTTGGTGGGGCAGGGTCAGGCATGAAGGATGAGAGCCACAAAGACGCTTGGACAAGGTCAGAGCATCAGTTCAGATCCACCTTAGGCACTGGCATACCATGACTGTGGGCTGGGAGGGATCCAGCCAACATGCTCCATATCCCAGCAATCCCCACCAGCATAACACCCTGCTTGGGCTCCAGAGCTCATCCCAGCACAGAGTCATCCAGATCGAGAGTCTGAATTTGGAGAGTGAACTGTTGGCCAGCTACTTTCCCAGGAAACACTTTCCCTGTGGTACTAACTGCTACAAGATAGGACCGAAAGCACCGTGCTACAAAAGCAGATGGCTCCTTTATAGGAGTAACTAGAGTTATAAAAGAGGGATGACTCAGAAGACGACCTCTTTGGAAAGGGTGCTGGATCCTCTTGCTTTGGGTCATGAATCAAAATTTTGCTCCTGGGGAAGGAGAAAAATTCCCTGTGGGCAGAGCAGGGGAGGGAGGATGTTATTGCTGTAACCACCCAGTCCTGCCTCTCCTTCCTCCAGAGCAGCTGCTGCAGGGCATGGCTGGAATGAGCTATTGATCCAGGGAGCCCTGTGCTCTCCCATCTGGCCACCTGGAAGGCAGGAGGGATGATCCCCCTATATTTCAGAAACCCTGAGAAAATGCAGTGGGCAGTCCAGGGGCCTCCAGACTGTCGTTCCCCATCTTAATTAGGACTGTCAGCTTGCCTTGCATTTTAGCTAATTAATTAGGCTGCTTCATAGCTGCATTTCTAGTTGACACCAGCGCCTGCTGACAGGACAGGGTATCAATTTCACCAGCTCCCTGCCCATCTTGCTGTTTGTTTATTCTTGCAGTCAAGACTTACACAACAGGAAGCATTCGGTGAGTGCTCAGGAAAATAATCAACAGCGTTATCTGAGAGCCATATCAAATAGATTTGGGCCAGAAATGGACTCAGCTGCTGAAAACCTATTAGCAGCATCTCAGATTTCCTGTGTACTAGCAGGTTAGGGGGCAAGCACTTTAACATTGCCCACAGCTTGTGGTTAATTACTGTTTGTAGAGTTACCGTCTGCAGTTATGCTTGACAAAATGCCCATAAAGACAAAAATTAAATGCTTGCCGATTTTGGATGGATGCCACCTGGTGTCCCTACCATTCCTCCTCCACTGGGTGCCAAAAAAACTGCAAAGACAAAACGGAGTTGGTGTAGTGTAGAGCTTTTGTGCTTAGTGTGAACAGCAGTGCCCTGGAGCAGCCATGCTAACGGGGGGACTCCGATCCCACAGTGTAGCAGAGCCATCCAAAGCTGTGACTCGATAACGTGCCATTACTCGACATGGCTATTGCATGTGTCCTTGTTTGCTCTCTGGGATAGCTGCCAGTGTTGCCAGTGACACAGCACACCCAGATCTACCTGCTGAAAGAAATTTAGTGTTGATGCAGCAGGAAACAGGCCTTTTCTAGCCCCAAATATTTTCCCCTCTTAAGGGCTACAGTGCAAGATCCTCCTTGAACCGGTCTATACTGTCAGCAACGATGCACTGACGTATGAAATGAGCAGCGGTGTGAGCTAGCGGGGACTGTAAGTTGTGAGATGGGCTGTGCAGGTAGCTGGGGGCTCTTCAGCCTGGGAGGGACATGACTGGAGGGGGATATGACCAGTGCTTGAAGTTCAATAGTTGTTTGCTGTCTCCTCTGATAATAAAACCTGTGGGTGACATCAAATATCTTGATCTAGCACTGGGTTCAGAGCAAAAGAAGGGGAAAAAGCAACAGGGAAGAAGGAAAGTGGTAGGAAAAGCAAGGGGATGCAACAGGCTGGTGGCAGGTATCTGTTGCCTCTCTGTGTTTGTATTAATTCCCATTTCTTCTGGGACACTGCAAGAGCAGTGAGGCCTCTGGAGGCCCTGAGGGTGGGAAGGGTGATTTTGGTGAAGGTGGCCAGACCAATTTCTGTGCATCCGCTCCTGAGACCCTGCTCAGGACTGCGATGTTGGGACCCCAGGATTGGTGTCATGACTGGGAAAGTCTAAAAAGCTCCAGCAGAGCAGTGTGTAAGTAAAAGCTGGAAATGGGTGTAAAGGGGGTAGCCAGCCACAGTATTTGGCCCCTAGCCCATCTCTGCAGCCCCAGCTAACAGGACAGGTAATGGGTTGAGGGCCATGATGTGGGCTGGGCATCCGCTGCCGACCTCTCCCAGGGGTTGTGACCTGAAGGCTGAAAGCGAGTAATGTGGAGATTTATGCCTTGTTAATAACAGAATTGAGCAATCAGTTTAATGAAATCCATGCTCTGCATTAATGAGAGGCTGAGACAGCGGGGTCTGAGCCTTGCCTTCTCCCAGGGTGGGCTAAAGAGATGATGTCTGGCTGAATTCAGTCCCTCCCTCTGGAAAAAAAGGGGCCGTATCCAGGCAGGACTCAGTGCCCAGCCAGGTTTTAGATTTGCTACTGGACCAGTCCCAAGTTGGTGGCTGTGAACGGGCACATGGCAGTACAGGAATGGTGAGATGTTCCTCCTCCAATGGGTTTGTGTTCCTCAGATGCTGAGTATTGCCTTATGACATGAAGAACCCCAATATTTTTTCCTCTTCAGCACAAGTTTAAATCACTGCTAGGTCCAGCCTGGATATTTTGGATTATTTCCTGCGCCCGGTAACTTCCTGGTTTCTTTTCATCAAAGCTCAAGAATAAGAAGGCATCAAGATTTTGGAGGTATGCCTATGCCTTCCCTTGCCCTTCAAACTGTTATTTCTCTATATATTCAGAAAGATCTTTGCATGAAAAGACATGCAGGAGGAAAATGCTAAAATGACTCAATTTTTCCCTAGTCATTGGCACATGCAACAAATTTTGAATTCTGACATTGTGATTCAGACACAGCTAAAATCAGACTATAGCTCTGCGAGTCACTTGTTTTTTTACTTCAGAAGGATGGTATGACTTATACAAAGACATCATACTCTATCCCAGATATGCAGCTCCAACATATATCTAAAATCAGCTGTGCAGCCCCATCTCTTACTGGGATATGGCCTTACTCTAACAGCATCCCCTCACTAAGGATGCCAGCTCCATTCCTTGTTGTCCAACAGGATCCTGCACTTGGACAACAGAGTTTAAAATGTAAGAACATTTTGGAAATGTTTGGAAAAAGTTGAATTAAAAATTATTTTTTTTTAAAAAGAGTGTCTATTTTAAATTGTTAGGGCAACTACGGAATAGAATCAGCTAAACTGCTAGGCATTGCTAAGATTATGTCATCAATTATTTAAAAACATCTTCCAGAAGACATAAAAAAAAGTAACTGTGCTTTAACTTTTGTGGGAAAAGCAATTTCAGGGAAGCAACAGAGCCAGCACTGCTGCACCCGGGAACCTCGTCGGCGTCCGCCTCTGCCCTCTTAGTTCGACTGCCTGCCTGCACAGGGCACTGCGGACACTTTATCATATTGCTTTTATCCAGTTAGCTGTCACAGGCTAAAACTGGAGGAAAAATCTTGCTGGGAGATTTGTGTCCAAAACTCTGCAATGGAGCAACAAGGAGGGAAACTCCTGGGTGCGAATTTGTCTGTTGCAGAGTTTTCCCCAATAGAAATAGGAGGTGGAGGACAATGATTCAGATAGTGATGGGCAACTGCCAGCCTGTCCGTCACAGGGAAATGAAGATCTCCAAACAGGCTTGCAGAAACCTATCTGTAAAACATCAGTGGTTAACTCGTGCCAGGGGACCTGTCTGAGGTTAATCTGTTGCCGTTCAGGATTTATTAAGTCGAAGTGCGGCATGCCCAGGGAGGTGCGCCTGTGCGCATCCAGTGGCACCGGGAAGAGGAGCACGCTCCGAAACCTGCACACCCCATCGCTGCTGAAACAGGAAACATCCCATCAATGTTTCAGTATTTATTTCTCTTTAACCTCCCACCCCTGCTAACCGCCCCTGCGCTGGAGGTGCAATTAAGCCAGGTTCCCATGGGAGCTGGGGGAGTGGGGAATCAGAGGGGCACTGGAAGCAGAAAGCTTCACCCCCGGTGTCATTAGTATAAATTGTGTTTGTCCAAGTTATATTTTACGGCATGCGTGTCAATTAGTGTGTGAAATTTAATAACCCAATTGAGCTTCCCTCGCTCAAAGCTAAATTGAAATCTGTTGCCTGTTTGGGAGAGGGAAGGGGGCTGTCACGGATCAGAGGCTGAGCTCGTGGGTAGGGTAGGGGTGTTTTTCATGTTGATTAAAAAAAAAAATGGAAGTGTTTTTTCAGTCTTGGCCAGGCAATAAACACCAGCTTTGCTTGGAGAGAGCAGCTGATTTGATTTTTTTAATTTTTTTTTTAAGGTGGTGACCTTTTTGTAAGAGAAGGCTTGGGAGGGAGAAAGGGAATATTATTTATTTGATTACATTTGCTTATGTTTCTAGTGGGGGCTAAATTTCATCGCTAATGACTGCAGCGCTGAAGGAGGCTACGGAGCAATCCCAGCTCTGAATATCTCGCCGTGAGGAGGAGGCAATGCACGTCACCAGCACCCTGCTCCATGGCAAGGCAAGGGCTGTGATGTGTGCCTGCCCAAATCTCACCAGAGCACAAGCACCAAAGCTGAAATACACAGGGTTTAGGCCAGTGGGGCCAATATGAAGAACACAAAGTGATCAGACTCTGCTTGTAAGAAGGGCTATAAAAAAATCATAAATAAGGACCTCAGCAAGTATGTATGTTATTGGTTCATTTAACTTGCTTCAGGCTTTAGGATGGATGGTCATATCAGGTGGCCCTACCTTGCATGTGCTGTTTGTCTCCACCACTGGAATGGAAACATATTCAATAAAAACAGGAAAATTACTGTTTTCACCTAATGGCAAGGTTCCAGGAGCTGAAGACTGGAGGCAAACAGCAAAATTATGAGACTTGTGAGAGCTCATCTCAGACTTTTATCCTCACTCTTGTAATATTTGGTGTTTTTTTCAAAAATCCCCGGTCCCAGAATCACAACATTGTTCCCCTCCTGCTATTAAGGGATGGCCCAAGAATCACAGCTCCTGGAGACTGGAAGAAGTTCTAAAACATGAGACAAATGTAGAGTCTTAGAAACAAGTTAACAAATAACAATAATTCAGTGTGAGTTACATTATCATACAATCATAGGATCATAAAATGTCCTGAGTTGGAAGGGACCCACAAGGATCATCGAGTCCAACTCAGTTCCCCGCACCGGACAACCCCAAATTCACACCATGTGTCTGAGGGCATTGGCCAAACGCTTCTTGAATATCACCAGGCTTGGCACCGTGACTGCCTCCCTGGGGAGCCTGTTCCAGTGCTCCACCACCCTCTGGGGGAAGAACCTTCTCCTAATATCCAGCCTAAACCTCCCCTGGCACATCTTCCTGCCATTCCCTCGGGTCCTATCGTTGGTCACCAGAGAGAAGAGATCAGCGCCTGCCCCTCCTCCTCCCCTTGAGAGGAAGCTGCAGACTGCCATGAGGTCTGTCCTCAGCCTCCTCTTCTCCAGGCTGAACAAACCAAGTGACTATAGCCGCTCCTCATACGGCTTCCCCTCTAAACCCTTCACCAGCTTTGTGGCCCTCCTCTGGACACTCTCTAGTAGCTTTATATCCCTGATGTCCTGTGGCGCCCAAAACTGCACACAGCCCTCGAGGTGAGGCTGCACCAGTGCAGAGCAGAGCGGGACAATCCCCTCCCTCGACCAGCTGCCAGGGCACACTGTTGGCTCATGTTCAACTTGCCATTGACCAGAACCCCCAGGGCCTCTCTGCAGAGCTGCTCTCCAGCCTCTCATTCCCCAGTCTGTATGTACATCCAGGGTTGCCGTGCCCCAGGTGCAAAACCCAGCACTTGCCCTTGTTAAACTTCTGTCACGGTTTTAGCTGGGATAGTTGATTTTCTTCACTGTAGCTAGTATAGTGCTGTGTTTTAGACTTGGTATGCAAATAATGTTGATAACACCCTGGTGTTTTAGTTGTTGCTGGGTAGTGTTTACACTAGTCGAGGACTTTCTAGCTTCCCATGCTCTGCCAGGTGCACAAGAAGCCGGGAGGGGAGGGGATACAACCAGGAGAGCTGATTCGAATTGGCCAAAGGGTATTCAATATCATGTGACGTCATGCCCAGTATATCAGCTGGGGGGAGTTGGCTGGGGGAGGCAGCAATCGCGGCTCGGGGACCGGCAGCATCGGTCGGCGGGTGGTGAGCGGTTGCAGCACTTGTTGTTTAGTTTTGGTTTTGTTTTTTTTTTCCTCTTCTTCCAAGGTTTCATCTCTCTCTCGCTCATTATTTTCCTTTTCATTATATTATTATTATTGCTGTTTTATTTTAATTATTAAACTGTTCTTATCTCAACCCATGAGTTTTCTTGCTTTGGCCCTTCCGATTCTCTCCCCCATCCCACAAGGGTGGGGGAGTGAGCGAGCGGCTGTGTGGTGCTTAGTTGCTGACCGGGGCTAAACCACAGCTTCATACAGTTGGTGATTGCCCAGCTCTGCAGTCTGTCCAGATCTCACTGCAGGGCCTTTCTGCCCTTGAGAGTGTCAACAGCTACACCCAATTCTGTGTCATCAGCAAACTTAATTAGTAATCCTTCAAGTCCTGCATCCAAGTCATTTACAAAGAGATTAAAGAATACTGGCCCCAAGATAGATCCCTGCGGAACCCCGCAAGTGACTGACCACCAGCCTGATGTAACCCCATTTACTATAACCCATTGAGCCCGACCCATCAGCCAATTGCTCACCCACTGCATTACATGTTTATCCAGCTGTATGCTGGACATTTTGTCCAGGAGGGTACTGTGAGAGACAGTATCGAAAGCTTTAATGAAATCCAAAAAGAGCACATCGACTGGCTTTCCTTGGTTAACTAGGTGGGTAACATTGCCATAGAAGGAAATCAAATTTGTTAGGCAGGACTTTCCCCTCATGAACCCATGCTGGCTGGGACCAATGACTGCGTTGTCTTTCAGGTGGTTTTCAATAACTCCCAGAATAATCTTCTCCATAATTTTACCAGGCACGGAAGTAAGACTAACGGGCCTATAGTTACCAGGATCATCCCTGTTGCCCGTCTTGAACATTGGGATGTTTGCCAGCTTCCAGTCAAGTGGGACCTCTCCAGATTCCCAAGAGCATTGAAAAATCATTGAGAGAGGTCTCGCTATGACATCAGCCAGCTCCTTAAGTACCCTTGGATGAATCGCATTAGGCCCCATTGACTTATAGGGATCTAGCTGGAGCAGCAAGACCTGCACAAGTTCAGGGTTTATTAGGAGTTTATCATTCCCACAGTCATGGTTCTCTAGCCCAGGACTCTGGGACTCCCTAAGACCACCATCGGTGTTGAAGACTGAGGCAAAGAAAGCACTAAATGTCTCTGCCTTATCTATGTCCCTGCTTGTGAGGTGACCATTCTCATCAAGCAATGGGTCAATGTTATTTCTGGCCTGCCTTTTACCATTAATGTATTTAGAAAAGTTCTTCCTATTGTCCTTCACAGTACTGGTCAACTTCAACTCTAATTGAACTTTGCCTGCACAAATTTCCGCCCTGCAGTGGCAAAAAGCATCCCTATAGTCCTCCCATGTCGCCTGGCCTTGCTTCCACTGGCCATGTACTTTCTTTTTTCTCCTTATTTCTAGAATAATATCCCTGGTCAGCCAAGCTGGCCTTTTGCCTCGGCTGCTCGACTTCCTACACTTTGGAATTGCCTGTTCCTGTGCTTTTAGGAGGTGGTACTTAAAAAGTGACCAGCACTGATGGACCCCAACACCTTCAAAAGCTTTCCCCCAGGGGACCTTACTAAGCAGTTCCACGAGCAACCTGAAGTCTGCTTCACTGCATTAAAGGCAGTAAACCTTCCAGGTCTGTATTTAATCACTTGCTCCTTTTGAATCTTGTCTGCCTGGCTGGGGTTGCCCTTACCCATGTGGGAACAGCAAGGCCTTCATGCCAAATATATAATTTCTACTTGCAGCCAGACCCCATTGTTCTAAGCTGCAATTTACCCAAATACTGTTTTTTGAGGTGGGGTGGTGCATGCTGCCTCCTGCCTTCCCAAGACCTTAGAGGTCCCCAGAAAGCCTTTAAAGAATTGTGGTTAGGAATATAATTCCTGAAGGACTGCTACAACCACCATCAATCAAACTTGGCCTTAGTCTGCTGGAAAAAGGGAAATCGTGCAGCCACGCTTATGTCGCAGTGGGTAAATGCCTGGCGCAGACTGCTAAGCGTTTTTTCGCCTGTGTTTTAGCTCATGGATGTTCAGCTGTGCCTGCAAAGTAGAGCAGCTCTAAGAGGAGATGCAAGAGTGCGGGTAACGAAGGATGAGAGTGGGCAGAGGGACAGGTATCAGCCCTGGCTGCTAGATTGCAGGCAATCAAGTGAGCGCTACTTGGGCTCTGCTTGTTCTCTGGGGAGAATTCCCAAATCTGAGCAGTCTCAGCTGTATTTGGGGTGGGACAAAGACATGCTGAAGCTACTGGGTTATTCACAAAGCACAAAGTGCTTTATGTCCAAGCCAGCATGTTTGATAAAACATGTTATAGTTTCTCAGAGCCCCTTTGTTATCTGCCTGGGCTGTGGAGGATCACCACGCACTGGGACATGATGATGATGCAAACTTCCAAACTGTACCCCGAAATTATAACAAAGGCCTGGCAGGACAGCTTGTTCACTCCTCCCCTCCAGCAAGCACGTTGCTGGTGGTCATATCTCTATCAACGCATAAATTATGGCAGCCAAGTGTGTTGCAGGGGTTTTCTGAGCTTCCCACTGGAAGCACCATGTGAACAGGCAGCCTATCTCCAGGGCAGCAGACCTGCGAGTGTCCTGGTCATCATGCAGGAGAAGCTGCAGGAGGACAAGTTATAGTGAGGCCATGGGGAAGGGAAACTTGGTCATCAGTTGGCAACACAGCATTTGGGGCTGTAGACCTTCAGAGTGCCCAGCTCTGAGCTTGAAATGTGGGAGACTTATGACTCCTGATGATGCCCATAGGAAACCAGAAACCTGGAAGTGTAAAGCTAGAGATGGTGCTAAAACACAAACTGATTCCTTCCAAACCGGACTGTGAGAGGTGTCCTCCCTCATCCCAGCGTCCCTTTTTTTGTGCCCACAGGGATATCTGGCCACAGTTTTGGCTGCTGAAGGGTGATGGAAAACTTAAGCATTGGAGTGTCAAGTTTGGAAATGCATCAAGTTCTGCTTGAACTCAAGTTCAGGATGGTGATGGCCAGGTCACACCAACTGTTCTCCAGAGCTGCCAGTACACTGAATGGAAAGAAGAGATGGCAGTTCAGACCACTTGCTGTTGAGTTCTGTTTTAGATGCTCCCTGTTTAAGTAGGGAGAGAGAGACTGGATCTTCTGGGCAAGAAATTGTCTGAATCATACACTGCTGTCCTGACCAGGGGGTTATGACAGGTCCTAACAGGAGTTTAGACTTCCAGAGATGCTTCGTGCATCATTTTGTTAGTATCAATCTCTTTATCCAGCTCAGGGATAGCAAATCTACAGCCCTGGTGCTAAGAGATAGCAGCTTCATTTTGCATAGCTCACTGCTCCCCCCTGTTCCTCCCCCACCACATTATTCCTGCCCAACAGTAACGTGTGGGTTGCTGCAATTCTCCTCTCCGTATCCCAGAGGACAACATCTAGCTGTGAAAAGGTCCCTCTTCATTCTCATGCCCAGACTATTTTTCTGAGATCTCTTCCCTCCTCTCTGGAAGATACTCTTCAGCCAGGCTCCACTTCAAACTTCTCCCGGGATGCTGGTCTCAAAGCTCTCTAAAGAGACCCATTATCCAGGAGACAGATGTCTAGGACTGCCTGGCTTTCCTAGAGGAAAGCAATACAAAGGATAGTTTTGTGGTAGCATCTTTTCACCAAGCCCTGCTGAAAATACAGGCAGTGAGCTGGAAGCAGCAAAGAAATGCTTATGAAATTGCTTTCATGGACATTGCACATGTGGTGATATGTTTGTAAATCCAGCCATGCCATTTCCTGAAATATATGTGCAATGTTGTGTATATTTAATCAAATAAAGGTGTAATTAGCTTCAGCTTTTTAATGCTTTGGAAAATATCATCACCTTGGTTTGAAGGGAACTGTTAAATAAGATTGAGTTACCATGCTGAGCAACCCACTGCAAAGATACAATCTAAGGAGGGAACCTGACCCCGCCAGGATTTCCTCTGCAGTGTGTTTGCATTTTATCAGCATCTAATCTGGAGCACATAGCTACATTTCTCTGCATCCCATTCAGACCAGAAAAAAAAAAAGGCAAGCTGAGTAGCAATACTGAATGCTAAAAAAGAAGAAATTTGCTACAGGAAGGAAATTTTAAGGTTGTAATCTGCATGGTCCAGGGTATATTTTTAAAGGATGTGAAATGCTAGAGGTCTCCCATGTCCTCCAAAAGCCTTGAGAAGAAAGAAAAAATGCTGCATAGCAAAGGCCTTTTAGGAAAGTTTGCAATGGGAAAAAAGATTATACATAAGATTTGGGATGCCAATGACCTGTACACATTTTTCAGTGAACAGCAAAATACCATGAAAGAATTCAGTTCCCTTCATGTAAACAGCCACTAGCAAAGCCTGAGATATCCCAAGATACCAAATCCACTCATGGTCTTCTTAACTACCCAACTACTTATCCCCAGTTCCTTATCTTTTGACCAACAAGGCTTGATTTTCAGAGGAAGGGGATGAAATATTCTAACAGGATATGTCAAGGCTGGTGAGAATTTCATGGGAGATGCAGAATAGATGCCCATAGCCCGAGGCCACGTCCCCAGCTGGGTGCTGAAGGCATGGCTATAAACAATACAAATGTGTTTTAAGACATCCAAAATTAGCACAAGTGTTAAGTAGCACAGCAATTAGAGCAGATAAATTATTACATTGTCCATTTCCCAAACCTGAGCTAATAATGACCTTCTACCCTTCCAGCAAATAAAAGCTAAAATTAAACAGCTGAAAAATGGGAATTTGAAACATGAGGAATGACTGTTTGGTTTTTGTGGGCACAGGGAGGGAATGTCTTTATGCCTTTCACTAGAAAACTCTAGGCTTGATCGTACCCGCCCCTGCAAGGCAGACTCTGTTATCCAGTGATCCAAACAAGCATGGGGACTGGGAGGACTTACAGCACTGCTAGTTGGGCAGGTCTCATCTCCATTTAGGAGTCACAATTTTCCTAATAAAGAGCCTTTAGGCCCTTGGCTGAAGAAGTATCATCTAGCACTGTGGGAACAAAGCAGTCCAGTATGTAGAGAATTATGTTGACAAAAAATATTGCTTACAAAAGAAATGTTACAGCGGGTTTTTTTTTCAAGAGAGAAGGAAACCTGAAAATTTTTCAGGGGTGGAAAAGGAAAAAAAAGTTCTTCATTTAGCAATATTTGAAAATAACTCCCAGGAGTCAAGGAAAATGACAATAAAAATGAGAAATGTTGAAAATGGAAAGAAGTGGGGAAGGCTGCATGAGACTCTCAGGCACAAAGGAGGGAGAGGTCGTCGTGCAGCCTTGCAAGAGACGCTGCAATTACTTGTTGGAAAAATGAGGGGGCTCCTTGAAGTTGTAAGGTATTTCATTGAGAGTTCTCCAGTTTGGAGAAGCACTGAACTTCCCCTGAACCCCTGCCCCGAGGTGAAACTATCTCCCTCCCACCCACAATGCACAGGCTCCCAAGAAACACCGTCTCCTTCTCCCTCTCTGCTATCCATCCCTCTTAATATCACTGTTCTCAAGTTGCCTGATGTGCCGTTTATGACAGAAATAACCTGCCTTGGCACTGACACTTGAATTTCACTTAAGGTTCATCGCGTTATTAATGACAAGATCAATATTACCAAAGCCGCAATAAGAGCTCTTACCATTCATCCTCCTCCCGCCCCCTCCCTTTCCCAGGCACCACGCTTTTTAATACTCCATCTCTTTTCAAGGGTATTTGCCTGAGCACTGGAAGGAGAATCGCCCACTGCTGGGGACGGTTCATTCAATCCCTGACAGCTGCCCTGACATATTTCTCCCGAGCCTTGAAACCTGAGTGATAAGGCTCAGGAGTGGAATAACCCACAGACTCTGTCTAATCACAGCAACTGCTGTGGCCTTGCTGAACTCTCCTGCTACAATTAGGTAATCATGCTGGCAGACAAGCCTGATTCATATTGTTTTACCATCAGTAAAGTGATATCTATCACCCCTACGACAGACCCGTTATTGCCGCAAACCACTTCAGCCTACCCAGTTAAAAACCCCTTGTAAAAGCAAAAAAGGGACTTGGACATATTTTATGGCAAATTAACTTCTAACATGTTCTTCCTCTCCTCATATTAAGACCACATTCACAGCTGACACTTGCAATAATATCTGTGCTCCTCACCAGCCATGAGGGTGGTACTGGGCGACGGCTGGCAGCACCCCCCGAGGCATTGGAAGAGATTTAGGATAATCTGGAGAGGTGAATTGCCTCTCTTGGTGCTCATCTCTCTTCATTGACTCTGGAGAAAGTCTAGGGTAGGTGAGATTAGCTACATGGCATGAGCACTACCCCAAGGACAAGTCTCTGCTCCAAGGAAGGCAAAGGCACCCAAACTCAGACTGATGTTCTCTCTGGCCTGTTGATACTGAGCTCCTCTGGCTCTGCTCCTGCTGGACCTGCTATGCAAGTCGATGAAGACAAAAAGGAAACTTCATCAATTCAAACAAGCTTCGGATCAACACTACAAAGCACCCTGGAAATAAAGCCACATTCCCCAAGCCCTACCCAGTGCAGCCTCTCAGCCAGCCCAGGGGAGGATGAGGGATTCATTGTGATCTCCAGCCTGCAGTAAGTTCTCATGTGCTGCCCATCCAACAGGTCCTGAAGTCCCATCCTCTAATTTTAGTTTATTTGCTGTTTTGGAAATGTGGTCTGGTCCTGCAGACATTTGGTCAGCTGCTCGGTTTAAAGCACACAGAGTGTTTCAGTGGACTCCATAGACCTCAGTGCTAAGCCTCGACCAGGACTCCTCTTATTTGAAGGCAAACAAGGCTCCACTTTGCCACTGCATTTCAGTTATTTTCCCCTGAAGGAAATGTCTCACAAATGAAGGGCAATGGGAAACTGCATCTTTATCATCCAGGGACATGCATATTTTTATTAAGTTTTCTTTCAGCTCTGATCTTTTCTACTAATGCCTTTCTTAAAAAAGCCAAAACCTGCGGTAACAAAATGCAGCCAAGCCATTCCAGAAAAATGCCTTCACTACAGCACATGAACTTCCCATTATAGAGGCTGCATATGTACACTGATTGATCCCCAAACTGGCATTTCAATTTATTTCCCACTGGAGGACTCATTCATTACAGAGAAATAAGACTATTAAATGCATGATAAAGCACATGCATCAATAGATGAGGCTGATGGTTACTTTACTGTACCTATCTAAACAATAGCTGGTAAATAAATCTATCTGTGATCACATAGGACTTTTTAAAATTAATAAGGAAGCATTAATTATTAAGCAGCAGATTAAAAAAAAAATTTGCTTGGCAGCATTAACACCATACACACACACATATTTTGCTGTTGCACCCATGACTGCAGGGCAAAAGTGGGTCAGACACACAGATTGCAAGCAAACTGCCTACAGACCTGCTCAGAGTCCCAGTGGCCTCTTTTAGATGCATGCAGGTGTGTGCTTATGTGTTTATATGGGAGCAAGCTCTTATCTCCAGCAGCAGGGAAAGATGTCCAGAGGAGACAATGCAAGCTGTTTTCATCAAGAATATGAGTATCCATCCTCTTTTTTTTTTTTTTCTTTACCTGATTTTCCACCCAAGCAGCCTCTGGGGAGAAGCAGGACAGCCGTGCTCTATAAAGGTGTCGCTTTCTTTTAGGTTTCTTTTTTTTTTTGCCTGCCTGGATGAAGAAAAAAACAACAAAAAGAGAACTTGAGCAGATCCATGGTAGGGGAAGAATCCCTAAATCATGGCCTTTCTCACCCAGTCAATGACCCTCTGGCCTCTCTCCTCACCTTCTGCAACCATCTTCTCTTCATCGAGCTGCCTTGCAGGATCTCCCTCCCAGCCTTTGGCCTCCCAATCCCACTGCTTCCTATCGCTTCACCTTCTTGCTTTGGGAAGGTCACCGAGGCCACTTACACTGGTCTCAACTCACCATTACATGCCCGCATCCTGGACCCTGGTGTGCAATCTTTTCTGCCTTGCCACAAGTCTCCTGGCAGCAGGTTTTACCCTTCGTCCACATTCACCCAAAGATAAAACAACTTGGAATAAAACCAGTAGCTGTGGTTGTGGTTGGATGCTGGGCAGGGAGAGATGAGGCTGGAGCAGCTGGCTGGGAGCACCAACCAGTGCCCTCAGCCCCTGATGCTAAAGATTGCCTTCTTTCCTACCCATTTTGGTGAGGTAAGGTTTGACATCGAGGAAACTTATCCCCCACCAGATGTAAGGCTACTGCTTCCATTTGTTCTTTTGAATCTTCTTTAATTTCTTGAGGAAATTAAAAAAAAGGCAAAACACAACCCCAAATTCTGGACATAGAAAGCTTCCTGAAATCTTCACAAAAGTCATGGAGATTTCAGATGAAACCTCTCCCACTGGAATGACTAAAAAATTATTTCCCACATTTCACCACATTTCCTTTTGTTGATCAGATCTAATTTTTACCTTGCTGGACAGCCCAGTTATTAGTGTTCATCACAGCGGAGAACTTCAGACAACCTGTCATCCCTGAGGTGCTAAGCAGTGCAGAGTTCTGCTTCAACAGAGATAGAGGAAAGATGGAGATGGCAAAGAAAGACAAGACAATGAGAAAGGAAAAGGAAAAGGGAGGAAGAAATGGACCTTTACAAAAAGCAAGAGATACGAGTCCATAAAGAGTCTGAGATGGGACATAAAAAGCAGTAGTGGCCAGAGCGGACTTCCTTTGAAACTGTTGTACAAATTAAACCACAATGGTCCTTTTTGCACCCATTTCTGAGGATATTGAACAGTCCCACAAGTGCTGCAACAATCCCATAAAAATGTTTTTTGTCTTTTTTTTTTTAAAAAAAAATTAAAAAAAGAAAAAGAGCTCAGAAAAAAACCCAAACCCAACCCAACAAAACCCCCTCAATTCCCCTTTGCCATGTTCTTAGATCTCCAAGAAACCAATGTTTCTAAATAGATGTGACATAACTCAGCAGATTTTCCTGAGCTCTAACTGAATTATGAGCCATTACTTTATGGCTGCATGTTCCAACGCCTGCATATTCCCTGCCTGGCAGAGAGTGATTTACTGGTGTAGCAGGGCACAGTGAGCTCCTGGCAGGGTCGGTGGGCAGTGTGGGCTATGGGTCTTCCAGGCAGCACTCCAGGTTACCGTGAACAAGTGACATCTCAGATGTGCAGGTTGGTGCTGCTGAGCATCTGAGGACAGATTACAGAGCCGTAACCAAATGCCCTCACGCGCTGATTTAAGTGAAACAGAGGGGGGAACTAGTGACACACAAATGGCCATTTTGGTCTCCATCCTAAGATAAATCAGTTATCTGTTTTTTCTCACTGTGCAGGCAATGGCAGTTTATGAAGCAGCTGTCTGAAAGGAAATTTACTGGACAATTAAAAGTGCTGACTTTCAAGCAGTGCTCTTGAGGTGGAGTCTAAAATTATTGGGTGTGAAATGCAAATAGATTTAACAGTTTTACTGTTATTTATATGACATTCACCAATTCCCAGCTTTTTTTCCTCCCCTTTTTTGCTCTGATTTTAAACGGTCCCAACTTTCCCAGGTTTTAACAATCTCAGACACATGCAGTAAAACCTGAAGCACGCTCCAAAGCTGAACAAACCCAGATCAGTGGTGTGTGCAGCAAGGGAGGGTTGGTGAAAGTAAATTCTACCCCAAACTCCTAACAAAATATTAATTTAGAAATAAGCAGGTAATTACACTCAGCTTTGGGTCTGCCCCATAATCCTCTGAGGCAGTTCTTATTAAATAAGCTTTTGGCCAGTACCCAACAAACCTCCTACTTGAATAATCACAGATTGACCAGACTAGTTGCTCTCCCGCTCTTGGAAAACCTTCCCTGAGGAGGGATGTGGGAAACCCAAAGCATGGCTGTGGGACAGGCTCCAGAGACATCTTGTTCCCGTGGGCGTTCCCATGGAGCACCCATTTCCCAAGGCACTCCCCTGAGGTTCAGCACGATCTATCAGAGCCAGGATGGAGTTTTTGTGAGGTTTTATTCCTTGCCTGCTACATTACATTAATGACCAAAACAGTCCATGGCTTAATTAAAGATTAACTGTTAAGATCAGTAAAGCAAGATTGTCTCAGGTTGGCCAGGCAGGGCCCTGGAAGAAGTATGAAGGGATGATAAACAGTGGGAGAAGTGAAGTGAAGCAACCCCTCTAGAGCCTCCAGCACTGTGCAGAACTAGGGGTTTCGTGCCTTTTGGGTCATCTGACTTCTTAGTTTCATTGAGGGTAGGTATCTATTATTCCTGCCTATCTCCTCTTGGATCTCATGTCATGAAAGGTGCCACTGAAATGCTTGCTATGGAGAGGGATTTTCTGTGTTACTCATAATGGACCTCTTGTACCCATAATATCTGGTGCTGCAAGATTTACCACTGCTGGGAAGAAATATTTGCTTCTCAAACATTTTAGGCTGTTGTGTGAGCTCCATTATATCAAAACAACTCTAGTCTCAACCTAGTTTGGAGCCAACTCTACACATTCATTGTTTAATTTACCGGTTTTGTGCTTGTGACCTTCATTATCTTTTGTGATGTGTATTAACAACCTCCCCTACCAGACTCTTCCATCCCTATCTTGCCTGTGAAATAATATTTGTTACTGTTTAAAAATTACCGCAGCTGGATTCACAAACCATGTTTGTGGGTGAAGTATCTGTTGTTAGCATTTTCAGATAGGGACATATATCCATAGATCCACCCATCCATCTCTGACACCATCACCATGACCTCAGTTCTGCACATCTGTAATAAACAGATGTAACTGCAGAGTTACAGAGTCCATACAAAACTCACCCATTCAACCTCCCTGTCCTATGGAGAACTCTACTCATTTTCTTGGATTTCTTTTTCAACTCTTTCTTCAAATGCAGCCCTAGTGAGAGAGATTTGGCAAACAAGTGTTTAAGCAAAACCATAAATTTGACTTGTCTTGATTTAGGCTCACCAAGGGGCTCACCTACCACCATCCCTCCTCTGCTAGATGAACCCCCAGCTATGGTGAGGACATGAAACACTCCTCCAGGTACTGCAGATACAACATACCTGAACCAAAAGCAAGATGCAAGAAATACACTATATCTGTCTCTGTGCAATTGCTATATTATGTTACCATATAACCATTTCAAGGTGCCTGTAGTCAGCTATGTTATGGCCCCACATATTGTCTCAGGATCAACACCTACTTACCACGGTTAAGATGGGTGTCAGCCACCCCCTCCCAGTCTGGGACTGGGGTCCAGCAGAGAGCTGAGGGACCAGTACAACCTTCAGTAGCTCTCTCTCCTCCTCCTCCAATCCCCTACACAGTGAATCCGACCCACAACCTTCCGTTTACAGCTGCAATTGTAGAAATCTCTTCAGGTTTTCCTCCATTTCTTCTTCTACAGAAATTAAATCTGATGTGGAGAAAGTGGAGCAGTGCCTTGAATGTGAATGCTTTTCCCTTCACCCTCCCGTTACAGAGCTCGTGTTCCTGTAACTCACCCATCAAGACAAACCCTTCAAGATCCTTCCCTGCAATCCAATAAATAATAATAATAACCATTCTAACCATTCTACCAGCTCATATTTCTGCAAGCTGACACTGATTTATTTTTTTGGCTCTTGCATCTGAAATAACTGAAAATATTCAATGGGATAATGAAAAATCTCACTTTTAATTCTGAAGTGAAGTTTGCCAACCTGGAATGTCTTTAATAATGATTTTCTGATGAACATACACTCACTGGGTCTCCACTTGGCAGCTACATTTTGATTAAATCCCTCTATATCTTTATATCATATATGCAAATGTAATTATAATCAGCTGGGGGTGAACAGTACAAATTTGGGGATTCACTAAAATAGCTTTGACTTAGAAGAAATTGTGCTCCTCATGCAAATAAATAGGACAGTTCAGTGAAAGCCATGCCCATGCCAAGGGCATTTTGCTCCTGGTGCAGAGCAGAATGGGAGTGCTCACAAGCACTTTTATCTGGGGTTTCCCAGCTGGAAATGTCTGTGCTTGCACCGTATAGCTTGCAGGCAATGAGTCTGGCTCCTCCAAGAAGCACCACAACCACTACTCCACCTCTGTATGGCTATGCTGTAACCTATGTGCGTTCACGTTATATAGCTATTTTGCACAGGAGTTATCAGCCTTAAAGACAGTGTGCTGAAAATCTGGTGTTCTCAGCCAGAGAGAACAGGGCATGTCCAGGAAAACCTGGCTGGAGGCAGTGACCTCTCAAGACAGAATTAAGGATTAAATTAAATGCTTCCTGCATTCACTGGAATACCAAGACATATGGATATCTCCTCCCATGTGTCAGGCACCATTGGGTGCAGTTCCCAAAACCTGGGGCTCCCCAGGCCGGTGCAAGCCCTGCAGCCCCCAGCCTGGCTGCAGAGCTCCCAGGGCAGAGGTAGCCACAGCAATATTTTACAGATGTGCAGCTCCAGTACCCAAGTACTGAATCTCATGCTCCATAGGTAAGACTATACATCTTTCAACAAGCACTGGACATGATGTGAAGGACTCTTTAAGGGTGGGTTCAGCTGCATTGGGATTTGGTGAAAATTACATCAACAGGGACTAAGCAGAGCAGGCAGTGTTAAGAAGAAAACTCTTGTTTTCAAGTGCACTCTTAGCCCCCATTGACCCTACACAAGTAACAGCTATTTGCTGTTATACAGAAATGTGATAAACCCAGATCTTTTGTGGCACATCCCAAACAGGGCTGCAGTTCCTGGATCCCCAAATAAGTGGCGGGGGGGAACCTGCAGAATAGTTGAAATTACAGGATGGTCAACATAAATAAATGCCAAGTCTGGAGTTCCTCCTGTACACCATGGTACCTCTACATTCATTCCCATGAGCTCTTGTGGTGGTACAAAGTCAGCGCAAAAGAAGAGAGCTGGGCTCCTGATAAATGCACATATACATAAACATATATATATAAATATATATATATCTGTATATTATTATTTTGCTATGAAACAGTGGTCTTAATTCTTTGTCTGTGTTCCCTAGCCTCCCATCCAGCAAGACTAGATTGTAACATATCCCATATTGGCTTCTTGGGCAGAAAAAAAAAAGGTCTTTATCTTTTCCTGTTTTGCATTTTCCAGGAAGAACCAGTTGAAAAATAAAATCATGTTTGGACTGCAAGCGATGTTCTATTAACCAGAACAAATTAATACAAACTTCAGGTCATGGTCCAAATAGTGAAGAAAGTAAAAGAAAGGAATGCCAGAGCAGAGCTAAAGGGTTGCCTAGGACATGTGATTTTGTAGCTGCTGAAAAGTCAAAAGTATGTGTCTGTACCATGGGGTGGGGACAGACACACTTTAGGATGGGCTTGCAGACTCAGGAGGTATTTCTAGATGGGATTTCACAGTGAATGGAAGATATGGCTGGACCAACAGACAGGAAATATTTTAACCAAGAAAATACAAATGGAGTTTTTGGGAAGAAATTAGGGCACGGGATGAAGAGAGAAAGGAAATCATGCATTGTGCTTGATCTTTCTGGATCAGCATTTAACAGGAAGAAGTCCGGGCACTACGTGCTCTCCCATGTGAGGTTCAGGTTAGCCATACTTCAACAGAGAAAACAGACAGAAAAACAGACATATCTGACCTTATGTTTAGTAAGTTGAGATCAAGTTCAAGGGAGAGCTACACATGCTTCTCTAAGGAAAGTGACTTAAATGTGGTCAGCGCTGAGCCAACCTTCTTAAATGTGACCATTGGATCAAATGAAGTCTGACCACCACATCTGGAATGAAACAGCTGGCAACTAAGCAGGAGTGGAAGGGAGAGCAGGATGGGTAAAACCTCTTCCATAAGGCTATTTCATTTCAACAGTGTAAAAAGATTTGGTTTAAAATGTCACATTGATTAATTTCATTTTGACTTTTATATTAAAATACTAATTGTATTATATATAAATGTTGACATTCTATTAATATATTAATACATTAATACTGTGGTATAATATAATAGCCAATACAAAATGAATGGAAATGACAGTGCACATACCAGATGTGTGAGCTCTATCAAAAATGAAGCTTCTCATGGCCCCAGACTTTTTCAGAATTTCTTTCCACCTCCTATTTCATCTGTTCCTTCCATATTGGATCAGCCCAAACTGTCTCAGAGAGAGCTGCAAGGAAGAAAAAGCTTGTAAGTTAGCTTCTACAATCGCACAGCCTGTACGGGTTCTCACATGTCCTCCCATATCCCAGGGCAGAAGACCTTTGGAGAGAAGACCTGTCCCCTCAGCCTCATTTTAAATGTGTGGTCCTTTTTCACATCTTCCTTCTCTCATTTTCAGCTCCAGGTTCATGGGTTCCCTTCCTCCGTGCTCCCACCAGCCCATCATGCGCCACACAGCACTTTTAGTGTAAAGGTCTACACTCATTCCCCTGCTGCTGACACCAAGAGGAGCAGAAGACAGTGCAACTGCTCAGGTACTAGTATGAGAAACAGAAAAGTTTTAACCTGAAACAAAATTCAATGAATCTGCAAAAGGTTTGATTTTTGACTGAACTCCTTCTGGCAACAGCTACTGCTTTTGCACATGATTTATGACAGAACTTTGCTGTAGTTAAGTACCCACTAACACTCATTTTTTGCAAGCATCTAGAGCTCGTTTGAAAGAGGGTCCTCTCCCTCACATGGAAAACATGGTCACATTTTTTCTTAATTTTTAAACAGAACTAAAAAGAAAAAAAATATGTTTAGGCCTCTTGGTTTTTGGAAAACAAAAACTTTTTTTTCAGTTAAATCCTTAAAATCTGTTGCCAAAACCTCAAAGCTTTTGGATTTTTGTCCAAAAAATAATACAATTGGGTTTTGAGGTATTCTTTTGGCAAGAAAGCAACATTTTGAGGCGAGCAGATGCTTTCTGTAGGAAAATGTCATCTTGTCAAAAGCACAATCTTCCTTCTTAAAGGACGTTTACGCCAGAAAGTATTCAATCAGCTCTGTTAGCATCCCTTATCCTCTTCCAGGGAGAGCGACATGGTGACTGCTTTTTAACAAGATGAGCCTTCCAAGAATAGTTAGGGAGGAATCATGAATTTCTGATCATATCAGGACTTGATACATAGGATTACGAAAGGAGCCAGACTTATATTCCAAACCATAGGATCCACCTATAGCATGGCGTGCAATTGCTGTTAATAAAGTGACTCCATAGTTAAACGTAATTCCTCTGTTGTGTAAATACATATT
Source organism: Morus bassanus (assembly GCA_031468815.1). Classification (NCBI taxonomy): domain Eukaryota; kingdom Metazoa; phylum Chordata; class Aves; order Suliformes; family Sulidae; genus Morus; species Morus bassanus. The sequence goes on along the minus strand of CM062577.1, from coordinate 11,530,907 downwards.
TCCTCGGCGGGACATTGTGGTTACATTAAGAAGCTGGAAGACATCAGAGCATCATGTTCCAAGCTTGGCATTGAACAAGAAGCCACCAGAATTAAATCAAAGTGCTTCTTTCTGGCAGGCGAAGCAAGTGTAATGAAAATTCCAGCCTTGATCCTCTGCCAGTGGTAGGCAGCAAATTGAGTGCATGCCTACCACTCCCAAACTGAAGTCCCTCAGTCTTGCCCGGCATGCCAACTACTAGAAGTACAAAAGATGAAAACAGTCTGCCAGACACAGAAAACCAAAGTGCTCTCTTCATTAAGAGGAGCTTATTACTTTCTTCCAGCTCCACCCATGAGTAAATCCATCCTGCTTGATCTTGTTGGGACTAATGAAGGGAGGTTGACTGCTCATGGTGAACTTGGTATTCCAGGAAAGCTTTTGAGATGTCTCCTTCTGCCACCAGGACCTGGCCAAATTCCCCCCCAAACGATGTACATTCTTTCCAACTGCATGGCGCAAGATCTCTGTAGTTATAAAGGCAATATCCAGTCAGGCTAGCTGGAGAACCAAAGAGAAATATCACCAGGAGGAGAGGAGACCAAGTTTGGAGAGGAGGCAGGTTTGCTAGGCTGGCTTGCTTTCTCTCAGTCTCAAATATCTGAGTAATATCAATTATTAAGAGGAAGTGAAGTTGTCTTTCTTCAAAGCAAAAATATCTTAATGGTGGTATGTGGCATATACACTGCAGCTGGTGCTGTGGGGCCACACCAGACTGTCTGCTGCGCTGACCCGGGCAGCTCCTCCTCCGCTGATGATAGAGGGAGCCATGGTCCAACCACTCCAGACAGTAAGGAGCCTCAAATGTGCACCCAACCCCCCAAAACAGAGGCATCACAGCAGTCACAAAAATTAAGTGAGGAATTTGTGTTTGAGAGCAATATTCAGACCACCCACCTTTTTATGCTGGCACGCTGAGATTTCCCATCTCACTGACGAGTTCCCTCCACCCCAGGCCTCCTCTTATCCTCCGTCTACATGAAAAACACATTCACACACACCTACATTGAACAGCGCTTGCCCCACCCCCTGCTCCCGTGTTGGTCATCTGAGCCCTGAGCCTGGCCCAAGCCATCTGATGGGAGGGGGGCGAAGACAAAATCTTTAGTTAGCTGGAGAAAATCATACCTTGCCTTCATACGCCTTGTGCCTCCAGATCAACTCCACTGAGGCTACAGAATTGCTCCAAATTAATAGAAATGAGGCTAAAAAGCAAGCTTTTCCTGCTGGCCTGATGTAGCTGCCTTTAAAAGCTTGGAAATATTGCTACAGTACTGATTCGGGGGGGCAAGGGCAGGGTTTTCAAAATGGCTCAGCCCTATTTTCTTAGGGACTGCAGTGAGAACAAGGTTAGATCAACACTGAGTGTTTTTGAAGGTGCTATCCTGCACTGAACAAGAAAGCGAGGCTTTGAAAATACTGAACAAAAAAACCCCGTGCCTTTGAGATTTTTATTTGAAAGTTGTGAGAACAGCGTATCCCGATTAGTGAACACCTCCTTTAGAAAACATCAGCAGCTGTCTTTATCTATACATTTATTTCATGAAATGTGGCCATTTAATAATTAATGTCTATAAGTGCCTAGCTATGAAAATGCAAAATGAAATATTAAATAGAGACGGTACCAAATGGGAGGACTTCCAAAAGGGAACGAATGAGAGACATGTCATTCACTATTCCCAGGGAACAACTCCAAAGATCTAGAGCAGAATGAATCCAGGTGGATGAATACGAAGTGCTCGGTAGCAGAAGAGAAGGTGGGTCACTGATATTATTGTCAGAAGCCCTGGCTCCTCACAAAGTGGGACATACAGGAGACAAATCACTCCTAGCAGTGGCTGCCTTGCTCCCTGTGCCAAATTTAGCCTGAATTTTGACCGGGCACATGCAGGGCACCTTCTGGGCCACAAATAGGTGAGGTCTGCAGCTGAATATGAATAATGAAGAGTGCAGCTCACGGAGATCACACCACAGGCTGTGCCTAAACAGGCATGTTTAACATCCCTCCCCATCTTTTCATAAGCTTATGATCCACTTCTGATAGAGAGGATGCTTTGGAGTCACCTGAGAATAATCGGGCTTAAGTCAGAGCAAGCCATTTCTATTGTCACTGCTGGCAAGAGACAAGGTTATTAATTGTCTCAAAACCTTGGTAGGATGTTGATACAGATATCAGGAATATTTAGTGTAATAAGCAGCTTGGAAGTAAAGTTAAACCTCACACTCCCAAAAAATGGCTGTTAGAAACCAAGCTGAAATTACTGTGGGTTACAGATAACCATGTTTCTGCTTTCACTAGGAATTGTACGTCTTTGTCTGGCAGAAGCAGCAGTTTTGGGAAGACTAATTTTTTCAGGTTTTCCTAGACATTTCTCCTTGGAGATCAGGGCGGGGGGTGGGGGTGGGGGGGGTGTGGGTGGTTACCTGTGTTTCTGGTTTTCCAGGATTCCTGATTGGAGCAGATGTGCAGCGTCAGCCAGGCTGATGACTAGCAAGGCATATGCAAACCCAACAAACAGTACGTTTGCAGTAGATCCAACACTTCTGGTAAGTGCTGGCCTTACCGCAAGTGTATCACAGCAGTGCCGGCTGCACATCAGCCTCCAGAAAGGCTGGACATGAGCCCCATGTCCCACATCTGTCTAGGAAACCCTCAACAGATGTGCAGCGGTGCTGGGTACTAGCTGTCAGATGTAAGATGCTGGGTTTGACAGCTCTGTCCCCATGCCTAAACTCTTCTCTATGCCCTCACAAAGTGCTTCTTCAATGGACACCGGTACAGCAGCGTACCTGCCCCACCATATGGACTTTGGTTTCCACCTATACATAGCTACTTCCATGGTGAGACTGTCCTGCCCATCCTCTGCCTCCAAGAATAGGCATTGCCAGCAAATAACCCCAGCAGATGGGTGCTACGGTGCTGTGTGTGGAGGGATAGGAGCAAACACAGACATACAGAGCACGAGGAGAAGCCTGCAAAACAGAAGGATGTGGCTTTTATGTGGTACACACTGCAGCTGTTTCCAGTAGGCAGCAGGAGCTGATCAAAGCATGAGATTTTCAGGGAAAAGCAAAGACATTGCATTGACCACGAGCAGAAGAAGGAATCAGCTCTGGGCCCAGGGCAGCTCTCCCTACCTGGGTTTTATAGTCCAATTCTACACATCAAAAAGTGCTTCCTTGAAAGTAAGAAGAAACTCTGGAATTCCATTTCATAACATGGGGCCAAATTTTCAGCTGGCTGAAATCTTCATAAGCCCAACCCAGCAAACTTAAAATCAGCTCAGATATGTCCTGTTCAGTCTGAAAATGGGAACCCCCTCCATATGTTTGCCCTTCAACTCCTCACAGTGAAGGAAAGCATGGATACTCTGAATCATCCCCAGCCAACTGTATATTCGTTATTTTCTGTATTTACTTCCAACTCCAGGATTAAGAAAATTACTCCAGTACTACGACATCCATACAATTAAATGTATCATTTTCCCATCAGCTGCCTTGCTGTGCCAAGCTGGGCAGTTCGGATCCTGTTGCCATATGGAATGCATCTCTGCCTGTATAAGACTCGAACGTGACAATTAGAAATAGGCTGGATTTTTCCCCCCACCACCATAAGCAACAAAGCACTCTGGAAGCATTTAGTGGGGCTGAGAGGACTTCATTGTATTAGCAGAGCAAAGGGTATTTATCAGCCCTTTCAGCTGGGACTGAACCATGAGCTTTAACTGATAGCCTTCATGGGACATGATGTGGAGGGACCCATGTAGAGGCTGTTGCCCAAGTCCTGGCCTAAGCAGGACCAATGGCCCTGTGAGCTCCAGAGTAGCTCCTAGGACCCTGCTTAGGGATCTCCCCCACCCTCAGTATCTCCCCTCCAGCCATATCCTGGCAGAAAACATTACACAGAGAGATCCAAAATTTGAGAAATTATGGAGTAGTCAGTCCCCATAGCCATTTGGCTGGGGCTTTCCAAGACACTTATCAGAGATGAGGTGACTCCTGATTCTTTTAAAGCCACATGAGAGCTCCAGTTCAAAGCTATCTAATACAAAAGTCCCCAAAAGCCATTTGAAGGTACCAGCCTTTGCTCCCTATCCCCTTTGCTAGAACAGGTGTTCTCCAGTAAAACACCACCATGGAGGTTTAGCTGCAAAGTAAGTGCTTGGCACCATGCAAAGAGCACAAAGGGACTATTCCTTTCTCAGACTTACTGCAGATCCTGCTCACCTCATGCCCATCTTCTAGCAGATGATCTCTGGAGAAAGGGTACTCTACTCTGCAGGGCAGACGGTGCTGCCAAGGCTGAGCAGCAGCAGTTGCTTTCACAGACATGGACATGACAGAGGAATTAGCCTGAGCTGCTCTGCACTTCCTGAACCAGATCTGACCTTCTCTGTTGCAGCCTCCTGAGATGACCTTGATCTTAGTCATGTTCCCACTGCTCCTGAGGTTGGGTTACACCCTTGGTTCTGGACTCTGTTTTAAGTCTCCCATGAATAACAGTGTCAGATCTTCATACAGCTATCTCAGGAATGTGGCCAGGCTGATCTCCATGCTTACTCAAGGTGACATTGATTCATTCTCCCTCTCAATGGCCAGATTACATTATGAGAATGTGCTTCATAACATCCTTGCTCATCTACCACCACCCCCCAGCTCCCATACCTGACCTCCACCCTTGTCAGCCCCCCACTCTGGGATTTAGGGTTTTCTCATCAACAGAACATGCAACCAGAGGCACTTCGGGTTTGGGAACAGGCTGGGAGATTACATTTAGAGAAGCATCAGAGGTTTTGAACTGAGGCCCTATCCCTATCCCTACACTCCAAGCATTTCATGCTTACACACAAATGCAGAAACCAGGCATAACTCCAGAGAAGGCAAAAGACCTGGGGATGGGAGGACCATCCCCAGATTCAGAGCCCAAGATCCGTCCGGAGGAGAGGAATTGCATCTTAAGTGGTTTGCAAGAAATTGCTTTCATATCCAAACCCCTCACATGGGACTGCAGCCCGTTCATGGACTGGACCCACACTACCTCGTGAGTATCTGCTTAAGGCAACACTGAAAAAGAGACATCTCTTCTTAACCACAGAGGTGATCTGTTTATAATATGTGGCTGAAAGGTGTTTAGGCAAAGGACTAGGGTTTGTGAAACACATCCAGGTCTTTGTTTTTTCCAGGCTCCTGGGGAGAGCTTAAATAAAGGATTCAGCTTTGGAAAAAGAAAAAAAGCAAAGAAAAAAAAGACAGATAGACATCTGGAGTGCTGAACAAGGCCCTCTCCTCAGGCTGATCTAGTTACAGTGTTTGGGGAGAGCACTGCAATCCTGTTCAACAGGAGGAACAAGCAGCCGAGGGCTAAATTCAGCTTAGGAGTAAGCAAACACAGCTCTCACCACGTGAGCTCTGCACGATTCCACCAGGTCTTTATCTGGTCATGATCATCAAGAGCTGCAAATGTCCCATCCAGCATGGAAGTGGCAGCCCCGGAGCAAGCACTCCTGCCCATGCGACACCAGGAGTGCCCAGATACAGCATCCCCATGGCTGATTTATGTGCCCATGGCTGAAGCAGGACAGCTCTCCCCAGCTCAGCCCTGTGGCTCCTTGTGCAGTTCCTGTGCTCAAACAATAGAAAGGACAAACAAACAGGCAGTGACTCTGCCAAAGGAAACAGCAGCCACAGCAGCCCTACCTCCTCCCTACTCCATGTGTGGCCCCAGAGACGCGAGTCTTGTGGCAGCGACATGCCACACCGCAGTCCATGTTTAAGTCTGAGATGCTGGGGCCGCCCCATGCCCTGCTCCCTCCTGCATGCCCAGGTTTTGCTGTGGGTGTTCCTCACTGCAGGGCAAAGAAGGTTTTGCATGAAACTCACACCAACGCACGGGTGGAAGGGATGGTGAAAGTGGCCACAAGAAGCTCCTGCCATTGCACAATCACTTGCTGGGGGCAAGGGCTGCCAGGCTCTGCAAAAGGCTTTGCAAACCCAGGAGCATGTTTCTTTGACTCTCTGGTGCAGTAAGGTTCATGCCTGGAGATTTTCTTGAGTTTTTTGCCCAGGCACTGAATGGAGGAAACAGAGCACTTAAAGCCTGTGTCTGCGGATGTGGGGCCATGAATCTGAGATCTGGGCTCATGCCAAAGGCCACCTTCTTATAACTTGGGTAGGGGAATCTAAGGTAGGAGGACACAAACACTACCTTCATTATATGGCACTGGTCAGGGAAATCAACCATCTTCAACTTGGCTCAGAGAAGCAGTTCTAGCTCTCACCAAAACTCCTTTTAGCATGGAGCAGGGAAAACACCAAAAAAACCCTGGACACTAACAGAAACTCTAGTTCATGGCCTGTATTCTCCCAAAAGCTGACAGAGGGGTCCATCTTAAAGTGAAATAACTGCTGAAATGTTGCCATGTTTCCTGCAAATCAAACTTATTTTTCAAGCTTAAAAAAATAAGAACTAAGTGGTGACCACAGGACTTTCTTTGCAGGTTGAAGTCCATCCACAGGCTGCCCTGGGAGAGCTGGGGCAAAGTGCAGATTTGATTAGACATTGCCAAACAAAACTGCTGGGAATTTTTTTATACTCAACTTTATCTCTCTTAACTTGCTACTAATAACCTTTACCAAAACCAATTTCAATTTTAAATCACACTATTTACAGATGTCAGCCTGAATGTTTCCTGAGATACGGCTTTTGTTAGCTTAAGATCACACCTTACTTCTAAAAGGCAATGTTTCATAAAGCAAGTTGCTCAAGGTATTTTGGCATGAAGCCTTCCAGTTGTGAACAGAAGGGTAACACAGGTGGCACAGAGGTGAGATAAACAAAAAGGCTGTTTTGGAAACACGTGGGTTTAAATCAGTGTTTTGGCCATCACACTTGTTCAGAGATGAGTGGTGCAGTTCTTGCCCGACACAGAACAAACCAGGGAAAAATATCTCTAATAAAAAGGGGTCAGAGGCATGAATTGCTGAACTGAAAAAATAAATTCAAAGAGAATAAGTCAGGTTGAAGCTGCTGGACTCTCAGGAAGGGGTCAAAGAGGAGAAAGCTAGTTAGTCACAGACAAAACAAGCCCAAACATCTCTATCAGTGAGGCCTTGGAGAGATGCCGCGTACTGTAAACGCCACCTCCCAGGTCAGTGTCCTTCAATTCATGACCAGAACAATTTGTACTCTTAATTTTGCTGCAAGGGATGTGCACTCTGGACTGACAAGAAACCCAGTGTTTGCAGTAACAACCTCCCCTTCCCGATAAGAGCTGCCCTTGGGACAGTCCCATCAGTCTCCTAAACAACCAGACCTCCTGTTAGTCCTCAGCGGCACCCCAATAAGAAATTTATTTCCTATTAGGTCTTAAGACAGTTCACAATAAGCCAGCAGACTGCAGCACATTGTGCCAGACCAAAGCCACATTTCTATTAATATCGTCACTCCCTCCTCCCCCCAAAAAATCCTGCTCAATTTTTCTTCATTATCAGCACAGAAAAGCCTGGCCTAATAAAAGTAAAGGCTGAGGAGCAAAAGCAGGACTTCTTTTCGGATATGAACACCGAAATATCTCATGCTCCTTCAGGGATCTTGGCACTCTCCAAACCTCGTCTAGATCTGGTGCTATTTGGGACTCGCTCTGCAGTGGGTCCCCAGAATATTGCATTTTTAAGCAAAGAAAGAAAAAAAGCTCCCAAAAGCCCAGTTCCTCATTGCCCCCAAACAAAACCAGATTCTTTCTTTTAACAAAACATCATCACTGTAGATGAAAAATGTAAGTTTGGGAAGAAAATGTGTGGCCTGCTGATAAGAAGATTTGGGGGTTTTGTTATTAAAACAAACTAACAAGGCTGGATTGAAACATTCCAGCCCTCTCTGCATTTTCCTTTGCTGCTCAGACTTAAGACTGGATCCTAATAGTTTGGACCCCTCAGTTTGAAAAGCCACAGACAGCTTGCTAAATGTAGCTTACAGCTGTGCCCAAGTCCCTCTTCCCCCATTATCCCTGTTCCATGTTTACGGGGCTGTGGAGAGCCAGTGGTACCCTATGGACCTTAAATATTCCTGCTGGGCTGCAGATGCTGCCTTGAGAGAGGCTTTGTGCTGGGTGAGCTCATGCATTTGACACCCACATCACGCTCCAGCAGCACCCAGCTGCAGGCTCCTTTCTCCCTCCTGCAACTCCAGCGAGGGACCCAGATGACTGCTCACTCTACCAACCGGCCGATGTCCATGGCTGAGGGCTGGGCAGAGCCCATTTGGCCATTTACTTCCAAGAGGACCATTGGAGACAAACCCCTCAACTGCAGCATAGAGCTGTGGGCTCTTCATGGTGGTGCCTGAGGCTGGGGGGATTGACTTTAGTCTGCACCCACCATGGGGTGTGAGGTACAGGTGCCTGCACCCATCACAAGCCCAAGCACATGAAGACAAGAACAAGACATGGGAGTGGCAGATATCAAACATGCCCAAGACTTTCTGCTGACATCCAACCCCTTTTTTCTACTGCCTGTGAGCATGCTGTCCACCACCCAGATCCATGGGAACCCACAGCAGCCCCAGGGTGCTGAGAGAAAATGCCACCCACAAGGTAGCTGTACCAGGGGTAAAGCCATGTTTTTCTCTGAGGGTCACTGAGAAAGAAGGTCCTTTTTTGTTGGTGATGAACAGGCAGTTCGTCCTTGCTCAGCACAGAACGTGCCTCCTGCTGTCCCACATCATGTGTGCAAGCAGAGGTGGCACAGCCTGCCCAAAGCCTGATAAAGGCACACTGTGCAGTCCAAACAATGATAACTCTGGGGGCATCGGGTCAGAAAAGGCTGGTTTTTTCCTTCAGGGTGAGCCCTTGTAAAAGAAGAGCCAGACTCATTTCAGGCCAAATGGGAACTTGTAAAAAGAGCCTTTCTCCATGCCCACTGGGATGCTAAAAGCTTATAGCAACTTTCCCCAAAACAAAAAGCAGCAATGAGTGAAAGCACATAGAATAGACTGTTCCAGGTGGCAGAGCACCCACTGGTAGGAAGTGAATCAGCGTTGATCAAAGGGAAAGGTTAAGTCTTGAACGATGCAAAAGCCAGTCCTGCTGTTCCTCCCCAGCAGCCAGAACAGGTTGCACCAGGAGTCAGCTGGGAACTTTCTACTGGAGTTGTTTTTTTCTGATAGAAAATAGGTTTCTACAAAGCTAAGCTACATCATGGGAAATGCTCTTCTTTTTCCCCCAACCAAACTGAATTTTTTCATCTGGTAAATTGAAATGAAACGTTTCCTTTTGGACTAGTTCAAGTCAAAAAAGAATGTTTCATTTTGTTGGAATTACCTGAAACATTCTATTTTAAAATGGGGCTCTAAAAAAATCCATCTCATTTCCCTGTTAGCATATTACCTAATGGAAATTTCCTTTTCCCATGTGCTCTTCTTTTCCACCTAGGACTGATCCCCCTGAAAAAGTACTTCTCCCATCAAATCCCCCTCCCACCAGCACCAGTATCATGCACTTGGGGAGCCGTTTCACCCCACCAGGCCCCTGGCCCAGCAGATTTCTGACCAAACATCTCCACAACTTAGCACAGCAAAGCAGAAAATGTGACCCATGCTTACAGTATCTTCCATCCCCCAAAGCTATCTTTTAAGCTATATCTAATGTTCCTTTAAAAAGTCTTTCGGCTCCATTAATAATCTAAACAGATACCAGGAGTCTAATTAGCAGGCTAATTGGAGAACACAGTTAGGCATGTATTCAGGCAAGAATTGTAGCGGATCTTTTGTCAGTGGGAACAAGCAAAGAAGAAACTCTCGTTTGCACCGAAGGCCTTGTTTTATCGGTGATTTATAGGAAAGCTCTCAGCCACACTAATAGAGTCTTGGCATAAAGCAATATTTGACCATAACAAGAAATAACCAGGCTGAGGAAGACCTAACCCCTCAGCTTCACCAACAAGGATTTTATACATGCACACATTCATTTCACATCCCACATGCTATTTAAAACAACTTTCCAACCAGCTTTCCAGTTTGTATGACATTGGGAGGGGGGGTTAATTTTATAAGAGTTTCCAGAAGTTTCAATTATGTCATGTATGTGTCACACAAATGTATAGCGCAGGAAATAGCTGAATTTCAACACCTAAAATTAAAAATTTTCGAGGGTAGCATTCCCCTCAGCAGTCTGAAGGAAAACATCCTCTTGTTTCACTCCTAGAGGTTAGCATTAGGTGAGAAATCCTACCAGAGACTGAAAAGTCCTTATAGCATAGATCTCCTATGGTGTTAAGGGCTCTCTTTACCACTATAAGCTCATGCCCACACACACGCACACCCCATCTCTGCGAGTAAATAATTCTAATTAGACACCATTTTCTCTGCCTGGGAGTTTGAAATTATTACTATTCTGCAAATGTGTTTGGGGCTTTACTAATACCTAAGTCTGCTCAAAAATCAGAATTTCCATTTCCCTGCCTGTTTGGGTCAGTTCAGCCTCAAACTGCAGCCATACAGGTAATGATGCCTCCTGCTTTGTGTCCTCTTTGAGCCAGGTGTCCTGCCCAGGCCATGCCACAGCTGCTTTCACAGCAGCAAAGCCAAGGCATGTCCTCAGGGACGTATTTCAGGTCAGGGGGAGGCTCTTGGGCAGTAAACATGAATTACTCTTGAACTGAAAATTTTCCATTCCATTTGATAAATGAAATGTTTCACTAAACCCCAAGTGAAAGATGCTGGTATGTTTTTCCTGATGGGAATTTGTTTTTTAATCAAAGTTCTGATTCTGTGGGAAGCATGTTTTTTCTACTGAAACCCCTTCAGCAGCAAAATCATCGGCAAGCTTCACTGCTGGCTATTATATCAAGGCCATGTTTGACTCATTTTAAAAGATGCCACAGCCTTGGGAATGCCACATGGCATTCACAGCACCACACGTGCTCTAGCACTGTGGAACGGCTGACAAGCGTGTGTGAGCATGGTGCAAAAATCCATTGCTTTATTAAATGTAAGTGCTCTGCCAGACCATGTTCGCTCCTGCTCAGAGATATGTGTGACTGGCAGTGGACATGCTCGGGGGCTTAAAGGATAATAGATGTAAGTGGTACAACACATCTTCATTGTGCAGTTGAGCATACGCCAGCAAAAAAAAAAAAAAAAAAAATTACAAAAAAAAAGGCACGTTTTTTGCACAAAAAGATACTCTGTGTTGCAGGCAGTTCAGGTGGTCATAGGTTCACAGCTCCCCTGGATCATTTTTGGCTTTGGCACTGGGCAATGTCAGTCTTCACTGAGATGCAGAAACACCTACATGTTTTGACAGTCCCTTCCGCTGTTCATCTGAATTTCAGATCGTGGGCTTCAGGCTGTGCCAGTGCACCCTTCCAGGTAAGATTTCTGCTGATTCCTCTCATTTACAAATACAGCAAAGATGGCTGCACGCAGAGAATTTTAACTTGTCTGCCTCTACTCCCCGGTCTTAGGAAGCTGAGAACTGCCCAGCTGTAAATACTGTCATGTCTTGTGACATTTTCCAGCCCTTTCTAAATAAATCCCATCTTTTTTTTATTTCAGAAGTCATTCCTCACTGCCCTAGGAGGCATTTCCCTCTCCCACATTAGGAGATGGGGCAAGTTTTCTTTTGCAAAGCAGGAACCCTTTCCAGCACACCCCAGCTTTGCAAGAAAGCCCTGCATTTTGCCTGAGCTCTCGGGGGGGTGACAGTCCTTTGGCGGTTTCAGTCCCTCTTCTCACACAACCCATTTGTTCCTTAGTGCCTGGTGGTGCTGCAAATTTTCAGTGTCTGTTCTGGATGGTATTAACTGGGCAGGACATCATGAAGAGAGACAGATGCTTTGGTTTAAAAGAAAAGAAAAAAGAAAAATCAGTGCCTAAACAAGGGTTTTGTCTTTGCCCTGTAACATTGCCAGTCCATGCAGGGGGGAATCACCCCAGGCTTCTGGGCCAAAGGGTCAAAACAGGCCAAGAAGGAATATAACCTAGGAACCTAATACCTGCTGAATTCCCTTAAAAGATAACAAGTGGGAGCATTCCTCCCAGCTGCAAATCTCAACTTCTTTATCTTTGAGTGTATCGACTCCTCTGCTCAGTCCTGCAGTCACTTCACATGCAATTTAGCCATGCTTTTCCTTCCGACGCAGAGCCCCAGGAGCAATTAAAGACTAACCAGGGTTGACAGATGTTAGTAACATGCAACCCAGCCGCGGAAACAGCAACATGGGCAGATGCAGAGGTGCAGAGGAGAGAGCTCTGCATCTGCAGGCTTCAGAGAGCCGATGAGCTGAAGGAGGGGCCAGAGCAGGGCTCTGCTTCAAGGCTGTATCTATGCACTGATGGAAACTCTGACCTGCTGATCCTGGTCTGAAGAGAGCCAACCCCTGACTCCCCAGGTGGGGAAACCCACCCACGTGGGGGACCAGCTCAGCCCACCCTTGAGCTCCAGCCCTGCAAGCAGATGGGGGCTCAGTGGAAAAAGGCACTTGGCTCTGTCCCAGCCACGCAAGTTCTGTGGCTGTTCCCGCGGGCAGCACAGGCACTGCCGGTTTGTTAACTCACCCAGATGCGCTGCTGCCGTGGCTCACCACCAATGCCAGGCACTGATCTCTCCACCAAAGCAAAACCAGCAAAGTCAAAGGCTTTGTCTCATATCAGATAGTAGGCTTTAATTAAAAATGCCTAATCCCTGTAGCTAATGAACAGTCTCCGAATTCCTTTTTGCATTACTCTGAGTTTGAGATTGATCTGAATGCATAGTTTACACTACAGCTTCTAGCAAGAGCAAGCTTGATTGGTGTAACTATTACTTTTCCTTCGCCACCCCTGAGGCTTTCATGTGCCAGGAGTTAGGTTTGGAGCAAATCTCTAGTGCAAAGAAAGCCCCAAGTTTATCTGTAACTCCTGCAACTGACTCTGTGTTGGTCTCTAGTTTTTCTGATTTCCTGTACATATTAAATATGCAGCAGCTCTTGGGATTCTGTAAATATGGCCCAAGAAGGAGAACTATGCAATGGCAATAACATTTGGCACAAACACGTCATCCACCTCTCAGGCGTTCAATGGCCTTTTGATGCTGTTAACTACCACGTAGCCCTTCATTTCCCCCCAAGATGTTCATCATTTGGAGCTGGGGGGGACACAAGGTGAACCAGGAGGCAGCAGTTCTGCACCAGCTGGATGTGCGTGGAGCTGGCAGAGGAGGCTTGTACAGTCGCCTGGGCAGCAAAACCCTCCAGGGAGCAAGTCCTTCGAAGGGCTTGGAGAAATGCCCCTGTGCTCATAAGCCAGGCCTCGTGTGATTTCTGTCGTGTATTTACACCAGCTCTAATTTACTCTGAGCTGGAGGTTGCACTGGGCCACCAAGTTGCCACCAAGTGGGGGTTGCCAGACCCCAGCAGAGAGCAGGGATTCGGAGAGGTGCCAAGAGGCTTGCAAAGGAGCTTTTGAAAACACCGAAGCTGTTGAGGACTCAGCTGTCTTCCTTGTGCAGGCACTTCTGGAAATCCCCCTTAATGTTTAATTAGTGTGTGAGCTACATGCCGGTGTTCAGCAAGCAGGAAACCTTCCTCTGGTGTCTCATGAGATCCCCAGGTAAAACCTCAGCCAGCACAAAAAGTCACTCCCTTCAGTCAACACAATTACATGCCATCTGTACTTAGGATTGTAGTATTCAAGGTGTCAACTCTGACCACATAAAGAGAGGGGAAACCAGGAGCATCGGGGCAGCGTGGTGCCTCTGGGCTCTGCACAGCTCCAGCACCACAGCTCCAGGATGGATTCGCAAAACAGACCCTGGGTTGGCTCAGTTCAGCCCCAAACCTCCCCCGTCTAACAGGTCCAGCCAGCAGGACACCTGAAGTCCCAGCTGGACTGCGATGAGTCCTGAAGGCGCAGGCACAAAACACCATCACATCAGACAAATGTTGTAATTACCAGCACCCAGGTTACATTTACAAACAGCTGATTTGCAATGGAAAAGTGAAAAATGAAGCCACCAAAAAGTGCTGCCTCCTCTCCTAGCAGCAAATCTCCCTTGCTGGTAGATGATGGGGCCAGGAGTTCCCTCCTGCACAGTGGCTGGGGCGATCCCCCCGCCGCTGAGGGTGTGGTGCACACGCACTGTTATTCTCAGTAATAAGATGCCTGTCAACATATAAACCAATTAGGTGCAGCTTTTGTGTTGATAATAAGGCTGGGCAAAATGCTTTCTATGAGCAAGTGCTTTCAAGTGAAAAATAGCTTCTGAAAGAATCTGACAGTTTGCACATGAGGTTTCAGTTTGCTCAGGGTTTGGGTTTTTTTTTTTTTTTTAATTCAAGTAATGAAAATTCTCACATTGTTTCAAACCAAGAAGCTGTGTCTCAGTTTTCAACAATCCTTCCCTCACACACACGCACGCACACAGACTCAGTTGATTTTAGCTTTTCTTCCCCTTCCTTCTTTTTTTTTTTAATTAGAAGAGAAAGGTGGAAAAAAGGGAAGAAAAGAAAAACGATGTTTGAGAAGAACACACTGACTGGAAACAATTGTTTTCTTCATTTTAATGATATGAACTTATTTCAGACCAATGTTTGTGTGTGTTTCCATGTACTGCCAAGCAAGATGCATTCTAGTTTCAGTTTTCAAATTACCAGTTAACCTCTGGCATCACAGACTAGCCCTTACCTAAACCCTGAATTCTGGCTTAAATCAGGGATGAGGAAATGTAGGCACCCTTGTACTCTGCCTGTGACTACAGATGCCCCCAAAACTGTTTTCAGGTGTAAAAGCTGAAGAACAGCAAACTAGTCTCATATATCATATAACTTTTCAGAGGACAACACAAACAACTCCCATTTAGTCTAAATGGAGGCATCAACCAAGCTTTGCATTTGGGGCTCAAGCATGGAGTGCTATAGTGAGGCTGTGTGATTGATATTAAAAACCCAAAGATGCTCCCTGAAATAAGGACCCAGCAGCGCTGGCTCAGCTCCCCTCTCCAGGTATAGAAAGGTCCCAGAGAGCAACTTTAGCTGCATTACAGCTGTGCAGCTACAAAAGCTAATTGTTATTTGTTACAGATAACATGAGAATTACAAATATTAAGAGTCATTATCATCTCCCTCTAGTGGTTACTCGGCTCTCTGGACCCTAGACATGGGATCTGTGCTGCAAAAAGACAGCCGTGCTTTCGGAGAAGAATTGCGAATAGAAAGGAGAAGCCATAGTGGAGTTTACAACAAGATGCTTGTACAGAGCCCTGTTTGCACAGCTTGGAGATTAAATACTTACAGCATTTCAATTTGGCTGGCTAAGCACCGAAACTCTCCTCCTCCCTGAGATGCTGCAGGTGGCCCTAAATCATGCAGCATCTCGAAATAACTACAGAGCGTAATTCATTGAAAGCAGGGTATATCTGAGCCATCTGCACTCTGTTACAAAGAAGTCAGCAACATTGCTCGTGTTGTAACCACAGCACCAGCACTACCCCGGACCTTTCCGGGCTGGCCAGATCCCTATGGCTACTTGTGCAATGCAGGACTAGTGGGAAAGGGAGACAGGGACAGGGTGAAAGATCACCTTGAGAAAAATTTGTGCTTTTTACAGGCTGGTCAGGGACCACAGGAGAACTATTTTGTAATCAAAGGCAAAGTCACACACCCCGGCACCTGCAATCCTCTTTCAATAGATTCATAAGTTGTAGGGACACATTTACTATGGAAAGCTGTTTCGGTTTAGAGATGGATCAGTTTAAGGAGAGAACTGGCAGCAACGCCTTGCACCAGGATCTGGCCTCACATGTTCCCTGCAGCCTGCAGAGCGACACCGGGCACCCGGCAGTCTCTGCATGCTTTGCTCGCGGGCCCACCTGTTACAGCTGAAGGGGTTTTGTTCCACCTTCCAGAAAGAAAAACTCGGGGGGGGGGGGGGGGGGGTGTGGAGGGAGATATGAAACCTACCCAAATGTTTAAAGGAAAGGAAAACCCTCCTGTCACAAGAAATAGCAAGCCTCCCAACATGTGCAAAAGCAATTTCCAGAACCGAGTGGAATCCAGTTCCCTTTTTATACAGCGACAATGAGGAGATACAATAGCAGCAGTACAGGAAAGCAAGAGGAGACAGAGGACTTGGGACTCACTCTTGATGTTTGGAGCCAGCAAGTCTTTGGGTGGAAAGTACTCATATCCCTGCAACTTGTGTTGCAAAGCAGCCCAGTACCCACAGCCTTTGCCTCCCATAGCAGGAGCCTGACAAGTATCATTCAGGCTGCAAAATCAGAGTATCCCTCTACACAGGCAAGCAAAGCACAGTCAGACACAGCAATTCTTGCTCAGGCTAGTCTCAGCAAGATTTTTTGGTTTTGCATGAAGAGCAAGTGGAGGAGAGGGGCCAAGTGGCTGAGAGCAATATGTACCTATGTATGTGAACAAATAGATTTCAACTGAAAAAAAAAAAAAACAGTAAAGGTCTGTACAGGATGAATGATCCGGGGAAGTCCCAAGGGCTGCTTTGAAATCCAAAGTGTTGTATTTTGAAATGGACACAGACCTTGGCGGGAAGTGGGGGAGCAGACAGTAATGGTTTAATAGACTGTGGAATGGCTATAAAAAAAAAAAAAAAAAAAGAAAGGGGAAAAAAGAAAAAGCAGATGGCAGCCCCTTCGCAGGAGCCATAAAATTTCATGGTGTATTTTCTATCCATGGCTTCACTGTAATTCAAGCCTTGGGGGCCAACTTTCTCTGGCAGTGGTTACTGAGGGGCCTTGGAGGGCAGCAGTAACAAAGGGTGGACACTTCCTGGGCCCACTGACCAAATCCTCCTTCTTGGGCTGAAACAGGAAATAAAAAGCAAATCATTTCAGAGAAACATCTAGGAGACTTCCCAAATGCAGCCTCAAAGCAGCAGGTCAGAGCCCCAGGAATGAAATCAGGAAAACCCAAAAAGGTCCTAGGAAATGGAAATGGAAAAGGAGGCTCTTTGTGTCTGCAGACAGAAAACAAAGCTCAAAGGAGATCTATTGTCCCTTGACACAGCCCTCACCTTGCTTGAAAAAAACATTTTAATTTGCAAAGCCACGTCCTGCCTGGGCCACTGGGCTCTTGGGAAGGGCACACAGTCAGGCCAGGATTGTATCTGTCTTACAGGCAAACCTCTTAAATCTCCACCTTTTGCTAGTAACTGCGCTTAAACACTGCCCCATGATCCAGGTACCTGTCTCTCAATTTGATCTAAACAAGGTCTGACTCAAGACCACACCTAGATTTGACTTTGGCTTATTACCATGTAAGATTTAAACCAAGATCCCACATTTGAATGCAAATAACACAGACTATAAGGGTTAACATGTACATTTTTTGGCTCTGTCTCCAGTTATTAGCGGTATCCTACACTTCAGTAACAGAGTTTGGGCCAA
Source organism: Morus bassanus (assembly GCA_031468815.1). Classification (NCBI taxonomy): domain Eukaryota; kingdom Metazoa; phylum Chordata; class Aves; order Suliformes; family Sulidae; genus Morus; species Morus bassanus. The sequence goes on along the minus strand of CM062577.1, from coordinate 11,513,481 downwards.
TTCTGGTGGTATTTCAAGTTTGCAGTTTGTCCGTTACCAAAGTCCACCCTTGGTGCCATTCTTTTTTTTGTTAGACACCATGTAACACAGCAGTATGTAAACGGAGCACTCGGCAAACGTCTGAACAGTTAACCTGGCCCCGCATCACTTGTTCATCATCTCTTGCAGGTACAGGAGAGCATCACCAAACCCAGAAATGCAACACACCTTCTGCTATTTCATCCTCTCCTACTCAGCGCATGTTCATTTGGGATGTGAATACAACACAAGAGACTAAATGTTAATCTGTCCATGATATATAAATAAAATAGAGCAATTACTATGCTGGAAGAAAAAAGGGGAGGAATTATTTTAATTTGATCTATCTTGCAAATATATTTTGACACTGTAGTTCAAAGATTAAGCATTCCACACCCATTAGAGATAAAAAGCAAAAACTAGAAATGAATGTAATGAAAACTCAATTTTTCTTCCACCTGTTTCTCACTGGAACAATTGCTGTATGGAGCATAAGGAGAGAAAGGAAGGAAAAAAATTAAGCCTTATGGAGCTGTGTGCTTCAGTTCTATTTATTCTAATTAGTCCAAGATTTGACTCTAATAGGTTTGCAAAACTATTTGTTTCCAAATGATATCAAAACAACTTGGAAGATGAGAAATATTTTCTCAAATATTAATGAATTTTTTTTTTAAAAAAAGCTTAATTTTAAAAACGCACAACTACGAACACTGCTCAGTCAGAAGCACTTCCAGGATCTTCATACAGATGCTTAGACTCTTTGGTGAAATGCGTATATGTGGGGTTTAATTCTTTTTTTTTTTTTTATAAATAATGCAAAGCTTATAGTTAATGACAGTCAGACTCAGGGGCTGCAAATGGCCAGTGTTACACAAACCTGGGATAACAAAAAGAAGTTAAGATCTTCGAGCTGGAGAGCCCAGTGGCAGTGTCAGCCAGGTGCATGCTCAGCGCCAGGCATAGGTCCATCCTAAGCACACACATAAATAGCTGCAGAATCCAAGTCTGGGCAAGACAGACCTAAAGAGTCAGTGTATTACAGGTATTACACAGGGATGTGTATAGCAGCAGAGGGAACATGCGAAGGATACTGAGGGTAAGAGCACCGAAATGCACGGGACTATGTGTGTGCTTGAATACCACTTTCTCCTGCAAAACAGCTGGCCAGCCCCGTGCTTTATCTCAGAGCAGAAGGCATGCCTCATTGCCCTCCAGTGCCACAGCTGCCTGCCACCGATATCGTATAGTGCTGCAAGACCTTCCGTGTGGGGGCTGAGTTTTGCTATTGCTCCTCACACATTTTGTTGGGGTGGGAATAAAAATAATGAAAGCCTGGTGATTTTGGTGATAACACAGTTGGGAGGGGGAAGAGAGACCATGAGCCCTCTGCCTGCATGAGGAATTAAAGCAGCTGGAGATGCAGTGAGTAAAGGAAACTTGTGCTTTCTGTTAGGAGTCCAACTTTTCAAAGCATTCAGAGTCTAAAATTGGGCAGCAGAAAAAAAAAATGGCTTTTCTTATCATTTTGCTGGTGGCACAGGATGAAACGACCCATTTTGTCACTGAGGTGCAGAGCAGGAGGAAGGAGGAGAAGCAAAAGGGGGTTTCCCCCTCCCTGTCCATCACTGATATCCCTTTATTGCTAAAGAACTAAAACCAGGAGATGCCGATGCTCAGCAAATTACTTATTTCAGCTATTTCTTTAGAAAGAACTTGCAGGTGCACATCATTTGCAGGGCACCAAAGGTCTATTTTTGTCATTTCTGAGCTATTAGGGTCGATAAGAAAGGGACAAGTGGGATTCCCACTGCTGAGAGCTGGCATCGTCCCGCCTGACCATGGTTTTGGAGTAGTATCTGCCTGTGTGTACAAGCCAGTGGCACAGTTTCCTCCTAATAAGCAATTCCTCAGGAAGGTTAAAGAAAAGTCAAGGTTTTTGTTAAGTGCTCGGGACACATAATTGGTCTATTCTGACAAATGCAATAATATTTGCAGAAAGGCCAGGCAGATAAAGGAAAAAGTAAACAAGGTCAGCAGCGTCCATGTGAAACAAACCGTGCAGAGTAAGGCTGGAAAACCGCTACTGCTGCCGCCAGAAAGGGGATGTTTCACCGCACTCCATTTGCTGTAGTTTGCAGCTGGGGGTAAGTTGCTGCTTGCTGTTATTCAAGAATTTGCCTTAGGGATGAGTAGACCCGTGTTGAACTAATGCAAGATCTCCAGACACCCAGGGGCTCAGCCTGGACGGGTGCTACTTGACCATGCATCGCAAATGGTGCCTTGGCGCGCCTCGACCGGGCAAGACAAGGCTGGACTGTGCAGCCCCATTTGGATGGGCAAGAGTAGAAATGAGCTAAAAGAATATATGTTTCCTGTGAACTCGGAATTGATAAAATAAAATCATAAAAGGCATTGAAAGTATGTCCAGGAGAAGAAAGAAAGCAAAGCCCCAAAATTTAGTTTTTCTGCAGTTTTGTGCCCCCATGCCCCTGTTTAATTTCCTATTTCATCTTCTTTAAGAAAGGAAATTTTCCACCAAAAAACTGTAAAAGTGTGAAAAACTGTGGCTATCATTAGATATTTTCAGTAAAATATGAGGAAGTACAAAATCTGGCAATGGACCAGACAACATCATCTTGTCTCCATCTTTAGTGACCTTTGCCCTGTTGTCACCAGCATTTTAGGGCACTCTCAGCTCTTCCCAGGAGACCCCTCCCCAGCAACACCCCGAAAGAACCCTGCAGTCCATGGGACACTCCTCTGACACAGGGCACCCGGGAAGATGAAACGTGAAATGTTCAAAACAGACCAAAGGAAGCATTTCTAATGTGAGTAATTATCCTGTGGCGCTTCCTGCCATGCGATACAAGAGAAGCAAATAATGCAGAATAATTCCTCAAAGACTCAGTTACTGAGTTGAATAACAGCATCAGCTGCAGTTTCGCTGCCTAGGTCTAGTATTATGAAGGCTCCTGGCCCTTGTGCTTCAAACTAATCCTCTGCTGGGATTAGAAAAGCAAACAATATCTCAGTATCAGTGACACTCACAACTTCAGGTAGTAAGGAGGGCTCAAGCATTGCTTCTGGAAGATGGCCGGTGAAGAAGATAAAGCATTACTTTCGCTTGCATCTTTTCCCATGGACCAGTTTAGTTTGCCCATACTATTTTCCCTACAGTGTAGAGGAAGCCTTTCTCTAATGGGAATGTCTCTCCTTTGCTTAAAGCCAACTGCTTAAAAAATACAAAGCACCTTAAAAGTGTAAGGAGCTTGCATTTTTCTGAACAAGGTAACACCTCTGGCTGCAGGGAGGGTCCAATTCACACTTGTTATCTGCCAGCACCTCCCAGGCATGTTCAGGTGGCTTCACATCACAGCTTTTTGGGTGCTGAACGCCTCTGTCCCTGCCCACTACACAGAGCACATTTTTCAAGAGCCAGCCATCTCCATTCACAAGCACAATGCGCAATCACACCCTGCCCGAGCTAGGAGAAGCCATAGCTTTCATGCTCAGGTTGGCACATACGCTCCTCCCTGGAGCAGGTGCCGGGGCCGCTGGTTTGCAGTATCATTAAGAAGCAGCTATTTCGTGTCCTTACATAGTAACCTCGATGCTGCTACATGAGTAAACTATGAAGTTACACATTAGGTCGTAACATTTCAGGACCTATTAGAAACAAAAGTGCCTTTGTGAACATGCGGGTTACTGAATAACCTCCTCCATTCCCATAAAAAGCAGCAAGTGGGATCGAGCTTTTTTCTTCTTTTTAAACAAGATCTGGTTTATATGCAAGTCAGGATCTTGAGGCTCCTTTTTGTGTCTCCACAGCTTGTCTGCCTTGCTCTCAGCCTATCAACCATCCTCAGAGCAGAGTTTCAGTGGGACTGAGCCCTAAAACAGCTCTTGGGTCCCAAGACAAAGAGGCCTGAGACCTTGCTGTGTTAGGGAAGGAATGATAGTACCCCTTGAATACCCAAGCCCACCCATCCTTGGGTGCATGAAGCAGGTGTAATGCTGCCCTGGGGCCTAATGGGAAAATGTCAGGGTTTTTTTTCTGCAAAAAAAAGCAGAGCCATCTTAAGCAGAGGGAGGGAGGGCATGAGGGAAGAAGAAAATACAACCCATGCATACATGTAGTTATGCTGCAGCTCATCTACTGGCATAAGATACCCTGGTTAACAACCTTGAGGTCAAAACTTGACCTTCTTCCAGCCCCTGGCAGTCGGACAGATTCAATGATACAGATGATATTGGGGCACTGTGCAGTTGTTGACTGGGCCAGCAGCAAAGTGGGAGGGTGTACATAACCTCTTAGCCCTTTCCTGCCCTCTACCAGCCACCGAGCGTGTCACTGTTTAGGGGTTTGACATGACTATTTATCACAGGAACATTTCTCAATCACCTGCAAACCCACTGGAGAGGAGCCAAAACTGCTGTAAGTACCAGACTCTGGACCCTGCCCAGCAGGCCTTCACCGAGCACATCTGAACGCTCGAAGGCTCCTCATTTTCCTGCTGCTTTCCCATCTGCCATCTCCTCTGGGCTACCTCCTGCCCAGTTTTCTCCATCTCTGCAATAGCCGTACTTCTTTATGGATTAGCCATTACAGAGGCACCAGTGTGCACTGAGCGCTGAAGCCCTCCACCCCATTATTAATTGACGCTCCAGTTGCACATTTTCTGTAGCACTTTCTAATGCAGATCCAGCCTGTCTGCCAAAACTGAGTGCGATGGGAAGCCCTGGAACTGGCAGAAGATACCTGAGCTTGAGTTATATCTCCCTGAGATAGTTGGTCGGGGATACGGAGATGCCACACAGCTCCCTGCTCTTGTGCTGAATGGAACTGTTATCACTTTCTACCAACAAGCCCTTCTTTCATACAGGGCCAGCTGGGTCCTCTCCCTTCTGCCAAGCCCTCCTGCTTTCCTCCTGGAAACCTCCTCTGCACAGAGCCCTGGGAACCTCAAAGCAACAGCTCTGTGCTTTTTGACCCGTGTTTCCTCTTCTGAGCTGAAGAGAGCAATTCTCTCACAACCAGACTTCCCAGACCTTGCACTTGAAGGAACATTAATGTTTCTGTAACTCTGTTACTTGCATTTAAACCGACTGGCATTTCCCACCGTCTGCAGTGGGGACTGCACTGGGTAATGCCAGGCTGGTCAGGCTGCAAGACCCAGAGGCACTTCTGCCATCAAAGACTCACCCAAAATCACAGCAGAGGCAAGGGCAAAGTCAGCACAAGAGCTTACATGTCACGATTCCCAAACTAGCACCCTAACCACTGCATAATGCACTTAAAAGCACATCTATAAATAAACTTGGGCCTTATATAAACCCAATTAGAATACACTGGCAAATTATTCAAGGAGGTTGGCAGACACATACTTTACTTCAGGTGTCAGCCACAGGAGAGTATTATGGGTTTCGCATTACAGGGAATGCATTGTGACTTTGAATTATATTGCACTTAGCCTGTAAGTGAAACAATAACAGCTTGGTCTATGGAGATAACACCCCAGATCAGCTCCCTACAATAAATTAGTGAAACATTCCACTCCCCAGCGCTGTAGTCTCACACCTCTAAATATCAACACAAACTCCAAGGGTTTGATGGAAAAAATGGTGTTAAGTCTCATGGCGTTTAAGGAATTTCCCAATATGCACTAAATTAACTTTCTGGCTGCACTAAACAGAGTAGTAGAAAGCAGCCCCATCTGAGACAGATGCAAGGCGAGAGATCCAAGCAGCTGTTTTGCACATGAAATCAGATTGAGATTAACACTTGCCCTTGGAGTTCTCACTTTGGGGGTAAAATATAGCTTCAGGGACCCCTCTGTTTAAAAATACCTTGAGTTTCTTCAGTGGACTAGGATGAATTGGGAATTAGAGTTCTCCAGGACACGAAAAGTCAAAGAATAAAAATCTCTCTCCAAAACCAAAACCATTGACTTACATTCATCCCTTTTGTTTCTTCTAGCTTGGCATTTTAAGGATTTGGCCCAAATCATGAAAAGTCTAGTTCATCAGATTCAGTTGGAGAAAACCACTCCTTACTGTCCTTCACTGTTGCAAGAGGACCAAGGCAGACACAAAATATAGTTAAGGATAGAAGTGAAGTTTTGTACAAAGAAACGATGTTTCTTAGTGGGGTAAACAGGTGGAAGAAAGCAGGAAGGCTTTCATGGATACAACCTAGTGAAGACTTGCACACTGGAGAGCTTGTCCGTGCTTTTTTTCCCATTTGTTGGTATTTACATGAATTCAAAATCCTGGAGGAGGGAAAGAACAGTCCAGGTGCTGACCAGTCTGAATAAAATTGATCAGGGTCCCCTGGATACTGGCCTCTCTTTTACCCCTTCCCTGGTTAAACGTAAGCCTGAGCACTCCAGCAGACAGCCAGTGCATCCCCCGCTGCCCAGCAGCATGTCCCTGAGGATTCAGCTCATTTAGGCCACTCGGCAGATAACACGAGTTTGTTTTTGGAAAGGCAAAACAATCTGTCCATAAGGATTTCTCACGCTTCATATGCCAGCCATGGCCAGGGAAATACAACATTAACTACATCAAAAGAAATTGTTGAATGAATAAATTATAAAAGCATTCAGGGTACCTATCTGGGGTATTATTTTACACACTGGTGCCGAGTAGGTTAAAGGAGCATGTTTTGCTGTCATTGCACTCCCAGCTCTGTTTGCAAGGACTCGGCATCACTGTGAAAGTGAGACTATGGACACGAGCTCCCTGCCGGCACAGCAGGACCAGACGCCAGTTTTACTAATGTCACCTTGCCTCTAAGCATTACCCTTCAGAGAAAGGCAGCACAAATGCTGATTGTACATAGCACAAGAGGAATAAAAGCCCTCCAAAGCTAAACACAAGTCCATCGAAACAAGTCCTCAAATTGCAATTGCACAAACCCACCCTGCCTGCTAAGCCCCATCCTCTTCCTCTCTGCAGCCACACAGCACAATATTAACATCTTGCTTAGCCAGCATCCATCGCCCAGAGATGTGCAGCTCTTTACATACACAAAGCTGTTTGAGCACTTATGTGCCATTTCACATTGAAGGATTTCAAAGAGCTTTGCAAATATTATACAATTAAGCCTCGCAACTCTTGTGTGGATGGGCTGAGTATTATTCATCACAGTTTCTCAGCCATGGAAAGAGAAACAGAGAGTAATTAAATGATTTATCTTGTATCTTACAGAAATCCTACAAGAGAATTAGGATTATCACCCAGATCTCTGGATTACCAGCCTTTTTATATGCAATTTATTCCTGATCAAAACCATACAGTCCACTTCAGGGCTTTGCTCATGGGAAGATTTCTAACCATGCAGAGTTTGTACAGTTGCATTTTTTCTAACAGGGAAGAAAGAAAAAAAAAAGAAGAAAGAAAAAAGGAGCTAACTACCATTTCAACCAGCAAGTATACGCAAAGGTTGTGCCTTTGTGCTAAGAACAATCATTGATGGACTTCCAAATCAAAGTTTCCTGATAAGTACAGGGAGGAGGACCCAAAAGTTTTTGCGCTAATCCCAGAATTACCTCCTATGCAAACGCCCAAGCTCCATTCAAGGAGCAGCAGGGTGAAAGCCTAACTCCATAAAAGTTACGGGATTGCTGCCATTCCCATTGGTGGGGCCAGGATCTCACTCGAGGTGGTTAGTGGGTGAATGCTGTTGCCTTTGGCATGATAGACCTCCCTTGGTCACTGTAAATTATTACAAATTTGTATTAATTTTGGCCTTTTACCCAAAGAAATAAAAGCCTGTTTGGGACTAAAGCCTACCCACATGTAGACAGGCTACAAGCTTCAACCAGGGGAGAGAAAAAGGCAGCTCAGAGCCAGAGGCAAAAATAGGGATCTGCTGCTGCCTCACATCAAATTCAGACTTCTCATCACAAAAGATTTTAATTTGGTCCCTGCTGTACAACCACAGTCCCTGTTAGGCCAATCTCCCCAGGCAAGGCAGTAAATTACATGTCCCCGCATCTGGCCCCTTCGGTCTTCTGTCCATATGTTAACTCTCAGAGCTGGTTAACAGGGCTTGGGTGAACCCAAGCTCTTGCCCTGAATGTCCCCCAGCTCCCCCCAGCCAGCTCTGTGGGCGATTCCAAGGTATATCATCACAACTACCTCCCAGAGGTGTTATTTGCCATCTGGAGCTGGGCAAGCATTTCAAATGAACGCATTATCCATCAAAAAGCACACTTTTCTGCAAACTCAAATTGTTTAAATTTGAAATATAGCTTAGTTGCAAAATAAAATTTCCATAAAATAAAAATATTGGTGTTTTCAAAGGAAAATAGCTCAGTTTTACTTTGAAACAATGTCCTTATTTTTGAAGTGAGAACAAGCTTCATTTCTAGAAAGAATTTGAGAGAATTAAAAACTTAAAGCCAACAGAATATTTTCTGACTGACTCAGGTCCAGATGGTCAAATGGAAAAACAAAAAACCCAAGTCAACCCCACAGACTTCATTTCCCTCTTTCCATGCCCAAAAAATTTCAGATTGATCTGATCCAGCTTCAGCAAGTCCCACTAAAAACAAAACCCAGTGAGATCAGGGGACACGGACAGTGGTGCAATGCATATAAGGCTGTGCAAACATCCAGTTTCTGTCAGAAACCCACAGAAACTGGCTCCCAATTCCCCCTTACTGATGGAGCTGTGGATCAGACCTGGCGTGTACAAGGGGACTCAGCCAAGACCCCCTCAAATCCCGTTTCTTCCTCCACAGTGCCCCATGGCTACTACAAGAATAGCAGAGGTACAATTGCTCCCAATTCCTTCTTTCTGGCACTATATGGTCCAAAATGCATTTGGCCCTGAGATTTTGGGCAACCCAGGATTTTACTCTTAGCTACTCCTGCTGCAATGAATACAACCACTGTACAAGGGGATGATATTTATTCTAAAAGCCCTTCTGGCCCATTAGCCCTGATGTTGACCACCCTCCCTGCTTTTCCACCTCCAGAAACAAGCTTTGTAAGGACCTGCAGATGTGCTAACAGCTGGGCTTCCCTGAAAGCCACTGTGGATCCTGCAAAAACCCAGCCCATTGAACCAGCTCCTGGAGCAAACCTTTCCTAGCTCAGCAGATCACTGCAGAAAGGGTGCTCAAGGATGGGGAATGTAAGTGTATTGCAACTACAGTTTGAGAATTTTTTTTTTTAACGTGTCTACAAAATGAAATCATTTTGTCTCCAGGCTCTTTACAGCCGTCACATCTGAAATGGATTTTGCCACTTTGGTGTCAGAAGGCTGGGTCTGCAAAAAGAGACATAACATAAAAATCCCTAATGATAAGGAGGCAAATCTCTTGTAAATTGAGCCATGGTGTCTTTAGTTGTGTGACATTAATTTAATTCTCTTACTGCCATGCTTAGGCAGAAACACTCCCTACCTAGCTAGTGATCATAGAAAAAAAGGTAATAAGCATAAAACAAGGATCCTCAGAAACAAATAATGCTGGGCTTTTGAAGGGATTGTGTTTTGGAGTATTTGCATTTCAATGGGACAGAAAGCATAGTTTCTCAACTGTGCCTTGCCAAACTCTCTGGAACACCCTTTTCTTTCTATTTGATTAATCATTTCATGCTTAAAGTCTTTTAAAATACTGCTACTTCTAGCAAGCAGATAAATGCACATCTCTTCAGATAAATGGTGAAGCTTAAGACTCTGCTGTGTTTTGCTCTTTTCCTCTTCGAGCTACTTCAACTCCTAAATCAGCAAATACACACCACAGATTTTCTGGCTGTGTAAGAGCTAGTGAATTTGAAAGACTAAAGCAATGCTGCAGGTTCCCCTGCCTCAGCTAGGGCTGAGAAATTACAAAAGTCAATCTAATAAAAAGGTGAATTTTTCCAAGTGTGCAGCATGATTAAAAATCAGCCAATTAAACTTCTGATTCAGTATAAAACCGGAATGCTTCCAATTGTATAGAACAGTTGACACCAGCATGACATCTGCCCTTTCCGTGCAGCTATCCATATGGAAAAGAGATCTACTTGCCATCTCCATGCGGCTCTATAGCAAAGGAGTTTGGACTGAGCTAAACTAGATTTGCGAGCAAAGTCTTTGCCCCTAGGACAGGTCCTAAACACAGACCTGTTTTGCTTCTCCACAACTCCTAAAGCTGCTTTATTACACATAAAAATGCTCTACCAGCTCAAACTGTCTTGCCCTCAATGGCCATCTGTCTCCGACACTGGCAGCAGGAGATTCTATTTAGAGAGAGTACATGAGTTTGGCCACTTTCTGCAGCTCCTTCCCTTTGTACCCATCAAGCATCCACAGCTGCTGAATGTGGGATACTAGAGTCACATCCCTGCCCAGTCATTTTAGTGTCCATTTATTAAGCTGCTGTGCATGACTTCTCAAAATTTCCCCTTGAACCTGGTGACTCAGAGGCAGTCAGAGACAGTTTGGTCCTGCTCATCAATCCCAGGCCTGTGATGCATTGCATGATGTGGACATGCCCACCATGAATGCTGGAGCATCCAGTTCTTCTCCCCTCAAAGAAAGGAAAGGTGCAGTGACATGAACAACAGGCAGCTTTAAAGCTGACTGACATTTTTTTGAACCTCAAGGGGAGTTGAAACTTGGTTCATATTTCATTTTAAGTGATCGCTCCCCATTCCTAGGGCTCACATACATCAATGTCATAGGCAATGGGTAATATATTATATATGTATTCCATGAATGACTACACACTCAAGAAGTATGTAATACTTTGTGTTCCACTTATGTATATACAAAGAGCAAAAGGGTAGGTTTCACAGAAAAAAAATCCAAAGTTTTATTAAATGTGAAGTTCAAAAGTAGTCTTAGAAACAAAGAAAAGAAAAAAATCAGCTTAAGAAGAGAAAGGGAATAAAGAGACCAAACTGCAAGCCAAAACTAATGTCTTGGCCTGGGAGAGGGGAGGAGGAACCCAGCCTGTATTTCTGGAGAACTGAGCTCTTCATTCCTGCTATGTGCTGTTTTACTGACCTCCACACTTAGTGAAAAAGGCTATTCTCACACTTCTATTAACCAGATTAACTCATGAGTCTGCACAAATATTCATTTGTAAAGCCCATAGGAACTGCAGACGTTTTTCAGGAAACCCACTGGGATTTCAAATTCTCATTAGTTTGGACAGCAGCATGTGAGCAGTGCCATCCCTGATGGCAGGTTACCAGGGAGCTGTGCAGAGGAAAAATTTCTGTAGGAAGAAGAGGTCTTTCAACACAAACACCATGAAGCAAACTGCTACTCCCTCCCATTTCCTTCTTCAGCAGTCTCCCTGCAGGTTTTCACCATGGTGGGTAGGTGAGACAAGAGGAGTACATGCCCCACTCTCACAAGTTATACCTCTCTGACATTGTCCAGGATCCTCCTACCCTTACATTAAAGGGATTCTAGGTCTGTATTGGCTAAGCAGAATTTCCTGGAGTCCTTGTACCTCCAAGCATAAGGTGCATTTCTTTGGCTTTTCTTAGTACAATTGAAGATAGCAAGTGTTTCAAAGTCTCACACTTGGAGGTGAATGAAAGAGCACACATGGCAGATGTTAGTCCTATGGCCTAAAGGCTGCCCAGAAGGTCCTCAGCCATAGGTGTAGTTTGACACAAGAACTTCCCCAGGATGGGACCTTGCTGTCTGGAGGATGAAGAGAAAGAGACATGAACGTATTTCCCCACCCTGGCCCTCTTCTGTAGCTCATCCCATGGGAACGTATTTATCTCTGTCCTCCTTGGAGAAGGGAACTAGAGAAACAAGTCCACCCTGATGCTCTTTAGTCTTGGACATTCAAAGAGTTGGTACACCAAAGGCAGCACGCATCTCCTTTGTTTTTAATGAGACCATTGACTCAGGTCCCAAAAGATATGTAAGAATTTTGTTTTATTTTTAAAATTCATAACTCAAGCCAGAACTGTTTCTCCCTTCACTTTAGTTGCTTTGATCTTAGCTGAAATGTATTACAAGAATAACCTCTAATGGAGAGCACTGAGTAAAGCCCAACTCAGAGGAAAGCAGTATCTCTTTACAAATGTGCATTGACCATCCCATTTCAAAGACATCGGATTACTTGTGCAAGGGTCAGTGCTGGAAGCTATGATCCTCACCTGCACAATAGCTTTTAGCTGTAAGGAAGTTAGATAACTGAAGCTGAAACTATGAATAAAGCAGACCTAGCCTTGCAGAGCACCCAAGAATTAACTGCTGTGATCTGTTGTAATTAAAACTGCATTGCAGCCTGGTATTGTTTTCATAAGAGCCTGTTTTATAGTATTTTACATCCAGGTAAGCTCTAAAGGGCTATTTCTCACGGGGTAGCTATATCCCACTCTCAGGGAAACCTCCTCTTTTTAACATCCACACTGCAGGTTAATAAATGCCATAGTGTCATTTCCTCCACTTGCTGGTTTTAGAGAATGTCAAAGGGCAACAACATCGTAGCAGAAACCAAGTGTAGAAAAGGGAAACAGAAAGCACTGATAATCTCAGAAAGGTTTTACATCCTTCGTCCAAGTTCTTCTAGGTTTACTTCGTATTCAAGTTTATTTTTTAAGAAAAGCTCTGATTTATTATTGCTGTCCAATCCCATGTTGTACTGATTACCAGCAAGTTGCTGGTGGAAATTACTAGATCTAGATGTCCCTCATTTTTGAAACCTCAGACCATCAGATAGCCTCCCCCTTTTTTAGAGTTGTACAATACATGGAGCAGAAAAGTGACTTTGGGTCAAAGTTTGTTGGAGAGATTCACAGGTCTACCTGGCATTTCTTTTTAAAAAGCAAAACAAATGAAAAAACCTACCAAAATCAATAAAAAACCCTTAAACTACTACTTCAGTAGTTTTAAAAAAAGACAGACTGAATCTCTTTATTAATTATAATTCTCAGGTTACCATGAGATTTATATTGGGAACACTTGAACCATCCTTTCTCCCCTGTCCTGCACTTCAGTCAAAATAGTAGTATTAGTATTACTATTTTAAAAATGTTTAACAGGTATTAAGGAGCCATTGCGTCCAAGCCAATGCACTGTGTTTACCAGAAATAATAATTGTATCAAACAAACATGCAGCACAATCAGGTTTTTGGAGCAAAAAGGTGAATGGGCAGAGATGTTATCAAAATAATACTTTTGCCTGATATATTTTAGGATTAATGTATTTGAGTGATAAGCTGTTGCCTAAAACCAGACCAGCCTTCCACATTGCAGTCAATGGTAAGAGTGAGTAGGCACAGTATCAGCCCACACCCCTCACTATAGTTGACCCCACACATCCACGCACCCACAACAAAGGCCTCCATCCTTTTGTAGGAGGATTCTGCATTTCTGGAAGTGTTGCTACACAAGACTCTTTTACTCACAGTTTGGAAGCAAAAATCCAAACAGGCAATTCAAATCACTCAGCTGCTCTCCCTGCTCCCATGGTGAAGCCCCACCCCAGAACCACCCCTGCTGAGGATCAAAGCCCATGTACCCACCAGCACCAGCTGAAAGTTTTTAACTAGGATTTCAGCTGGGAGATGGGCAGTGGTTGAACGGTAGCTAACCAGTCAGGAGAGAAGGAAAACAGATAAAGCTCCACAGTGATAAATTGGCCCTGAAGCAGGAGGAAAAGCAAGGACATCCCATGAGATTGCTCTACCCATGCACTTTCTTGATTGTCCACCCCAGCTATGGGAAAGCAGCACCAAGACAAATGGATGCAACGTGATCTTCCACAAGGAATAGTTTTCTGCCAATTTTCCATCTTGTATCCGTTGTTGTGGGTTGTTGATGGGCTGCTGTTCAGAGGAGAGGCCAGTGATGGATGCTGCCCTGACCTAACAGCAGCAAGGCCTCCAAGCCTTGACCCATGCAGGTTCCAATTAGCCAAAATTAGTCAGCTGTGGCCAGGGTTTGTCTTCCTTTAAACACGTAACTGTGCAAAAGCAACAGTCCCTTTCTCCAAGTTGCCCACTCAACCCTTTGTGGCCTTACACCCTTCCCCAGGGAGCCTACTTCAGTTTTGTTTCTCCCCTTCATGAGACATACCAATCATTAAAGAGTCTTAGCAGCCCCATTATCATCCTGGGCAATTCTTAACTCATTAGGCTTTAAAGTTGTTGGATTGCAGAAAAAAAAACCCAAACCAAGCAAATGCTAAAGCACGATAAAAGGATGTTAATGTTTTACCCCACCGACAATGACTGAATCTGTAGGACAATTATTATGGATATTTCCATGGGTTTAGTGTTACTTTTTCCTGAGGTGAGGTCCTCTGTGCAGCAACCAATTAAAAATGGAGGAGTTTAATCTGCAGCCAACCTCGGAGGTTGATTTGAATTCTCCCATTGTGAACTTTCAAACATGGAAGCACGCTTGTTTGCACTGATGGGATCCAATATCCTGCCTTCGCAATGGACTTTTTACATTTTGGCAGGCTGCACGCCTATGATTGTGCCAGACTGCAGCATTAATAATTCACTACCTGATCTGATCTTTCAGCATGAAACACAAGTAAAGACGACATTAAGTGCTGCTTGGATTCCCCTCCTCAGCCATTCTCCTATTGTGTCTTCAGATTGTGCTTAATCTAATGGGAATTTAGTATTAAATTAACATAAAAAGTAATGTCTTAGGAGGCCAAGACCACATGTACTGCTGGAGAGAAAAAGTAGGATTTCCTGTTGAGTTTACCTTTAAAACCAACATTTTTATTTTTGTTTGAATCTCTGTATCCAGAAGAGATGAAATGTGTTTAGATAAGATGCAGGAGAGGATACCAGGAATTTTAGATTCCTAATGAACAGCATATTAACACTTTTCCCTTGCTTGTGTGAAAAGGCATATTATCTGTAGAGATGAGAGGACATTCCCCTTTCTGAGGGGAAGAACACCATTTTTCAACAAGATTTGCAAGTTTTTCCTCTGCATTACAACAGAAGGAAAACCTCTTCTAGGAGACAAAACTGCCCCAAAACATTTTTATATGGTTGAAAATAGTCCAGGACATTTCACTGACATCAGGTAGCAGTCAGTCCCACACACAGTTACACTGGCTTAAGCAAGGAGTCATGGATCAGGTACTCCTGCAAGTTTTCTGCAGTGGCAAAGCTGCTGTTACCTGAGTCCTCAACATTCCAAGTGACTTAAAAGTTTTGGCAAGCTACAAACATTTTATGTCCCAGGCCTTCCCCTTCTCAGGGGCTGGTTTTTGTTTTAAGTCAAATGAAAAAACAAAACAAAACCCCACACCCCCAAAAAATGCCACACCCAGAAAGTCTAGGAAGATAACTTCAATTTTGACAAAACAGTTTCTTTCAGAGTGTTTTGTAGAACATGCAGCTTTTCATGTAGTCCTATGTGCTTTCTACTTGGTGCCTTAATTGTTGCATCCCAAAAGCCATTACAAGGAAGGGAAAATACTTCACTTTCTGTTCCAAAATAGACTGTGTTGCTATTTTGCACTCATCCGCTGTTCTGGTACTGTTATCACATTAACATTACAGATCCCAAATAAGGTCAATGCCTTTGTCTGTCAGCCTTTGTACAGTCAAGAGACAGTCCTTGCCCCAAAGACCTTAAAATATAAATAGATAAGACAGACAAAGGGAGAAAGAAAGAGAACATTTCTATCGTTGTCACAGATAGGAAACGGAAAGATAAAATGGTTTGCTGGAGGTCAGTGACACAGAGCTGGGGAAAAGAACACTCTCAAGTCTCTGTGAAGTGTCTTTAAACGTGAAGCTGTCCAAAAAAAGTCTACATTTCCTCCAGCATTTCATTCAGGTCCCTGCATAGATGCCCAGAAAAATGAGCTGTAAAGAATCATTGCAGAATTTCAGAGATGCTTAGTTTTCAAGAGGAATTTCTGAAAGGGGAGCTGGTGGAAACACAAAAGTTTGACCAAAGCTAAGTCCAAAAGCAGAGACCAAAAGTCCCAAGTCTGGACTCAACGGCTAAGAACACACAAACCTCAGAGGAAAGCAGGTTGGGCTGGCCCAGCCCTAGAGCTGCTCCGCAGTGTCCACATCACCAGGGAAAAATGGGATGCCGAGGTCAAGAATTCACTCTCCAAGCAATAAGGGCAAGAAAACTCAGGTAGCAATTGGGGGGCCGGGAAGGGAGCATGCGACAGCCTAAATTGATCTGCCTTCAGTGTGTAAATGACAGCACAAGGATATGGAAAAGATGCCTAGTTTAGTTCCATGTACACCAGAAAGACTGATACACTAAAAAGACAGTGGGACCTGTCTTGCACAGAATCAAAAGAACTGGAGGACTAAGTTCAACACTACCCTTTTCACTTTTATAGAAAGTTGGGGAGGGGAAGCAGACCTTATGGCATAAGCCATTCTGCAGAAGAATTTGCACTTCAGCCCCATTTAGAGGCTGGCATATGCCCTGTCATCTGAGATTTCCCATCCTTTATTCATTTTTCTCCTTGTGTCATGAAGGATGTCAGAGAAAGAACTCTCCCTTACAAGCTTTATGTCCCAGCATATCTGGTGGCAGCTGGCTCTGTGATTAACTGTGCACTGTGTGGTGGCTTTTATCCCTGGCTATGACATGCCAAGCAGGTAATGTTAGAATTCTTATGTTGAAACAGAGTTTAAGAATCTGTTTAGTTAACCCAGGTTAAGTTCTGCAGTTTCTCTCTGCTTTCTCTGCCTTCCCCCAAGCATAACTGGTCACAGGAATTTGCATTTTTTTGGGTTTTTTTTGAAGCCTTTGTCTTCACAGAGTTGCTGGTGTTAGACCACAGCAGAGGCATCTACTGTAACATATAAACTAAACAGCAGTGCAGAAAAACTAAGTTGCATCTATATCACCAACAGCTTTCAACATGGGATTTGTGCTCAGCGTTGTTGCAAGACTATCTGCCCTGAGCCAGGCAAAGAGGCTTCATTTTGGAGTTGGAGAGCAAGTGGGTATCCTGGTCCACACAGACACAAGAAGAGCTGGTGCCAGCTCAGCTCTGGATTGCTCCCTGGCCCATAACAAGCAGTGCTGGGATTTGTCACAGCCTGGCTGAGTGTAATAGCAGAGTCATGTTTGCATCAACTGTGCCTGCTAGACCACCATGCCCAGCTGAAGGACAGAGGAAGGCTTTTGCAACATCAGTCTGGGATTAATCCCCGGCTGTCACTAACTCCTTCATAACCCAGAGGGAAGAATAAACTCAGTTATGCCCATCCTGTAAAGCAGGCATAAGGTCTTCAGCAGAAAACAATTCTCACCTGCAATATGGGGGACAGGCACTAGCACAGCGATATCCTGACCTCTAATGCGGTCTTCAATTGCTACTATACCCCAAGAAATCAGAAGAGCCCTTATTTTACCCAGACCACTGTCCTTCTCCAGTCCTACAACCTGTGACCCACCTTGGCTTTGCCATCTAAGAATCACTTTGGAAACCAACATCCCTCTTCCCACTGTTTCCTTGAACACAGTCCTTCCTGTTAAAGACCAACTGTTGCTGTACCTACTGCAGCCATCCAGAGTCTTTACCAATGCTTAAAGAAAGCTTGAATTACTGATGAATAGGAGGCTCTTGCTTATAGTTGTCTTTGCTGCTGGTTGCTCCATGGCTGTAACTCTGCCAGTTTTATGCAGCCCCGGTGGTTTTGTGCTTGGCTCTTCCAGGGACACTGCAGAGCTGTGGGAATCCTCTGCTTTCTAGAGGGAAGGGTCCTTCCCAACATGCATGGGACCAGATCCAACTGAGACCGAGAAATAAGAGAGTTAAGAGAAACAAGCGCATAGCCAAGATCAGAAACACAGCCTGCTTAAACAGGATTGATGATATGTTGCATACCATCAATTTGTCCATTCTTAACCCAACTCTTGGAATACTTTGTTGTCTTTCTTTCCCCTTCCTCACATCTATTACTCTCTCCTCCACACTTCCCACAGACAGTAATGTCTTCCAATTCCGTCCTCTCATTTTTCTCCCCAAACACACACAACCTGCTGAGCAGGGTGGGGAGCAGAGGCCCCTACTAATTGGAATGGTCATGGAGATAGTTCGTCTCGCAAGAGTAACGTCTGCAGGGCAGCAGGGATGCCCCGGCGCTCCATCCTGCCTGCAGACCCACACCTGTCCTTTGTCACAGCTGGGCCGCCCAGACCTGGAATCTAATCCCAGAAGGGCTGGGGAGGGAGGTTATTTTATCTTCAGAGAAAGGCAAACAGGATGGGCACTCATCGATCTTGAGAAAGAAACATTAGCCAAGTCAAACACACGCCGGAGTCTGAAGCAACAGGATGTCCATGATGTAATGCCTGGATTCACCTTGGCATCTCCTTTTACACTAAGGACAGACTTGGAGAGAAAATGAAGAGATGTGAGCACAGAACAAAGAATATTTGCAGGGTCCATTGACCAAACCTGTTCTAAATCAGTGCTGGCTCCCCACAACAGAAAGTGAGTTCAGACTTACTACTGGCAACCATCGCACACAGCACTGTTAGACCCAAGAACTTACCACTATCTATCCTGTATGTCCACCCAATCTGAGTCCCCACCTATCTCGAGTATTGCCTTCTACTGCCTTGAGCAATTCAGCCATCTGCCAGAACGCCTTTGCAGGGCTCACTGCAAAAAGATTTTCCTCTTATTTACTCTGTGGTAGCACCCCTGGTGAGATGGAGATCTGACTGGGAGAAGAGCCCACACATCTCCAGCTGCAGCCAGCCATGGCTCAGCATGAACCGAGACAAAGGCGCCTTGGCAGGAGATAGGAACAGTGGGACACCGACTTCCCCCCACATCACACATGATTTTGTCCTAGAATGGATGCAAGGACTCCTGCAGAGAAGCTCCTGCTGGCAAACTTACCTTTATCCAAGGCTATGAGACTGTATTTTTAGTCATTGGCTCAGACACTCTCACTTCTGGCCAAAGAGCATGTAGGAGGCAAACCAGAGAAGCGGTTGTAGTCACCCTCATGCTGTCCCTTTCTGGACTCAGCTGACAGTCATCCCAGATCACCGAGTTCAGTCAGAGCAGCAGTAGGATGACATTAGGACAAACAGCGCCAGACTCAGCCAAAAGGCCATCTATTGGGAGCCGAGAAGTTACTTTGCCGTTAATAATGTTCTTTAGATAGGTACAGCACAAAATAACCTTTCAGCTCTGGTCTTGGCCTCCAGAACCTGTATCTCACAACACACTGTGGCCAGCACATTTGAGCTAATGAAACTGCTGTGACTGCAAGCACCAGCATGCAGAGGTCTGCTTTGTGAACACTCATGGACAGCCCAGTGGTCTCCATTAGGATTACACTGGTCTGAATTTATTTCTGTTACTGATGAAGGTTTATGCTATCTCTACACCTTCACAAAACCAGTTCCCTGGCAAAACAGAAGCCAAAAGACCCATCACTCCTCTGCAAAACCTAGCTGCTAAGGGGGCAAATGAAGAAAGCTCCAATGAGCACAGTCAAAAGCAAGGCACTGAAGTCTAAGTCATGCCAGCCCTCTGGCAGGAGCTCCAGCATTTTGAAGTCTTCGGTGCTTCCCAGGTCTAACTGGCACAGATGGTACCAGGAGGAACCGTGATCCTTCCCCTGCAGCCAGTTTCTCTTGCCAGAGAAACGGGGAGAACAGAAACATAATTAAAAACCATTGGGGAGAACTTAATGGAAAGTCTGCAAAATGGGTGGTGGCTCTGTTTGAGCTGAAAGTCAAAGTTCTGTTTGATCTGCTCATTTACCAGAGCTAGTTCAGAGAGCTAACTACTGGCATGGACCTCAAAAGTTTATTTCCTTGCCAGTATTCCCAGGCTTGTATCACCTTCTTTAACAATAACACTATAAAATTAGACCTTTGTTAATGCTGAATTGCACAGTAATTCACAAAAGAGAGCAAACAGACCTAATCTGACCATCCAGGCATTGATTAAAATGAACACACTTGAGAATGCTGTAATATAGATTCAACACTTCCAGTGCTTGCCATTAGAGACCTATCTTTTTGTAATGATTTGCCTCATTAAGCCAGGCACCGCGGACCTGCCATCCCTAGTCAGATGCTTTCTGACACTTGAAACGGTTGCAAGCGGGAGGCAACACACATCCCACGGAGGTTTCCCTTTATCCAGCCTACCTCCTGTTTCTGGTTAAGAACTTTTAGCAATTACTTTTAATGCCAAAACACAATGTTTTTCAGCTGATAGGAGATCTGCACATTTCCAATGGGAAATGAGAATTTGTTTTAGAGGGCTTTTGCTGGAAGAACACATTCAGTAAATGGGGGGTCTTCCCATTCCCCACCCCTCTGAAGAAGCAGTTCATATTTCCTTTGTAAGTTTTCATTCTTTCAGTAAAATATAGGTTGTTTTTAAGCTGGACATTTTAGTTGTTTTGGCTGAAGTGGCATGTTGTTACCTCTGGGGCTTTAACAGTTTAATTTTACTCTTTTGAAAAAATATTAGAGAAACTGACCTAAATGGGAGCCTTTATGAGAAAAAGCCATTAAAAGTTTTGGAGAAACTTTTGTCTAATTAAGAATTGCTCTTAAATAACACTTCAGTCCTGCTCAGATTTAATTTATCCTTGTTTATTTATTTACATTCTGCACCATGGTCCCTAGCAGGAAATTTGACTCAATCCCAACCTCAGAAATATTAACATACTACCAGCGATTTGTGATTATCAGTTTTGACTTAGCAAACATTTGAGTGAAAAACCTTTTAAATGGAAGAGTTTTCAAAAATCTCTGATCAGGAGTTTTGTAAATTTGCATATCACAACTGATTCTGATAATTGTTCAAGTCTGTGCTGAAAATGGAAAGTGTATCTGAGCAGTTACTGAGAAATATTATTTAAAAAGAAAGAAAAACAAAGAAAGAAAAACAGGTTCACAGAAGTATTTCTGATTTTTTTTTTTTAAATTAAAATAGGCCAAATTTGGAGGTTTACTGAAGGTAAACAATTGGCATAAAAGATTCCAACCACAGAGACACCTCATAGCAATTTTCCATTCTTGATTAGCTCTAGAAGTCATTCAAACATAGCAGTAAAAAGAAAAATTGTTTTAAATAAGTACCCTTGCCCACCTCTGCATCCCAAAGCATCTGAAAACCATCACTTCCTAGGCTGAGTGAGCAATCACATGAGTCTGGCTTGGCTTAGCACAGTAGGGAGGGAAAAAATCCTTTCCTTTGGTACTTTTGTTTTCTCATAACCTAAAAAAAAGACCCAAAATCAACCTACTGATCCGACAGCAGCCAGCCTGACACTTTATTCACATGCCATGGTGGAGCCAGCCGAAGTGTAGCACCAGAGAGAAAGAGCCAGAAGTAATTCCTCATGTTTATTTTCTCTTGATGTGTGAAGTCACTGCCAGGCAGCGCCACTCACCTCTTGGGCATGCAGCAGGGCTGTTGTGATCTGGGCTTGGAGCAGAGTGGAAGCCTCCGAGGTTTGATATTCAGGAGGTCTCAAGTCTTCCCTAGTTGGAAAAGCCCAGTTTATATTCCCAGCTGAAAAAAAACCCATCACTATGCCTAGCAAAACCAGTGCTTCTGGCCTCTTTCTGACCTCCATGGCTCTAGAGGGAAGCACGATATCAAATGCAATGGAGATTTCTTTCACAATGACCTGTTTCCACCCAAACCCAGAAGCCCTGGCATATCATCAAGGACCTGAGGGGACTATAAACACTGCTATTCAGATACAACTCTGAACAGTATCCAAATTTTGGACATCTGCAAAGGCTTTAGCGAGGCTCAGCATGCTGCCCTCTTCCGCCTTGACACTCCACGGAAGTCACCTAAGTAGCCCAAGCAATGGAGAAGGTCCATGGACTACCCCCCACCTCACAGTAGTGCAAAATGCTTCTTCTGCACTGGTGAACACAGACAGGTCAGACCACACACCGCTGGCCCATGAGAACAGTACACATTCACACAAGCAAATGGAGACCCTGTGCCCCCTTGGTCCTCCCCAAGGCTATCACCCACTGACTGCTCTGCAGAGAGGGAAGGCAAATAACTTGCAACGGCCATTAAAATTTATTTTACTGTCGTCAACATTTGCTCAAAATGCTCAATTCCTCAGCCTCACAAATAGATGAGCTTTAGTGCAAATCTGGGTCTTCCCCCAGAAAACACCCCACCCTAACATCCTCCAGCACCATCCCTCTGTGGGGCCATTAGATCCTCCTCTTGCAGGATCAGGACTCCTCTTCCTCCAGGCACTTCTGCAAGGTCTGGTTGCTCAGAGCACCTTACTTCATTCTCACCTCCACAGCTGCCATGAGCTGTTGGTTCCTTTCTTATAAGACACTTGTCTAGGACTACTAGGGAAGGTGAGCTGCTGAAAGGGTTTGGAGGCTCCCAAAGTCAGCTCCAGTGCTGCTTGTTTTTCAGAGAAGGTCCACTGCAAATAAACCCTAGAGTAGGAGGTGCAGGCATGGGGTGGGGGGAAGCCCTTGAGCTGGCTGGACGTCTGTTGTGGTTTAGCCCCGGTCAGCAACTAAGCACCACACAGCCGCTCGCTCACTCCCCCACCCCTGTGGGATGGGGGAGAGAATCAGAAGGGCCAAAGCAAGAAAACTCATGGGTTGAGATAAGAACAGTTTAATAATTAAAATAAAACAGTAATAGTAATAGTAATAGTAATAGTAATAGTAATAGTAATAGTAATAGTAATAGTAATAGTAATAGTAATAATAAAAGGAACAGCAAAATAATGAGAAAGAGAGGTGAAACCTCAGAAGAAAGAAAAAAAACCCAAACAACAAGTGCTGCAACTGCTCACCACCTGCTGACCGATGCTGCTGGTCCCCAAGCCACGATCACTGCCTCCCCTGGCCAACTCCCCCCAGTTAATACAGTGGGCATGACGTCACATGATATGGAATATCCTTTGGCCAATTCGGATCAGCTCTCCTGGTTGTATCCCCTCCCCTCCCGGCTTCTTGTGCACCTGGCAGAGCATGGGAAGCTGGAAAGGTCCTTGACTAGTGTAAGCACTACCTAGCAACAACTGAAACATCAGTGTGTTATCAACATTATTTTCATACTAAGTCCAAAACACAGCACTGTACCAACTACAGTGAAGAAAACTATCCCAGCTAAAACCATGACAACATCTCAGCAGAGGATCAGCAAGTTGGTCTGTGTGATGGCTGCAAAAATGAAACCCAGCCACTCTGTCAGGTGGGTTTTAGGGAATGCAATCACTGATGGAAATGGGAACGCATGCTGAGAAGAGTTAGGTGCTGCTCTTGGGATGGTCCACAAATCCCCCAAGCTCTGTGAAATTAACTGACTGCAGGACTCCAACCTTTACCAGTGTCAGCCACAGTCATACTGATGTGCCCCTATGCCATCCTGCAGTGCAACAGTAGCTCCTTAGGGACCTGCATTTATTTTTCTCTTGCACAGCAGAAGCACCAGACAAGAGCCTTGTAGAAGGTGATAGTGTGCTGATTTCTTAATTTCACCCTTTGTTTCCACTTTTTTACAGTTATTGTAAAGCTGAGAAGGGCTCTGAGATATTTGTTCCTAGCAATCACCCTGATTATAACATGGATGGGGTATGGCTCTATGCTGAAGCAGGTTAAGAGGGCTGTGGCGTGTCTCATCTTGCAGTTTTCCCAATATCAAGTTTATCCACCTCCAATTGTGTTCTCTAACAATGAAGTGCTTGGTTTTTAACCATGGTAGAAAAAATATTGTGAGACCAATGTCAAAAACCTCCAGAGCTGAATGAAATGCCACTGCCTGCTGCACCACAGTGTAGGAATACCAGCCAACCTCAACCGAGGCTGACAGCAACCCATCCTGGAACAGCAAGGGTGAAGTTTTACTTGTACATATCTATTTACCAAACAAACATCCTTGCTGCTGCCATGACAAGCTGAGTTTTCCCCTTCCCAGCAGCTACCAATTCCACCTGGCATTGCTGCACAGGAGCAAGGGGATAAACATGGAAAACTAAATGCCTGCAGCAGGAGGGCTGGACTTTGGCAGCATCCGCTGCAAGATCCAACTCGCTCGCTGGCTCTGCAGAGGGAGGCAGGAGGAACAAGAGTCCCAGGAGGAGCAGAGGGGAATGGGCAGCCATGGACGGGGCTCAAAGCTGTACCCCTGCCTGAGCAAGCTGCAGAGCAGAGGGCATGAGGATGTGGCCAGCTGAGGTACCTCATCCCCATCTTCCCCGACTGGCTGTTCAGTGGAGTAGAGCAGAGGGAAGAAGACTCCACATGGCATTTCTTTCTCTCTAGTCAGCATTTTTCATCTAAGCCTCTTTTTCAATGTAGAACATCTCACTGTTACAAGAAAATGTCTCTTTTTTCTCCCTGAAAATGGTCCTTGAAATCCCTCAAAGCTGCTACTTTTTTGTGCTTTGGTTTTGCTCCCTTTCTTTTCCCACTTGCCCTCTGTCCTGCCCTGCAGATGAGCAATCTGTTCTCCCCGTCTACCTTCCCCATTTGCCTCTGAAATAGGGAGATGGGAAAAGAAAAACAGAAAATAAGATTATTAAAATCAAATTTGGGGAAAACCTAGGGCCAGTTCCCTTTTCCTAGTCTTATTCTTGCTGAAGATATTAAACATTGTTTTTTATCATTATTTTTTCAATTATTTTCAATTAATTTTCAGCCAGTCCTACTTATGTTTGTTTTAAATATAAAGGTGGAACTAAGGACAGGGTTGGCCAAAAAACCAAAGAAAATATTTTTTTTTCTTTTAAATCTCCATTAAATATCCATTTTCAAAACCAATCATCACCCTCACAAACAAGAAGTGCTTTGCAATCTTTTCACTCTGGTACATTTCTACTTTTTTTTTATTAACTGCATTTATTTTTTCTGTTCACCTGTTTCAGGATTCTCTTTATTTGGGCTCCTGGCAGGGGCAGAGTTGATCTCACACACACAAACTCCAGCCCACAGCCATCATGCTGACCACAGCCAGGCTCCTACGGATAAAACTGGACTTCAAGAGAGAGATGCAAATCCTTCCCTTAAGCAGCTAAACTCACCTGCTCCAAGCCAGAGGAAACCTGCTGGATTTATCTTGTTTTATTCTGGCCAGAAGAAATCCTGTAAGGAGTTGGGGCAGCAGGAGGATACAGGGAAGGGTGTTTTCATCCAGCCCAGGATGCCCAGGCTGCTCGGGAAGAGGCTTGTGAGCTTCTGGGCTGCCCAGGGCTGCTTGCGGAGCACCAGCCCTTGAGTGATGCTGGTGCTCTAACCCAGAGCGCTGGGGTATTTGAAATCTCAATTATTTATGTGTTCATGCTGTGGGTTAATGCTGGCTGACACTAAAACACTGCCTAGATTTAGCTTCATAAAAATTTTATCCCCACTATGAACTGCAAGTCTTTCTCCAATTTCATTTAAAGGAAACAGGGTATTGAAAAGCCTACTGAGGAATTCATGAGCAACTAGCTACAACCTCACTTTTCCTCCTAGCCAGATCCTGGGACTTCATTACCATGACAACATATCATAATTTTAATTCCCTTCCTGATTGCCATTGCACACAGACCAATATATCTGCTTGCTTTCTTAGGAGCTTACCATCCACTTCAAGGGTGTAAGGCACATGGCACTTGCTTCTTGGGGCTCATGAGTGATCCAGAAACAGATGCTGTGTCCTGTTTTTTTTTGGTGAAACACCCAGAAAAGCTCAATAAAATTCAGCAAACTCAATCCAGGCAGTCCTTCTGGTGCTCTGAGTTTTGGGCATAGCCCAGTGCAGTGAGAACCCCTGAAAAGAACAAGTTTTGTGTCCTTTGTGGGGTTTTACATACTATAGCAAGAAGGAAAGGCAGCTTCCACCACTGTAATGAGAACTGGGAAAGGGATGAGCGACATTAATAAAGATACAGTGTCTCCAGCAATCATGAGTCCCTGCTTTGAGATTTCTCTTATTTTAGCAATTATCACATTCAAAGGCATTTGCAGCATTATAATCTCCATTTGCCTTACTGTAGCAGACTGCAGGCACTGGAGATGCCTTTCTCAATTCATCACTGTACTTGCATGAATACAGCAGTCGTTGAGAACAAACAAACCTCGCCTCACTGGACCTTGGGGCTGGACTCTGCGCTGGAACCTGAAATGGGATCTTGGTCTGCCAGCAACAGCCCCAGACTGATGATTATCTTAATTATTTATCTAATTCACATAAAATCAGTGAATTGTTTGAAGCTCTAAACCTTTGTTCAGACTCAGAGCCCAGGGGTGCCACAGGCATTTGGTGCTCCTCTGTGTAAAGAGGGCATCAGCCAGCAAGCATTGCAAGAGGTTCAGACAACCTGAGCCAGGGATGAAGACTGTTGCTCCATTGCTTGAGCTCTGGATCATTAATCGACAGAGGTAGCACACTGCAGAACACAGTGCCCTTCTCACCACCACCCCGCGCACTTGTCCTGGGCTGAGCTCTACAGCATTCCCCTTTCAGTGCACCCCAGCAAGGATGGAGGGAGTGGGTGTCTCTGCAATAGAGACACCTTAGTGTCGCTACTCACAATAGTGTCTCTGTTTCTGTGGGAATTAGACCTCCCGTTGGCAGAAAATTCTGTATTTTTTCTCCTCAAAATCCCCACATTTGACAAAGTCTTCCGGAAATTCCCAGCAGTAACAAAGCAGCTCTGTGCATCAGTAACTCACCCATGACAAAACAGCCAGCAGCAGAGATGCACCCACAGGTGAGCCTTTGCTCTGTAGTGCCCATCACTGAGAGCTGCCAACAGAAAGGACTTTCTGGAGTTTGGATCTGCCCTCTAAACTTACTTAAACTGCATTATATATATATATATATTTTTGTGCACATATATAAAATATATATTTATTATATATATGTATTTATAATGCCCAATTTTGTTGCAGACATCTGGAGAGTCACAACTCATTTCAGCACAGAAAACACATGGGAGATTCACCTTTCTTTAAGGGCAGGAATGAATGCTTTATTGAAAAAAGCGGATTGAAATTTCAGTGGTCTGTATGTCACTACAAGCCAGTCTTTTCCTCCACCTCTAAAGATCCAGCCCTTCCTCTTGCTGAAGGGTTAAAAATTCTGAACAGAAACCACAGTGTTTTCCTTCTTTGAGCTTTTTTATTTAGTTACCCTTTCATTATTGTTTTCCTTCATCTAAAGTAAAAGTAATCTAAGTAATTATAATCATAAAATGGATGTGAGCAAAATGGGTACTGCGGGGTTTGTAAAATACAAATTTCCCTTTTTCTGGGAAATATAGGCTCCTTTGCACTTAAACCTTTCAAACTCTGCCCAGGCTCCTAAGGTGGCACGAACCCCACAAGGCTTGTAAGGCCCCAAAGAGGAAATCACTTAAATTTCCAGCTCTCCTCAGCAGATGCAGGATTGCTAACTAAGTGCTTAAACTTAAATCTGTGCTTCAGCACTGCCTTGAACGGGGATGCTGTCAATTTACATCAAGCATAAATTAATAAATGTCTAACAGATGAGCTTGGTAACACTGGACATGCATAGAAACCTCTTTGGTAGGGGTGAAACATGCAGCTCAGCAACTCACTGATTGCCACCGGGCTGAGTGTCTGATCTCTATTAGGTGACCCATACCCAGGCAGGAATCAGCTCCTCAGCCAGCCAAGGAGCCCATTTGGTTTAGGTTTTTTTCTTTCTTTTTTTTAAAACTCTTTTCTGAAAATGACCCAAGAAAAACCTTCCTTGATGTTCACTAAGCAGTTAACTGGCAAAATTTCACTGGTGTGAAAACAAGGAATCTTTCTTAAAGGCTGAATGTATCCAAATTGCTCCAGCCTGGTCAAGTCCTCTTTTCTTTTTTGCTATTCCTTTATTTATTTTTTAACTGATAACTGCTCTCTGCATTTAAGTCAGGCAGAAAGGGGGAATTCCACTTTGATTTAGGAAAGGAAAACACCAGCCGAGACATCATGTAACCTCCATTAGAAATTAACTTTATTTCCAAATTGCTAGTAAATCCTTGGAGAATGGCAGGTCTGAACATTGGGTTTCCTAGCTCCAGAGAAGCTCCTTGCTCCCCTCTGCAGTGGAAGGTAAGCAGCTCACAGCCTGGCTTTATGTTGAAAGACTAAATTTCTTCTTTCATAGTCTGTTTGCCACCTTAGCACTGGCGTATGAACTGCATGGGAGATGGCAGTGTTTGCAAATGAGGTGTCCCAGATCCTCTATAGTGTCTGAAATGGGCAGCAGTACATCCCAAATAATTAACTTAATGATTATTCAGGTCTATAGACCAAAATTTTCTCTACAGATCCTTTCAGAGCATTATATTGCCCAGAACAATGAATCAAGATTTTTTGAGAAGGCTTTGCTTCACAGCTGCTTGTTAAACACTAGTACCCTCAATGGCAACAAATAAATTCTCATTACTTTAAATAAACCCAGCTCATTTCAAAAAGTCTCACAGATTTTGAGCTGAAGAACTTCTAACCATAAAAACCTACACCTCTGCTGTCTGGCATAGCCTCACCATGCAACCATCAGCATTTCCCCATGCATGCACAAAATGGCAGAGAAGTCACATAGTGTGTGATGGACACCCAGTGTGCCCATGCACACACGTACACATGTGCAAGCCTATGGAGGGCATCTGTGCAAAGCTCTCTGCAGCAGCTGTGGCTGGATCCGGTGCCTGATTTGGAGGCATCCCTGCAGCTGAAACATCACCAAGGCTTGGGGGAAGCTTCTCCCCACTGTCTTACATTCACAGCAGCTTTGATTTAGCTGCAGAAAGGCAGGCTAATGAGTGGTGCGAGGGTTCAGTATCAGTCATGGGAAGGGTGGTCTAACCCATAGGGCACCTTGTCTTCAGCAAAGTGGAAATGGCTGTACTGCTTGTTCATAGCCTGACTGTGTGATTTGGGCACATTGCTGTGGATGGGGATCTTCTTGAGCATCCTCACTGATGCTCTGGAGATGAAGATGCAAGTCTGAGCTGTCACCACAGTTTTGCTGCAGTCAGAGCAGAGAAACAGCCACTGCCAGAAGATGGTACAGTTCACACTAAAGTAGATGTCCAAGGTAGAAACATTTTCCTCCTCCCTTATATACAGAAAGCTGTGATTTAGAGTCTGCACCAACAGAAGACTTCCACCTGCAGCAGCAGGTGAGATGAGTCCCACCTTGGCTTCACCCTGTCTGAGCTCATCTACTGGGAAAACCCTGCAGGCTCTCCAACATGCGTGCCTCTGTCCTGGCTCTCTGGGAGAGGATCAGTGTGGTTTGATGCAGGGCAAATGGCTTCATTGCAGATGACAGCAGGACCCCTTCAGGAAGGTATGGAACCCTGTGACAGTGCTAGGAAGAAGGAAAGACACAGATGTGCCTGAGCTGAGCACAGCATGCCTGATCCAAGTGCAAGGTCCTGCACCTGGGTCAGGGCAACCCCCAGTATCAGTACAGGCTGGGGGATGAAGGTCTTGAGAGCAGCCCTGTGGAGAAGGACTTGGGGGTACTGGTGGATGAAAAGCTGGACATGAGCCAGCAATGTGCACTCACAGCCCAGAAAGCCAACCATATCCTGGGCTGCATCAAAAGCAGTGTGGGCAGCAGGTCGAGGGAGGTGATTCTGTCCCCCTGCTCCGCTCTGGTGAGACCCCACCTGGAGTACTGCATCCAGCTCTGGGGTCCTCAGCACAGGACAGACATGGACCTGTTGGAGCGGGTCCAGAGTAGGGCACGAAAATGATCTGAGGGCTGGAGCAACTCTCCTATGAGGACAGGCTGGGAGAGTTGGGGTTGTTCAGCCTGGAGAAGAGAAGGCTGCGGGGAGACCTTATTTCAGCCTTTCAGTACTTAAAGGGGGCTTATAAGAAAGACAGGGACAAACTTTTTAGCAGGGCTTGTTGTGATACGACAAGGGGTAATGGTTTTAAACTAAAAAAGGGTGGATTCAGACTAGATATAAGGAAGAAATTTTTCACGATGAGGTTGGTGAAACACTGGCACAGGTTGCCCAGAGAGGTGGTAGGTGCCCCATCACTGGAAATGTTCAAGGACAGGCTTGAATGACTGTTGCTTAGGACAGGCTCTGAGCAACCTGTTTTAGCTGAAGATGTCCCTGCTTACTGCATGGGGGTTGGACTAGATGGCCTTGAAAGGTCCCTTCTGACCCAAACTATTCTACGACCTTCACAGCAGGTTGATGGGTCTTTGCTAAAGGGATCAGTGATCCTATTTTCTCCTCAGGTTTTCCTCCCAGGTTGACCCAAATCCATAGCCAAGTGCAGGACTGACTCCTACAGACATACTTGTTTAGACCTTGGTGAAACTGCAGGAAGGATGTACCAACAGCAGCCCTGTGCAACAACGTACATTTTTACGCTAAGTATATTTTTTTTTAATGTGCTGATTTTTTGGCAACATGACAGCAAAGTTAGTCAGACCTTTCATTTCTCTAACCAGCTTTAAAGGATTTGTAATATTATACTCACTTATTGGAGGGCAGAAGGAAATTATTTGCCTGATTATGAATCTGTTATTTATTGTGCGTTAAAAGCACAATCACCTAATGCAGTCAACAGCAGGATATTTTATCCCAGTTTTAGGGACGTGGGGGTGGAAATCCACTATCCCGTCCTACCAAGTGACATAAACCTACACTGATCTCAGAAGCCACCTCCCGAATACTAAAGAGCTGGGACATAATGGCTTTTAAAGAATATAGTTTCCAATTAGGTCATTGGTTTCAAACACAGGGTGTACTAAATGAGTAACATTTGCTGGTAAATTTCTTTGAAGTTCTCATTAATCTTGGTCTTGGATTTGAACTTTTCTTGGCCATGTTGCTTATAGAATTTGGATCCCAGTTATGTCAAAACGACTGATTAGCCCCACAGTTTGAAGGCAAGAGGGATTAGGTAGGGCGGGTGTTAGATTTCATGAAAGGCCTATTTACCTAGTCGTTTAGCATGACCAAATGGGAGGGCAGCCAACAGGGGCGACGTGTTGGAAAAATTCCAGCGTTCCTGGCTCATTAGAGATCTCCACAGCAAGCGGTAGCATTGTATTTGTGATAACAGCCACTGTTCATATTCAGCTGCCTACTGCATCCAGACAAGGGCTGAGGACTTTCCTTGACCTGTGGTGGCTCTTCTACATAATCAGACTGCCCAACTCTTCAGCTCCTGTGAAATCAGTGGAAAGGAAGAAGTATTTTCAAGAAACATCTTAAGGTGGTATCCTTTCTTCTTCATGAATGACCTAAACCAAACTTCCCCCAAAAATCAATTGAACTCTTTCCATCTATTCCAACACATTCAAAACCAGGCTTCTGAATAGCTCAGAATCACCAAACCCAAGATCTGTTAAGAAGCTCAATGGGATGCTCTTGTATAGCCTCTATCTAAAGAAGCAATAGGTCTAATTCATGAATTAATGAACCATAGTCCAGAGAAGAAAATACATGGTGAGTCATGGCAGCAGAGAAACTTGGGAAGTTCTCAATAGAACATGCTACAGTGAATCAAACCTGCAGCATACTTGTGTCCACAGTGCATATCTCCTTCCTGAGGCTCCAGTTAGTCAAAGAACAAAGAAATACACCAGGAGGCCTTTCCCAGAGATCACAGCCCAACATCAGAGACCCAACAAGCAGAAGACTCAAAAGTTTTCATGAAAGTGCTCTGTCTTGATGAAGTATGAAAGAACTGAGAGCAGATTGAGGGACAGGCTACTGTCAGTCCCCAGGGGACATCTGATCTTGAGCCAAGACAGAGTGCCAGCCCCGGAGGGTGCAAGGACAATGTTATTTACAGGTCATGTTGCCATGGCCGTAGTCAAGGACAATGTTATTTACAGGTGGATGCACGCAGGCTTGGCACAGCTTCAAGCCCCTTGTCATCTCTTGCAGTTACCGCTTACTTCCATGGTACCAGAACAGGCAGGAACAGCATTTCTAGGTAGTAATGCTGCGTGAGACATGAGCCAGCCTTCACACAGCTCGGCTGCTCTCAGCAATGCCCTGTGAGCAATGCTGCTCCTGTTTGTGCTGCAGAACAGTCCTGGTAGTGCGAACGACTATGTTGTTTTGCAGCTGAAATGCATTAGGAAACTGTAACTGGTGCAGCAGTGGCAACACTTGGAAAGGCTTTCAGAAGACACCAGTAGAGCACTCAGCCACAATAACATGGCATAAAATAAGTAAAATTCATCTTTTCCTTGAAAGAAAAAAAAAAATCTTAGGATTGTACTTTCATTTGAGGAATTGATTGGTTCAGCTCTTATTTTATACAAAATTCTTTCTTCCATCCCTAGACAATCTAAACACTGCATCAGTGATCAGAAAGTCCTCTCTTAGACCAAAGTGCAGTGAATGTCTGGATACAGACCTTGTTCTCACTAGCCCTAATGAACACATTCAACTTGCAGCATGGATTCAGCCTCATTGACTTTAGCAGGAACTCTTTTAAAATAAATAATGTTTGCACATATGCAGAGGTGTTTGTAGGATCATGGCCACACAATTAATACAGAACTAACCTTAATAAACTTAATTACAGTCATTCCCCAGTAGTATGAAAAGTAGGGGAGAAAAATCACAGGAGGGGAGAAATCACAAGAGAAATCACAAGTCTGATTGACCACGTGTTACTTTCCCACAGGTTGGTAACCTCAGGGTAGGACTTTAAAAACTCTCCTATAAAACCGGAGCTACAGAAAATCGAGTTGGCTGCATTTTTTTTGTTTATTTTGTTTTTTTAGCAGTACATTTTGGCTCAGAACCATTTCTTCCACAGTTAGGAGCTTGGTAATGTCCCTCACATAATGATGTTGAAGCATGGGAAAAATAACCAAGAGGAGGAGAAAGAGTGTGTAAGAGCCCTTTTGGAAGGACTATATTCTGAAGAAGGGGAGATTTTATGGTGTTTAATAAAAGTTACACAGACAAAAAGAGAAGTCTGTTGTGGTGCCTGTTGTCTTGCCTTCTTCAGAAAGGCAAGGACATGAATGTAACCTGCAGCCAAAGGACAGGTGGCACAAAACCAGTTCATTTACCCACTGGCTTTGTGGCCTTGTTTCACTACCGTTTATGAAGTAGTTCTCAATGGAGCAGAGTCATTTCCTCCACTTGTCCTCATCTCTCTAGCTCATAGGGCCCGTCCCCAAAACCAACAAACCCAAATCCACAAAAGGCTGCGGGCTTTCCAGCTCTGCCTACCTTGACCCCAGCACCTGGGTCCTTCCCATGTGGCCAAATCTTCAGCAAGTCTAAAGACCTTGAACTGCCTAATAGCGATTTGAAGGCTGGATGGTGTCTCTGTGCCTCAGGGGAAGGGGAAGAGGGAGAAGTGTCCTTTCCTGGGGTGGACCATGACCCTCCCCGACCCACAGGTACTGCCAGTGCCTCCAGCAAGAGCACGGCTGGAGTAAGCAGGCAGCAAATGTGTGCTCTGCAAGAGAGGGAAGGTTGGAGTTTTCCAGGGTAAAGCATTTCCTCTGCTTCATGTCCAATTAAAAATTATTTGGTGGCCTACAACAGCTTCTCTTCTGGCATATCGTGAAACCACTATTTCAGCACAATTTACAGCCTTTTGGGGAAGGGAGAACTTGGTTATTTAGTAACTTCCCTGCTCGCCCTGAGGAAGGTCAGATCCTTTTGTTCCCTGCCAGAACAGTGAAAGCTGTAAACTACAGGAGGGAGAGTATGTTGTGAGCTTGTACTTACAGTGCAGTGCACCTGGATAACCCTGCAAACAGCCGTACAATGCAGGGAGGTCACATATGGAGAAGCAGAATATTATGGGATTGATGCATCAGAGCATGGTACGCAGCAGCAGTGCTAGAGGGCAGCTTATGAGCTGAGTACTACAACACAAAGTACATGGATTAGATGCATTTTACTGTAATTTGAATGAAATCTGCCACTTAAAACCAAGCATTCAGTGGATGCCAGGAGGGGATGATCCCCATTAATTTCCCCTTACTAGCCTTTTTCCTGTTAGGAGATGGAAAATAGCAAAGCAGGCTTCAGATTTTCTTCCCCACAGCTGCTGGCACCTCTAAAGCACAGTGTGGTACCCAGCTTTGCTCCCAGGCTGTGTTGCCAGCGGGTCCCTCAGCATGCAGGGTATTGCAATGCTTGTATGGGCTTATAGCATGGTAAAAAAACCCAAGGCTAAGGCAGGAATGAGACTCACTTGCCAAGAAGCTTCCCCCTGCAAAAGAATATTTGTTAACACATTTTAAAATAGTGAGGATTTTTAAGGGGAAAAAAGTTATCAACATTATTTCTATGCTGCCTTGTGTCCAAAGTTTCATGGATATTTAATTGTTGTTATTTTCAGATACCTCAGGCAGGCTCGCATGACACAGACGCTACAGCCTCCATCTAGGGGGAGAAGCCAGCTGAACATGCAGATAATTA
Source organism: Morus bassanus (assembly GCA_031468815.1). Lineage (NCBI taxonomy): Eukaryota > Metazoa > Chordata > Aves > Suliformes > Sulidae > Morus > Morus bassanus. The sequence goes on along the minus strand of CM062577.1, from coordinate 11,479,116 downwards.
TTGCACTAAATTTTCCCACGAACCTCACTGAATTTCCAACTAGGAGTTTGGACAATAAAGGTTAAAAAATCCTCAGGGCTCAGAAAATTCACAAGTGAGACAAGGAAAGATCTTCCGTTGTGGCTACACATTTGTTAACATTTCATTTCACAAGAAATCAATACAGCCCAAACTGTTCCTGCCTAAAAGACAAAGCAACAATGGTCCAGGGGCCACAGTCTACCTGGAGATTTTTTTTATCACCCCACCGATGTATAAAACAAACACTTTTCCTCTGCCTCCCTATTTATTCTGAACAATATTTGTCCAAGAAGAGCTGAAACTTATCTCCAGGAAGTTTGCAGAGGAAAGATAGTGGATGAACAGAGAATCAAGAAAAGCATTTTGAATAGTTCAGGCAAAGATGGCAAAGCAGTAGTTCCCAACATCATCTTCATCTCAGCTTGCTTGCTCAGCCTGACAATCAACATCTTATTATGCAGTCCTAACACTTCTCTGAAATTTAAACAAGGCATCGGTAATGGTGTGTGATCTTCAAGGTCACTTTCTGGAGAGCTGTCTTTAGCCCAGTGGTCGCTAGATATGTAGGAATAAAAATGACAATTTCACTAAAGGAAATTACATCTTGGAAGTATAATATACTTCAGCAAGTGCAATGGAAATGATCAGATGGGGGATCCCGCTTGGAATTGCATTGGCTTTCACGTGTATAAAGCAGGTTTCTAGGATCCTGAAACATTCCAGTGTAGCCCTTAAAGAAACAGTGCCCTCCTTCATTTATCTCCAGGTACATGGATTTATAATTATAGTCCATTCAGAAAAGAAATCCCTTGCTATTGTATCTGATTACATCAGCCTTTTAGAGTGTATTTCCTTGGAGGTCCTTTACCTTGAAAAAAAGAATTAATCTCTGCCACGGACAGGGAAATATTACATTCTGCACATAAAAAGCTCCTTTAACCTATCATGCAATTTACATTATTTCTTTTCCCATGCTCTTATCTGAAAAGAATCTTTTTCTTCCTCCATTCAGCAGCTAGCTCCCGTCTGCTTTAGCCAGTAATTGCCTGGGGCATCACAGTAATTCCTGTGATGATTAATTGATGTCACCAAGGCCAGGTTGTGACATCACAGAATAAGCAGGTTCCTTTTGGGAACAGATGGATTTATTTAATCAGATTTAACCAATGTTGGCAAATGCCACGTGATGTGTATTTGCCAAAACATCAGGAAGGATTTTCTCACCTCATGGTGGAATAAAAGACAAACCAAGGTTGGGGAAAAGGGAGAACATTTGGTAATGCATATTCAAGTTAACTTGAAGTGAATGCTTGGAGAAGATGGTGGTCCTACATATGGTGAAAAGAAGGCCTGATGGATGGGCGGTAATGCAGATCCATGGGTTCACTGCAACATGGCACCAAGGCGGCGACAAGACTGTGGATGGAAGAGGAGCATGTTTAAATTTATCCACAGTGGGCCAGTAATTTCCAATGGGCAACTTTTGATGCCTTTCCCCATTTTATGACTCCATACAGAATGACTTGTAAAATTATCCTATTCTTAATTCCTATCAAAGTTCATATTCTACTAGTTATGCTTTGCAGATAAATCTACGCATCCTAAGCCAGGTCTGTGTCACTGACTTGAATGGAGCTAGGCAGAACCAGCCCTGGAGCGGGGCGTGCTCCTGGGTGCCAGGTGAGCAGCATCCAGGCTCCCAGGGAGGCTCACACTGGCTTCAGAGAAACCCGTTCACAAGTGTCTGAGTGGCATTCAGATTCTTGGGGCTTGCATTTATTAACATGCCAATTTTTTGTTCAAGATGAAAGCGGGGAGGAAATCTTTTAAATAAGCTTGTAAATAGGATTTTTTTTTTCCCTAGTAGAATGGCAGCTTTTGTACGTTAAGTGTATTCCTTCTAGCTACCGTGCATATGCAAAGAAGGAGCCACACGCATGCAGTTTGCTAACTTGGAAAAGAAACCCCCTCAAAACCAAGTCTAACATCAAGGACAGACTCCCAAACCTGCTAGTTATTGTTAACAGTCTTCTCAGCCTTGCAAAGCCTTGCACTTCACTCAGCTCTTCTTAGAGTTGAACAGAGCAGAACTGTTTGTCCTTTAGTGTCCATCAGAGGTGTGCACCTCTGTGGGAACACAGTGTCTAATTTCAAAGTGGCAAAAGGATTTTAGCTGTGCTGTTTTGGAGACAGTGGTCATGACCACAATGTCTACTGGACCGGAATGTCCTGTAGGCATTTGTTTCCGAAGTAAGGGCTGGCAGGACCTAACAGTCCCACCATAAGACCTCCCTGGCTTTCAGCAGTAGAAACCTCTGAGGTTTCCCAGTCATTTCCAAAAACAGTATCTGTCATTTTTCAAAGAATATATATCATCACAGTGGGAAACATCATAGCTGCTCCCTCCAAAAACACATGTTGGAACTTTAACCAGCCTCACCAGAACTTTACCAGTTACACCTAAAACAACCTCAAGAATGGCAAAAATGGTATGGAGGGAAGAAGCTAGGCCTTAAAGATGATGTCCTGGTCTACCCTATCCCAGTGACAGCCATCACTGTCTGGCTGCTGGCAGAGCTGTGCCATTGGGAACTCCAGGAGTAGCTGCCCACACACCACAGGATGCCCCAGTGCTATTTTGGGGCTGACCCACGCTCTTTCATACCACAATATCACATATCACGAGTGTCACATGCAGGGCCACATCTCCCTCTGCTGACACCATTATACACACTGGCTCATGAGCTTGCTCATGTCACTGAGCTAGGGGTTTTTTGTGTAGCAATAGATATCTGCATTGTGAGATGCTGGGAACTTGGCTTCAGCCTCCAAGGAGTGAGGGTTCGAAGGTGATCCACAGGCTGCCTGTGCTCAGGTCGCAGGTTGCATCGCTCTACCTCCTGCAAGATCATCTTGCCAATAAAGCCCTGTACTTTGCATTTAACTGAGGAGGCAGCTCACAGAGCTGGCATACATTACATGCCATTATGCATTTACTGGAAAAATCTTGAAACTTTCATGAAACTCCAAGCACTGAAAAGTAATTGCCAAGACCATGTGTTTGCAACTTGATACCCCTGCTTTTCTTCTCAGAGTGGCTACAAAATTCAAATGAAGTCTTCAAGTCTGCCAACGTTTTTTGATCAGAGGCACTATATTAGAGCATACCCCTCTGGTAGGAAAAGCCAGCGCAATGCCACCTTTAAATTAATTTTGACATTAAGTCACTTTATTTATCACAGTCTGACCCTCTCCTTGATGTGACAGCCATAGAGAACGGTGGAACCACTGCCTCGACACACCAGCATTGCTGGAGACTGAGCAGATCAAGAAGAGGCATCCTTGTTCAGGCAGACCTCAGGAGGAACAGAGGAGAAATGCTGTGCCTTGTAAACAACGGCGGGAGCCCAGGGCTCTGCCTGCAAAGAAAAGCTTGCTGGTGCTGCAAGTATCCTGGCACTGCCTGCCCAATCCAGCCCTGGTCTCTCCCAGATTCATACCTGGCCCTGGCACCCATCTGTGCTGCACCTTTGCTCTGCATCCTCAGCCTCGGCCTCCCTTCTCCTGAAGCAACTCCATACCTGCGGGGTTATTTGCTCCCATGTCCAGCAAGCAGGAATGCAATGCTTTGCATCAGAATATCTCATTTTCCCCTAAGACTTCTGCAGAGCCATTAGCAGAGGTCTGAATAAGCCCTGCTCCCTGTTAGCGGTGAGACTACCCATGTCCTCCTGGCTGGGCCGAGGAGCACCGAGGTGCCTAAGGGACAGCTGGGAGAAGTACAGCAAACACCAGTGGCAATAACTACTGTGACAGAGACAGAGGGGTCCATAGGATGTGCTATGGTGGCTATGTACATCTGGCCATACTCTGCCAGGCTAAACACCACTGAAATCTAATGTCAAGTGTTCCTTATTGACTGGCCTTAAACCTTGAGAGACAACTGACCGGCAGGAAACACATGGTTCAGGCACATCATAATGATTTAGACTATCTTAAAATGTCCCTAAATCTTTGTGTATTGCCCAATTTTATGGTGTCAACTGTCTCAGCACTTCGAAAGATTCAAACATCCCCAGGCTGGGAACAGGACCAATTTGCCGAAAGCTCACAGACACGAGATCGAAACCTAAAACATTAAGAGCCTTCTGGGGTTTGGGTTTCCCCCCACTTCCTCTCTTGCTGGAATCAGGAAGTGCAAAGAAGCAACTGTGAAAATAAAACTTAGTTTCTTTACAGAAAGTTACTTGAACTTTTTGAACCTTATGTTTCATTCTCATTTAGGGCAAAGATCCAAGGTAGTTATTTCTGTACTTAAACCAGGTTCAGTCATCCTTAGTAATTAAGGGCACTAGATCAAAAATTTAAATTTATTGTACCAGTAACACAACCACAATGGGTCTTCATAAAATTTAACCACATGGAGAAGTGGGTTGCCTGAGATCTGCCATTCAGGCAGGCTTTATTGCATTTATATATAGAATCATGAAAAATAAATTAAGAATGGGGATGACCCTTTGTCTACCTAGAGGCCCAGGAAAGATGTTTGCCTCTGATACAGTTTGAAAATTAGCATTTTATAGGGCCTGGGATGCTGCCTGACACACAAAATACTTCAAAAATCTGTAAATAATGTAAGTAAATTAACAAGAGATAGTGACTGCGATTAATAAAATATAAGTTAAGTACCTTTCTGTTTCCTCTCAAGCCTAGAGGAAAAAAGCGACTAGATTCAGCTCTTGGGGGGGGGGGGGGAGGGGAGGGAGGGAATTGCAAGTACTTGTAGTGTTGGTAGGAGAATACACAGATAATTTAGAGAAACACTGAAAAGTCAGTCTGAAGCACCTTCATTTCAATTATGAGAAAAGCCAGGCTTCTGTGGCAAAGACAAGTCCCTTGGGTTGAGTTTTAACCTCATCTGGGGCAGTCCAACACCCACCAAGTGTTCAGAAATATCATCAGGAATGAGTCTTCCCCCCTTCCTCATTACCCTTGCTCCCCTTTCACCACCCCATCAGGCTCCTCAGAGGACATTGCTCCTAGGGAAGCTAAGCACAGCTCAGGGGGCTTCCTCCTTCCAGCATGGGCTGCTGTGCCCCACCACAAAGTCTTCTGCTCTCTCCAAAGAAAGTCAGAGCTGAGAGCACCAGGGAAGAGCAGGAAAGTCCAAGTTCAGTGCTTCTTGCTCTGCTGTAAGGGATGTGACTGTAAGCTGACATGCTTCAAGCTGGTAAGCATGACCATTACCAGCCCCAAACCACTTCCCAGATTAGCACAGGGCTCTCCCTGCTTCATTAAGTCCACCTGAGAGCCTGGACATACCTGAGCAGTCCTAGCATGGCTCTGTCTGCAAGGTAACCTGTGGCTACCATGTAGACTTATCTGGGGACAGAGGTGAGCTTGGACCTCTCTTAGCATTGACTGATGCATAGATGGGGTTGTCCACTTGCTTGCACAGCCCCCTACGTCCTTTTAAAGGGAGAAACTTCCATGAGGATTTGGTATGACTTTGGACAAGAAAATTTGTTGCCCACCTGTGAAACAAAGCACATGTCCCAAAGGAGAGCTATGAGGCCAAACGCATTACAGTTGGTGAGGCATTTGGTTGACACTACCTGTATTTTTACGTTTACACTTTGGATCTGGCCTTGAAGCTCTAACCTGACATCCCTGGCTAAGGCAGAGTGGGAATCTTGCAGCAGCATGCCGGCTGTGAGGCGCGAGCCTTATCAGATGGGCTAGAAATATGTCAGCAAGAGCCTCTCCCAGGATGTTTTGGCTTGTGATCCGAGATGAACACCTGGAAGCCAAGAGGAGCCTGGAACAGATTAAATGAATTGGCCAGACTTTCTCATCCTGTTAACATGCTGCAGGCTTCATTTGTGTTTTGGGCAGGGATTCAGAGTGGTTCTTTATTTGATTCAAAACAGATAGCCCATCACAAATCTAAAACTCCTGCTCATATCAGCATCACCCAGATACTGTCCCTGCAGAAAAAGGTCTTTGTGACAAAGGCACCTCTGACAAAATCAAACAGCGTGTGCACACACAGACTAGGGTTTTGCTGCAGGTAAAAGCTACCAGAATATTCCACTTTGTCTCTTCTTTTCCACCTTTCATCCTCTTTTCTCACTTCTCTACTTCTAGTTTCACCGCCCCAGATCACAGGAAGATTCAAACCACAGCAGCTTCCAAACCCTGCATCAGGAAGTTCAGCTGCAACCTCTACAAGGACAAACTAACAACATCTCCTTAGAGAGCCTTAAACACAGCCACACCATGTGCCATGGCCAGGATGCAGCTGGTGCATTGCATCCCACCACCCCAGACAACAGCTTCTATTAATTTTCCTCCTGAACAGCAACTTTCATGTTTATGGAAGTGACTCAGAGGTCCTGCAGAGATCAGGTTTCTGTAGCCATCCCATGCCTTCAGGAGATGTGCAGCAAGGACAAGTACACCCAGATGACACCAGCGATGATGTACACACACTGCCATAACACTCTGCTCTGACCTGCCATCCCTGTTTTACCCAGCACACAGAAAAACTTTCTCTCAGGGAACACGATGTCCCATAAGATATAAATAAGTTTAAATTTAGTTGGGTGGCAATATTCAACCAAGAAAATGATATCATGGGTGAGGACCAAAGACAGCAACACCACAGGCATAAGAAAAGGTCTCTCTCTATGCTGCTCCTAGGCCAAGTGGTTTCATGACCAGGGAAGCCCCAGCCTGACTGTTTGCATTTGCATGTATTGAATAAGAGCAAAATACTTCAAGAGAATGGCAGCTTCTTCTCTTGCCCCTACTCCTGCCAAGGACCCAACATCTCATCGATCATTTCCGCGTGGTTCGTGCTGACAGTATGAAAACATACTCCATGCAGGCATTAAACTGCTAACATCAATTACCAAATCAAGAAAATGGAAGGATTTTATCAAGTACCATTACTGCCAGATCCGCCTTCCAGTGAGTGTATAAATCATTGGGTGAAACCGTATAGAGTGGGACATATGCCCTGCTGCTAGAAGAGAACTTGGCTCACAGGCGAGGGAAATGATCCTGACCTGTGCTTCCATAACAGCACTGTTAGAGCCCTCTTGACTCTCTGCACAGCCAGCTCGAAGCAGGAAAAAATTGGGTTCTACCCCAAACTGTCATCTTTTCATTTTATGATCTTGGGCAGGGTACAGCCCCATTTTTGCCTCAGTTTTCCCAATTTAAAGTGGAAGTGAGCCCAGCCAGCTTCTGAAAACTACTTTAATATACATGGGGGAAAAATCCCAACCAACCAAAAAAAAAAACCTGCCACCAAAACCAAGCGAAGGTCTTAGAGTCATCAGTATGAAGAACCAACAACTATTTTTTTTTTCCTTTGCAATAGCAAAAATCTACAATAAGGACATTATATGGGTGCAGGCACTCAGAGCTGGTAATAGGAAGCAAAAAAGTGCATATTTCCCTATTCAATGACTTTTGGTCAAAGTAGCTACTGCTTGGGGCTTTTCTCTTAGAGAATACCAGGATGTAAAATTCTTTGTTTTACAAGCAGGCAGAATGGGTTTGGTGTTGTTAAAACCATTTTCCATTGAAAACTGCCCAAATCATTTGCTCTATCCACCCCACTTCCTATCGCTCTGCCCTTATATACGAATGCTTTTGATTTAGATCTAGCTTTGTTTAAATGCTGTTGAGAGCCAGGGAGATAATTTTGTCTGTATCAGAATTCCCTCACATATCAACTCTTTTGGAAAGAACAGTCGAATTTTCTTCCAGATCAGGACAGCTGACTCTCAGCCCCCAGCTGACGCTGCCAGGAAATCTGTGGCCGCTCCTGAGCTCTCAGGTTCATTTTGGCATCTCAGTGCTGAGGAGGATTATTGGTACCCAGGGAAGCCCCTGCCTTGCTCATGGGGCTTTTCTGGAACACAGAGGGTCCCAGGGAACCCCTGACACTCTAACATGGAGGGGGGTGTTGTTGGGCCAGTGCTTTAGGGGAAATTGCAATTAAATCCAAACCAAACCTGGCTATCCTGGGCTCAGGGCTGGCTTGGATAACCCAGGGTTAGCTGCTTGCACATATTGGTACCCTAAGGGAAGTAGAGCTGGAGAGGGCTGCTCAGCAAAGTGTTCAGTAATCTGCTATTCTTGCAGCAGAGTCAGCCCGATTTACACCAGGAGCCACTCCTGGAGGAGACCTTGACTTCAGACACATCTGTGAAGTGCCCGACGCTGCAAAAGGGACTGCAGGAATTGCGCTGTGAGACCCAAAGTACAAGATGGTGCACGGGAGAGAATTAATCAGTCAGCTCTGAAGAAGAAATTCTCCTTGCTAGGGAAGGAAACAGCTTTGCCTACATGATGAAAAATTTAAGAACCCCTGGCCTGGCAGTTTCCTCCTGAGGAGAGTTAAAGCAGCAGCCTGAAGAGAAAGGCAGACATTTCCCTTTATATATAAACTGCAGATACGCTGCACCATCTCAGTGAGCTTCCTAAACAAATTGCCCTCCTTGCTCTCCTCAAATCCAGGGGAATGTTCATCCCTTCCTCTCTCCAGAAGACAAAGAACTAAAAGAGGAAGAAACCTTGCCTTTTTAGTTAATATTTTGCTGAGACTGAACTCTCAGAGCTGCACCACCCCAACCCGAGCCAATCCCAGCACCTCCCTCACACAGTGTTAGCATTTGCTACTCTGATTTTGTAGGGAAGAGGCTGAATTTGGGCATTTACTAGCCCTAGCATCCTTCCCTGTAAGCCAGATGACTCCCTGACCAAGGAGACTGTGTCATTATAGAAAAGAGAAGAAGATCCTTTTCTTTGGGATTTCACCACTTTTCCAGGTTCAAGGGGATGGGACCATCACCCTCCTCACAGCTCAGTTCTCCCAGAGGTAAAACAGGGATGACAGAGACATTATCTAGGTATAGGCACTCACAGCTGGTGATGGGAACGACACAAGCAGTGCAGACAGTGGCTGTATTCTCCCATCCTGCCTGTCCCACCTCAGCAGGAGATCCGGCTGTTTTCTCTGCAACCTCAGGACATGGACAAGTTCAGGGAGGGAACTCTGCACAAGGGTCCCTGGGGAGCTCTGGCACTGGCCCTGCTCCATTAACCACCACTGCTGAAACCCTGAGCAAACTCAACAGGGGCTTCAGCAAACAGAAAGTGGGGCGGGCAGCAGCGCCCATGGAACAAGCAGGGCTTTATACAAACATCTGCACCTCCGCTCCCATCACCCGTCAGACCAAACAAAAGCAAAGGCACAAGCTTTCCATTTTCTTCTTTTATTACCCCACTTTAAAAAAATAAAACAAAACACTGGTCAGCCACAGGATTCCTATTTTTATGGAGACCATCCTGCCATGCTATTGCTCCACAAGGACATTATTAATGCCATTTACAGCTCAGCTAATAACTGAGCCTCTGCCGCTCTGTAGGCGAGAGCTATGGAGGAGTCATTACAAAAGGTGATCCCAGCAAAACCTAATTCTGCCTGGCCACATGCTGGCAAGGCCAAAGCGGCAATCGTTCTGTGTCCTGGCTGTAAAATCAAATTAAATTAAAGATCCCATTTCACCAAGGGCCTAATACTAATTTGTGTAACATTTCCATTAAACAATGCTGCCTACAGAAAACATACACTAAAGCACTTTGACGATTTAACAGGGAACATTCCAATAGGAAACATTATTAGATTTTCCTATTAAGCTGCTCAGGGCACACACTCACTTAGTAGATGTTAATTACATTAGCAAGGCTGCAAATTCAGTCCTGGTGGAATCTAAGTGACTTTTGCAAAATTGACTCAGTCCTCGAATTTCTGTAGGGACAAAAGATAAAAAAGAACAATCCAACACATAGATAGAAAATTGGAACAAAGCCACCGTGTCACCGCTTTTTCAGCAGTGGTTTTAAAACCCTTTAATGTATTGATGCATTTTGCTTTCACATTTCCAGAGTGGAATTTTCACTAATTTCCCAGCTTGGCAAAATAATTGGAGACAGCTCATGATATTTGATTAATGGTTTGTTTGATTTTTTTTTGTCAGTGAAAAGAATGGTTGAAACAGCAAAAAGGCTGAGTATTTCAGTTCAGTGTTTTTGTGAAGCTGCTGAAATTATTTCATATTTCTTCAGTACATGCTTCTGTCCTATTATGTTCAATGGGGATTTAAATACACACTTTGAGTTAACAAGGCATATAATGATTAGTCTAAATCAAGATCTAATTACAGAAGATTGTTGACAAATGATTTCAGACAACATGTAAATGCAAGCCAAACAGTATTTTGCTTGCACCCAACAGAATTACTCTTTTGAGATAATTAGCTTTGGCCTAGATGTATCATACTTAACATTTGGGTCTATGCTTCTACAGACAGCAAACCTCAGCCACATTTTAGAAGCATCCCCAGTATTTCACTGACTGCTGAGGGAGCTTAAGCACAGATTTAGGACTCCACAGCTATATAAAATTGCTTCTGGCTCAGTCTTTGGTATTTTGGAGGTACAATTCCTCTTCAGTTGTGCTGTCCACCCTTACACTCTCACTCTTTTTCAATGTAAAAGTCAAGAGCCTTTAAAAGCTCTGTGACAAACTCTAAAAAATTGATTCCCATTTGCAGGGATGGAAATGGTAAATCATTTGCCAAGGCCAGTGGCAGAACTGGGGCTGAAACATGCTCCCCAGGACCCCCAGCCCTACCTCAGTGTGTGCACATGGACACGCAAACCTCTCAGGGTTTGCATCTGGTCCCGGCTCGGGGCGTTGTACAGAAACCATGGTGCATGGCCCAGGCAGATGAAGCCCATGAAGGCTTTCTGACATTGTGTCTCTTCACATGTGCAAGCACAGGAAAGGCACCTACATATACAATGCAATCTCCTAAATCTTAATTAGTCATATTGTACCTTAAATGCAATAATGAGCTGATGACTCAGGGCCCTGAAACAGCCTTTCTGTTCATTTAAATGTTTCAGTATTAGAAATACTAAATACAGCAGGCACTTCAAATGTATCCAAAAACCTTATCCTAATCCCTTCCCTAACTCTGAGCTTATATTATTTCTAACACGTGTTGCATTAATAATTAAGATAAATTTAAAGAAAGATTAGGCCTGAATGCAAGTTTCTGGAGAAGTGGGAGGTTATGGAGTTCAGCACAGTGGAATAGGAAGGTAAAGGACCCACCTGAGCTGTATTTGTTACTACCATGCTGAAGGAGCACCACCTCTACTCCCCCCAGGCTTTGGTGCTGTTACTCCTGGCTGCTGGGTAACAACCTCGGTGGAGTTTTATCAGCCTCAGGAGGGGGAAATCCACCCTGAGGTTCCTATTCATTTCCACTTCTGCAGTGCTTGGAAGCTGAAGCATGGTTCTTGCAGAGGACTCTCCAGTGCTGGGTCCTGCTGGGTTGCTGTTTCTCATCAAGGTGACACACCATACCACACCTTTCCTCCAGAAACAGTGACCACACTGTGGGTGAGCACTCTGTAAGAGCGTTCATGCTCCCTCATAGACTGGTGAATCTCCATAGCTCATTACTTTGAATTAAATCTAGCATGGGTACACCTCTTGGCCTGACGCACCCTCACGTGCAGTGTAGATGGAGCACCTGGAGCTGCCCTGCTCCTCTTCACCAGTTTGGTGAAACAAAGACCTGCATTTTCCCCAGATGTCCATCTCTAAGACTTATAACATCCAGAGCCACCTGTCTCAGCAGCCTGGGGAGACCCGCTCTCCCAAGACTCTCGCAGTCCTGCTCCACTGATGGGCTCCAGCCCAGGTCTTCCAAGGTATGAGGTGTCTCATTTTGGCCTCTTCCAACAAGAAACCAGCAGGGATAAACACCTGAGGAGGAATTGGATGACTAGGCACTAGGTCTCTGAGTGCCCTGCCGCTTTGCTGCAGGATGACCCCACGCCCGGTGAGGATGGACTCACAGTGCTGACTACCCAAGGGGCTATGGAGGTAGGACCAGCTGGGCTGTGGGGAGCTGGGTGAAGGTGGAAATACATGGAGGAGAAGGGGAAGGTATTTCATCATGACATTACAGATTAGACCCTGGATTTGAGGGAGCTTTGAGTAACTCTCTGCTCAGTCCCATGGAGCTTGCCCTGACCCTTCACCGGCAGCAGGCAAAGGGCTCTGGCTCCATTTCGACCCCCTCGGGGCAGGTATGTGTCCGCACCTTTTGGAGCACACTGGAGAGGATCAGCCATTTCCCCTCAATACACCAAGGAGGCGGAAACAAGAAACTGTTTGTCTCGACATAAGATTTCTGACAGCTTCTAAGCAGACAGACATGTACTGAAAGCCACCCATTAGCAACCTGTCTGCCAGGCAATTGCTCATGTTCTGTCATTTGGCTGAAGTGTCATTTAGACTAATTGGCCTTTTTTCAGAGGCCAAGTACTACTTATGAACTCTCCCTTAAAACTACATGCAGCCAATGACATCTCCAGTGTGAGGACTGTTGGGCTCAAAACGTCTAATTAAGTAGATGATAACATCAACACAACTTCTGCTCCACTCCAGGAGCTGTCAACACACAGAACTACCATTTTCTGCAGTTTTTATCATGAAATATATTATATTTGGCATTTCTCTTAAGTCCCTAGTGCAAGGACACACACTATTATATACGCAACTCAACTCTCTAATTTAACTCCATTTCTAGCATTAATGTTTGCAAGAAAAAAACCTCTAGAAATCATGACCCAAGTGTAATTGAGGCCTCAGAAGTAGAAGCTAATTCAAAGCAAAACAGACCCCTTCCCTCTGCCATCATGCCCTCATTTCCAACAGCCAAGCTAGACTCAGAATCACTTAAGATATTACTCATCTCAAGTGATGTGTCAGGAAACAGGCTCTGGCTGCAGCTAATCCACTGAAAGCAGCACTAAAACCCCCAAAAGCACAGAGGGTCCTCATACCATCTCCCACATCCTGCTGTGTGCTGGGGCAGCCCGAGTCCAAGCTTAGCTGGACAAGACAACCTTGTTTCTTCACAAAACCAAAGCGTTCCTCCAAAGAGGCTAAACAAGTGTAATTATGCCAGGTGTTTTACCCATTACCCCAAAAGCAATTATGCAGGAAACAGTCTCAGGCAAGCTGTGGTGCCAGCAAGTCAAAGGACTGGAAAGGAGAGATAACTAGATAGGAGAAAAAGGGCTTCCAGGCTGAGCCCAGTGAATGTTGCCTTTCTGGCAAGTTTTCCCAAGTAGCTTTCTGCAATAGGAAAGAAATCTTATTTTAGAGTAGCTGATGGCACTAGGGATGGCAGAGGGCAGACACAGAAAGCAAGAACACTTTGAAGTGCAGCTAAGCAGCAAAGTGCTCTGCTCAGCCCAGGGGAAGCCCCAAGCCAGCACAGTCAGTGGGCAGCTGTGGGAGCCAGGGAAGGGAAATTCTAGCCTGAAAGGGGATATTTTGTTTGGGACAGCAGATTTGCTCCACCCACCCACCCCCCCCAGCTGCAACCCACACGGTGTTTTTCACATTGCAAGTTGTATTCAGCTCTGCCCACAGCATGCACAGAATAGGGATGTTGGACTGACAGCTATGGGCTGCCTACAATGGGCTATTCCACAATTCTAAGGGCACTGAAGGCACAGCTGAGTCTACTTTCAGGAGTAAGGGGCTAAAACTGAAAAAACTGCTTCTTCACCTCAAGAAAGACCTTTGTATCTATTCATATCTGTGCTCTAGATAGGAGAATAGTTCTTCAAACCAAAAACTCTCCTCCTGTAGATCAGGCAGATTCAGAGCCCACATCTGGTCATCTTATGGGCTGCTCTCCTCTTGCTCTCTGCCAAAGCCCCGCTAACATCCGTCACCTCCATCTGAAACTGCTTTATCACTGTGAAAACACGCCTCTGCTTTCCTTTTTATTAAAACCCTTCCGAAGTCTTCTACACATTTAGCTCCTTCCTGGGAATAGCACCAATCAACATTTGTTTGGTGTTTATGCTATTCACTTGCCAAGAAGCAACTCTGGCACATTTCTGCCATTCAGCACCCCATAAAAACATTGGAGTATATCATAACTTTCAGGAACAATCTCTAGACAGAAGCTGTTGCTAATCCACACGCAGCGCACACCTACCCACTGGATTTTGTCAGCAGGTCTAGGATTTCAAGAAGATGATTCTTGAGAGGCTGATGACCTGCCTGTCATTCCCTCTGCTTTCAGGCAGGGCAGGTACTAGTGAACAGCAAACCCAGACGCTCACCCTACCAGCACACAACTCCCATTAGCATTGCCATCCGCATGCTTATAGTCATCCAAGAGCTGAACTCGGCTGACCTCACTTGGCTGATGAGATCACAGCCCAGAGAGGTATGGCTGCAGGCCAGTGAGAAAACAGATGTCTGCTATAGACACCACTCATTGATATTTTATTCCCATTTATTATTTATTTAGTACAGCTCTAGGTCAATTAGGGGTCTGTTGCTGTGAACTCAGTACTAACGTTTTTATAAACAAGTTCTGTCTAAGAATAACTGGAGAGACTCCCTTACCAGGGGACATGGTAATTCAGTAGTTTGTTGCAAGAGGAAGATTGTCTCAGTGATGCCTTCCCCACTGCCCCACCCCATTTTTTTTTCCTGTATTTAGAAAATTTCTCATCCTCTGATAAGAAACACTGCAGAAGTCTCTTGGACCAGCAGCTCAGGGCCTTCTCCAGCCCAGTGGCACCATCCTTGAGGCAGAGCTTACCAGGAGTTCAGTGTGAGTCCAGTCTTCAGGATCAAGAGAAGTTGACAAATAGATTAAGTGACAAAGTACTAGCTTTCCTGGCACAGCACATGATTACTCCAAACAGAGACAGCCATGGGACACTTTGTATGTTTTGCAGCAGAAAACCACTGTTTCTAACTCATCCTTGCCACCTCTGTGCTGAAGAGCTCACAAACAAGTTTTCTTCAATTACAATTGAGGGAGGTAGGAGAAAACAATCAAGAAAAGATAAGAAAAAAAATTATTGCTCTCTTAACATCACAAAAGCACCTAACAGGACAGTGCAAAGATTGACCATGTGAATATAAAAGCAACTGGGGGCAGAAAGGGGAAAAGAAAAAAAAGTCACCCCATGGAAGCAGGGAAGGCATTGTTAGGAGGCCTCTTCTTGGGGAAAAGGCAGGGCTAGAGACCAAATTCTCCTGAGAGAGAGAGAGATGTGGAACTTGCCGTGCTCTCTGACCAACAGAGAAATGACTACTCATGTACATACAACCAGAGCAGCTCCCAAGTTACTGCTGTTTTGCTGCAGGGAAAGAGCCCCTTGTCCACTTTATCAGATCTGCCCTGGGACTAGAGATCACCCATATGGTTATTTTGGTCCAGATTCACCTCAATCCCATGAGATGCCTAATTCGGGGACATAATTGACATGGGTCCCCTCTACCCTCACTAGTTAGAGCAAGGCACCTGGACTCATCTATGCCAATTCGGTTTGTTGGGAAGGTCTAGGCTGGGAGATATGACAGGCATTTTATTCTCCCCATGCTCCAGGGCACACATCCAGCCCCAACATAATTTGTAGCAGCTTCCCAACAATCCACAGTGGAAACCAAAAATCAGTACAGGTGCACCCCAGATACCTTTCCTGCATTGCGTTGTAGGGGTGAGGGCTAGGGAGCACCCGGTGCAAACACTGCCAGGGAGGTATTATCAAGTGACATTTTCCTTTATGCAGCAGTAATTGATGATCAGGCCATTAGAACAGAGATTAATATCATAGGGTCACAGAAGATAGTGTAGAACAGACCTTGAGGTCATCTAAATCCATCCAACTGCCCCACAAAAGGCTAATTTCTGAAAGATATTTGACCCCTTCAAAATAACAGGGAAGCTTCTGACCAATATTTGAAACAAAAATTTTCTTTGACTGACTATAAAATACTTCATTCATTTCTCTTGTATTTGAAAAGTCTCTAAAGGCACTTTTTTCAGGTATTTTCAAAATAGAACCAATCTCTTTTTAATGTGCCAATCAAAAGAGGCACTTCTGAACTTCCGGATTGTTTCTAGCAAAATAATTCAACTCGGGGCAACCAAAACTCCAGGGGGTTATTCTTTTCTTATTTTTAAGCTTTGTCATTTGCCAGGAACTTCAAGGTGTTTTCATTAAAAAAATCTTTTGGAATTTCCAGCAAAAAGAAATAATTGCTATTTGCACAGATCTGAGGACCATTCGTTTAGGACCAAGGACATAAGTGGGTTAGGAGATATACTGTGCCACCAGTGAAGCAATGGGGACACTTGAGGGGTTTGCTTGGAAGGGTTGTGGTGCAATAACCTCTCTTTTTACACACTTTTCCCTCACATTGTTTCTGCCTCAGTTCCTGCCTGTCTCAAACCAGAAGGCAGGTATGCCTGTTGGCAGGGAGGGAAGAGGGAGCTAATGGACCTTCGTTAAGTACTTTGCTGAACTTGACTGAAAGGTGCCACCTAAGCATGCAGCTCTGGGATGAAGGATGTGAAAGTGTAATGCAGTGTTTCCCTCCCATAATTACAATTTCATCATGTAATAATAATAGGTAGTGATTGATCGTGACCCTTCACCGCTGCAGGATGTTGGTCATTAGGAGGAACTAATTGATCACTGGAGCTGCCATTTGGCCATGCAGAGCCCTTCCACTGCCTTTCAGAAGGGGAATGAAAGTCTTTTTAAATAAATAAAACTTTAAAAGAACCCAGATCGCTATCAGGAGACTCTTAGCCTCTTCCTACCATCATTGTGTCAGGCAGCAGAGCAGGACGTTGCTAGAGAACTACTTCAAAATGCATCATTTGGGTGCTGTAAGCCTATGAGATCCTTCCTTTCCACAGTCGCCCACCACACAGGGAGACATCAAGGTAGAGGACAGCAGTGACCATCCCCTCAGGCACCAGAGGGACTGTTCCTACTGGTAGCTCCAGCACAGGGACAGAGTTTCTGCCCTCTGATCCCTCAGGAGAGGGGAGGTCCAGTCCTCAGATAGGATTTGTATCTGCTTTAAAGCTATAAACAAGAACTGTGGGCTGAGGACCAGGAATCCACCTTTAATTGCTCATCCTTAGGTAAATCACTTCACCTCTTTGCACTTAAAGAGCAGAGATGAAATTTCTTGTGTCTGAACAACACTGTCTTCAGGGACAAGGACTGACCATTACAGCGGGATGCTGCCCTTCCATTCTGATGGGGCTCAATGTGGCCAAAGACCTCTTGGGACCTCCAGTAACCACCACAAGGACCTCATGCTCAAGGCTGCATCCCTTTCCATTCCCTTGAGAAACCCAGCAGCTTCCCAGGTGACTTTAGGCACCTCCTGATGACAGCACATTAATAAACAGAGAGATCCCCTGTCTGACAGGGATACAGCGCCTGCACTCTGCTAGCATCTACCAGAAGTGTTGTCAGGCAACTAACTGCCTGTAATTGAGCTCTCAGAAGTATCTGCCCTGAGGTGAGCCGCAGAGAAATTTTACAAATGAAGATAATAGATGTTTATGTCACACATACACACACGCAACGAGAAGCGGTGAGCTACAATCACTCACTTGATAAATCCACCTTCAGCAGTGGCTGCAACAGCTTTGTCTGCAGCTGAATTAGGGTCTCTCCGGCAGCATTCAATGCCTCAGCAAGCAGAGTGAGGCTGCTTATTGCCCTGCACTGAGCCATGCCTGGAGCTGGTCATAGTAACCCATGTAACACCATCTTTATCCCACAAATATTCATAAATTTCTCCAGATTTCCAGACAGGATTCATTATCTGCAGGCATTCACCAGAACATCTGGAGAAACAGGGCCAGCCACATTGCTAACATTAATCAGTTCAGCTCCCTTGAAGTCAACATGGCTATGCCAATTGCCCTTGCCAAGAATTAGTCAATCTTTTCTAACATATAAGCTCTTCCTGAACTTACTGTTTATTCCCAGGACACATCATTATTTACACTTTTAAATAGGAGAATGAAGGTGGTGAACAGCAAAAGATACACATGCATCCAGCTGTAGTATCCGAGCACTGCACCAGAATTAACAACGCCATCAGAGTAAGATAAGGCAGAACTGGGAGCTCTGCTTTCAGGATGGAAACAAAACAGAGGCATGCAGGCAGGGTAAGAAACTTGCCAAAAGAAAACCCAAAAACAACCCACAACATCCAAACAATCCAGGAACATAAACCAAGCCTCTCAAAAATGCAGGGTTTTTTCTCCTCCACTTTTTTAGATGACCTCCTAATAGGGTTGTGGACCTGTGAAGAACCTGAGAAACTGCCCAGACACCTGGGTTTTAAATGTTTAAGGTAATATTTTCAGAAATAATTGGTCCTGAAGCCCAGATCCCAATTAGGCATCTAACTGCCAGCACTGCCAGTGAAAGCAAATTGCTTTTATATTTTGAAGCTAGAAGTCATAGGAACTCAGTTCCCATCAGCTTTCCATAAGAAAATGAATGCCAAGGGCCCAAGTTGCTTTTGGAAATGGGATTGTACAGAACTGGAAAAGCATCTCATTATAAATCTTTTAGAGTGTCTGTGAAATGCCAAGAAACATTCAAAAGACTGAGTCTCCCACCATTATCCTTCCTTAAGAAAGGGCAGAAAGCGCATTTGAGCTCCTGCAGTAGTCAGAACTTCTGAGTGTGACCTTCTCCATCTACAATAACCTCTTGGCTTGGTCATCTGTGCAGACTCAAATAGGGAGTGTTGGCTTCACCTCTAAAGAGCTACATGTGAGCACAAGGGTTAACGCCTTTCACTGGTGGTTATTTGTGGGCTCTGCCACAAATAGCAACACAGACACTCAGCAAACATTTCATATGCTCCCCTTCCACAGGTAGTCCAGTCCTCATGTCCCAAGTCCCAGTTACTCCCAGAGGTCCTGTGCAAGACCCCTCACCCAGCATTCCCCGTACTGCTGTACCATTTGAATTGCATCCCTCCTATTGTCTGGAGACTGTTATTCACTGTTGATACATAAATACTGTATATTTTCCAGCACAATACTTGAACAACTGAGTTGCCAAGCATGTTCTCAAACAAAGCAGTATAAAGCAAATATACACAGAGGAAGTGTAATGAGATCCCTGTACGGTTACCCCTCCAGGGATGAATAATGCCAGCCCAACACATGGCATATGAATTTCCCTGAAGACTGACAGCCAATTGGATTTCTTGTACAACTGTATCACTTCATGCATCTGTGGCCAGGTCAAGGTAGGCAGAATAAGAAACAATCTCGCCCAGTACCAGAGGGCTGCTCAGGATGGAGCGGGAGGAAAGTACCTGACTGCCCAGGCATTTGCTTCTGTCTTTTGAAGACTTGTACTTAGCCTAGAGGCTCTGTAGATCCCACTGGCTGCCATAAGCCCTGCTGATCCGCTGAAATCCCTTGGACAACCTCAGCTGCAGTGTGCAAAGTGAGGCTGACTCCCACCAAATTGAAGATCTGGCCCTCCACACTGGGATTTGATACAAAGTCCTGAAAAAATTAATACACTATTATTCTATAATGATCTTGAGTTGTCCATGCCTTAGGATCACCTGAGCAGCCCACAGCCCATACTGCAGGTGGAGATGCAACACACCCACAGTTGTACATGACCGCAGCCCCAGCTTTTGGGTAGGTATCTGCTAAATTTGACGCCACACTTTAGCAGGGCTGTCATCCCCAGGCTTTCTTGGTGCTGCTGAGCCCTAGGAGACCTGTGCTTTGGAGCTTCCCCCTAGCCAAGCTGTGTTGGTACCTGGCTTAAAGTTTACTTTTTACATCATTCTTGTGATTAAAGACAGATAAGTGCAGTCTGACACTTCTGCTGTCAATTCTGTTTTAGTCCATCACCGAAGAGCAGTTAGCATGGGTTTGGATACCAGTACAGCCCAGTGGCTCCAGCACGTCTCCATATCTGCCTGCTAGACCTTCATCTGCAAATCTGCTCAGATATCAGCTGGGACATTGGGCTTTCACTCCCTTCCTGTGGCAGTGACATATCCAGCTGTCTGGGTCCCTGCTCTGATCCCCACTGCCCCATCTGGCTGCCTTATGTTGGGTCAGAATTGGCAAAACAGTGTTAGTGCTACTCCATTTTCCAAAACGTTGTTTTCTTAGTTTTTAACTACAGGGAAGTTTCTGCAAAGCAGTTTTCCACAGGTGAGGTGGATTTTCCATAGGAAATAATGAAAACTGGGGGGGGGGGGGGGGGGGGGGGGGGGGGGAAGTGAGTCAAAAAACTCCTTTTGGTTTTAGGGGAGTTTTGCTTGTCAGACTTTTTGTTTTTCAGGTTTTGATTTGGCTTAGGAGGGGAGAGTAAGACATAGGTTAGAGCAGCTCTGCTTCTCCTACGGTAGGTTGTAAACAACACAGTCTCTCCTGTGCCCACTGAGGTGTGGGACCCTGGATCCAGGGCAGGTCAGCCAGAGCCTTTCCCAGTCCTCAGCAGAGACATGTCATGCACCAGCCAGAGTCCTACAGCTTTATAGGCTGCAACCACATGTATGTGGTTCACCTGCTCACTTTCCCCATTTCTTCCTGAGCTCAGCTTTGTTAATTCAAAATTGGAGCCTGGCTAGTCATCCAAGAGGACACAGGTGAGAGAGGAAGACCATGGTAAATCCAAGCCAGCTGTAACCACATTTCCCCTTGGAAGCTGTTGATGAAGCACTAGGGACTGAGCTATAAGTGACTTTTCTTATCCCAAATCAGCCAGAAGTGCAATTTCACTCCTGATGAGAGCTTGAAGAGCTGTGGTTAGTCAGCCATATCCAATTTAAATTATGCGTTTATTGTCTCAGTGGGCATGAACCACTGGGTTTCAGAAATACTCTTACATACAAAGCACCTCTAAGCAACCCCGCCCATGCAAAGGGCACAGAAAGGCAATATTTGAGGCATCCCTATAGAGTCCTACCTTACCCATTTTCTGCATCACCCTTCAGTGATCTGTTTACTGCCTGCAGCTTCCTCCCTGGCTCACCCTTTGAAGGCAGGGAACTTCTGCCAGCTGAGGCTCTACCTGCCTGGCATTTCCCTGCTGGCATTTCTGGCTGTGTGCTCCCTCCTGCTTTCCCCAAGGAGGTGTTGGAGCAGTTCTAGCTGTCTGCCCGGGTCATCTGCCAACCAGGTTACCTTGCAGCAACCCAGGCTGGCTGGAAACAGCAGTTCCTCCCACGGGAGATGCAGGAGGATTGCTCTCAGTGACTGTGGGTATCAGGCTCTGCTTCTGCAGTGGTTAGAAACAAAGGAATTTTTTGGAGGTTTGGGCCAATATATGCAAAGCACCCAATACTTGGATGCCTTTGTGAATTACCCAGGTTTCTTTGATCTGCAGCTGGGACTGGAATTTTCATAAGAAGGGGTATTTGCTAACCTCTTTAGGTTATGTTCAAGGTCTGCCTTGACTGGATAAGGGACTCAGATGCACTGCTAGAGAAAACCCACGCAGAACGTGGACATCGAAGTTACAGATTCACCTCTGTTCACCTATGAGCAGCAGAAGAGCAAGGTTCATCTCCAGTTCCTTGCTCTTGGAGCTATCTGGGGTTGGAGATGGGATACTGGATACAAACTATGTGTCTGATCCAGTCTAAAATAAAGTCCTGTATGGGACCATCCTCAGAGCTTTCTCTAGGGACTTGGAAGAGCTGAACTTCAGATAACAAACCATTAGTAAAAACTAAGACGTGAACCAAAGCAGTAAGGCAGGAAAACTAACACTTCCAACAACCAGGACACACGTGCCTGGGACAAAGCCACAGACGGTAGGTGGAAGAACGAAGTTTAAAATGTCTGCGACAGCCTCTATCTGTGAGAAGAGCCAGGGATCCTGCAAGGAACAAAAAAGCCAGCGATGCTCCGAAAAAGCACTTGACAAAATTCCCTGAGAACTGCAGGAAAAATTCTCTATTTTATTGTTAGAATAAGAGACCAAACTAGAACCTGTATACCTGACTTGGTACTAGAAGAGAGGACAAAGAAGGCCTCAGGGAGCAAGGACAAGCTGAGGTCCTGAGGAAGACCTGGGGTAGAGCCTACCAGGGTTCCTGGGGAGGGAGGCTAGAGTTGTGCCATGAAACCCAAGCTAGACTCCCTGCCCCTTTTCAGGGGTGTCGCAGAATTATCTAGAGATGCTGATCTTATTAATAAGAAAAAATTTTCTTTGCTTCAATGCCAAAAAGTTAAATAAAAATAATTCATGGCCAGATTAATGACAGAGAAAAAGTCATTAGAAATCAAAAAAATGAGATAATTCTGCTGTAGACATGAGTGATGGCGAGACATAAATTCTATTTGGCTGACATTAGTTAATTAGTTGGAAACATGGTGCTTTCTTAAATTTTCTTTGGTGAAGCTTTTAAGCTTTTGACACATAAATTCCCAGCTAAATGACCTAGATGTCAAAGCAGCCAGTTGCACCTTCTCTGCCAAGCCATTTTTGAGCATGTTATTTTAAATCTTCATTCCTTTGTTCAGAATTTTGGTTGCTACCAGGGCACAATTTCTGGCAACAGCCCAATAGCCAGATCAGACTTTGTTCCTGAGGACAGCTTGTTCCAATGTCCTTCCTACCAGCTCCTGGTGGGATGGGAAAAGATCAAGCCAAGACAAATGGTGATGCCTTCATTGCTGTAAGCAGCTTAAATAACCAGTAATACTTAGCACTGCTGCAGTGCTTCTCATCAAGCACCTGAGAAGACTTAATGAGCATGAATTAAGCCTCCCAATTATAGCTGGCTGTATAAATAGTTGCAAATAATATTCCTGGAGGATGCTCTTCAGTTTTTAACTGAATTGTTACAGTGCCTGATTCTTGCAATCCTATTTGTAAGCTCCTTCTCAGAGGGAGGGGGAAATTGTGGAGGCAGAACTTAAGATCTAAAAATCCTGCAGGACTGAACCATGATCTGCTGGAAAGTAAGGGAAAGCAGCAGTAAACAGAGCAAACAGCTTAGCGAGAGGAGTTTAGAAACAGTGAGACCAACCAACCTACCATGTCTTTGGTACCAGTTGTTCCCTCTCAGTGAATTAGGGTGTAGGACCCTGAATTGATCTGGAATAGGTGTTTTAATGAAATTATAATCTCAAATGGGCAAATCCTGATTGATAGGAAGCTCTGAGGACTCGCAACAACCATGAAGTTTTCATCTCAGCTGAAGATCCCAATGCTAACATTTGGCACAGGAATTCCTCTCTCTAATATAAAGGCCATTAAACAAGGTGCCGAACACTTACCTTGCATAGAAATGTTTGAATGATTTATAACTAATTAGTCAGTATTATTATCTTTTTAAAAATATGTGCATTAGGAAAAGGGTTAACACCATGGTTCTTAACCACAGAGAGAAATTAGAGGATAATAAAGTTTAGCTTTAAATAAAGCTATTAATGGACAGATCTAGTGGTTAAGTAAGATTTTTGAAGGGGGAGGGGGGAATAACAAAAACTCAGGAAGAGAAGCAAAGCTATTGCTATTGCAGTATCCTGGTGGTTAGGGAACTGGGACTGCTGGCAGCACAAACTCTCAGCCTTCTGTATACCAGTCCCAAGGTTAAAAAAAAAAAAAAAGCACTCATATAATAATGACTTCTTCCTGAAACCAGGCCCCAGTAAAAACTTTCTCAAGCTTCAAGGTTGTTTTAAATGCATCGTTTTGGTTCAAAGCCCAATAAACATGGAGCTGCATACAAAACCCCCCAACTTTTTCAATGGCTTTGTTACATGGACTCAACTCCAATCTTTAGCAGCACTTTTTGCCTTCACAAGTCCTCCCCAGCTCTTCCCCTAGTGCCTACAGACTACCCCAGCTCTTTCCTCCCTTGTTTTAAGCCTTCCCTCACTCTCCTCAAAGAGATCTCCACACCCTCCAGGTGCCGCATGGAGGTGCTCACAGCAGCAGCCCTTTCCCTTTCAGCTGAATTCATCCCTGCTCTGGGCTTTCCCATCTCTGGCACCTGCATCTTTGCAAGGTGACACCCTTCTGGGATGTTATCTCAGCACCGGACCCCCAAGCACCTTCACTAGAAATGCCACATTCATTTGCACAACCTGGAGACCTGGTTGATTTTTAGATAAAAGCAATAGCTCATCACCTTTCTTCCACCAACCTAGAGAAAAAGTAAATCCACCTTAGTTATCACCATCATTACCAGCAACCTTTCAGTGGCTGCCCCAACCCCACCTACCTCTTCATCAAACTGTTCTCCTTCAAGAGCTTCCTCCTTTAGCAGAGATTCCCAAAGCTACTAGACAACCCTTCAGGCCATCTCCTTCAGAGCAAACATTTCTCTGCATTCAGGATGTGATCCCCTAAACCACAGAGACACTCTTATCTTCCAGACACTCTTGCCAAAAGAGCATCTCAGAATAGGACCCAGCCTAAACAGAGTGGGGAGACACTCCCCAGTATCCACAAGCCCACGTGCAACTGGGAATATCCTACAGGGAGATGCAGAGGACAGCACAGATGCTGAACACCATTTCACAGGGACTTACCTTCCCTTTCCTCTGCAGCACTAGTCTCCCTGTGAAGTAGAAGCACTCACTCTCTTTCCATCCTAGAGCTGAGTAGTTCTTATAAAATACAAGAATGAGGGACAGCACTCTATAAGCTACTGCAAAACTAGGTAGAGCTTAGACCTAGAGTGCCTATAGGATTGACTTCTGCTGGAACATTAGCAGAGAAGCACCTGGTTTGGAGTAAAATCAAGGTGAGGTGAGAATGAGGTAACAAGTTGGTGAACTCCATCAAGCTGAGGTCAGCTCTCAGCACATCCAGCTGTGTCACTCAAAAGGTACATGGGAATTTTAAAGTAAAATCTACATATATATATTTTAAAAATGAGGCACCTGTAGAGCTTAAGCACTGCCAGAGTTTGGGAGCAGCTAATTACAATCCTGACAAGCTGGAGGTTTCCAGGTTGAACTCCTCCTAAATCCCTATATCAAATCTAGTGCTTACCTTTGACTCCTTTTCTAGAAGGTGTCTGAAAAATGGGCAATCTGAAAGATTCCCATCAATTACTCTGCACTGGATGCAAGACTTGCTAAGAAAAATTGAATTATTTTAATTCAGCTTAGTTAAGTGGCAATTGCTACATTACATAAATCTGTAATGCTCTTTAGGCACTGCTTTGAATAGCACTAGCCTGGGATTCTTCTGAATTTAATGATAATGAATTTTTATATCTTAAAGTGCTGAGTGTGTAGGGAGCAATAGCAACTACTGGCCCCAGAGGTTTGGACCAGCATCACTACTGTAAGTGCAATGCTTTTGAAACGAAACTCAGCACTGGAAAGTTTCCCCACCACCGGCTACAAAGGACTGAATTTGTCCTCCAGCATCCCTGATGCAGGAGGATGGTTTCACCAAACAAAAAGACCATCCATCCTCAGCAGGGCTGAGGGTAATCCCTCAGGTCTCCTTCCCTGAAATGCTATTTGATGAAGGTGTGTTTGATGGGACAGATGGCCCCCACACAACCCAATTGAGCAAAACACGTACACGTTCACAACCCAGTGAAGCCTCTGGCTCCCAAAGACAGCCCTGTGCTGGATGGGAGATCACGTATGTGATTAAATCCTGCTGGTTTCAGCACGCGCTTCTGGGCTTTGCCGTGGGGCCAGCACAGTTGCACGGACGTGAATGGGGTGGACGTGCAAGTGTCAGGGGGCAGCACCACCAAACCCTCGTGGGGAGGCCACCTCCACCTCCGCAGCATTGAATGAATACAACTGTGTCCATCACTTGGTAAAATATAGTTTTTATTTGTTCATACAAATAGTATGAATTATCAGAATTTCATTTTCCTAGAAACATCTTTCTCTGTGTAAAATTAATTTGTGTTGTACATACCACAAAATACTCGATTTACATTTTTTTCAAGTTTTCTTTTTTTGTGGTTTTTTTGTTTATCTTTACATTTTGTTCTTTTTTTTTTTACAAATTGGCTACACTACAGTACCATGTTACAGACAACACATCACTAATACCTGTACTGCACTTCTGAACACAGGACTGAATTAAACTCAGCCATAAATTAATGTTATAATGTGAAAAAAAAAATAAAAGAACTTCTAACCACACCTCCAAGCTTAACTTAAAAACAAAGTG
This sequence comes from Morus bassanus, assembly GCA_031468815.1. Taxonomy (NCBI): domain Eukaryota; kingdom Metazoa; phylum Chordata; class Aves; order Suliformes; family Sulidae; genus Morus; species Morus bassanus. Next base: position 11,452,986 of record CM062577.1, on the reverse strand, counting down.
TTGTTTTAAAATTATGACAATAGTACGGATTCCAGTATTAGCAACCAGATGCAGACCACAGGGAATTCACCTTCATTGTCTTATTTGTTAGGTAAGGCCTTTACATTAAAAGTCTAGTGCAGACTTCATTAGGAAGGATATTGAGCCAGGGCTAACAACTTGCTTAAGGTTAAAAGAGTTATTATTCACTCTCTGTATTTCTACTCCTCAACAAGATTGCTTCATGAGAGCATTTTGCAGCAGGGCTTGATTATACAAATTAAGCCCACACTCTGCTGTATAGCTGAGGAAGGCATTGGGATATTAAAAAGTTGTTTCCAAGAAGGTAAGAAGGAAGACGTAGGGGATGCAAAATCTTCCAGCATTCATAAGCAGGCACACACACGCGCTCGGAAGGGAACCACACGGAAAGGAAGCCACGCCAACATGGTAGTTCCCGGAGGCTCTCACCATGCAGCGGAAGGGCTCAGCCAGCGAAACCGCCTGGGGAAGCGGCACAGTCGCGCTGGGAGCTTGCCCAAAGGCCAAGTGGAGAGGATCCGCTTTTTTCCATATATTGCATAAGCTGGCTAATAGGAAGACTGAAGTTCTGAGAACCTAAAAATCACTCTTTTCCACCAGGAAGTATTTTCTTCTCCCCCCCACCCCTCATCCCCTGCAGCCCCTTCCCCTCAGTCACCCAACAGCAGCAGGGTTTGTGATAAAGCAGACACGCTCAAGCATTCATCACCTGTCCTGGCAATGAGAAACAGAGCTGGGGACCTGGCTGGAGCAAAAACCACAGACCCCGAACATGCATAGATCCAACCACCACTCAAGTTTGCAGCTGCTTTTTGCAGGACGGGGGTTGTGTGTGTGGTCTGTCAGCCTGTGCAGCCCAGCAGGTCCCACACTCACGACTGTGACCTCTGGAAGTGGGACAGCATCAATCTGAAGCATCACTTCATTACTAGAAATGGCTCAGGGCAAAACCGAGATGATTCACCCAACTTCTCCTTTTTGTAGGAAGATGTGCTTGGAGGCAAACCCCAGGGCGGAATTTGCATCCTGCTCACAGCAGGTTTGCTAGGCAGCTCGGTCCTGATGTTATGCTTAGCAGCTCCCTTTCCTTGAGGACACCCCAGTGCACTGCACCCTGTGTGTGAACCCACACCCGCCTCACGGGCACTGAGAGGGGTGCGAGTCCCTAAATCCCTTCAGAGATGTGACACTGCTGAGCCAAGCCAAGAGCCCTTACATTCAAATAAAGCACTGAAGGGCAGCGTTTTACCTGAAAAATCCCTGCAGTGGATGGACCCAGAGGTGGGTCTGCTCTTTGCTGTATCCACCTGAGCAGGACCAGATCAAGGCCCAGGGAGAGTAGCCCCAGCTCCAAAGAGCCTTTTCATGACCAAACAGCCACAGCAGAGAGCTGTAAGGGGCAGGCAAGAGCAAGGAGGCTGTGAAAGTAAAAGAAACATCTGGGAAATGCCGCTGTGTGCACCCCACCACAGCTGGGCATGGCTCAGCAATGCAGTGCTCAAAGGCAGTTTGCTATGGGCAACTGGAGAGAGGTGCAGGGCATGCATTTATACAGGCAACGCATATGTAATTAGAGCATTAAGTCAATTCACACATGCTCTGCCCATTGGTGTGTTTGCTGTTTCGAATGTTACTTACACTGCCTGCTTTATGCAAGTGCTCACATGGTAACATGTGAGAATTATCCAGCAAGCTCCATGCTCAGTGCAGTACATACTTTCAAAGCTTGCAGGTGAGCTGCATGGGTTTTTTGTTGCCCAAAGACAACACAGACCTGCTTCTGTTAAAATTCAAGGAGCAAATCACTTCTGCTGTCACCTAGCTCCAAAAATGTTCCAGCTGAGCTAGCAGAACCTCCGACAGTAATGATAAGGCATCGGACACACGTGGTATTTATCAAAACCTCCTGGGCACACAAAATGTGGCTAGAGCTCTCAGGAGAGCCCCGCCAACCTGTCCTAATGCCCCAAAGCACTTGGTTCCACCTGAGGTGAAGGATCTCCAGGTTATTGTACCTGGACTGATGGATAAGACCTCGGAGCCTCTTGTCCTGCCTGGCTGCCATCCCTGCGCTCGCCCGGGGCATTGGGGAGGCACCTGGCCGCGCCTGGGCTGCCAGCAATGCCCCAGCCCAAGTACAGCCCCCCAGCTTTTCTATAGATTCATCCTCGTTGGCAAAGCAGCACTTTCTCCAGGCTCAAGGCAAATGCTGCGCCCTGGGAGACACCATGGATAAGATGTTGGACCAAAACGTACTGGGAGTCAAGAGGGCCAAGGCTGATGTTCCTCGGTCTCACACACTGGGGGCTGCTCCAGCGGCTGCAGGGTGGGAGGTAGCGCTGCCTGTGCTGTGTCCTGGGACACCCTCCATGCTGGGAATGGCTCCAAGCAGAGACCTGGGGTTTTCACATGGCTCTGCCGGCATCTTTGGTGGGCGGACGCTGCTCCCCGCACTGCCAGTGCAGCCATCTCCCAGCAGTGCCCTGTGTGCACAGGCACTCCTGGAGTGACGCTTCTTGCAAGGCATTCAGACCAGCACTGAGCATGTCACACACAGATACATGTATTTTTATATTTGTCCTGCAGTAAAGATTTAAAATGCATAGAGGGATTGTGGGAAAGCCTCCTTGACAAAAGGCAAGAAGAAAAAGTATACCGAGGAGACAGCTCTGCCCATGTAACAGGCTCTGTGGCTTCTCTGCTAGAAAACAAGCATGTTACCCTCCCGGCAGAGACCTGGGCTGCAGAGCAGGAGCTGTATGGCTTGGGGTTCCCTACGCTTTACAGCCACCAGTAAAACACGCTGCTGCTCAGCAGAGGTATGTGGGTTGCAGGGAGATGCCCAGCCTCCCTCCCCTCCCACCCCAGAGAAACCCCCCCCGGCGCCGCGGGACTAACTGGAAAGCTCTGGGATGAGGGAGCACAACACTGGAGCAGAGACTGGGACACCGGAATAGGGAAAGCAATTGTTTATAAAGGCCAGATACCCGTAACAAAAATAAATTTGTGCTTTCCCTCCCACCCCACCCCTCCCCTGCCATCCTCACTTTTTTTGATTTTTTTTAAATACAAAATTTGTTTAGGAAAAATGGAAGCACCGTTTGTTACAAACCAAACCAATAAGAGGAGAAATCAGGAGGAGAAAAAAAAAAAAAAGGAGAGACATACTAGAATTAAACACTGTGGAATGTTAAACAGGTTACAGGCTACCGTTCTAGCCAGTGCGGTTAGGCAGCTTAGTGAATTAATTGCTTAGGAATTAAAAATAAATTATTATAAAATAGATTTCTGTACATTTTACATACATATATATCTCTTTATATACGCAAACCGTGCTGGACAAGTAATTACAGGGGACTTTCCCACGCCAGCCTCAGTCCCAGCCGAAGTCCTGCCCTGTCATCTGGTAGAACTTCATGTTGAAGGGTCGGTAGAAGTCCCGCAGTCTCTGCACCACCTCCTGGTCTATGTCAGGGTGGGTCCTGCCCTTCGTCTTCCCCAGGCAGTGGGGTTTGCTGCTGCCTTCCGCCTTCTTCAGGCATGGGAACCCCTTGGTTTTGTTGAAGTAGAAGTGTTTGTCGGTGATGATCCTCTTGAGGCCCAGAAAGTCCTGGACCCTGCCCAGCTCCCCCGCAGGGTCGCTGATCAGCCTCTCCCCGCTGACAAAGAGGATCTGCCCGATGGGGAAGTAGAGGAGCCAGTTCTCCAGGTGCTTGGCGTAGATGCCAATCTGGATGGCGCTCCACGAGGTGTCGATCAGGCCCGTAGTCCTGTTTTTGAAGGTCAGGCTCTCAAAGGTGGGGATATCGGGCTTCTTGGAGAGTGTCTGGGTGTAGTCCGAGATGGCTCTGGTCACGGGGTCCCGCACCACCACGATGAGCTTTGTGCCCTTGGACATGGAGGAGATGCGGGCTGGGGCCTCCTTGGTGACAAAGTAGCTGGGGGTCTTCTCCATGGTGATCTGCCCCTCCAGGGTCCTGGGCATGAGGTCCCTGCCAGCAAAACACACAGCCATGGGTCAGAATGGCCAGTAACAGAAACAAAAATATGCATATGCATTTATATATATATTCACACATAGATACATAAGAATTTTTCTCCCTAAAATGCCTACACAAGTCATCTAGCTCATACAGATAAATCCATTTTCCATTGATTTAGGGATTAAGAGGGGATTATTATTAAAGGCCACTGCATTAGAAATCCAGCTGAGTAATCTCCCAGTTATCCATGAGTGGATTAACTGGGCTGCACTCTGCACCTGGAGTGTGGCTATATGTACCACACCAGCTCCTGACCAGTCACGATGAGTCCTGAGCTGCACCAGGCAGCTTTCCTGGCTCAGGTCAAGGCCGGAGAGCCCTCAGTCTCAGCACAGAGCTTGTTTTCCCCAAGGGAAAAGAGGAATGGCGTAGTGGAAAAGCAGGAGGTCACTGGAGCATGTCCACCTTGCTTTCCCTTAACATCCCAAACACAACACTCTTCCCAATTCAGGCAAAAGGGTGCAATTTGTCAACAGCAGGACCTCACCCAACCACAGGGGTCCTCTTGTACCCAGCTTCACCCATTGCTTTACTATTCCCTGTCGCTGTGCAGACTTGTTCCCTAACACGCATTAGAAGGAGCATCAAGAGCTGCTGGTGGCATCTTCAGCACATCCCAGTCCAGCACCCAGCAAGGACAATCTCTCACCTCCACTGCCATGCAGGCTACAGCAGGTCAGGATCCAGGATACAACCATGGAGAATGCAACCTCAGCTCATGGGTGGGACATACCCTCACAAAACACTCCTGAAACATAAATCCTTCAGCAATTCCACCTTATTCCCTGGCTATTTCTAATTAACCATGTGGGGAAAAACTAGAGAGCTTGCAGAAATGATGGAAGTAGCACGAAGCAGGAAGAGTAATTTTTTCCTGTCATTCACTAGGCAAGCCTAAATATTTCAGACCGTTTACCAATTCTTTTCCTTTTTAACCCAATGGGACTCATTTGGTCTGTGTTGTGAGACAGTTAAAAAAAAAAAAGGCGAGAGGGGAGTCTGCCACAAAATCAAAGCTATAAAACCTGATTAAGTTTTCAAAGCATCCACCCAGCATAAAGAAATAACTGGCCAGCATGTGATCTGCAAGCCTCAAACAGCGTTCCCCTCAGACGTATGACACTGCACACAAAGGCTATTTGCTCCCCGATGGCCATCTCCTCCCTTACCACTTTTATGGTTCCACAGCAAAAATCACTGTGGGCTCTTGCAATTCAAAAAGCCACTGATAATTTGAGCTAAAGACAATGGTTGCTCCAATTAAGAAGTCAAGGAAAAAAACCTGACCCATCTGTTCTGAGGCCAAATAATAGAAAAACCAGGAATGAGAAATGTGATTGAATCAAAAATCATCACATGCTTATGAAAGTTGGTCAGTAGCTATTTTATGCAACCGCTCTTTAGCTCACATTGTACCTGGTATTTTACTTCATCAGCTTCTGGTATTAACTTTATGCAATGTGTTTACTGGCAAGGGGCACCCACTGACTACACCTCTGCATCGCAGGTGAGGTGTGCTCGGGTGCTGCCCATAAAGTCCCTTCTCTGTAGACCCATGGTGGGAGATGCTCCCCATACCAGATCTGCACACGTCCCTGGGAGAGGTGGCAATGGACAAGCCAGACTGTGGAGGAAGGGGATATCAGTTTGTGGAAACCTCCAGCCATGCCCAAGGGTGGTGGCAACCCCTAGGGCTGAGATTTCAAGGCCACGCAAGTGGATTTTCACATGCAGATAAAAATCACACTGGTCTACCAGACACCTGGGATGTGAGAGCTTCTGGAAGTCAGGAGCCAGCATGTGCCCAAAAATAGTAATCAAAATAAAACTCTGACTAATCCTTTGCCTTTCTGGCCAACTCTGCAAACCCGTAACGCCATCGCAGAACAGAGCCAGTCAATAACACTCAGAGAGCAACTCTTAACTCTGTTGTGCACTGATGTGGATTTCGACAGTCTACTCATTAAGTGGTGTCTCTTTTTATGGCTACATTAAATCTGAGTTCTACATCCTGCGCTGGCCACTGATCACTTTCCAGTTTGATTTAAGAGGTTGATTTCAACCTATGAAGTCCTTAATGGCCTGGGACCTGCCTAGAGAGGAGACTGCTTCCCAAGATGTGCTCAGGATGGCCATGCTGCACTGAAGCCCTTTGGCTTCAGGTCAGGTCCATCAGATTGCTTGCTGTATGGGGCCCTGCACCTTGAGTCCGACTTCTCCTCCAGGTGTACTACAGTCAGTACTTATCAGTCTCCTGGGAATGATGCAAGGCTTATTTTTTCCTCTTTGCACAAGACAGGCATTGGGTAGGGCTGGGCTGTGAAACAGGAGGAAACTGCTGAGGGTGGAGGTGCTGAGTCAGTTGATCTGGTTGGGAAACACAGGCTCTTAATTAGTGTTTCAACAAACACAGAGGAGTGCACCACAGAACTGGAAGACAGCGAGGAGCAACTTTTTGTCTAAGAGGCATCCACCGACCCAGTGTCAGTCCCTTTGCAGACCAGTCAGCAACTGAATGAACCCACACTCTTGAATTGTGGCTGAGGACAGCCCACATGTCTTGTTTCCAACAGAGCTGAGAGCACTCAGTTCTGCGCAGGTCTAGACCCTGCCAAAATTGATTTTTTGGAAAGCACCTGAATCCTTGGCATTTCCAGAACATCTCGCTGGTAACCCAACACAGCAAGAGAAGCAACACAAGGCACATCATTGACACTGCTACTGCTGTCTGGCCTGGTCAGCACAAGCTAAGATGAGCGAAGACAGAAACGGAGCCTTCAACCCGAGAACGAGAACTGTATCCACCAAAAGCAGCCTTCAGCCCTAGCTCCAGCACTCTCTTCCTTCATTTTAGCCAGACGGGTGCCAGGCATAGCCCAAAACTAAGATCCTCGAGATCGTCTCAGATGCTGCCTTGTTTGAAAAGTGGCTGCATAAAAGCTAGACAGCAGCAAGTGAAGCCAAATATTGTGGTCCATGGATGTGGTTGGAACCTCTGACAGCATCACATCTGCTGGATGTGATCCAGCAGATCCACATCAGGAAAGCAAAGTTTTATTGCATGGGTCTGTCTGTTGCGCGGATCCTTCCCATGGTTTCCATAATCTCCCATAGAGGCATCAATCATAATGCTGGCAGCCAGAGACAACAGAGCCTCAGGGACAGGAGGAACCAGTGCCTTGGCTGGTCTGAACTCACACTGGTGGAAAAGTCACCAAGAAATGTTTATTCCCAATCAAACCACAACTGGAGAAGGGCAACTTGGCCCACGTATGGCACTGCAGCTCCAACACGACATGACAGATGTACACATTGGTGGAAGTAGGACCAGACTCCAGCTCTGAATACATCTGCTCCTGGGGCTCCAAGACACCAAGGGCTGTACTAAATGACAGCCGTTGCAGAAGGAGGGGAAAGAGGAGCCATAATGGTCAGAAGAGCTGCGGCCACCGTGCCCTGGCAGGATGCAACCCCTTTGGGCAAAAGTAACAGCAGAAACCCACGTTCAGCTCAATGGTGCATGCACAGTTCAGCCCCCGGGGCAGCTCGTGACAGCTGTGGAGTCCTCTGTTTCCACGGAAGCTTCACAGACACGCTAGAGACCTGGGCAGCTTCTGCCAGTGCTGTTTGGTGCAAGATAAGAATGGCAGAGGCGCAGCTACCACCTTTGTCCATATGGGAGAGGAAAGGGAGACGACAAAGGAAGTCAGGCTGTGGGAAACAGGGAGCTAAGCTGAGCCCTTGGACAAAAGCTGCTGCACCAGTCAGGGCAGGGCTGGATGGAGACACCACTGAGGGCTGTAGCGGATACTGTAGTGGAAAATAAAGAGAGTATGAAAAGCTTGGCAAGCAGTCCCTCCTGCCTTGTTATCCTCCTGCCTTCTGGCAACCTGGAGTTCAAACACCTCTGGAGCCAGCATCTGCATCCAAATCATCCCATTTCATAGTGACTATGAACTGTCTCATCCTTTCAAATCCATGAATACTTTTGGCCTTGGGAACACCCCACAGCAGAGAGTCCCAGCACTGAAGCACTGCCTTCACCCATCATTTGAACCTTCTCCCTACATCCCTGCTTGGGAAGGGACGAGGCACCTACTTTCTGAGCATGGAAGAGGAAAGCGAGGATGAGGAGTGCCAGCAGACTCTCAGCATCCCTTATTCCCCACTGAGTCCAGCTGGCAAAGCGCTGGCGGGGCTCAGTGCCTCTCTGCTGACTTTGGCAGAGCTGCCGGCAGCATCGGGGGTCCCAGTGAGAGGAGGGAGCTGCTGTGTGAGCATAGCTATGAATTTTCCGCAGGCAGAGAGCAGAGCCCCTAACCCTGAGCTATTAACATGTCAAGAGGGACAGAGGAAAAGCTTTTCCTTTAATGAATATTTCCTCAGTGAAGCCTGCACCCTTCGTAGGCGAAGTGATAGGCTTAGTCTAAAGATGGATTGGCCTACTTTACCTATTAACCACTTAGACTAATGTAATAAAGGCTCTTTTTATTCAAACAGCCCTAATCCCCAGCCCCACGCAGCTCTGAAGCCTGGAATAAGAAGGGATGCTAAAACAAACTCCGCCAGGCTGCTGCCTGGAGAGGCTCTTGGTAGGGGGGAGTTTATAATTTTTAAAGTGCAAACTTCTCCAATGTGAAAACCGGACCCAGAGCGAGATAAATTTACAAAGTGGGGATGACAGGTGGCCACACGGTAATCCAATCCTGAAGCCTAATGCCCTTTGTGGCAGCTTTTGTCTGCACAGAGGGGCTCCAGGCTAATCTGCTGCCACATCTCAAGGAGGAACGGCAAGGGGCCGCGGGCCATGGGGGTTGAGGGGACTCCCGCAACCTGTTGCTGTGTTATTCGCCACAGGTAGGACAGACGGGCGCGCAGGGCAGAGTACAGCCGTCGTGACTCACTTTATCCCCGGGGACGTCTGTTGGTCCCCCCCACGCACCTCCTGCCATTCGCAAACACCCGCTGGGATAAGCCCCTCTGGGGTCCGCTGGAGCCCGAAGCCTCACAGTGGGGCTCAGCCCAGAGGGCTGCAGAGACAACCGCCCCCAGCCGTCTGCTTGCGCGGAGGTCACCGTCAGGCTGCCCAGCCAGGACCCGGCCCACTCAGGTGCTCCTGCTGCCAAACAGGAGTCCTGGAGCCGAGCGGATGATGAGTTTTCCTTCCTGGGGAGGGTTTCGTGCCGGATATATTCCTACCCAGCACCCGGAGCCACCCAGCATCGCTTTTGGAGATGTTCCCCAGACTGCTTGGGAGCTGAAGTCCCACTGGTAAGTGTTAAAATTGGGGTGCCCCGTGCTGCAGCGATGGCACCCTCCAGTCTCAAACCTCCCCGCTCCAGATCACCCCCCTTGCTCAGTCCTCTGAGCTGCCTCAGTTTCCCTCTGCAAGGATGACATAACTCTCCTAGAGGAGATGGACAGTTGGGTATAAGGTATTGTAAAAACAAGAAAAGTGTTGTTATCATCAGGATAAAATGCTGTAGTATCGGGGATGCAGCTATGAGACGCAGACCAGGGAGCGCTCACAGCAGTCCCCACGGCAGCTCTGTCAGCAGATACAGCAAGAATTGCCTTTGGTGCAGAATTTCTAGACTTTCCCCCCACAGCTGTTCCTTAGAAGCAAGGAAAATAGGGAAAAGGGGAGAAAAAGCAAATCAAACTATTTTGGACATCAGCCACATTCGTGCAGAGTCCAGGCCTGTAATCCAGAAGTATTTGCTTTGCTGCCCGGCAGGGCACAAGCAGAGTATCCAACCTATTTCTGGACAGTTTCTACCCAAATTCCTGACTGGTATTTCAGGAAGACAAAAAGTGATTTCTTCCCAGAAAACCAAATTTTGGCAACCTGACTGTTTCTGAGGGAAACGCCCCCAAATCCTCCCAAAAGGCTGTCTAAGAAAGCACATAGACTGAAAGCTTATGGTGAGAAGGTGAACAGAAATGGAAAAAGTAGACACAAAAGCTCTTCTCCCATTCTGGGAGGAGACAGATTTTTAGCCTCCAAAGTTGTGACAGGGAGCTTGAAAACCCAAGGTGACAAGAAGCCAAGGCAGCACAACCCAGAACATGGTACGACTTGGTGCACATGACAAATTTGCTATGACTTTTGCTGCATTTCTAATTTGCAGGTTGGAAAGCAAATGAGCCTGCTGTTACCAGCTCGGAAAAGCTTTAAAGGAAACAAATGCAGAAGATGAGGCAGGTTGAAGCCTCGTCCCCTCCCACATCGATGCTCTCCAGCCTGCTGCATCCTTTCCTGTCCTGTCCTCGTCCCCAGGGGCGGTTTGGTCCCCTGTCCCCATCCCAGCATCGTCCCACTCAGCTTTGCTCCCTTTAAGATCACACCAAAGTCAAAGGGCTTGTTTCAAACAACAGTCTGTCTGTCCGCTGCCTTAACTCAAACACACTTTTGAGGAGGGCTTTACTGCTGTTCGTGCCCTGCACAGCCAATTCTCATTCCAAATCCCCCTGCTTCTCTGCCTCTTCCTCTCCTCTGCCACCCCAATAAATAAATTTAGGCCAAGTGAGCTAAATCTAGTATCTTGAAAAAGAGCTGTAGACACTCAGGAAAGGATGGGGGTGGCATCTCCATTGCTGGCAGCTTTGCCTTCCAGCCCACCTGCCCTGCCAAGATGATACCCAGTTGCTCCCAGTCTCCAAGGCAGCATCTTGCTGTCAGAAAGCAGAAAAAAATGTACAGTGGTGATCAGAGCAGCCAAGGGCTAGATTGAAACCACACGCTTGTAGCCTCAGACATGTGACAATGAACAAGAGCTCTGCAATGCTCTGGGAGGCAAAAAAACAGAGCATCACCAGCTCAGCTCCCAAGGCCACCACACTGGACCCATCCTGACCCCATCTGGCCCTCCTCTCCATGGTACTGATCACAAATCATCAAATCCCAGAAATACTCCTTGAAAGGAAGAACCTGACAAGCTCAGGGAAAAACTGTTAAAGCTTTTTACTTGCATCACAGAGCCCGCCACCAGCATCAAGGTCAACTGGCTTCAAAATTACCCACTTGGCTTTGACTCTGCTTTCTGGTGGCAGCAGCTCCAGAAGGGGTAAGGAGGAAGATGGAGGAGGAGGAAGAAACAGAGAGAGAAGAGGTGATAGCAAATTCCTCTTTGGAGGGGGGAGCACTTGCTGGTTTATTATTTGATACATCACATTTTTTCTTACCAAAACTTCCCTCAGCTCGGGCTGCCGTTGCACCAAGGACCTGTACAGTAGCAGGCAGCCTCTCCTCTTTTATGACCAGCAGTAAGGGCAACATGTGTGCCTTTGTCTCGAGCGGGAGCCCGTTGTTTGGGTTGGCAAATTATACAACAATAAAAGGGAATGGCTGGGAACCAGCCTCGGCCTTTTTGAAACGGGTGTAACCCAATCCAGCTCCGTCAACCACTCGCCACGACGTTTACACAAACCAGATGATGGGAATTAATGAACTTTGGGGATGAGGAAGGGGTAGGTAAAGGAGGAGGGAAAGGCGGGGGGGGAAATATGTCAGCCTGAAAGTAATGTTTTTCTCACTCTCCTTGCCCCCAAATCTGCCAGGTGTCCTTTACCTGTTGGGGAGTTTGGGGACTAAAGAAGGGAGAGGAAGGTAACAGCGTGCAAAGGCTAATCATCGTGAAGCTGCTCCGGGGCTTCGATGGGGCCAAATAGCTGGTGGCCACGGGTGGCATCACCACATACCCCACAGGAACAGGCTCTGGCCCAGCCATGGAGTCTGATCTAAGTTCCTTTGATGCGGATAAAAAAAAATCCCATCAAAGGCTGGGGGGAGCGGGGAGATGTGGGGCATCGGCAGATGGTCCTCTGGTCCCCACTCCATGCAGGCAGAGCCAAGGCACGCCAAAGAGCCCCAGCAAATCAAAGCAAGCAGTGCCTCGAGGAGGGGACAATGCGCTGCTGCAATCACAAGGGGTTGCGGTTTTTTTGGGTTTTTTAATAAAAGACTTAATCCACCTCCCCCAAAGTCACTGCATTCAGATCAGATCTAGGAGCCACCACGGAGGTTTGACCCTCCCTATGCTGCAAGCAAAGGACACGGGGCGCTTTGCCCAGCCGCAGCCACAGAGCAGACAGTTTGCAGTAGCATCTGAGAACCCGACCTGGACAAAGCAGGACCTGAAGGGTCTGCGCTTCTGGGAACAGCAATTGGCGGGATGAGCAGAACCAGCCTCTGCCGCAAAGGCTGCCTCCTGCCCCATGCCAGCCGAAACCCACCTCTCTCCCAAATGCCTCCCCCGCCTCACAGGTTTAAGTGGCTTAATTAGAAGCACAGACTCATAACCAAGATAATGACATTTTATCCCTCGCAGGGCTGATGCCTCGTATAACTGAGTGCCATATATGGTGCACTGTATAGCTGTGGTCTATAGGGGAGCAATAACTCACAGCAGCAGAAACACCTGATGGGAGCCTTGACTGCAGAGGGACAGGGTTTGTGCTTTCACTGGAGAGCACAATAAAGACCCCTTTGAGGCCAATGGGTGACGCGGCTGTCACTCCTGGGACATGCCCGTCCTTGGCGATGGATGCAAAGGCAGGAATTTGGTCTTGGAGGTGGCTGGCTGGAGCGATCCCCCTTCCCACCCTAGAGCTGATGCTCCATGCTGGCAGCCTTTGGGAGGAAGGGCTCAAGGGGATGGGATCAACCTGAAAGCTTGGGAGAAATATATCCTGCTTGCAGATGCTCATGTGGATGCACCCACAGGGTACAGCCCTCTCCTTCAGGCTAAAGCCCCTGCAGCCCCGGGATCTCCAACCCTGGCCATAGGAGGACTAGGGCTGAGCAAGAACAGGGCAGGCAGCACCCCTTGTCCCCCACTGCTCTCCCAGTCTCCACCCAAACTCAGCTCAGGAACCTTCCTGAGCCTGATGCACTTTGTCTGCCTAATAACCCTCAATTGCTCTCTCTTCCAACCCCTTGTCCAGATTCCTCCTGAACCCACACAGTCCTTTCACGTGCACAGCCCACCCCGGGTCCTCACTTTGCCCGTTGTGCACCAGCTCCTGGCCTCATGCCGTAACCCCAGTCCTTGCACCATGACACCAATCCATCCTTCCCTCTACCTCCAGCCCAACTCTGACTTTGTAGAGTACCATATATTCCCCCAAGACATCTCTTTGCCAGGCTGAGGTCTCCCAGCCTACTTAGTCATTCCTCAAGCAGAAATTCCTCCAGCCCTAAAGAACAAACCCAAAACACTGCCGCTGTCACCAGGTGGACTCACGCACCGACTGAACATGGGCTGCAGAGATGTGGGGCTTTCTTTGGACTAGGAAGGGCCAAGTTTCCAATTATTTCCTTCCCTCTTCCCCCAACAACAGCCCGAGATGTTACAACTGCTCAGCAAGACCTTTCCCTCCTCCATTGCTGAAGCCAGGCAAGATATTCATCAACTCTTCCAGTTCATTATATAGGCCCTTCTCTTTATGTAAACACCGAAGCCTCTTTCTGTCCCCCATCATACTTAAAAGCTCTGAACTTCCACTAAATAATTATCTTCACTGGGGGGAGAGGGGCAGCACTTTACATATCAAAGGACTGCTTTGGAGGGATTTACAATAATTTAAGATGAAGTGGTAAATATTCTATTCACTCCAGTTCATCTCCAGTAATAATTATAATCCTATTAGCAAGGTCCCAAGAAAGTGATTGCATTATCATCTAGCGAGCATCCAGTGGATTTCTTGGAAGGGTGGGATGGGGGAGGCCATAGGCAAGTAAAGAAGTAAAAGCAACAAAAGATGCAATTGCCAGCACCTCCCCTCCCCCAGAAGGATTTGGTCTCCATTGTCCCAATGCTTCAATAGTGCTTTGCTCTGAAAATAAGAGCTTTTGAGTGCAGTAAGGGGGTGGGGCTGAAATGAGCATCTTATTCCTCTCGGTCACCCCCGTTCCCTTTCATTGCTGCGGGTCCCCCTGGTGCCGTTCCGGCCGACAAAGAGCACATGTTGCTGTTCCTGGCAGGCGTGGGGGCCAGGAGCTGCACTCCGATTAAAAGCTAATTGCTGTTTATGGGTGAGTTCTTTAGAATACCGCCCAGCATCACCAGACTTCACTGCCCACTGGTCAAGTCATGTGAGATTACTCTAATCTGTCTCCATTTCCCCCAAAAAAGGGAAAAAAGACTGGTTTTGTTTAAAAGAAGAGCAGGGAGGGGGCAGTTCTGTGAAACCCATGATTTAAGGGGGGAAAAAATCCCTAAACCCAGCAGGAAGCATGACTGAGCTAACTGGCAAACTAGGACTAAAGACTTTTTTCCAGCAGATCGCAAGGCCAACTGCCTCCACCAAGCTGTGCTTCTTACTTCTCTGCCATGTCGCCTCTTAGCACACCCCGCTGGAGTGTTTAACTGGAATTTATCCCTGCAGCTGCACTAGTGTAATGTCCTTCCCTCTATTCTGGCACCTGTATTAGTCCTCACCGCCTCCACCAGCAGCAAGCAGCCCAGCTCTGCTCACCCTGGCATGGATGTAAGTCAGCAGCTACACTGGTGCAGGTCTGGAACAAGATAAGATTACTTTCACGGTGTCCAAGAGTTTATTGCAAAGCGGTAGAAACATTTTCCTCTTTAAATTAAAGAGACAACAGCCAGAAAGGGAGGAAAGAGGAAGAATTTTAGGCATCTGAAGAGATTTCAGTTCTCACAACTCACTCCTGGGGAAAAATAAATTCTCCAGGCTGCCTCTGCCTCTTACTCTATCACAACAAGAAGGACCAGCCATTTCTCTTCCCTCAAAAATTTATAGCTGTGAGTTAACGTTATGTGTACTAAATTCCTGCTATGCAAAGATTTGGTAGATCCACTTACGGATTCATTGCAAGACCAAGCTCTGCTCTCAGAGCCTCTTGCAGAGACTGCTAGTTTAACACATCCTTGTACCAGGCATATTACTTCTTGAACTCAGCTTTACTTGAGCAGCACTGATCCTGCCCTTAGTGGGAAGCTGGAACTAGTATCAGCTGAGCTGGGACTAGCTCAGCAGCTGCAAGCACAGAAGTAATGTCCCCATTCAAAAGGCAAAGGAAGAGAGTCAAAGTCTGGAGTTATCAGCTAAACTGTGGAAAGAAACAGAAAAAGCAAAATCCAAAATGTGGCTGTTGCAAGGCTTTTGCTAGCTCAGAATAGGCATAAGCAAAGGAAGCCCAGCTTGAAAGAGGTTTCAAAGCAGATAAGAAGTCATAGCTGGTGGGAGATCCAAAAAACAGCTGTGGTACACAGTGGTGACAGAAGCGTCCCCTGGGGAAGAGGACATGGGGCCAACACGGCTGCCACTTGGGTTCAGCCAAACCCAGAGACCCCGATCTCAGGGGTCTGGCTTCAACTCCAGCAGGAGAACAACCGGGTTGTTCCCATAACTCCCACCACAAAGCCCACCACTTGCCGTCAGCTCTTTTGCCACGCAGCAGCAGCTCAGCCACATCCAAGAGGCACTGGTGCCCACTGCTCGCACCACAGCCTCTTCCCGAGGCAATTCCCCCCCGCCCCTTCCCTGCCATGGAGGCTCAGCCAGAACCAATGCAGCAGGAGCATCAGCCAGTGCCGGTGGTGTTCAGCCATCAGCAACACACCCACCAGCCCAGCACAGACTGTAGCCCCAAACTGCTCCCACACCCACCAGTTTGCTCTCTTAATTTGCAGCAACAGCACTAATCCTCTCAAAGATGTTAAAACCCCATGGGCACTGCTACTCACTGGTCTCTTAGACATCCTGCCTCCTTATAGTTCTTGGGAAAATGCTTCCTTGCAGCAAAGAGAGCAATCTCCATCGAGTTAAACCCCATGGACATGGGGATCTGGGACTTGGGGGAGGCAGGAGGCGGCACTGAGGTGTGTAGAGCCAGCACTGCAGATTGCGTACAGCTTGACGGCTTTCAGCTGGTGTCCCAGAAGCACCAGGTGTTTCAAGAATTAGATGCCTAAACCAAGTAGCATCATGACACATCCAAGAGCCGAACCACCCATCACTGCACACAGAGCAAAGCATCCTCCTGGCTCCCCCGAAGGGATGTGCTGTGGGACTGGTCCCTGCACCCACCATGGGACACCCTGTTACCCATGAACTGTCACACCAGACCACCCCAGGGCTCCTGCCCCCCACTAGGACACCAGGAGCTATTCCTAATCCAGATAGCCCGTGGGAGGTTATCCCATCAGCCTCATCCCTACAGTACCTGCTCTTCAAGGCCCTTCCCCAGGGACCCGTTATGCTGTATGCTGGTGGTGGGGAGTCCAGCGAGCAGAGTACATCTCAGTTCGGACCCAAAGGGCACATCTTGTGCATCTAATGCAGGGGAGATAGTCACTTCACGTACGCCCTAGTCGTCTGTATGGCAGCTACGCACCACCGCAGCATTTCTGTAGCCATGCTGCAATAGGAAAAAGTTTCCCAGAAAAGGGGTTGGTTCAAGAGAAGCAACGCCTGGGGTTGGGCCCATTCTAGGGTGGCGGTCTGTACGGTTTATATGGATATGGATTTTTATGGCACATACTTATAAATCAACTTTCTGGCTAAGTAAGCATGCACCAGTGACCATTGCAGCAGCCCCTCTGTAACCATCAAAAGCAGCTGGATGCAGGCAGCCAATACTGGTACGCCAAGGCTGAACACTCAGAAACACCTAACAAGTTTCCACCCAGGACAGGACTACAAGGAGGTGAACTTCAGCACCCCTTCCCACGTTGTCCCTCTCCCCCGGGGCACTGCCAAGCCACTGCATTTCACCTACTCTGATTTTGCTAGAAGGGGGCGGGGAAAGAAAAACAAACAACCCACAAACCAAAGGGCCAACCCCAAACTCAACATTGCACAAGTCAACAGCCACCGAACAAAACCAACCCAGTGACATACAGGCAGGACCATGTTTCCCTATTGCTGCATGCATAAATCACAGCCCCGCTGAGAGGTCTTTTATGTTTTCCCCCAACACAGAAATTAATGCCCTAATCTGTGTGCCTGCACAGGCAGGTAACAAGTCACACTGATAATGCCGCCCTTTGTTAAACACCCACATGAGCGGCCCAGCGTTTGCACAGGGAGGGCTTTGCTTGCCACCTTGACACACATTTCTCCTAATCAAGCCCAGCCTTCCTGCACCAAGGCTTTACAGCCACAATTAGAGGAAAAAGCCTCCTGATAAGCCCCTGAGCCCCCTTTCACCCTGAGTGATGCCCCAGCTCACACCCCTTGGTTCATAAGCGATGCAGGGGGAACATCTCCAGCGATTCGTCTGCCCTTGGGGTAAGACATGCCAAAGGGGAGCTTAAACCACTGTGCTGGGCTAAGAGTCCCAAAAGGGACCGGTGCCAGCCGCATGACAACTCTGCTCCTGCTTCTCTTCCTCGCTGTGGGCACAGCAAAGCAGGGCGGGGAGCAGGAAAAGTGCTTTATTCACCCAGCAGTGCTTTCCTCCAGGCACTGAGAGCCCTTGGAGCACCTTCCATGTGACGGCTGAGCCGGAGCCTGCTAGCTCCTCTGCAGCATGTGGGAAGGGAGCTCTCAGGGTGGCAGGGCCAGGGCAGGCTTGAAACAAGCCTTGAGGCAGATATACATCTATAGGTCTTCAAAAAAACCATGTAGGTTCTCCAGGAACCCACCTTCTGCACCTAAAGGGATCCTATGGCCATCCAGCATCGCCTGAACAGCACCTTCAAAACGACAGCTCAGAAAGCTGCCAGCTTTCCATTTTCACTATGGAAAAAAGAAAGTTACAGTTCTTTTTCTGCCCTTTTTGATAATGCATGCATGTTTCTAACACAGGCCAAGTGATGCTGGCAAGCTGCTGCCAAACCACAGCTGCATGACTCCACTTGCCTCTTCAGCAACGCCCAAACCAGCCATGTACAGGTGCAGCACTGAGGTTCCTTCTCAACTGTCTTAAAAATAAGGGGACGCCCCCTCTGACTGTCAAAAGGACAGGTCACCTTCCCAGTGGCCAGTAGCAGCAGTGAAGAACAAACTCATTGAAGGAGAACCAGCTACATGGGAAGGTGCCCGACCAAGTGAGCGCGTCCTGTACTCGCCAGCTGGCTGCTCATTACCCTGAGCATCGCATCGAGTGGGTCAAGAATTTCAAATTGGTTTAGACTTTATTCCAAGCTGAGCCACCTAATTCATTTCCAAACATCTCCTGCTTCCTTCCGAGCAGGGGAGGGGCGGCACTGACCACAACCCAGACTGGTGGCAATCTGGACACTGGCCTGGTCAGCATGTCCCCCATTGGAATGAGCTATATTTGCCACCCGCTGGAACAAAAGGCCTGGCAAATTAATACACTGGTGATCCTCTCAGTACTGATCCCTAAATTCGTTTTAACACAAAAAGGATTGTCACCTCAACTCATTTGTTAATGAATTTGTGATTTACAGTCATAAAGGAGTAGCATTGGAAATTAAGATCGCTCCATGGTAAACAGACTAGGGCAGCAAGTCAGACACATTTGTCCAGGATGGGATTTTTTCTCCAACATCTCCAGTCAGGCTGGTATGACCATCCCCAGTCCCTCCCCATCCTTTTTACCACCCCTCTCCCCCCAAACATCAAGGACAGACGAGAAAATTAAGTTCCAGGACAAAAAAGTAGCATGCCCATTGAGGCAATCGAGCTACAGGTTCATGGTGCCACCATGTCCCAAGGTGGATTCCCAGTGACGCTGCAGGACTCAGGGTAGAGCAGAAGGAACCAAACCATCCTTGGGAAGGAGTGAAACTCCCAGCAAAGGAGGGAGAGAGGCACCAGTCAGGGAAACATGAAGGAGCAGGTCTGTCTGCAGACTCCCCTCCTGCCCCAGTCATTACGTGGGATCATGACGTGGTCATAAACAGTCAACCAAATACAGTCAAGAGCTCTTTAAAGAGCAGGCTCAGCTGGTGGAGATGCTCTGCTGCAAGTACAACAGATGCAAAGCACTGCTTCTAATTAAAAAGGTATTCCTGTAATTAAAGACTTCACATCCCCATACCAATGATTTGATTTAGCCCAGCACACTCGCTCAGGCTGTATTTAAGAGGGCTCTCCATGCTTGCTTTCCACTTTTGACTACTTGGGTTGTCTTTCTTCATAACCCTGCCCACCTCTTCACACCCTGCAACGGCAGGTCCACAGCTATGGTGGCAACTAGAAAGGACCTCATGGAGCAAAACCACACATGCCATAACCCAGCACCAACCTTCAGCATCCCACCTTGTTTCCATCGAGAGCCTATTTCCTTTCAAGGCCAGTAATGGGTCTGAATTATCTTCTAGTCCTTCAAGCCCTTCTACATAAAGAGCACAGTGGGCCGGTCTGCTAAGGCTTTGGAGCACAACCCAAGTGAAATGACTTTTCCCTGAACACTGAGGAGTCTGAATGAGAGCTATTGTTATTCAGATGAAACCAAGTGTCAGATTAACAAATCAATGGGCATAAGAGATATAAAATGGGTTACCATTGAAGCCTTTCAAATACCCAAACATATGGATGAACCAAATGTGAATTGTAATTGACTCACGCGCACCTTTGATCTCTACACCCTTGGGTTCCCAAAGAGACAGCCTGGCCCCCTCTGATGGGGAGTGAACTGATTCGGGACTCCATTGTGAGCCCTCACAAAGCCTTTTCTCTCTGCCTCCATCTCCTGGATTTAGATACAGCCTGGCACTTGGAAACTGGGACAAACCAGCTCTGCCCTGGAGAGCCAGGGAGCTGGAGATGGACAACACCGGTTACCCAAATGCAACCTCTCACACAGAGGCTGTCAGCACCGGGCACCTCTTCCCACCAGTCCTGGTCCTCAGTGGTGGCCCTCAGTCAACTGGACACGCACAAGGAGGTGCCCGGGGAAGAAGCAGAAGAAGCACCGGAGCAACTGCAGGCAGTGCAGACACACTCCGCCACTCTTCCCGGAGCTGGCTGTGGAGTCTATTCAGTTTTCCAAGGACTTCACTGTCAAAGCCAAGGATCTGAGTTTGCTGATGGGTTCATGGCATGCACGTGCCCTGACCGCAAAACCTGGATGGATCCGGAAGCACTGAAAGCTGCTCTGCCCTTCTCCAAGTACCTCAACATCCGATAGCGTGCGTCACCTCCGCTTCATTAAGGGACATGATTTTTAATTTTCCTGGGGTGTTTCTGCAGCTACATTAAAAGTAACCTGGAGTTTAAACTAAGCCTAATACCTGATTTTTTTTTATTTTTGGGGTTTGCAGTGAGTGAGTTTTGATAGATGCAAGAGGAAAAAAAAAAGCATTAGTTTTGATACCATACAAATCTTAACTCCACAGGAGTCGCAAGGCAAGTATTTCCTTGGCTCTAGTTTCAAGCGTCATCAAAAACTTTAAGTTGTTGTAGCTGTCCCAGGAAACCCAGCCCAGCTTATTCTTCTACTTCCGTGCTGCAAACCCCACACAAACATGCTTTCTGTGGAGGTTTTAACCCTGCACCAAGGTGGGGTTAAAAAACATGCCACAGCTCAGTTATTGCTATACTGAGCCCTGAAGCAATAGGAGTCTTGAAACGCCTGTTGCTGAAGACAAACCCCAGTAGCTATTCCCAGTGCTAGGCTATTCCCAGCATCAGGCTCTTATACAGAGCAAAGTGATCCCCACCGGGAGGGCAGGGATGCTGCACATGTCCTTTCCTCCAGCACCATCAAGAAGAAGGCTGGGTTTGATGGGAGAACCAGGTGAGCCAGGGAGTCTCCTGGAGCAGGCGTTGCTCTGCTCCTATAGTTTTTGGGCTCAGACCCAGCCGTGCAGCTCCTTAACCCAACTGGTAAGCCTTGCTGGGACGGCTGAGCGTGCGACAACCACAGGACTCACCTGCAGAGGAACCGAGGAAGGAGAAGACTGTGGGGAGGAAGGCGGATGAGAGGAAACTCCCAGGCTCTTAATCTTCTTTAGGACCATATGAGCTTGCCGTTTATATATAGCTTAATTAATTATTACACTGCATTTAGCAGTGTGACCTTGAAATCGTCTCTGGGGGGAGCCAGCGGCCACGGTGCAGCCAGGGCAGCCGGCCAAGGCGTCAGTGTGTGCCGAGACACCGGGACGCTCCCCACGCGCAGGGCAGAGAGCTCCTCCCGCGTGTCCGGCTGCCCGGGTAGTGCCAGCCTGTAATTAAGAGGCTTCAGAGCAGACAGCAGCTCCCGGCCCCTCTTGGCTTGCAGCAAACCCAGGCTGAAACTCTAACCGGCTATTCCACTTCTGCTTTGGCAAGGCTGATATCTTCTCCCAAGGCTTCATTCACTGCTCAACACCCCCTATTAGCTATTCCCTCTGCTTTTCAAAACACCATGCAGACAGCCCAAGGCTCATTAGCTACCAGACCAGCTCAAGAGGGAAATTAAAAAGAAGAAAAAAAAAAAAAAAAGGCTACGAGCTTTGTGTTAAGTTGCAACAAGTTCAGTGCTGGGGAAGAGGGAAGGAGACGGGCTTTGCTAAGCCATTCCTTGAGAAGGGGCAATGCTCTGGCTGTTTGGCTCTTGGGCAGCTCAGTTTGCTCACTCCAGCCATGGTGAAGCCAGGGCAGATGCTCAGGGATGTTTACAGACGCCCACAAAGCCCACGGCCCTGTGAGATCTTTGGGAGCCTCCCCTATCCCAGCCCACCTGCAGAAGATGGGACAGCCCCGGTGCTCGTGGGGCTCCGATCCGGCACAATTAGCTAAACATGGCATCAGAGGTGGGTGCAGGGGGTTCAGAGCAGAGAGGCACGGCATCTCGGCATCGCCTTCACCCTGACGCGCAGAGACACGGGGCAGAGCAAAGCCATGGGGTCCCTCTGCAATTCGCATTTAGCAGCCGCATTCCCAGACACGTGTATAAACTAGCTGAGGACTGTGTAGAGCCACTGCCGGGACCGAAGGGCTGGGACACACCTGCTGTTTACTCCAGCACCTCCTGCTTCCATTCCAAGTCTAATACACCTTTAAAAAAGAAACCAAACAAAACAAACCGAAGGCATGCCAAAGCTGCAGGCCTTGCCAGTTTTTAAACAAATATTTAGTAGTTCAACGAAGCAGCAAAGCACTTATTAATAAAATGCTGGGGTTTCATCCTCCCCCTAGTGACGGGAAGATCTCTGCACCGAGCCACAGCATCGCCCGGGCTCAGCTGCCCACTGCAGCCGACGGACCCCGCTCCAAATCAAAAATACTAATGCAATTTGACCTCACTGTAATACCAGTCCATTCGCTCTTCCCGCGTTTAATCACTCTTTCACCAACTCAGCAGTTTTCTAAAGATTTCCTACGCCTCCATGTGCTACTCGCCTGTACTTCGTAGACTTTCAAGTTTTAAGACAAGTTTGCATTTGATACTTGAGACAGGCTGCAAGCTTGGGGCTTTAATATAAAGCTTGTCTAGCTGCTTTATCGAAGTTAATCATTGTAGTGGATTTTGGCTTCTGGGAAAACATTTTCTGTACTCACAGTCATATGGACCCATGCCGAGAGCCTGATCCTGGAGCCCTCCCCCAGGCAGGTCTTCAGACTGCGTTAAACACGGTGAAATTTGGGGACCTGGGCCAGTCCTGGCCACCAGCACACTGCTGAAGACTCATCTCCTCGCCAGAGCCAACTTCCCACGTGAAAAGTACATTTTTTCAAAGAGAACCGGTGTTTTTACTCCACCTGCGCTTGGTGCTGCCAGACAGCAGTTGTGGCAACAAAGGATTTGGCCTTGCATTCACATTCAGCAAGGGATGTATAAAATATATACATCCACCTATAATATTATACAGTGGCATATAAAAAAAAAAGCCCATGCACAATTCTCACTTTCTTCTGGAAGAGCTGCCTGCTGCGGTGCCAGGAACACACACCGGAGGGGAGAGGCCATGCCAATGCAAGGGAGAGGGTACAACTGCTCACTTTTATTATAAACTAGTCACTTTGGTGGATATGCAGACGTCCCCGGCAGTACTAGCCAAGCAGACTGGCCAGATTACAGCCCTGGTCTTATGAATTTTAGCAGCACAAGAATGACAAGAGGGCAAGGGGCTGTCCCTATGAGGGAGGACATCTCCCGCCAGCAAGGGTTAGCAGAGCCGAGCCCCTCGGACGCGGCTGTACAAAGCCACGTTGAGAGCAGGGTTACCCACGTGTGGCCCCGCATCCAAAGCCAGCTGCAAATGAAATTCTGGGTCAGATTCTCTGCTGCCATAAGGTGCCATGAGTCCCTTGAAGCCAGCGCTAAGTCACAGCATCCCTCAGTAGAGATGTTCTTTCTCCATCCCTTTTCTATAGGGACAGAAGAAAACAAAATAGAAGCAGGCTAGTTCCAGGGCATTTCTGAGGAGGTTAAAACAGATGTAAAGCATTTAGCAGAACAAAGTTCTCTCGTTCCCTGCTATCCACCGCATGACAGGGCTCTGCCATGCTCATTGATTTCAGCAGAAGAAATTAAAAAAAGTGAATTATTTTTTTTCTTGAAATCAGCGTGAGGTCTTCTGCCAGCAGCACTTCTACACCTGTTTTCCCCTAATATTCCCACCAGCATCATCAAAACCCCCAACCACCCGAGTTTCTGAGCCTCTCTGAACGACTCCTGAGGTAGGAGCACACATGCTTGCAAAGCTGGGATGCAAGGTCTTCAGGTCAGCAGCCAAGGTAGCCAGCTCACAGCTTCCCACGGGCCCCTCCTCACCCCTCAATGGCCCTCACCCCCTCCCAGCATGAGGATACCACATGCAAAAATCACCATCACGGAGTCTATTTTCTTCCTCTGTCTTCAGAGCTATTACGAAGAGGAAAACCACCATGGGGACGCTTGAAGCCAACATGGCACCACGAGAGGTTACCTCCTTCCTGTAACATTTATGAATGAACTAAGGTCTACTACACATCACGTCTGAGTGGTCCCCACCATCCCCAGGCAGAAAGATGCTCAAGACAGAGGGACTGTGCTCCTGACCTTGGCTTCCTCTGCTTGTCTGACCCGTGGCAAGATGCGATGCCCTTCCAGACTCGTCTGCGGGCACCTTGCAACCACCTCCAGTCCAGAACAACAACTCCCTAACGGCAACATGATGCCACCAGTAAACCCCTGCCCTGAGTTAACCCCACCTTCCCTCTGAGCCTGCTGATAATCAATATGTTTCATCATGGGAGCCCCCGTTTCCATTAAGAAAGTCAAGATGAGGTCCATTTACTCAGTTGCTTTCCAGCTGCCGCCGGTGACGGCTGCTGGGCTGAGCTCTTTTTAAAAAAAAATAAAAAATCACATGGCATTTCTCGCGAGCTAATTAAGAAACACAGCAAGCTGCTGAAAGACGTGAAATTGCAACGGCGTGGGCAAGCCCCAGTACAGTCAGCAGCAGCAAGTCAGGACCCAGCACAGCACTTAGTCATTTCACAAACCAATGAAGCAGCCTCTCCCCCAGCCCCTCCTCACATACCACATGGTGACAACAGGTAGCAGCCGATAGCCCCTGACTCCCTAATTACACCGCTGAAATAATGTGCCCTGCTATTTGTTGTTCTTTGAGCCCGTATGTTAACCGTCCCGCACAGCCCTGGCCAGTTCATTATCCCCTGAACCTGTTGATCACCCATGGCAACACCAGCAGAAGACATGAACGCTCACACTGAATGATCACTAAATTAGACTTCCTCCTACTTGGGATGGAGTAATAGCACCAAATCGAAGCTCAAGCAGACAGAGCAGTTTAGCAAGTAAGCCCTGATGATAAGACAAGTTCAGGATAGGCCAGGTTGGAAATACAGCTCAAAAGAACGGCGGTTTGAGTAGAGTTTTTACAGCCACCGCATCCGGGGCTTGCTGGATGCTTTTAAAAACAAAGCCTTCACTGGAAGTGCCTTGAGGTATCCAAAGCTCGGTTTCTGTTACAGACATTTGCCATGGCCCACTTGAAAAGAAAAAAAAAAAGTTAAATCCCAAACCCAGAGTCAAGCCCGTGGGTTTTCATTCCCATCATTTTCATGCCAAGGAGCAGCGCAACGTTCCCCGGCACGCCGCGCGGTGCTGT
Organism: Morus bassanus; assembly: GCA_031468815.1. NCBI lineage: Eukaryota > Metazoa > Chordata > Aves > Suliformes > Sulidae > Morus > Morus bassanus. Next base: position 11,427,935 of record CM062577.1, on the reverse strand, counting down.
GTTAACGCGATTAGCCAGGCAGATCCACCATCCAAATAAGTCCCCCCCAATGCATGGTCAACTTTGAAAAGTTCAGCAGCTCAACAGGTGAGGCCATGAAACCCGATCACGGCAGACAATGTCGTCCCCCCCCCAGCGTCGTGCTGGGAAGAACTTGTCACGTGCGTCATATCGGGCAACATGCTTGAAACAGAGCAGTGCACTGAAACCCCAGCAACACGAATAATCTTTGCCATCTGTTTGAACAACTCAACCCTCCTCAGATCTAAAGGAATGATCCCATGCAAACACAAGGGCCTTGCTGACTGATTATAGCAGCCCAGCCCTTCTTTTTTGGGGCCATTTTCTTCCAACCTTCGCAGAGCAGCTAAGGCAACATCATGGGGAGCTGCTGGAAGGGCCACAGGGGCACTGAACCCTGTGCGCATGTTGAGGGGACCATTAAAAGTTCCTGCTCACTTAAGCGCAACACAGTGCAAGGTCAACAGCTGATTTTTAATTTTTTTATTCCCCCCCCCCCCCAAATCTCAAGGAGAAAGCCACTTGGCAAAGCCACTCCAGAGAACACAAAATGTCCTTTAGGATACGCTCGTTCCAACCAAATGTAGCTCACAGGAATGTGCTGGAGGAATCGGTCTTTGCTCAGATACGGTCATTTGCACCCAAAGTTCAGTTGGGAGAATCAAGACCATTCCCAAACCTCCCGGGGCCAACGAACCTTGTGACACGCAGCAGAAACAACATGTTGAGTTTTGCAAGCACCTGGCTGTGTCCGCGCCGACACCTCTGCACTGCCGGATCTGTGCCCCGCTCGGAGGCTGCGAAGCACTGGGGCAATTAAGCTGCAGGAATTAAATGCTCGCTACCACTGTAAAGTTGGGATTTAGAGAGAACGGCCAAATGCAGGGGCAAAATTCTGCCTCACTCAAGATCTGCCCCTGGTTCAGCAAGGCTTTCACCACTGAACTTTTAACCATTATCACCTTATCCTTCCCCTGCTCTCTGCCTGGCCCATTGCAAGCATCAGCACTGCGCTGCTCCCACCCCCACACACTCCTTGGGACAAAAAAGAGGCTCCTGGGGAAAAATAAAATAATAAAACAAAACAAAAAACAACAACAAAAAAAAACCCAAACCAAACAAAAAAAAAAAAAGAAAGAGGAAGTTTCTCCCATTAATGGGCTGTTCGCCCATTAAGGTCCCCGATGCTTATTTAAGTGATTGGGGAGTCTAAGAAATGCATGTTTGAAGACGTTTATTGCACACCACCAGATGACAGGGCCTGATCCTGTTAACCCAAACCACCCATAGTCTCAGCACGGAGAATGAATTAAGGCAGCTTGGCAATAGCGGGGAGATGAAGCCCCAATGTTTTAAGAATTTCCCCCCTCCAAAAAAAAAAGAAAAAGAAAGAGGACTCCCCTCCACACTGCTAGAGGCGGAGGAGCTTGGGCTAGCACTGCTGCTGAGATTACAGCTGGCATAGCCATTGCACGGGGTTTCCTAGCAGAAGGCTACACACTCGCAATATAAATCAGAGATGTTGAGTGGGGCTGGGAACACTCAGCCCATGGCAGGAGGGACCCGGTACTACAGCCCACTGGGCCTAAAACAGGGTAAAAAAAAAAGAAAAAACCCAAAACACATGTAACGCTAATGATACGATCTTTTTTTTACCCTACATTAATTATAGGACAAAAGGCTTTCAAGTCCCTAGTATATTTAAAAATGTATTATTGTTGCATGAAATAAGAAAGGAAATTTAAAAAAAAAGAAAACAAACAAAACAAACAAAAAAAAAAAACAAACCTCAACAGCTGATTTTCTAGGCTTGCAAGAAACACTTTTTCCCCCAACCCATATAGTAACCCACCCCATAAGAAAACCACCCCTTCCCAAGGGGCTGCCAGGCAGGCTGTTCGTCCGGGCAGACGGATACACGCGCGCACAGGCTGCGGAGCTGAACTCCTTACTGCTGCGAAGAGGAAACTTCTTTATCATCCAAAAATTCCAGGCGCTACTTAAAATTAGTTTGCAATAGTGGCTGGATCCCGTTTCTCCTCTGTCATGGTACATATTTTCACTTGAAGCAGTTAACATGCTGTATTCATTACCAGGGGGAAAACCCCGCAATGTGCGTACAGAAGTTATTTCCATTAGACTTCTAGTTATCTTACTCTTGAAAAATCAATTTATTTTTTCCCCTCTTTTCCCTCCGCTTTTTAGGAACGGCAATCAGCACCACTTGATGCTGTTTTGCCTTCCACACGAAGGAAAAAAAACCACAAACAAAACCAAATTTCATTTCACTTGACAGAAAATGGAACAAGAAATGAAGTTTGTATTCCCTCCTTCAAAAGTTATTTTCTATAGTTATTTTCTATAGATGAAAACTTTAGACAGAGATCAGTAGTTAACATAAATATGATTAAACAAAAATACCCCAAAATATAAGCCTTCATCAAGCTAAATAAGCAATTTTGTGATGCCTTCTGCCTCTCGGAAATCTGAGAAAACGTTACATTGGAACACTTCGTTATATGGCAGGAACAACTCAAACAAACAAAAACTCCTAACAGATATGATCAAAATGACCAGAAGCTCGTCAAATAAAATATACTTTTGATGAGACGTGGGTCAAAAACTGCATCTTCATCTTTCAAAGCCAGGCAATTGGATTTAAACTGCAAGGACCGGGTGCTGGGGACGCTAATAACTCCCTCAGTTCCAAATTGAGTGAATTTGTGCAAAAGCATCTGAAAAACAGAGACAAGGCTTGCCTCGCTCCCTGTGCGGTGGCTGGCACAGCAGATATTTTATAGCATTTTTAATCTGATTTTATTGGGCCACTAACAAGAAAATACAAACTCATCTCCTTATTGCCATTAAGATAATAAATAAAAGCCTCATTAGGGCTCGGAGAAATAAGCACGCTCTCAAGGAGAGCTGAGAAGCCAAGACTCACTGAAGTCAGAGGGAGTTCTGAGCCATATAGTGTCTGATTTCTAACGCTGAAATTTATAGGAACAAACTTCTGCATCTAATTCAAATTGAACTTTGAAATAATGCACAATTACCAAACAACTTGTCTGTTGATTTGAGCAAATACATCCTCCCCCCATATATTTTGCATTATTTAGCCTCCTGCCCCACCAATCGATCCGGCTCCCAGTCCCATAGACAGACAAACACCCTCCGATCCTCAGGGTGAATCGCACCCGAGTGATTTCAAGACCTTCAGCATCACTTACGCTCGCTGCTTGAGAGCGTCACCACTCAGACCTGCAGCGTTGTTGTATTTCAGCTAAAACACCCCTTTTGCAAAGATACTATTTACCAATGTAGCAGGGTGTTTGCAGGGATAGGGCTCGTGCTGCTGAAAATTAAGCAGCTGATAAGGTGAAACTTTAAGAAGTTAACGTGCAACTTTGATGCCACCTTCTCCAAATTTAAAAATAATGTGTATCCTTCAAATACTGACTTTTGCCCACTGCATCTGGGATAACAGATTAATGCAATCATAAGCATTATTCTCTCCTTCTCCCCTTCCACCCTGTACTTGTAAAAGATTAATCAACCATTTTATGGTCTAATTTAGGTGCCTAATTAAAAACAGAGTTCAACACGTACAACGCCGTTTTGCTAATAAATCCTGACAGGTCTTCTGCTCTGTTATATGCAAGTTCTCCTTTCAAAATGCGAGATTAATATTTTTTCTAAAACCAGCTGAATTTATAAAGATTTCATCTTCGTCACTATGGGACGACACGCTGCATCCTCCACCAAAATTTTAGAATTTCATAAAACGAAAGTGCTTTCAAAAACTACTTCCTCCTCGCCAGATCTTATTCTGCATTCATTTCACTAACCGCTGAGGGATGGCACCATTAAAAAAAGAGATATAAACCTAATCGGACTTGCAGGGTGGGAGCTTCAAGACTACAAAGAGGTTAAAATTCAGGACTTCACAGCTCCCATCTAGCTTCAAAGTTTCCATCTCTGCTCCCTTAGTGTTCCTGTAAACACTCAGCAGAAAAACATATTCAAAATATTCTTGAGAAAGGAAATTTAATCATAAAAAGACTGAAAAGGAACTCCAGGGGGGCTCGGCTCCGCGGACAGTGTCCCCCCAGGGCTGGGGAGCACCGGACTCCTCCGCACCCATCGCCTCCCGCTGCTTCCAGCCCACCCGCACCCAGGGCTGCTCCTCGCAGAATTCCTTATCCATCCACCACCCTGGCAGGATGCGGCCCCCGAATCTAGAATTTTTCCCCGCGGCCAACAAGTCTCATCCCGTCCCCAACGCACACCGTCCCCAAGGCACACCGCTACCGTATCCCCGGCGCTAGGCTGGGAATTGCAAGCCAGAGCAATTTATCGGCTATAAAGCTGATTACAGTGGTAGGAGAAAGTTAACGGAGAACGAGCGTATGAATCGATCGAGGAAGTTTTATCTCTAACGCGGAGCTGCCGCCTGCCAGTCCCGAAACGGGGCGACCCCCCCCCCCCCCAAAACCTGCCTTTGCCGGGAGCGCTGCACCGTGCAGCCGCGCTCCCCGGCCCCGGGGCTGCTCCCGCCCCGCCGCCCCCTCGGCAGCGCCCGGGGCCGGGGGAAAACAGACGTTTCCTGGAAGCACGACGAAATAAGAATGTGGAAAAAAAAAAAAAATTAATATTTAACCTTTATTTAAAGATTAAGTAGGGTTTGGCCAGCATAAAGCTTGCAAACAGCCAGCCGCCGCTTGGACTAACGGGGAAAAGAAGTTGCGCGCAGGGCGGGGTTTTGGGGGGTTGTTGGGGGGTTTTTTGGTGGGTTTTTTTGGGTTTGTTGTTGGTTTTGTTTTTTTTTTTTTCCCCGGGGGGGTGTATTTAGCGGAACACGCACACTTCTCCCCGGGCGCTCCCCGGCCTCCCTTCCCCAGCGCCCGGGGCGGGCGCGCCCCGCACCGCCCCGCACCGCCCCGGGGCTGCTGCCCCGCGCCCCCCGCCAGGCCGGGGGGAACCCCGCAGCCCTGCCCGGAGCCCCGGGGTGCGGGCGGAGAGGCGGCTACCTGTACCAGGCGAGTCCCCGCTCGTAGTTGCGGTCGAAGAAGTGGGGCTCGGCGCCGACGGCGCGGACGTCGGGGTGCACCCGCAGGAACTCCAGCAGCGCCCGCGTCCCCCCTTTCTTCACGCCGATGATGATGGCCTGCGGCAGCCGCTTGGTGCCGGAGCCGTTGAGGAAGGCGGAGATGGGGCTGGCGGCGTCGGGCGCCGCGCGGTGCTCCTCCGGGCTGCTCTCCTCGCCCGCCTCCCCCGGCGCCGGCGGCTGCAGCTGGAGGAGCGGCGGGGCGGCGCGGGGCGGCGCGGGGGAGCCGCGGGCGGCCAGCCCGGCGCAGGAGCCGGCGCAGGAGTAAAACATATAGAGCCAGAGGAAGAGCATGATGAAGAGCAGCAGGAGCCTCCGCCTCAGCGGCGGCAACGCCACGGGGACATCGAGGCAGCGGTTCAAGCGCTGCCCCATGTGCCCGCGGGCGCGCCGGGATGCATGGCTGGAGCTCGCCCGGCGCGGCTCGGCTCTGCCCGGCGCCGCATGGGCCCCCCGAGCCCCGGCACGGCGCCGCCCGCCCGCCGCCCGCCCCAGCGCCGCTCTCCCGCCGCCGGCAGCGCAGGCAAAGGCAGCGGCGGCGGCGGGGGGGGCGGGGGCGGGCAGCGCGAGCGGCCGACGGGCAGCGCCTCCGGCCTATCGCAGCCGCGCTCCGCCGTATAATGAGCCGGGCGGAGAAGCCAATCAGAAGAGCGGCTAGCTGGCGGGGGCGGGGCGGAGGCGGGGGAAGAGGCGCTGATTGGCTGGTGAGGCGGCAGCGGGCGCGGGCGCGGGCGGGGCCCGCGCCGGCCCCGGGGCTCGCTCGGCGGCGGCGGCGGCAGCAGGAGCAGCAGCGGCGGCAGCGGCCGCCCTCGCCCCGCCGCGCCCGCGGGCATCGCCCGGTGCGGGCTTTGCAGCCAGACGCCGGCGTTGGCAGGCGTTGGGCTCCTCGAGGCTTTCCCCGACGCGTTAGAACCGGGCGCGCTCCGGTAACGGCTCCCCTAAAACCCCGCGTTGCCCCGCTTTGCTGGGAACTGGCGCACGAAACCCGCCGAGGAGGGGCGGGCGGATAAAGCGCGGAGTCGGAGGCGATCCGCCCTCCCCGCTGCTCCACATCACCCTTTCCCCTAAGGCGCCCGCAGTGCCCTCACCTCAGCCTGAGGTCTGCCCCCGCCGCGCTGCTCCTCCCGCTCCGAACACGCGGACCCCAAAAATCAGAGCCCCCGAGCCCTTCCGAGGGTGGGGAACAGCGCTCCCCTTTCCAGCCCTTCTGCCCCAGCCGCTCTGGTACCCACTGCTAATCCAGCACGGGCTAAAACAGCACCTTGGAAGGATCCTCCCCCAGCTCTGAAGCCCTCGGAAGCCCTTTGAGATGTTCTTGCTGCCCTTTGAGATGTTCTTGCTGCCCTTTGAGATGTTCTTGCTCCTCACCTTCCGGCTCATCCGTGGCTGCATCATCTCAGGGGTGGGTGATGCAGTCCCCGTAAGTGATCCAGAAAGTACTTTGGGATGAAAGGTGCCGTCTAGAGGTGCTGATGCTTGTATTGCCATTGTCCCCTGCCCAGCACGTCTATCCAACGTGACTGTGGAACATTACCAAGGTCCAATACATTATATTAAACAGACTTCACTCAAGCGTAAATTCTGCCTAACCAAAGTGGGTCTCCAGCATCATCTAGTGCTGTAAAACCACAAAGAAAGGGATGTTTGAGAGGATTTCAATTTACAGACCACGGCTGGGCTCTCAGACCCTCTGGCTAACGTTTGCTAACAGGGATCTCTCCCACCCTGGGTGAGCCAGGCCCCAGATTGACGCAGGGAGCACCCTGGCTCCTGCAGCCTCTGGCTGAGGCACCCCATGCGTTGTCCATCCCCCAGGGCCTGCACTCAAGAATGTTAATCAGACCTGGCTTTATCCCTAAACAAGATTTAATGATGAAATAGTAAGTTTAATTGCTAGACTAAAGACAAGGGTTCAGAGGTCTATCTGCTGTACAGACACAAAAGAGAACCGTAAGACAAGATAATGCAGTTCTGGATTATACCTGTCAATCCACATTTCCCTCGGTTCCTTTAGTGTCTCAGCTAGAGTAGGATGGCGGCAGCCCAGCCTTCCCACCCGGCAAGCATATCCCCGGAGAGCGTACAGCTGCAGACACCGGTGCAATGGCTGCATCCCTCCTCTGGAGGCTGCAGGACAGAAAGAGAAGTGAGAAAGCCCACGTACTCCTGCCTGTCCCCAGCCAGGCTGGGATCTCCCACTCCCTGCTCCCCCCACGGCTGCAGGGAATTGCCAGCTGCGGGTCAGGCACGAGGGCATCACAGTGGTGGGAGCATCTCAGTCATTTCCTCCTCCTCCTCCTCCCCGAAGTATTTGGGTTTATCTATTCTTTTGACGTGCCTTGGCTTTTTGATGAGCCACACCTTTTGTAGCACTGTATTTTCTGAAACCCCTGCCTGTACAACTACCTGGTGAGATCTATCACAGTCCATGTGTCGGGAGTAACACGTAGAAACCAAACACAACAACCTGTAAAAGCCGAATTAAGAGCGTTTGGCCAAGGAGACCCTTCCCACAACACCATCACCTCTGGGACCCTCCTTTCCAGGACTGGAGGGTGCCAGCCTTTTCCAAGGAGCTGGTGGGGATTTTGCACACTCCATGGAAGCGCCTTAGTCAGCATTCATTCAGCAAGCATGTAACTTGGCAGCTTCGATGCATGTGTGCAGCTTTTCTACCATGTTTTTATTAGAAGATGTATATATTTTTGTACTGAATTAGCCTGCTTTCAGAGCGCTGTTGCTTCAAGGGCAGAGCCAGGTTTTGCTGGAACCTCTACCTTTTATTTTTCACTTTTGCTACCAAACAAAAGGCAAATCTTTTCACCCCAAGGGCCTTGATTTTCTTGTGTGTCAGAAGTGACAGCACGATGCTGACTTCTTCATCTGTCAGCTTTACATCAATTCATGGAAAGTGTCATGCAAAAGTGAATTGTTCCGATCACACTGGCTGTGGTGCGAGCATCTTGTAAAATAATCCCAAACGAGAAACTAGAGTTTATAAACTAATTAAACCAGGCAGATTGAAGAGGGGAAATAAGACCCTGAAAAGTGTACAAAACAACGCACCTCTAAAAGCTGCTCAGTGGGTTAACACAGAGCTAAGAACAGTGCTTGGGCCACCCAAACCCCCATCAGTACCAGTGCCACTGGTCCCCATCCTTCCTGGGACCAGGCATTTACAAAGCAGATTTTGGGGTGACACAAGGACATCTCTTGTGCTTCAGCTATGGAGTCAAACAGTGAACAGCTCCAAAGCATTTCTCTGCCGTGAGATAAAATAGATGGCACTGCTGGACTCCCTGTGGTATGAAAGGTGATATGAACCAAGCAGAGATGAGATGCAGTCGCAGGAGGAATCTCTTTCTAGTTTCCCTCGGTGTGCTGGTAAAGCTCTGCCAGCTGGCCCAGACTGGTAATTGTGGAGAGAATTACAGAGGACAATGCATAGGCAATGCATGAATCACAGCTGTGGGCAGCAATCGTTCCACAGGTGACACAGGCTGGCTCTCCTGGACCCAGATTTACTCACCTCTTTACTCGGTGTTTTGTACAATTCAAAACAGAAAACCTGCTGCTTCTGCACAGAGGTTGCTTCATTCCATGTTCCTACACCCATGAGGTTAGAGGAAAACCCTTCAGACGGAATAATTCTTCTTGTTCCTTACGTACGCCAGCACCAGCCCGGTTAACATTAACAAAATGTCACAGAAAGTTTGGTTTAAGCCCTTAATATATGTCAGCTGTAGCTTGTAAAATTTGGATTGGCTTTTTAAGAAAAATAGCCCCAAGATAGGTTTTACTGTAATTGTATCTTCAGCAGTTGGACGTCAGGAGTTTTTTCCCTAGAAATGGCAAATGGGTAAGTGGTCAGAAACAGCATCCGAGCAAAGGTAGGTCAGGAGGAGGGCTGAGATGGCTTAGTCTGAGCTCTCCCTGGAGCAGGGGAGGCAGGTTTTGACAAGTGGGTTGGGAACCAGTTGTGGCTCCATCCTCCAGAATGACCCACTTGCCGTCAGCTGGAGCCTGCACGTCTGCTCCTGCCTCCTCCGTACCTGCTGCCACCTTAAGAGCAGGGCTCCAGCAAGGCTTGCACGCTTGCTTTTTGCTCTTGCCATTTGTTTAATGTCCCACATGCAGCAGTTGTGGCAGGAGCACGTGTGTTGTGCCCCACTAATGAGGGGAGCAGAGTAACAGGGGCTACATCATGAAGAAACTGGGGTTGCAAAGAAATGGGCACAAACAGAAATGCAAGGCTGGGTTTGCTCCATGCTATTGCTCAGAGCCCTTGAGTCTTAATAGTAGCTGTCTTGCTAGCTGGTTAATCAATAAACTAATTGAGCTGCATCAGTACAGTCTCTGGATCCCATTTCTTGATGATTGATTTATTTACACAGATGGCACTGGGAAGGTGCAGCTACTGACAAGGGGTCATAGTGGCATTTAGTGGAGCACTGCTGCGATGAGGCTGGAGGGTGCCCAGCTCTGCAAAACACACTTGTTAAAACGGGGCAGAAAGCAGAGAACCAAGCACACCTTCAAGCCAAGATGATCAAAGTCCCCAGCACGGACAGAGGAATGGTCACATCTGCAGGCTCACCTCACCAGCATCCACCCTGGATGACTCTTCCCAGGCCATGTGCCCTGCAGCTGCAGTCATGTGCTTTCCAGCATCTGCTTCGAGTCTGGCACAAGGCAGCATGTCCCAGTGCTGATCTTATCCGTTTGGCCTGATGCTGAGCTTCACTTTGTTGCTTTATCTCTTCCCAGCTAGAAAATCCGTACATACTTTTGGCAAAGATTATTTTCCTGCTACTGAACAGGCCAGTTCCAAAATGTTCAGCATCTTCTTTCTTTCTTCTGAAGACTTGCATGTCAGTGACAGGGCACACACAGCTCTAAACATCTGCAGGAGCCAGTCCTCCTGGGGCAATAAATAGGAGCAGGTCCCCAACATCAAGCCAGGGTGCTCTTGGTCCCAATCCAGACAGGATGCCATTTTCCTGATGCAGTCATAGTTCTGTTTGGAGAAAAGTAATTGACCATTTCACGATGTTAATCAAGTGCATGTTCATGGGAAAATAAGGCATTCTGGAGCGTGTAACCCTGGAGTACTGTTGCATGGAGTGACCTGGCGAGAAAGGAGGTGACCTGCCAATACCACCTCCTTTTTGGGAACATACAGCACCTGGCACACTGAGATGGAGGGCTTTGGTGTGGGGCTTCTGCATGCTATTGTGTGTCCTCTTCCATACACCTCTATCTATAATGGCTTTTTTTGTCCTTACTGGCCTTTCACAGTACTCTGAGATGTTCCTCAGTCATGGATCCATGTCCCCAGCCCTTGCCCCCTTGCAAGGTCCCAGGAAGAGAGATCCTGTGTACCTTTATTCCACTTCTTCCATCCTAAGAAGTCCTTGATGCTGTCCCCTCTCTTCCTTGTGTGTCCTTTGCAGGGCACCCTGTGGGCCAGTCAACTGCAGCTATTTTGGAGCAGGGGGGAGCTGAGGATTGCCAATGTATAAATCTTGCATGTCTGTCAGCAGCCTCCTCTCCTCTTGTACTGCAGCAGCTCCATCACTGCACACATCTGCTGGACTCATATTAATGTCATGAGAGTGAGGTAAAAGCTGGGGGAAAGGGCCCAGCGCATTTGGGAATTTGTCCTGAAAAACGCATGTGTTGCTATGAACCCACAGAGGCACAGCTTGTGGTGAGTGTTATGTGGGTCAGGATTGCTGGACCAGCAGCCAGTGACCATCCCAGCTGCAAACAGCCAAGTGGTGGAGCTGGGCCACCCTGGGGGTGAAAGGGAGTGGGGTGACTGCAGGTAGCATCACTGGGACTCAAAACAGGTCAGCCACTGGCAAGGAAAGTGCCTAGGGCTTCATGCAGTCCTTCTGCGCATAAGCCCAAGTGCCACGTACTGCCCTCGAGCCCTCAGATTTAGCTTCGTAACCACACCAGCGCTCAGGGACACCCCAGGGACATCGTTGCCTCTTGCAGCATTTTGCTGCCGAGTCCCAGGCGTGCTCCCGCTGGGGCAGCGGGCAGCACCGCTGTACAGATGTAAGAGGAGATCTTGTTTCTCTCAACCTGAAACCATTTCCTTTCCCCCACTGCCCTCCCTCCCCTCACCCCCTAATTTGTCCCTGGGGTTTTAATATCTATTTCTCCAAGTGCCACGGGCCAAATTTACTGCTCGCATAACTCCACCGACTTCAATGGAGAAGAGCGTTTAGGGTGCTCCAAGGAGGCGTAAGTAGGAGTGATGTGATGGAATTGAGTAAAGGAAAATATAGTCTGACTGTCAAGAAGAGTTTCCTACCAGCGAAATCTATAGACTGTGGAAGTTTCCCATGGGAACAAGCAGAAACCAAGTTGCTGAAGTCATTTTAAAACAGCACAAGAGAATAGGAAATCAGACCAGTGACTGGCCAAAAGGAAAGGCGAGATGACATAATGCTACTTCTCCTTCTCTAATTTCTGTGGCTGCATTGCTTTGTCCATGGAATTATTTTCATGCAACTGGATTTCTCCTTGTTTTTTCAGCGATGCAACAGTCCTTGAGGCTTCTGAAGAGGTTTCAATTCCCCCACTAAACTCTCTCCTGCATTAAAGCAATACCTGCTACAGCCCCCTTTAGTTCTCCTGTTATTCCTGCTCCTTGCAAACCTCTTCTGGGGTCTTTTCAAGCTTCTTCCCTGATTTACCTGAGTCTTCGGTTCCAGTTCTGTACTTATGTAGCTGTACAAAATGAGTCAGCCTAATTTAGGAATAATGGCAGGGCTCATGCAGGTCATCGCAGAGGCGTGCCGGGCTACGGACACTATCAGACACAGATCTGTAACTTACTGGTAAGCAGGAGAGAGACCAGGGGTGGAAATCTTCGTATCTTCAGGCATCCTTCAGGCAGATTCCTGGTAGATCATCTGCCGGAAGATCATAAAGGCAATTAGCACATGGTGAAACACTGCTTTCCCTCGTGACTTTTGGTTCTGATAACTACTGCCTGCCTATTTCGGGCTCGGTATACAAACCCAGGTCTGCACACGTAGTGGGCATGCCCAGTTACAACCCGGTGGCTTTTTCAATCTCTTGCCCATGGAATGACTTCCTAATGTATTTACGAATGACTTAACATTCGCTCACCATCTCAACATTAGCAACTTACAGCTCTACTGCTAGCAACCTCCTACCTTGCGCAGTTCCCAGATAATTACAGATTAGAACTGGCTAATTTTTATTTTTGTAAAGCTGTCAGAGATCTATGTTTGTTATTATTGTCTCCTAGGTTGCCAGTTGCATAAATACATATGTAAAAACCCCTTTGATCTCTAAGTATAATGACACAGATTTATCAAATGTTTGCCTTTTTCTGTCTCTTTGAAAAGGCTGATTTATGGAGTGCAGTCTCTACCTCCCTTCCTCTCTTGAAATATGAAGTGTTTGTGAGCAGCCAAGGTAATATTTAATATCCTGCCAAGAATCCTTTGCACTTCCTAACAAATGAACTACAACCTAACCAAATGGTTCACATCTGTTTAGCCTCTTCTCCTTTTTAACTAAACAAATTAGCATTAGAATACCTGGGAGCCACACAAAGTCCCTTTCTAGATGACAGAACACAGACAATTATTAGCAAGGGGAGTAACTGTACTGAAAGGAGCAAGCATGGACCTAGCAGATGTTTTCACATCTCCTGTAGTGTCCATGAATGACCCGCACTGCAGCGGACATGCTGCCACGGCCTTTTGAAGTGGGCGAGGGGTCCATTCACAGTCCCCTTCTGAATGAAATTAAAGGCAGCGGCCTCAGCTAGTTAAATGTTTCATTTAAACCGCTTCCAGATAGGTTTTGCTGGGTTATTTTCCCCCCATAAATGGCTAAAATAAAGAGCATCGCCCCACTACTCCCCATGCACGCCAGCTTGGCGATCGCGTCCCGCTCAGGAGGCAACGGGCTGCTCTGGTTTTATTTCTGTTTTCAGCAGTGGGTTCTCAGCCCAAGAGCATCAAACCATCTGGCCTCATTGCCCTTTCTCGCTGTGAAATAAGGTATAACGGGTTATTTGGGTTTTAGGAGAATTGCAAGGCACAAATGAACATCTGCAAAATATATTTTGGATTATTACAGCCTTCTACAGTCTACACATAGGCAATTACAAACTCACACCCCTCCAACCACGCCGGGCCTTTCAAGCACCCCTATTCCCACTGGAGTCTCAAACACCTTTTAATCAGAGGTTCAGGAGCAGGTTTTGGGGCTGAGGTGGGATGGGATGGGGTGAGATGGGCTCTCCGCTGAGTGCTCATTTAATTGGATTCATCGCTCTAGGAGGGAGCCAAACGAAACACACATTTTATTAACACTTAGCTTTTGTTGTAAATGTTTCGAAAAAGAAAACACTCTAAAGCCTCACAGAGATACTGCTGTTAATATATCATCCCAATAACAAGTGATTAAAACCAACAACAGCTGCTACGAAAATGTGGCTTTGTAGCACTGGACCGCATGGGATGCAGCAGGGAAAATCATTATGAACACACCAGCGGGGTGCAATTATAAATAAAAACAGCTCTGTAAAGGCTACAAAAGCAGCAATAATCGGTCCGGTCTGCGGTTCAGTAAGGGCTAAAGACATTTATGGAAGGTGCTATTTATTACCAGAGAAAGAGACACCACTGGATTAAGGGGTGCAACTTCAGGATAAGTCAACAGAGGGAGTTCACTGCCATCACGGCCAAGCAAGACGCAGCCCGCACGTCCCTGTGAGCAGCCCGGATCACTGCATGTCGGTCTGTCCATCCATCCAGCATGGCCTTCCTGCAGTCCCCACTACAAGCAAAGCATACGAAGGGCCAGCGGCACTGGAGCAGGCTCGTTCGCTCCGAGCTGCAGAGTTAGATAGTGTCTCTGGCATGGGGTACGGCTGTAAGGACAGACCCCAGCAAGGCTGAGCCCTGCAGGTACTTCATACAGTTGTGCTTCTTCCAGCGTCATGGCTCCTCATCTCACCCACAGGCAGCTTCTGAACATCCTTGCGGAGCCTTGCAGAAAGCCCAGCGAGGCTGCTCCCGAGCGGGAAAGTGGGATGCAGTGCAAATGCTGTTGCAGATGCCCGGTGACTCCTGAGGATCAGACCTGCCGGGCAGGAGAGCGGCAGCGCAGAGGACAGACCCCTTCCCATCCCCAAATGGAAGCATTTGCCATCTATCGGCAAGTCCTGGAGGCAGTGCCCAGGCTGGCCGAGGTCCCCGGGGCTCCCTCAGGGTGGGGACAGACCCACACCCTGTGCAGTGCTGCGAACGAGGAGCACAGGGGAGAGCCGCTGGCGGGAATGTCTGCCTGCAGATACTTCCACTATGCTCTTCCCACTGCTCATTTTTGAAGCGAGGAGGGTTAATTAGCCTCACTCCTGACATATCGCCAGCTCCTGCCAGTCTTTGTTCCCATTGAAAGCCAAGTGCACCTAAGAAGCAGACAGTGGCCCTAAGCAGTACGCCAGGGGCATCAGACCGGGGAGAGGAGATCTGTATAGTATTCCTCTTTCTGCCGCTGAGTAACTACGTGGCCTTGGGCATCCCACTTCCCCTTGGCATGCCTCGGTTTCCCTTCTGTGCTGGCTGGGAGCGGTTCGGTGCAGGGACGGCCAAGGGGCAGTGTGTCGGTCACCCTGCCCTTCGGCTGCTCTGCAGTGCGAGTATCGGTACAAACCTCCGAGTTCAGCTGATAAACTCAGGCCGTTCCCTTCCCCGGTTTGGACGCCATCCAGCAGCTCCCCTGGAAGCACGGCGGAAATGCCTTAATCACCTCGTTTACATCTCTGTTTCAAGTTTAATTTGATACAGTGCCTCCTCTCCCCGGCCAAAAAAAAAATCCCAAACATCTCCCAGCCTTTCTCAGCAGCACAAATCTTGATCTTTCTTGTTGCTCACAAGACAAAAGATGAGTCCCCCTGCCAGGCTCTCCTTTGCAAACAAGTGTGTTCGACTGCATCTGGGCAGCCAGTTCCTGTGCATCAGGACGTGAGGGTCGGCAGTGGAGCCTGTCCTGCCTGGCTGGAAGCTCTGTCCTCCCCTGGCACCACGGTCTGGTCTCTACCCCATGCCACCCACAGGGATGCCTCTTTCCCTCTTCCCCGTTCTTGCTTTTTGGAGGAGGAAGATGGGCAAGATGTCCTTACTGGTCCCAGTTAGGGACAGTTTGGTCAGTCTTGGAGATTGGAGCCCTTCTGTTTCCAATTGCTCAGGGCAATTCACCAAAGTCAGTGTTTCTGTTTATGGAAAAGACAGCCCAGCTACAGCTGCAGTTTAGACGAATACAAGCAATGTATTTTATAGCACATATTTCTTGAAAAAAATGTATCAAAGGAAAGCTGTAGTTACAATAGAAAGTGTTGAAAAGGGGAGCAGGGGACAGAAAGGACCTTGGCATGCATTTTGGACAGCAAAACCAGGGGGGAAAAAAACCTCAGCCCCAAACTGCCCTGGCCTCTGGGGCCACCCACGCTTCTGAGGCACATGAAAACCTCCCTTCGGGTATCGCACCCTGTCTCGCTCGATGGGCAGGACTGAAGCAGGGCTCCTAGAAAAATGGTAATACAAGTATGAATTTAGGGCAACTTTTCCAGCTCTCACAGGGATGGCCAGGCATCCTCCTTTCTAGGCACCTCTTTTTAGTCCTTGTGCTCCCCTAAAGCACAAGGACTGTGGCAGCAGCTCCCCAGTACGGTCTGTGCCTACCATGTTCAGAGCATCTCTTTGGAGGTGTCAGCAGGAATGCTCGAACAAGCAATTGGGAGCAGGAACCTTTCAGGGACTCGGGGAAACACGTGGTACCTTCCCAGAAGGGATAAACGCACCAACCTGAACCTGTGCAAGCCCGCTGCCAAATCGTCAGTTCTTGCTCCAAGGCCTGGAGGTGCCAGAACTGGTTAGGAGCGGTAGGAAAAACGTCTCTACATTGTGGGAAAACAGCTCGTTTTGCCAACCTTGTTCTGTGAAACAGTTGAACTGTGCCTTTTTGAAACACTGGAAACTAAACCCCAGCCTGAGGCACTGACCCAGGCTGGAAAATCTTCAGCACGAACAGTTAAAGTCTGGAAGCAGAAAAGCAGAGGTGATGGAAAGTGTACAAGGCAGAGCTGATGAGAGATGTTCCTGCCAGCTCTTTTAAACACATGTACTTCTGACAGTGGTCTAAATGGCTTTGGGACACTGTACACATGCTGTGCTCGAAAGACCTCCTTTTCCTTGGGTCAGGGAGAATTTGTCTGCTGGGCCTGACAACGGCCTTTCAGAGGTGTGGGCATCCTTGTGACATGGCAATCCAGACCAACACAAGCTCTAAGAGAGCACAGAAACTGTCTCAGAAACTTCAGTTGAAAGAAGGGTTTGGAAGGCAGCTCCAAAGCTTGCTCAACTTTGTGTTGAAGCCCTAGAAGTCTGTAGCACACTTATTTCAGAGGGGACTAAAGACCATCGATGGAAACCACCCAGCAGGTCACAGCCTGAGGGACTCTCACAGAGGAGGGTCCTCACCAGTAACACTTCTGACCTCACAACTTGGGAGATGATGAACACTGGAACCACACTCTGACTTGTCTTTGGCAGGGCCAAGTGCTGGACACACATCTACCAGGGACAAGCCCTGCCCTGCAGAACTGACCTGCAGAAGAAATAGCAGCACCAAGAGGCAAACAACTGACCCCAGGCCACGCCGCCAGCGCGGGTGGCATCCTGCATCCCACGAGCTCTCGCCGGGGCCGGCTCTTCGCCCAGTTAAGAAATACCATGACTAGAAATGCCATCGGGGACAGTCTGCAACGGAGCTTCTAGTATTACCACCTCCAGCAGAGCTGCTCGGTAGGAAAACAGTGCTGATATTTCTGTTTTAAAAGCAAAGTGTTCTGTAGACAGCCTGTATTTCCAAGGAAGGGGGAATAGCTAATCACCTCTGGAGAGCAACCAGGACAACAAGCTTTCTATCTGTAATGATTATGATTTCTAATACTGTCACTCTGTTTCCATTCCTACTCTCATGGGATTGTTGGAACGAAAAAGGACGTGTGTGTTTTGTGTAAGCCTTGAAATGCCGTGGCCTGGCTGAGTGCGAAACGCTGCTGGGGCCAGGAGAGTGTGAATGTGTTACTCTGCTGGGGCAGATTATATTGGAGATTGATACAGGAAGCGAGAAAAAAAAAAACAGTGGGGGAAACGAGAAGGGAAAGAGCTGTGTGCACAGGGATTGGGTTTCCTCCCTCACGCTGGAACAAAGCGCAGAGCCCCACCAACTGCCAGGCTTGCTGGGACGCCCGTCACGCCAAGGCACCGCAAGCGGGTTCACGCAGGACCCGGGGGCTCCTCGCCAATGCAAGAGCTCGGGACAATTCACAGTCGCATAGCTCAGCTCCCCACGCTGTCCTGCAAGGCAAGCCTTGCGCTGAGATGAAGTGATTTGCTGAAGGTCAGAGCAAAGAAGGGATGCAGGGGGGAGTCAAACCATTAGCTATTGCTCTCTTTACAGGGCCACATAGAGTAATGGGGAGGGGATTGACAAAAACATGAGCTGTTTACTTGTCCAGCAAGGCAAAATATCATCATCCCTATTTTACAGATGGAGTGCATTTCTTAAACAGAGGTCTGGAAAGAATGAAGATTCCTTGAGCCTTAGGGCTACTGTTTTATCTGCAAAACCACGCAAAAGGTTTAAAGCCCAAACAGACTAAAACCAGCTTCATCCTCTTGAGTCACTGCCACTGATTCCTCTGTGAGCTTCGGTACAGGCTTCTGGTGGTGCACAGTTGCCTGCTGTAACAGCAACGCCTAGATGGGACCCTCTCAGCTCCCTGCTGACCCAGGGGATGGAGGGACATGGCACATTGCTGCTATTTTTTTCACTACCACAAAACCAGCAGGTATTCTCCAGGAGGACCAATTCACAGGGAGATCCTGAGTAACCAGGAGAACAGGATGACAAACAACCTATAATCAAGTTCTCCAAATGGGACAAGGAAAAAAACATTGCAATTCTACGTAGGAACCACCGTTTCAGATTCAAGCAGCTGTACAAAGCCTGATGCTTGCACAGCCCAGGATTGAGATGCAGGAAGCCCAAGTTTAACTACAAGCACTGCCCCAGCTGTGCAAAGTGATCACAGCAAGACACTCTCATGCACCTCACCTGCCTCTTTTCCTGAAGAATTTAGGCAGCAATACTGGAAGTGCTGGAGTGGAGATGGCGACGTTAATCCTCCATGTAGGGTCAAAGGGACCACAAACACCTTTGGATGAGGGCAGACAGTTCAGTATTTTTTTTCATTTCCATAGTGGCACCAGGAATATTGAAAAGGACACCTGAGAGCACCTACTGTACTCTGTCTGTAATCTGTCTGTAACCAAGATTTCAGTTTGGCAATATTTTTATTTTCAAAGCACATGCAACAGCAAAAATTCCTAAAGGCAGTACAGTGACAGTAGATGACTTCATCCATACCTGACACTCGGTCATTTAGGAGCACAGCAGAGAACACCTTCGAGGTGAAAACATCTTTTTTTTTTAAAATAAGGTATTTCTTACCTTTAAATCCCAGATCTACTCATTCTAAAACTATGCTCTCTCTCCAGGCCAGACCAACTGGGCGTGGAGATGTTGGTGCAACTCTGTGACCTGCATTTTGCAGACACTCGGTGATGATTATAAAGCTCCTGTCTGGCCCTAAAACCCGTGAATGTTACACATTTTGGCCCAAGAAATGAAGATGACTGCTCTTCAAAACTGAACCACAGGCATCTCCTTGGGACCTTTAATCAAAACAGAGTTTGTTAGGACAGCACCCCATACTTGCAGGCCATCCTGAAGCCTGGCTCTATAATGACTTAGGAGAAAACCACAGCCCTCCTGCTTCAGCACCACTTTCTGCCTCTGAGAGCAAAATCTGTGGGTTTTGTGAGCCATCTGCTCTTTTCAGGTTCCTCTCCCAGCTAGGGGTTGACCAAATTCTTTGGTTTTGCACAAACCTTTTCCACTCACACGCAACTCAGTTTCACTGTGCTTTTTGCACAATAAACCAGTATTTCGCAAGCTGTCCTTGCTCTTGCAGTGATCAAGGAGAATACTGTTGCTGCGAGAAATACCACAAAACTATCAAACACCTTTGCAATTAACTGAACTGTACCAGAGTTTCAATCATAAGTGAATTGTTTAAAACAGATTTTGAGCATTCATCTTTTTGTACAGTACGCACTTTATTGCAGAGAAGACTGGATGCATTTTTAAAACAAATTCAGGAGTTGCAGAGTTTCCAGACATTCCTACGAAGTGTTGCCCACAGTAACTCGAGTACAACGGAGTCCGTCAGACAAACAGTAAGAGGGAACTCAATCCTGTCATCTGCAATCACTTGAGAGAGTCAGAAAAATCTTGCAACTGATTATTTAAGACCATGTAAAACAGGTGGCTCTGCTCCTGCGAGCACCTCCGCCAGCAGAACAGAGGTTAACCGTGTCACTCCTGATTTACACCAGTGTAACTCAGACCAGAAGCTGGGCTTGTATCATGAAAGCAGCCAGTGAAGATTTCATGTCAGCGTGATACGCACATGGTGGCAGATTTGTGACGTTTCCTGAAGGGCTTTATTCGGGATCAGATTAGAGACA
Organism: Morus bassanus; assembly: GCA_031468815.1. NCBI lineage: Eukaryota > Metazoa > Chordata > Aves > Suliformes > Sulidae > Morus > Morus bassanus. The sequence goes on along the minus strand of CM062577.1, from coordinate 11,408,150 downwards.
GTCTCCCATTTCAGGTATTACTGTATCTTTGGATCGATGCACAACTGTGCTGCCCAGTCCCTCTCCACATGGGAAAGAAATCTTGGCATGAAAACGCATCAAGTCGTAACAGGCACTAACTACCACAATAAAATATAACACAGTCTTTGTCTACCTTGGATGCTGCTGCGTTTGGAAGCATCCCAGTGGGTCACAGCCAGCCCAAGGTAGGCTAAGGGTTAGCCACAGCCCTGTGGTGGGATCACAAGCATGTTAGACTGTGGCTAGAAATGTTCTTCAGCGTATCAGTTAACAAAGATAATGCATTCTCCTAGTGACCCCATCCACAATAATTGCTTCTGAGAGACACAGGCTGCAATTTGAACATTATAATATTAGACAAAAACCCCCAACTTTTTTTCTGTAAAATGTGTTTCCTTACCAATTACATAACCCAAGTGAGGCCTTCTTTCTGAGCCACCATGGCGTGATATTAAATACTACTCAAACTCTTGATGCAAGTCCAGAGCTCGTCCGAGGACACTGAGACAGAATGGACTGGCACAAGCCACATTAGCATTGAAAAGCCTTAAAACTACCAGACTCTCAGATCTGGTTCTCACCTCCTACAGCTTTTCAAAGGTTCACTGACATAAACAGTAATGGCAATTTTTACCAGCTGAGGATGTGACACACAGGGCTCAAACTCTAATGACATAAAACTACACAGGAGTCAGAAATTCCCCGTGATGGATGTACAGCAGAATGGCTCAGACTGTGTTCAAGGATATATGCTACAGAAGAGCTGTTCATCTGGAGGTTGTTTTGTGTTTAAATGCTGATGTGTGGTGTGCTGAAAGACAGTTTTCTTTACTCCTTTAGCATTGTGCCACTGTATGAAAGCTAAAAATCTACTGGGGTGAATGGGAACCTTGAGAAAAGGAACTGATTGAAAAAAGCCTCAGAAACCGAAGGCTTCTGTGTAATATCAGAGTAGTGATGGCACAGATCAAGACAAGAAGAGTTCACCCAACCCACCACGTGCCTCAAAGCTTAATTTGGAAAGGATGCTTGGGGAGCAGGGGTGATAAATCATTCATCTGTCGCTTCCTGACAGCTTCGCCAAGGCTACCAGTGCTGGCGGTTAGTAAGTGTGCGCATGTGACTTGCTAACTGAAAACCTATCCACAAGATAAGAGAGCACGACTCATGGAGACTTTGGAAGGCCATCTCAAAGTGATGTGCTGCTGGCATAGGCTAAATTTTAATCCATGGTGAGTGAGTAAGCCTGAGGCCCATGAATGCTTTAAGCTCTCACATCTATTCCCTTTCAGAAGAAAACAGAAAATTATCACATGAAGTGGTCGCTAGGCACAAATGATTCGTCTTCAAACAAATCCCCACAGGTTTCCCCCTTGTAATTACTAAAATATACTACCTGATGTGTCACGAGGACAAGTAATTGACATTTAAGGCAATCTAATTTCCATAGCCCTCCCATGATTTCCACCGAGCAGATCGCCTTTGTCTTCCTTCTCTAGGAACGATTTCTTGCACGTGAACATGACAAGCAGCAGCATTGGCAAATGCCACAGACTGCAGAAGAAGAGCTTCCTGGAGCTGCTGCGGTCTGCATCCCTGTAGAACCGAAAGCCGAGGTAGGAGATGTAGAGGTTAATAGGGAGTGAAATGACGGGGAAAGTCCATGTGGTGATGTCGAGAACAGGAGCCACCGTTGAGAGTCCGATTAAGGCCAAGCAGTGACGCAGAGCCACCCGCCTGCACAGCCCTGGGTGGGTGACGGACATCATGCAGTATCCTCCTCGGGAGTAATCTTCCCGCAGACCCCAGCTCAGGGCGTTGAAGTGAGGGAACTGCCAGGAATAGAGGATTCCTCCCAACAGTAATGCACCTGCAGTGGAAGAGAGAGGAGGAAACACGCATTAGACGGCCACTGCAAGAAGTGCTATGTAAAGACCTCTGCAGATTCGGGCTGTATTTGCAAAAGAGCAGCGCTATGAACCTGTTAGACCACACTGTGCAGAAGACAAGGCATGCTCTGTAACAAGAGGCATGCACTGTTTTTAATGGCATTTACATAGGGTTGTGCACGGTGGTTCTTTTGTTTTTGGAGCACTTAACTTGAAAAGCATTTCAACAAGTCACTTCCTCCTAACGAACCATCACTAATTGGTTTCTGCACCAATTCAGTCTCTACCTGAGGGAAGATTGATGGAAATGAAGCAAAGTTGGGCAAAAGTCTGTTTTCCTGGTAGCCTCTAGTTTCCACTCCCGGGTTCCTGAGTTGGTGCGTCCAGAACAGAGTCTCACATTGACCAGAAACAGGGAGCCCTGCTCAATGACAGCAGAAAAGGAGGATAGGCTGCTTCCTCCTGAGAACCGGGAAAATACCAGCACGCTGGTAGCCTGCGGCATGGCTGAGCTTTCTGTTTGCCCATTGCCTGAAGAGAGGGAATTGCTGATGGCACAGGAGCACCTTGATCACGGACCTCGGGCAGGCGGCAGAACTGGCAGAAGCTGCTAATGAGGTGACAGAAGATGCAGAACATTTTACTCCTTCCAACCAATTATAGGAACTTCTAAGTAGTTTGATCAAGTAACTCTATTGCCACCAATTAGCTATTTTTACATTTAAAAAGGAGCTATAGAAGCACCACATTTTTCACAGCTATCCTTGGGACATGGTACAGGGCTTATCGAGGCAGAAGCGGCTTATATGCTGATTTCAGTGAGCTTTAAGGAGGCCCTCAGACTAAACTCCCTTCATTAATTTTGTCTGAAGACACAAAAAATCCCCCAAGGCTGTTGCACATTATGAGCATTCCTGGATTTTCCTTTTGTTTCCCCAGCTCCCAAACACTCTTCTCCCGCATTAACACTTTCTTTGCATCTCCCTGCCTCTATGAGCTCATTCTCTACAGAAACTACTTTGCAGTTGGAGCCATGAGCCTATCATTTACTTAATGACTTGATAGAAACAGAAACAGCAACACTTACCTGCACACAGGTTAATGCATTTAAATTCTTTCCCAAACACTCACTTCTTTCCCAGCGACTGCTTGGGCTCTAACAAAGACCAAGTCACGGTCTCCTTTGAACTGCTTCATGTCTTCTCTCCATCTGTTCTGGCTGTATGTTCCTTGGGGCTGTGCACGTCTAGTTCTTGTCTTAAACAGCACACCTTACACTGGTGTTGTCATGCAAATAATAATAATCTAAGTTTGCAAAAGAGCCTTTATTTTGCCCTACCTTATCAACCAGTGAAGGAACAGCCCATTAGACTTAATGCGGTTTCCAGTTGCTTATAAGATCCAGTAGTGGTATAAAAGACCTGTCTCATCACTTTTTAAAATGAGTAACAAATACTCCATTAGGTCAGCACATGCCTCTGAAAGTTGATTACATTAGGGATGGAGATAGATGCTCATATATTGGGCATGAACCTTTCAGAACAACATTGCCTGCTACAAATTACAGGTGATTTCCTGGACCATGGCCCAAAACTTTTTCAAATCTGCCATTCAATCCTTCTAAAGTCAACTTTCAGGGTATGGATGCTTAGCCCCTTCTCTAAATTGGAACCTTTTAAGATGGTTCAAAATGGTGCACCCCAAAATTACAGTTAATTTCAGAAAATCATGGCAACAAAAGTAATTTTGACACTAACAAAATAGGGTTTGATTCAGTTCTGCTGACACCCAAGGGAGTGGCTCTACTGAAATAAAATGAAATAAAACTTAATCAAGGAGCAGTACTCCCTACACTGGGAGAAACAATGGGGAAAATGTTCTTGTAATATGTCATTCTTTAGTTTTTTCCTGTTCTTGTAAAACATATTACCAGAGGGCAAGATCCTGAATTTGATAAACTTGAGAGAAATATTTTTCAAGTTTCACATCTGAAGTGCTTTCTCAAAACTTAGGGAAAGGTAAGCTACAATTATCCATCAGCTAAGGAGACTTAAGTAGATGGAGCCGGGGTCAGGATTCAGAGGCAAAGGCTGTCCCTGCTTCCCATGGCTATGGACCAGCCAGCTTTTCATCTGGCATGTGCTGCGTCCCTGCGTTTCAGCTGTAACACGGGCTTTGCTTATTCAATTGTTCAAACGTTGTGTTCAGCCAAGCTCAAAACACACCCTAAACCTCAAACACACAAAAACCTTTAACAGTTCTCTAACTATAACACCATTAAAGAAAAAAAAAAAAGGCATCTGGAGAAACTTTTAAACACAAGCAGACCAACTAAACTACTTGAGGCTGGATTCCCATTTACAAAGCTCTGGTTTTTACATGCAAGCCTTTGGAATTTAATTACTTTGATTACATTACAACCATTGAGATAATTGATATTTTACAGAGAAGCTGAACAGTAAAACAATTTAATAGCCCATTATGAGGATTTTAACTGACCCGATCTTTTTGTTAGTTTCCCATGTGCTTTGGACATCCTGTAATTTCTTTTGCCCAGGCTGAGATTGTCAGGTTGTCAGAGATTTTTAAGTGTCACGTAAGACTGATGACTTGCAAAGCACAGCACATGGTACAGTACAATTCAGCATCAAATGAGCCCACAGTAGGAATCCTGTCAAACCCAGAGCAGACACTGTAATACTCATTAATTACTAGATGAATGTTAACTGTGTCATAATTAGGTCAGCAGTGTTGTTAAGCAATATTACAGTGAGACTAACTCTGGAGACTAACCTGGTTCAAAATAGTGCAGAGTCTACTCTGCTGTTTCTGTGCAGTTCCCAACAGTTTGGGAACTCAGTTTAATCAATGCAAATCCCCTTTTTCTCTATGGAGTTTATAATTAAGCAAAGACCAGACGAGGCTGTTCACAACTGTAAGACATGGAGATGGCACAGAGTTTGCAAAGGCAAAGCTGGCCTTCGGAGCAGAGCCACCGCACTTGCTTTGGCAATGGGAGACAGCCAGCGCCCAGGGACACCGCAGCCCTTGGGGTCCTTGGCTCCTCCACAGCACATGGAAAACCTGAGTACAGGCAGACCGACAGAAATTTGTATTAGAACTCTCAGCTTTTCTGCAACTGTTTATGAATTGCCTGACCACAAGTACCCAGCTCGTGGATATCCCAAACTCTTTGGCCTTTTTGGCCCAATTTTTAATAGCTGCAAGTTTAGTCCATTTATGACCACTTCCAAACTCTTCACTTCTCCAAGTGTGAGAACCTGAGACAGCTGTAAGCAGACACTTAGAAATCCTGATAACTTGGCAGATGAGTCCTGTTTGATTTCGGAAAACAACAAAGTCTATTTAGGCAAACAGGACCCAGGTCTCGAGTATTACAGAATCACAGAATGATAGGGGTTGGAAGGGACCTCTGGAGATCATCTCATCCAACCCCCCTGCTTGAGCAGGTACACCCAGAGAAGGGGGCATGGAACCACGTCCAGGCGGGTTTTGAATGTTTCCAGAGAAGGAGACTCCACAACCTCTCTGGGCAGCCTGTTCCACCGCTCTGTCACTCTCAAAGCAAAGAAGTTTTTCCTCATATTCAGGTGGAACTTCCTGTGTTCCAGTTTTTGCCCATTGCCCCATGTCCATTCTTACACTCTTGTGTACAAAATCGGCACAAAATGTTTTCTTGTTGAGTTCCTACTGTTTAATTACTTTGTACTAGCTTAAATCATCTCAAAAGTTACAGGATTGCAGAGAACCAGGTAGGTTCCACACAGTTAAAGATAAATAACAGGTTTTACTGTTCATCACAAATTTTAAGGTTAAGCTATTATTTCTGTTCTTAAATTATTTTAGAAGTATTTAAATAGTAATATATCTTCTTTTTAATAAACAAGAACAAGCTGAGATTTTTATTTTATTTTAATATCTAAGATAAAACCAAAATGTCAACTGGCATTGAAGAAGGTAGAAAATTATTCTTTCTTTCTGTAAATATATTTTTATCTAGTGAAATACTGAAGCTTTATAAATTGCACTTTTCCTAAAACAAACAAGACACTAAATTCCACAGTCATTTGGAAACTGCTCAGCAAGACATTTTAAGGTTCAACAAATTTGGGTAAGACTTGGAAATAATTGTGAGATGAGACTTTCAAAAGCAACTAGTGATTCTGGGCTTGCAAACCACAGTTGCTGATAGTCTAATTTTCAGAATTACGAGAACAAAAAGCATCCCCCTCTGAAGTTATGTTCTTCACGGTGTCTAGAGGGCCATGACGTACCTCTAAACTTTGATTAAAATTTCACGCTTTATTCCTTTTAAAGCAATTTATGATAAACTCATTTGCTGCATGGCCCAAATCCCAGGCAAGGGAGCAACGGTAGCGCCTGAGCCCATGGAGTCCCTGGCTAAGAAGAGCATCTAAGAGCAAGAAACTGGAAGATGGTTTTTAGGGTTTAAGCCCTTGCAGGGTATGAACTCTGACCACTGGCTAACACATGGAGAGCAGAGCAATCATGTAGCACAGCTTCTCATCCTGTCCACCCTGGGCTTGCGCTGGGATCAGTGATCCAGGGACTCCCTAGTGCGAGTCCCTCAAACTGCTCATGCCCTGTAAGTCTCTACATCACCTACACAAGAAAGAGTGGGCACATTCAGCCACTGAGCTAACAGTGCCAACAGAAATCATGCTGGTAGCATCATTCTGAGCAAACCGTCTCATTCACATAAAACAACCTGAGGACTGCAAACCTATTTCTCATCTGCTAAAAGGCAGGAGTATTGTTTGGATCTGGCTCGACTGTCTCATGCTGAGGATGCCACTCTCTTAAGCACCGATTTGAAATATGCCTCTTTCATGCTGGCAATACGTTTCATCATCAAAGAGCTTTATACATTGCACAGCTGGCACATGGAGCAGTAGCAATGATTTCACCCACTGCTGAATTATTTCAGCTGTCTGCCTTAAACAAGGCACAATAGTTTGGGATGATCCAATTGAAACTCTCAAAAAAATTTCTGAAGGCAAGTTCTTCCAGGGCAGAAAAGGACTTGAGCTACAAGAGGGCACAGGCTGGAGCACAGCGTGTGTTGGTGGGAGCACCAGCCTCTGGAGCAGGGCCAGCTGGAGTCCAACCAGCCCAGGCAGGCAGATAAACGTGGGCCTGCCTGCACAAGTTGAGGCAACATGTCCAAGGTTATCTACAGAGTCTGCTGTATCAACATTGTGTTCCTGAAAACACAGTGGAGATGAACAACTTATTCTTTCTACTTACCGTTCTCATTGTTCTTTAGACAACACACAGTGCCGTCCCTCTAGTGTTCTGCAAACCTCTGGTATCACTTTCAAGCTCTCCACAGGACAAACACCTATTTACTTAATAACACAAAAAAGAACAAGGAAGGGGGAGCTGATCTATAGCATCAGTTCAAGATCAGGCTTGCTCCTTCTGTCTTTGCTTTGGTGCTGCATACGTATAACTGGGAAGTGGCCAACCGGGCATTAAAATAAACACGGAATGGTTAAAATATCAGCTCCAAAACAGATGTTGAAATCTTACTGCATTTCCCAAAGCTGGTGTTTACTGCCTTGGCAACCTAAGAATGCTGTTTTGCTTAAAGCACAATTTTAGTAATTCTTCTGCCTTAAATAATGTGAAGGAATTTTAAAATTATTTCCAGACCTTGGGAGCTCCCTGACTTATTAGAGGAAAGCACCGGCCTTTTGTCTCTAGGAAACTGGTATGAGTTTGGCTGCTGTCAGGAGGGGAAGGCTTTGGTAGTCTAAGCTCAGCCTTTTAATGGATCGTAGTCAGGAAACAACCACACACCGTTTTACTTGATAGCACACAACTGGCTCTCCTCCCTTAAAAGATGTTGAACAAATTACTCCTCTTTAATCCAGACAAGGTAGATTAGAGCTCAGAGACTTGACTTGGTCCAGCTGTATCCACCTGCTTGTTGTGAGCAACCATGCTGCCTCAGACCGCATTTTTTACCTTTTCTACAGGAAATTTAACATAACCAGTCCAAAACTCTTTACTGTGGTCCTGCATGATTTTTACAGGATGTTATGCTCACAGGAAACATACTGGATACATCCCCAAAGCTTTTATTTTCTATCTTTTCTTTTGTGCTCATTCACAACTAGTTTAACATGGTAGTCTTCCTTGGAGATTTCTAACTATGCAGCAATTATGGGGGTAAAGAAGGATTTTGAATTCTCGTCAAAGCCTTGTTGCCCATTGCAGATTCAATGTAATATTAAACACCCAAAGGATTATCTGGGGAGTTGGTACAAATATTCAGAGTGGTTTGGAGAGGCACATCCATAACATAGCTGTAGCATCCTCGTATGTCAGGATTGGTTTATTAAGCTGGCGGTGGCATTTTCTGTATGTGAAGGAGAGTTGGAAGATGCAATAATTACTGCCTTTCCTTCAGCTTGTTTTGGTGATTGAAAATGACTATTAGAGGTAAATCAATTGGCCTCTGATTACAAGTGCTTAAGATACTGCCCTGATACAATCACTCTTAAGGAAAAATGTTACCACCTATTTAATTTTTCCCATTGCCTTTGGAAGTAGAAAAGAGATTAGCTCTACAAAATTTACATCTGAATTTCTGGTTATGAAGCCTTCTCAAACACGAAGGGAAATCTGGGAATTATCTAGTCATGAACCTTAACCAGACTGATACAATTCCCCTCTATTTTACCACTCCAGCATTTCCTATATTAGCACCACAGCAAGAAAAACAACCAGCACTTCTGCTTCCACTGGAAAACAAAAGCAGATGCTACTGCTTGTGTCGGATGCCACGTGAGCGGCTAAGCAGCCTTGAGAAGGAAAAAAGGAAAAGTATCGCTTCTAAAGCTTTGCACAAGGTCTCTGGGCTGCAAACAATGGTCCTGGCTGTCAGTGTGGGCACGCACAGCCCCTCGCAGGGCCCTAATTGTGCGCCTTCAAGGTTACACAGTCATGTAAACGAAGGGTGAGGAGGAAAACACTGGAAAACTCAAAAGCTTCATGGTCATGGGTTTCAATAGCTGTTTCTTTTGAAGGGTGGTACAAAAGGCTTGTGGAACAGGAGTGTCTCGGGCTGCGATAGACTTCTCTGCTGCAGCACATAAAGGGAAGGGGATGTTGGCCATGTGTACAGCTTGTCTGCAAAACAAAAGGACGATCCTCAGTGTCCACCACAAATGGGAAATGAAGTTGGCAGTGGGGTTTTTCACATCGAGGGAGCGTTCCTGGCCACTGCCTTTAACAGGAGGAAACCAGACGTCCTCAGGTACGCTCGCCATGTGGAGAAAAGCTGCATGCAATTGGATACACGCAGGCATGTACACTTTTTGTATGACACACAACAGGTTATTACAGCCGAAAGCCTCAGAGGGAAACACCTTTCATTATACAGGCAAGGTTGAGAAAAACAACAACGCCGTACATAATTCGTCTTAGCTAACCCCAGTAACAGATGCCGTAAAAAAAGCAAGCCTGTTGGGTAAGATGAAAATACGGTCTTTGCTCAGACCATTCGTTATGTGCAAATATGTTTAGGAAGTATTTGTCAAAGGACCAGACTCAGCAGAGGATTGCAAACCTGCAGAGCCATGCAGCGGCTCCTCATTAACCGCCTCTTCCAGGCTCCCGCTGGGGCTCCCATGTAGCCCAGGGGTGGGAGTCCCTCCTGCAGACCCCCCCGTCGTGCTTCTCCTGCGGGTGTTGTGTCACACACCCGGGGCATGGGGGCTGCTGCACAGCCCCATCTCCTCCAAGTGCCCCAACAGCCATGCATGGGGCAGAGAACCGGGTAAGGGGCACGCTGCCTGTGAATTCATGGGGTCAGTCCCCCAGGTGCCCCAGCGGTGGAACTGCCACTTCTTTTGTCTCTTGTGAAGATGGAAAGGGGGAAGAAAATAGCCTACTGGCTTTTGTCCTAAATTCAGACCAGCTGCTTACTAGTATTGTCCCTCTGCCTCGGTTTTTACAGTTTTCACCCCGACAAAGCAGACTCCTGGGCCCCCAGCTTCCAATTCTCATATGTCAGTGGCATGAATATCTCTGTTTCCTCTGGAACAGATCACAAATTCTACTGTCTTTCATCTGAGAAGTGAAACCCCGAAAAGCTGAGTTTACTAGAGGGGGTTTATAGCCGGAGTCTCCTCTGGTCCTGCAGCAGGACAGCAGAGCTGCCCTGCTCCCACGGCGGCTGGCTCCCAGAGCTGCTCGCACATCAAGGGGCTTTAAAAGCTCAAAGTGCTTAACTGGAAGGGACACAAAGATCTCCAAGCTTATTTTGCATGCAATTAAGCTGTTGCTTTGCTCTCCCTCCTCCTCGCAGACAAGTGCTACACCAGGGAAGGTATGAGAGACTCCAGGCACTGACAGGTTGGGCGCAGCCCCCCCCCTCCCCTATTCTCTTTTTTTTGTCACTGAAACCATCCATCTGCCAAATGTCACTAGCTGATAAGAACTGCCCATTTTTAAATCCCCATTTGTAAATAGATGTTGGCTGACATAATTAATGTCTACCATACAACACAATTTGAATTACAAAGTAAAGGCAATTTAAAAATCAGCTTCCACATGATTACAATTGATACTCAGTCTATAAATTCCATAGCCCCAGGAATTATTTAAATTTCAGAAAATTAATGAAAATCAGTACAAGATGTCCTTCAGGAAAGCGAGACCAGAAGTGGAGCATCTGAGATAAACTAAATAGTCTCTTGAGATAAACATTCTTTGGTGCAGTAATACCTATGGCTCCAGGCCACCATGGGTCTGTAATGTCTGCTATACTGTCAGGGCTGTTATCTGCTATGCCACTGCCACCTACTCAGAATAAATCCCCTTAACTGATAAGCACATTATGTTGAGGACCCCTGCTTGTCACTTCCATCTAACTGGGTGGTTTATATGAACGCCGTGGGACTGAATTGCTCCACTCTAAGACACCCATACTGCTTGCCGGCTGGGATCAAGCCTTCAGTGCATAAGCACAGGAAGGTCGGTGGAAGAAGGGCAAAATGTATAAGGCAAAATACGGGCTATGGCCCTTGAAAACGTTCACCCTAGATTCAGTTTTTCTGCTAACTAGAAATAACAAGTTTAAATGGACAGCAAACATTTTTAACAAGCAAGCTGCAGCATTAGTCTGAGGAGAAAGACCAGCAACACAAGAGTGATTTAAAGCATGTATATGCTGTGTCTCTTGCATGCCAAAATAAATAGCTCTGTTACTTCCTAAAGATGTCTGTACACACGCTCAAGAGCCGCATGGCACAGCCAGGAGCTCTCCTGCATGTGGATCCTGCACAGGAGGAGGATCCGGCACAGAACAGGACCCTCTGCAGACCTTTGCCTCTTTTCCTGTCTTTATGCTATCACTTAAGGCTTTAAGTGAATTTAATTCTTTTTCCTGCTAGTCCTTCCTTTGTAAAATCAGGAGAAATAATTTGAGGGTGTCTAGATTTACTAGAAAAACAAATCTCTTTGGAAATAAATAGTACCGCAAAGGAGCAATGAAATCTGCTTTCAAGGAAGCAAACGTGTTACTGCAAATCACAGGCTGGCAATTAAGTTCTGCATAAATACACCAGATATGTGGTAGTGATATCCACGTGATAAATTACATTTATCACGCACCTTTGACCATCTCACCTGCACTCGGCTCCCCCAGCGAGGAAATGTTAACATTCCCAATCTTTCATCAGGTTCAAACAGCTGCCATTAAAAAAACACAAAACCCCCAAACCCACAACAAGGAATTCTGCATCTTCCCAGAGATAACCTTATCTTTTGCTTTTGAAATGTGAGGTTTTCCCTAAATTACATTGGCAAAAAATCTAGGGTCGGGGGCAGGATGTTCAATCAGGCTTAAGAGCATATAATTAAAGTTACCTATCAGGGGCAGAAATGGGAGCAAGCATCACTGGGAATCACTGTAAGATCTGCAAAAGATGTATAGTTTAAGAAATACCAGCAACTGTTTTGCATCACTGGAAATATAAGGGTCCCAGATTCTTATCTGCAAATATGCGGCATTTGTTTCTTGTGCCTCAAACAGCCAAGGTATTGATCTTTGAAATAAGAAAGCTATAAACAAGATGAGAATAAATTAAAACAAGGCTGCTCCAATCTGAGACACTTTGTTATTATCTCTGGAATCGGAAACTAGGAATCGTCTCCAACTCTCTCAAACAACCAAGAGCATCTTGCAGCACTAGCTATGAACCCCGCCGGTGCTGGTACTGAACTCCTGACATTACAGAAGAGCACAGACACGGCTCTCCTAGGGTACCACGCAGTACGGTGTAACACTTGGTTACACCCCTAAAATGGTAATGAAAGGTCTACACTTAAATACTGTTTTCCCTACAACCAGCAACATGTACAACAATGTGGCTGCTGTGAGAATATTACAGGGAGAGAAAATTCACAGGAAAATGTAAACTCAAAAAACCACCAGTTAAATGGTGAGAACCTTCCTTCTCATTAGTTTTCTAACTCCCTTCCTTCACATTCCTCTTTGTTATTGAGTGGAATGATTTTTTTTTTTTTTAAACGAGGTGCAAATGCATTTTCACACCTCTACGGAAAACTAGGTTAAGTCTCCAAGCTAATTACACATTATGAATGAGTTCAACAACTGTGGGTAGGCTGGTTAGAGAAGGGATGCAGGTCTGCACGTCTGTATGTATGCACGCAGATGCACGCTTGTACTCTGCGCAAGTCTGATGCTGCCAGATGCTGAACTCTCTTCTCCTTTGCAATAGCAGAATGCTTAACACTGAAAAACATAGGTCACAATGCAGTCCTTTTCTTCTATTTATCTCTTTTCTAAGTTGGTTTTTTTTTGGTGTTCTGTTTTTTGTTTGTTTGTTTTTGTTTTTAATACTGAAATGCACTTAAATATTACATTCAGGTCACCATTTTCAGGACTCCCCCAGGTGTGCTTCATTACAAAGACCAGTATCAGCTCAATAACATTTCTTTCTCTATTTAACAAGCTGCCTGGCCTCACTGACACAGACTGGGAGGTGACTGTAGAAAGTTTTAGCTGCCCAGAACAAACAGTACATTATCAGGTTATGCACCAGTGCAGATCATCATGTTCTGGCAAAGTCTGCTCAGGTGGTTTAAGTTATCACCTTCCACTGATGGCATCATTGCCAGAGATTATCTCCTCCACAGCAGAGCTGGCAGAGGGCCTTGTAACCACATTTCAGTTTCAAATTAGAGAGGAAGAGCTCACTTGGGACAAAGATGGTGCTCCCTGCTGCCTGCTCTGCCTGCCTGCCTGCCGTACAGGGACAGCTTAGCTCTTTGTGAAATAGGTCTACAAAGAGCAAGTTATAACTTGACAAATTAAAGATAATGAAAATCAGTGCCAGTTTACTTTAATGTGCTGGGCTCTAACTGCAGCAGTTTAGCTGCCATTTTAAAACCAGGGGGGGAAATCTGAACCGTGATAGCCTCTACAGAAAGGGCTTTTGGTGAGCCAGGGCTCTTCACTCTAGCTCCTCCAGGCTGGACTTTGCAGGCGAAGCATGGGCACATGAGAGTCATCTTCTAGCATCAACTCTGCAGAGATGCCAAAACCAATGCAGAAATCTCTATAAACAACGTAAGATCCAAGGTCTAAGCAACTGCAGCCAGAATGATACAGTCTTTAAAAATATACATTTTGTGTGTTTAATTCTTTCTCTTCTCTTTAGAAATACAGAGCTTTTAATGATGTCTGTTATGCACTCCCTAACATGAGGCGCTATACTTACACATACGTATCATTTATAGGTCTAAATGTTAAAAAAAACTTTCCGAGAAGTAAATGTTTGTATAGAATTAGCACATGATTGAAAAAAAAAACCCACAAAACCCTTCATCCTAGATCTGGATTAGATCTGTATCAGAACATGCGTACACAAAGCCAATTCAGACTGATTTTTACAGGAAGTGCGTAGCATAAATGAAGAACAGCATGCTATGGATTTTGCACAGATTCTGATAATTTCTGGTTAAAAGCCTTGTTGTTGAAAGTATTATTCAAGCCTTAAATATGCCACACTGTGGGATGAGTGTGCGCTAAGAAAATTCTTAACAGACCTGTTAATTGAACTTCATGAGTTTCTTCAGAATATAACTATGTGGAGCCACTTTGATTCTTAAGTTTCTAGCTGGCAGGAAAAACAAGCCCTAATTGTGTCAGAGTTTAGCTGCTGAAGAGATCAGTGTTTTATGAGGGATATAAAAATGGTTCACAGTTACTAAAATAGAAATCTTCGTTTGCTTTTCAAGGAGGGGGGGAAGGAACATTTATAACCTAGAGTTTAGAAGTGGGCAATTAAGAAATACACCAATAAATTAATCTTCCCAGGATATTTTCTGGCTCATGGAAAGACAGTAATAAACACATCTGGGAATTTTCCAGCTGAAAGCTCCGGACTTGTAAGTTGGATCTTATGGTTTTAATCCTGAAATTACATAACATTTTCTTCCATGTGAACTCCAAAGACACTATTTTCCTTCTAGATTTTTTTTTAAGATGGCCTAAACACATATTCAATAGGACATGGTCTTTTATCAGCTCATGTTTGCCCTTGAAATGCCCCAGTAAAGAAAATGATACAATCATGTCTACCTCTTCAGTCCTTATGGTACCACAGTTTAACAGACTTTGGCATTGCAAACAGCAGAATATATCTGCTATCAAAGCACTACCAGGTCAACAAGCATAAAGAATGAGGTTTACTACCTTTTGAGTGGGTCTTTTTAGCTATTCCAAAGGCAATGCTGACGACCACTCACCCAGATGCAAGGGTTTTATACTCACCAGCATCAAGACTACCAGTAGCTGCAGTCCAGCCCATGACAGGGGGAATGGCACCGACGACAGCTCCCACCCACGTGTTGGCAATGCTCATTCTCTTCATGGGTGTGTAACAACACGTGTACAAGAAAATGTTGAAGGCTCCCAGGGCCCCGGTGAGAGGATTTACTCCCAGCGTCAGCAGGGCAATGCCCGGGACTCCACAGGAGGCCGCAAAACAGACGGCGAGCAGGGGGCTGCAGGCAGAGAGCAGGAGAGATACACTGAGCAAAAGAGTCTGTCTTAAAGAATGACTGCTGCCCCTCTTCCTTGTGCCTCCTCCCGAATATTAAGATTGGAATTTTTTTTTTTTTACCTTGCCCAGCCCAAATTTTCCCATTTGACTCCCCATCCTAAGGGAAGTCTTTCTAAAAAGTTAAGGCTATCTTGCTGTAGGTTTTCCACGATAGGTGGTTCTTATTCTTGTGATCACTGTGTTAACCAAATAAATTCAACCTATGCAGGTAAATAGCCCTTACAGGGAACTGGTGCTTCCAGCAGATCTTTCTCTTTCATACTAATCTTAATAAATTTTGACTTCTGGAAAAAGCACTCAGGGTTTAGAGTGAATGAGAATGGTTGTAGCTTGTCAGATTTTTAATTGATTGCAATTATCCAAGGGATCCTTTGACTGAAATGCAACAGGGTTACACACAAAATTAGGAAGCATTTATGAGAAAAAGCATACATTCAATCATTTTGACATTATGTCAACAGGAATAAAGTATTTTTTGGCTTTACTGAAAAAAGGCTGAATTTTCTACACTCCCATTTTGCTTAGACACTGTGCTAAGCAGGGGTAGCACACCAAAGCAATTCTGGCAACAGAACCAAAACTAAAATGTACTATCTTTTAAGTGTGATTAGAATTAACTGAAAATATTTTAGATTTGGCCAAAGCAGCAAACAACAAAGATGCAAATTACTTCTGTTGATTTCTACTGCACATCAGCTAAAAGCTCAGGGAAGGTTGGAAATTCCTGTCAAAACCTGTAAGAAAGTGGCTGAAGCCACGTAAACTTCTGCTAGTAAGTTCCACAATAAACATCCAAATACGATGAACAAGGATTTTTTGTTTAGCTACCAAAACCACACTTCACAGGCAGCACCGTGATGCAACCCTAAGGAAACTTTATTTGTGTTCCCTTGCACCAGATCAACTATTTGCTGCTCATGGAGATCTCTTTACACATGCTTGTTTGGGGGTGTTTGGTATGATGGAATGAGAGGACTAAATGCCACTAAGAAATAACATGGTGTGAGAGACTTCTGGAAGGGAGGAAAATGCCATTAACTGAGTTGAATTTAATAACCCACGTGGCTAAATACACACTTCTAGTCACCCATATAAGAGCAGAAAATATATGTGCTTCCAACAAATGTCTCTGCATGAAGTTTAGCTTTACACGTTTTGTGTAATTGAAAACTATGCAGCCTTTGTATTCTATGATCACTCTGCCCTCCGGCCAAATCCTTAACCCTAAAATACGTGTTGCAAGCACTGCTCCTACCCTCATAAGAAAAAATTGCTGGTGGGGATGAATTTTATGAGTTTTATCAGCAAAAAATCCTACCATTCAAATTTTGCTTTTTAAGACCTTTGTTGGACCAATATGGTATGGGGATCCTAAATAACTAGAAGTAAAATGAGCAAATCTCACACTAAAGATCTGCCTTCAATTTAAATTAGATTGACTAAGTAATTTTATCCAGCTTTTCAAAACCATCAATAGATTTTAGGTTATGGAGCGTGCACAGAGCACATTTACGCTCTAGCATTACCAGTCTTGGTGTTACTAATATATCAGGAATAGAGGCAGGGTACATCGTTGCCATCACTGACAATGAGATGTATAAAATTTCAGACTCTTTTCAGGAGCCGTATTGTGAAAGCATACGGTGCTGTGCCCTCTGGTTTTGCAGCTAGCAGTGCTCTTTTGCAGAAAGGCAGCAAAACACAATCTGTACCATAAACTGCCTCAACACCAACTACAAATGCTGTACTTTGTAGACGTTGCCCCTCTGCAGTGAAAGCCTGACTGGGTTTGGTTAAACAAATCTATCTTGACTGATTCCTGAATAACATACAGTCAGGCGGTAAACACCAGATTTACACAACACACTCTCTCGAGTTGGCAAAAGACCAGCATGACCTTACGAGGCTGGGATACCCACGTTCGCTCCTGTGGGGCTTACAGACATAAATGAGGACATAGTTTAACCTAATGCACCGAGTACTTTTCTCACTAATCAAGAGTGAAGACTCATCTACATGTCTCCAATTCAAATGAATGCTGCACACCATGAGCTGGTCACAGAGCAGCAGACACCAGCCCTTCATGCCTCTTACAGGAAGGGAAGGCGTAGGCTGGGAGCGCAAAGCCCTCCTCCATGGCTGAACCCAGCATCGCATCTCTCCCACATCGTTTCCCAGCCATAGCCCTGTGGTGCCAGGCCTGATGCCAGCTGTGCGCTGCCTTGATGTCCAACTGATGGATCGGTAAAGTACCTTTAGAATATGAGGCTTTATGAAAAGGGAAGGGTGAAGTTACATGACTGAGACCTTCAGAAAAGTTGTTCTGTTCCCAGTGGATGAAAACACAGTTTTGTTTCTCAGTTTCTTCCTTTTTGCCTCTTTGAAAGGCAGTTCCTGGAGGCAGTTTGATTAGTGTCTGTAATAGTCCTAATGATCTCAGGGGAGGGCATCAAGTCAATGATGGCTGTTCCTCATAAGCAGTTGAACTATATAACTTTTGGACATCCTAAAAGTATCGCATTTTCTACTTCTCTCCAGTGTTTCCTTAACAATCCAGGAACTGTAAATTCTTCTAGAAGGGTAATTGTCCAACTTAAAAGTGCCTGCCCCTAAAACTCCAGCTGAGATCAGAAACTCAAACTGTGACCTGATGATTCAGCTTTGTTATTTCTGCCACTTAAAATACTATTTGGTGTTACAGAGACACTGCAATAAGAAATTAGGATCTTGCTTTCTTGGTGAGACAAGAGGTAGAGGAGAATTCAACTCATTCTCACATAAATATGTCATGTTTATAAGGTCTAGGAGAAGTATAAGCAACTGCTCACTGGGAAAGTGAGAATATTTGAGGAAAAGGTAGAGAGATTTCAGTCACTGGTGCAGTTTTTTCTGCTTCAGTGACTCTCAGGATTTTAAGAAGAAAAGGCTGACCCTAGGTTTAAAACACAGCAGTTTAAGGGGTATTCTGATTTCGACTAATTTATGGTCTTCTAGGGACCATTATGCATCTCCATGCTCACACGAGGTCTGTCAAAACTCAGGCATGTGGTGTGAGGCTCGTTGATTTGATGCACGCTCCTTTGCCGGGCTGCCTGTATCTCACTGAGACAGCACAGCAGATCAGGATCCCATTCTGGAGCAGGAGAAAGGCTGTGATGCCAAGCTGTCACTGGATTTGCCCCATCACCTAAAGTCCACACATTTCCTCCCACCACAGCCTTGTGCCACCACGCAGGCCAGCATGCATCACAGAAGGATCAGTCTTGGGTAACCCAGCACCAGAGAATTCTCACGTGGTGGTCAAAAGCGGCTGCGGGGTCTCTGCTGGTTTCCTTCATCCTTAAACCAACCCATGCAGTAAGTGCAGGCTGATGACAGACACCGGTACATAAGCCTCATTTCACTTGGGCGTTTCACTTACGCTAAGGGAATTGATCCCATGGGAAAAAAAGGCAATCTTCCATTGGAAAATTGGCCAAGGAGCTAGCTCAGAAAGCAAGCATATTGAGTAAGAATCTAGGTTTTATGATGGATTCTTGTGAGGAGTTGGTTTCAGTTATTTGGCTGATTAAAATCAGACTCTGGAAAAATATTACAAGTGCCAAATGAGTTCTCTTCAAATTTCAACTCTAAAATACCCAGTATGTCACCACACAGGACACCTCCTAAAGGAAAACCAAAAACTGGTAGTTCTGCCTTGTCCCTCTTCTCTGCCTTATTGAGAATGCACATGCCAAAGTCTGCCTAATAATACTGCTAGAAGACATTCATATTCAACTAAAAGCTTTTGAGAGGACTTCAGCTTGAATAGTGAATAATGAAACCCTTCCTGATCGAAAGAAAATGTGCTGACACTTCTCTCCCATAGAATTCACTGAAGACAGACCCTCCCCAGTCACACTCCACTGAGAGCATCCAAAAGGAGAAGGAGGAAAAGAGACCCAGGTTTCTTCTCATTCAACTCAAGCTTTTGCTGACACAGAGGTGTTGAAAGACCCCGTCGGTCAGGCTGGGGAGGATTGCTCGAGGACAGCCCAGAGCTGCTGGGGGGAAACAGGGAGCAGGCAGGGGGAATCCCATGTGGGTGATATTCAGGCACCCCTTGCACCCACAACCACAAGGCATCCACATGGACCCTCACTCATCATATCGTTGACAGCAACTCTGGACAAAGCAGCAGCCTATTTTGATTCATGTGCAACAGCATAATCTCTGAATCTAGTTGCCACTTACAGATGAGCTAGTTATACATATAGAATGATCTTACACACATGCGCATGAAATATATTTATTTAATAGGCTCCAGAGTCATGGATAATAGTACTTATTGACTCACAGCGTTACTTGGAAAAATTGAGAGGGGAAAACAAATTAAAGCATTTGCCCATCTATAAAATTAATGTACTATTTTACCTGTTTCACAGCAGCATTAGCAAGCTTAATGTCTATAACGATCAATAGCATCACTACTATACATGCTTTTCTATGCTGTCTTTGGCTCCTTGACAAAACATTTTGTGAAGACGACTGTCAAAGTACAGTTAGAACTACAATTTAAAAAACAGTATTAAAAAGGGAAAAAGTTTAAAGAAAATTTTGTTTGGAAAAAACAATCAAGAAGTTAGACAAAATTCCCTCTTAAAACCTACCAGTATTTAGAAATACGGAAAATTCCTGTATCACCATCTAATGCTTCGACCTGTCTCTGTGAATATATTGACACTCATACACAGACACAAAGCCCATATGAATCCTGAATAGGTGCATTCATGCAATCAGCAGTTGTATGCAATTCATGTTCAGATATTATGTAAATACATAAGAAACTTAATTTGTGACCTTGTGTTAATGGAAAATTGGCCACGCAAACCATATTTACATAAAAGCGTAAGCCTGAATGTAAGTGTCCATTTAAGACTGCCTGCATATTTTTCAGGTGAAACATAAGTGCTTATATTTGAAAATTAGATTCAAAGCCTAATACAAAAGGTAATAAAACAAATTCTGCCTTCTCCCTGTCTGTCAAAAACCTTTTATAGAAACGTCACCCACTTCTAAAATGGCAAACTAAAAAAACCCCCAAAACAACAATGCTCTTTTGTTTTGCTGCAGCATGCACAGAATACCTTAATGGATTGAAACATTTAAATTCCTGGTTGATTATTTTGTATTAGATCTTATTACTATTGACAACTGTCCCTTGGGCCACAAGGCCAGGGATCTGTTCTGCCAAATGCAGGGTGATGATCTAAAATAAGCAGGACAGGGATGGTAAAGTGCAGAGGGCAATCGCTGTGCCAAAGGGCAGGCAGCCGCGCAGAGGCAGGGCACAGCACCGCCGCTCCACTCCTGAGCACCTCCAGCCAGGCTGCACCTCCCTAAAGCATGTCCTCCACATCCAGGGATGGGCTGGGGGGGAGAAGGAAGGTGGGACAAAAAGGAACTTATTTAGAGTAATTTCCGCATCCAAACAAACCCAAGATACGCATCCTCGCTTTCTTCTACGTGGGATTTAAATAATGGCAAATATTCTGCACAGACTATACTCTTTAATTGCAATTTTACTTATTTATTGATGAGGCAAAAACTGGTTTTGGTTCTATCTGGCAAGTTTTGTGTTTCAATCAAGACACAGGTTCAGCAAGAGCACCATGCTTCCTTCCCTCGCTCGTTTGCTGCTGCTGCTGCCCACAGAAACAGTCCTAAATTATCCCTGACTTCAGCATCTTCCATGGTGGCAGGTAAATGGTGCCGAGACAACAAAGGTGAGACTGACAGCTCAGATTAATCTCAATATTGCTACTCTGGGCACAAATTCCATCTGCATATAGTGTCAAAACAATTTGTTGTAATAAGAAGAGGAACAGCCTGAACCAGCCTCATGCACAGACAGGCTGAAAATAGCGGGAGCTCGGAAGAAGGTATTTGGCAGACAAAGAATACAAGTATGATTCTCATCTCTGCAATTTCATTTCGCCATCACGGGCTGAGATATGAGTCCAGTGCATAAGCACTGTTCCAAAGCCATAATTAAAATCAGATTTCAGGAGTAAGCATCATACGTTGCTTATTATTCTGGAATCTGTAGGTACTGAGAACGTCCCCAGACTACTCGCCAGTACAAGGCTGCTGGAGAAAGACCCCTCCTCTTCCTAATTTTTTCCAGGTCAGCAATAAGTTATTAAGGCTTCTGAAGCCACTTATAAACTAAGACAAAAGCATTATCCTGAAGTTTTTACATTTTTCCAACAGCAATGAGAGGTTACACAAACTGAAGTGCAAGTCATCTCCCTTTGCTTGTTTCTATACACGTAAAAGCCTGCAGTCATTTCAAGAGGGAAGGATGTCCATAGAGATCCCCAGCACAAATGCACCTAACCCCATGCAGAAAACCATCAGTCTCCCCAGCTGCTGATTTACAGTTTTGCTCATCTCCTGGCCTCTTCTCAATTCTTGCAGCCAGGCAACGCTAAGAGTTGCCGAAAGCCAGGCCTAGGGTAGGAGCTGAGCCTGTGATCACCATGACTGTCATATGGTACCGAGCTATGGCTTGGTCACCTCCCTCAGCTGGAGTATCAGCCAAGGGATTTTTTTAATTTTTATTTATTTTTTTTTTAAAGATCAGCACCAAAGAACTGCTGAACCCTCTTTGGTAGCTTTTAGAGATCCACCAAGAAAATAAAGGAAGGTCATCAACCCCAGGAGTTACACTGGGCAATCCCATCCCGCTTGGAAGAGACACAAGGAGCTGAGGACATTACACGCTGCAACAACAGATGACTATATAGAAGCCTTCCTGCTCCTCTGACTTAGGTAATAGGGAAGAAGGCCCATCTCCTTCAAGCACACATCTGGACTGCATTTGTGTAATTTCCAGCTCTGCTTCCCCAGATGGACAGATGCCTGAAACCAGCAGTGGGGTCGTCTGCTGGCGCAAGTGCCATAGAGTCAGCTGACTGCAAAAAATGAGCCAGAAGGCTGTAAAAGGCACATTTTGCCCTGAATAGCAACGGTAGCTTCCCTGAAATTATTTTTGATGGGAGGTTAAAAAAACCACTCATACAGCTTCTCAGCTCAAAGTAAGGCAGAGAGCATTCGAAACCAATCAGTAATCATGGCAGACAACTGAATGATGGCAATCTACCAACAGTGAAATTAAATTTTAACTTTCCACACAAATCCTTTCAGGCTGCATATTTATATATTTAGTAATAAAAACCATATTTCATGACCATTGTCAGCTGTAAAAATTCTATAGTAATAACAACAACACTAATGGAAACTGAAACTGGAACAACATTGCCTGGATCAGTAGCTTCATCGCTGATGACTTCTCTAAAATGATTGTAATTTTTTTGCAAAAGACATTAGGTTAAACTCCAGAAGAGTCCTACAGACTGACTGGGGATGTACCTGATGGAAAAAACATCCACACTCGGATTTGAGAGTTTAAATCAAAGTTGTTACACAATGATTCATTATGACCCATAATTAGTATAGTTTTGAGGCAGCATATCTTTTTTTTTAAGGACTCAAAGCATGACTGACAAAATATTTTTATATTCAACTACAGCTTTCAGTTACAGATTGGATTAGTCTCAAGGAGAGATATTTCTTTCCAATTAAAATGAAAAATAGTTTTAGCTTTGGTAGAATGGACATATTGCTAGACCCCTTTATTTCTTTCATGTAGATCTGATTCTGCATCAGTCAGAAGCTTTAGTAAACACAAGCAATCCACGCTCTTGCTTTTGATACCATCTTCCACAGGTACATTGTGACTGAACAGTATGAAAAGCCCAGGAACCTGCTGACTGAGGCTCAATCTTGCAAAGTACCAGAATTATATTAAACGGAACAATATCTATCAATGAGCTAAAATGGTACTATTTTAAGGGAAAAAACATAGAGAAAGCTCTTAATAGATATTCATTTATTCTTTCTCAGTCATGCAAGAAAATTCATGACTCATGACAATGGATGAAGGTTGATGTATTTTAAAACTAAAGCATGAAACTAAATTACACTTTTAATTGGGAATTCAATTTTTCCCCATCAACTCCAAATATCAGAATACATGCTTCCCTATCATTTACTACTGAAGACTGACAAGACGTCCTTTAGGAGGTGCAAACAAATGGGGAGCTTAGTCAAGTCTTTTTTTTTTTTTTTTTCTTAATGAATTATTTAACTTCGTCTTCACAGGTTAAGAAGTAGTATCTACATGCCATTAGTGCCTGGTATCTCATCCCCAAAAATGTGTTGCTGTGGCAGGTCAGGCTCTATGTGCACTACAAGTATTGAATTTTATATCAAATCCCCTTTAACTGGGTATAACACTACCACAATTTTTCAGATTGCTGGAACACACTTGTTGCAATTCTGCCTGCTTATGTTTTTGTAACTGGCTTTTTGTGATTTGGTTTCTGGTAATAACTATGACAAAGATAATCTCAGATCGGGCAGTACTTTTCCCCAAACGTAAAAAAAATAGTGTGGAAAATAGCAGAAAAGTTCTAAAACCAACTTGTAACACAAACTCTGAGCTGAGGAGGAGCTCTGTGTTAAGAGGAGGTATGAAACTTTAGGTGCTCCCAAAAAGCCTAATGAGCTGGGTTAATGGATAGCATTTAAGCACAGTTAAATGAGGAGTTCGACACCATAGCATTGTGTCTCCAGATGAAGAGTTTACAGACCTGAACCTCAAATAAACCTCTTTAAAATGCAAATCTCTGTGAAAGGAATCGCCCCTAATACCTTTCCTTTGTCCACAAGGCTCAGCCAGGCACATCAGCACCAGCCTGGATGTGGTTTTGAATGACTTCTGGACCATCAGCAGGGAAACAGGGCAGGATTCAATGAGGGATGTCTAAATCTCCCGATGAATGTCATACAGGGAGAACTTGGCACACATGGAACTCAGCGATGGATAAACACGTATAGCTGCCTGGGTCTCATCATGGAGTTGCCTTCTTGAGTTTTGGCACTAAACTGCCAACCCAGCTCTGGCTTTGCTATCTAATATACTTGTTCAGAAGTGTACTTAGTATAAATAAATACAGACTAGGATAAAATATCCTGTGTCTGTGTCAATTCATTTCTCTCCCAATGAAGAAACAACCCATGCATGGAGCCCAAGCTGCCCTGTCATGGCTGTGTATTGCTATTGTATAAAAGCGTAATCGACACTGTATTTTAACCAAATTGGAGGCAATTAGTTCCCCTCGCTCCTCAAGAATCCAAGCTGCAGATGTTCTGCCTCCCCTGCCAGAGCGAGGGACTTTAAAACTATCATAAACAAACATGGCTAATTTAAAAGAATAATTCCGTCTTGAAAGGGACACATCTCTCTTTTTTATGCTTGTGTAAATCAAAATTGGCTCGATCGATTTTGCTGAAAGTTTCCACAAAGATGCAACGTGTATGCTAAGACGAGACAAGAGTGATTTCAACTCAGCCGAAAAAAGGGAACTCGGGAGTCCCACCCTCAGCACAGAGCTTTCTCCTAAACATATCCTGCTCTCATATTCGCCAGTCTAACTCCACACAAATGATGCCAGGACCTGTCTTCCATTGTTCATGGGTTCAAGAGTCGGCCCAGAGGACTGATACCAAAGCAACCACAGGTTTGGGATGAGATAGCTCAGCAAACCCTGGGCAGACTTGCAGTTTACGAATACCACGTTCAGACAGAAATAAAACTTTTTATGCTGCCCTTTATTATTAAGCAGAAGCAAGAATTGGGCCTCGTCACTTCACTTGAAGTAAAAAATTAAAAATGAAAAGGACCCATACTTATAAAATATTTATGCTCTTATTACATTTGCTATACACACCAGAATGCTAATCATAACAACTCTAAGCAACCCTGTAGAGCATTAGCACACTCCTTGTTATATGGCTTTGTTAGGTAGGAGTGAAAGGGTGAATAATACTATTCACAGCTTCCCTGCAGTCACAAAAATGTAAATATTTTTTTAAAGTGCTTACAAGACAAACTACAGTAAATTTGAAAAATGTCCCCCATAATATTTAAACTAAATCCTCCTCTTTAACCTAACAAACCTAACCTTACAACATGGCAGTTAAGTGATCCATTCATTTTATTTCAAAATCTCAGTTCTCTCTTCATTTAAGAGCCAGAGACCAGCTGACAAACAGGATGGATAATGTGGTCTCTCCAGAAAATCTTTCTGTGATTTAGAGTGATTAAATCTAACACATGCTTCTGCTGAACCCTCAGCCAACATTTGGAAAGCAGGGGGTAAAGAAGTCTCAGGCCAGTTCTCAATCTCATTAAGGTGGAGAAAACTGAAGTTCTAGGGTATTTATCAACTTGTTCTTCAAAAAAAAGATAAAAGATAGTCTAGCCATTCTTGGTACAGGAGCACTGACTCTAAATACATTCCCAAGAGCAATGAAAATGAAGAAAATGAGTTATTCGCTACAGCCATAGACAGCAGGGCAAGAAGCAATGGTCTGCAGTGGAAGGAGGATCAGGCTCTAGACACCATTAAGTGGAAGAGCAATCGAGCAGATGAGCCTGTCAAATTGCAATTTAAGTCAGATCCTTCCTGCCTATCTGCAGATTCCTCTGCAGCACTGCAAGCATGCATTTGATATTCATATTATTGTAACATTCTATAGCATGCCCTTAAGTCGTTGCTATGTTTCACCTGAAGGGTGAAGAGGTTGAAGATGGCTGTATTGTGGGATTTCTGCATTATTATTTTGGTAGTTTATCGACAGTTAGCATCTGGAGTTATATTTTACAAATGTTTGGTGGAAAACAACCAAACAACCCCTTCGTATACCATCAAAGCATATGAGCACAACATAATTATTGTCACACACGGGCAGCAATATGGGTCACTCGCTCACACTCCTTTACAGCATGATTTATAATATAATATTCCTTGTGGTTCTACGTCCCTAGCAAAAAAGACTTAAATAAGACATATCAAAGAGGTTCTCCACATATCTCAACCTCTGGAATGCAGCCTTTCTACTCATAAAGACTGAAGAGCAAGCATCCATTTCAGTGCAGCTAATTAAAACGTTAGAAAAACCTCTTTTATATCTGACTTGCGGAGTTGATAACATATAAGTTATAACTTGTATAAGACATGATAAACTCTGTCCTTCACAGACAGAAATGCACTCCTAACATGACTTTCTGTAAACAGATCTCAGGGTATAGCAGCTTCTAATCAGAGGCAGCTCCGTAATGGACTTGTTGAGCGGTAACATTTCCTACAACACTTGGCACACGTTGAATAATGATGCTGTTGTGGTTAAACCAGATAAGGTTCAATACTAATACAGGGAACAAAGTGTGGGGATTCTGACTGCGCTAAGCCAAAATTTACAAACATGAACCTGAAATGTTTGACAGACACAGGAAGAAGAGCCACCAGGAGAACATTGTGCTAAGATGGGGAAATGATCTTGGGTTTCAAGCTTTATTTTTGCTTGTTTGTGCAGCGTAAGAGGGAAAGCTCACTTTAACATCACCTTTGAAGAAAATGACTCATCACTAGTCAGTTAAAAAAATGTTAATGGTTACAACTAATGTCCAAAAGGCCTGTTCATAACAGACACAAAGATGGAAGGATTAACGTACAATAGCTTGGCTCCCTCCAGCTCACGGGGCTCTACCCCCTGGCGAGGAGCTGACATGAGAGGATAAGACAACTCCATTAAGAGCCCGTATCACTTCTCCGCAGCGTTCCCCACAAGCAGATGGAGCAGCTATTTAGCCAAATGCACCGTGACTCCCGGTTTATACATGAGCATCTGGGATGTTTCCTAACATGGGGCGATGTACAATGTATTCTGATTTATCAACTGTCCCACGTGCAATTAAAGATTCGAATAAATAATTTGGCCGTAAAGGCCCCTTGGTTGAACTGAAAAGCAGCAAGGCGTGAGGGGTCAAGTGTTTCCGCAGGATTTATATTTACCAAACAGAGCTGCCTGCAAAGGAATGTCTCCATTGAGCTGCAGCAGAGTTAGGTCCAGGCAGGAGGAGTGAGCTGAAGGCACTAGCTGGATAGCTAGCAATTTCTTCGTTTCAACTGAAACGAATTTGAATGTAATGTTAGAGTTATTAAAACAACCCTCCTTATTGCCCTAAGAAACAAAACATATACGTAGGTTGAGCTACATAATTTCCTGCTAATACACATTTTGATCTGAGGATAATATGCAGTATCACCATTTTTCTGTGAATTCTACAAAAGGACTCTAATACCTTAGAACCATTTAATCAACATCCTATGCAGGCAGGGAATAGATAATTGAAATATAAGTACTGTCATCCATATCCCCTTTGGGAAAGTGACACAGTAAGCATTATATCATTCCATTAGTCCACCCTTTGATGTGGGTTTTATTCTCGTTAAACTATGTTTTAGCCTCAAGGTTCCCCCCCTCCCCACCTCTCCATGACGTGGCCATGCCAGAAAAAAAATAAAAAATACCCCGCTGTTCAAAAGGCAAGGACTACATTTTTACAAGCAATTGTACATGTCAAATATATAAAGCTGCCTTTTTAATTTCTTGTTTACCAAATACAGTCAATGACAGCTTCTGGAAAACACAGGGTGGAAAAAAAAAGGAAGCCAGCAGGGTGGTGGTGGGGAAGGAATGCATTTACTTGTTTTCAAATAATAAAGCCTGAATACAAGCAGGATAAAAAAATGCTTGAAAAGGCTGCCGTGGTGGTGTCTGCTTTGAATTGTGCCCTGTTTAAACAAGAGGAAAGCCTCCCACTGAAAAAAGAAACATTTTTATCATTCAAAAGGATCTCAGGGCAGTCCCTTTAAAATGAGGTATTTTCTAAACAAAATATTGGAATGTTTCCCTGCAGGGAACGAGCATCTGATCTCTTAAAAATGATTATCCTTGAAGAACTGTAGATTTATGGAGTTTTTGTTTTATTTGTTTTAACTTAAGTAGAATGAAACCTGTCTGAAATGACCACCCAAGGGAGCAGACCAATCAGCTAAGTAGAGGCTGATCTTTAAATGGGAACTGAAGTTGTACTGAAACCCTTGGGGAGGTTTTAAACTGCTGGCTTAAAACAGGGCTAGCTAAACGCTTAACGCAAGTTTCAGCATAAGCTGAGGACATGGATTTCCTCTCACTTACATCAGTGTAGCTCCACTAACATCATAGAAACGTTCCTGATTTACGTTAGTGTTAGCAAGCAAAGAATCAAGCTAATTACACAGAGTTATCAACAGTGATTACAGGAGGATTTTTTTTTTTTTTTAAATGCACACACATTTTTTCAGCACGAACTGGTTTTCTTACACTTTGTAGTAGTAGGACTACTACAGGCAACTGAGTGGAAAACTCAGCTTTACATAGAACTAGTCTTGAGTCTCAGCGTGGTTTTGAATAAACAGGGAAAGTCTGATGTGTTGCAATTTTCTATCAGTTTAGGAATGTCCAACTTATATATTTGCAGTTACAACAGCAATTCATAAATACAAGCCATCAGTGAGATATATTGATAGCTTAGGAGCTCTTTTTGGTCTGATTCTTCAAGAGTTTGGCTTATAGTTTAAACCGACCAAAGTCAACACTCTACTCAGAAATGTCAACTAGCAGGAAAAGCATTACTGCCTCCATTAACTGCAATAACCATCAACTGTAGCCATAAGAAGCGGGAAGCTCATGTACAGAACACAGCTCCTTATGCATTGCTAAGTGAGGAGGTTAATGGGATTCTAGGAAAAAAATATTTACTAAACAACACCAAGATTTATTTCTTTGGAAGCATCCAAGGCATTATCTGTGTTGTGCCTTCTCCTGCCAAGTTAGTAGACTTACACTTCTGTGCTGGTTTGAGCTGGGATAGAGTTAATTTTCTGTACAGTAGCTAGTATGGGGCTGTGTTTTGGATTTGTGCTGGATACAGTGTTGATAACAGAGGGATGTTTTCATTCCTGCTGAGCCGGGCTTACACAGAGTCAAGGCCGTTTCTGCTCCTCACCCCACCCCACCAGTGAGTAGCTGGGGGTGCACAAGGGGTTGGGGGCAGACACAGCTGGGACAGCTGACCCCAACGGACCCGAGGGATGTCCCACACCATATGGTGTCATGCTCAGCATATAGAGCTGGGGGAAGAAGAAGGAAGGGGGGGACATTTGGAGTGATGGCGTTTGTCTTCCCAAGTCACCGTTACACGTGATGGAGCCCTGCTTTCCTGGAGATGGCTGCACACCTGCCTGCCCTTGGGAAGGGGTGAATGAATTCCTTGGTTTGCTTTGCTTGCATGCACAGCTTCTGCTTTACCTTTATCTCAACCCACAAATTTTCTCACTTTTACCCTTCGATTCTCACCCCCATCCCACCAGGAGTGAGTAAGCGAGCAGCTATGTGGGGTTTAGTTGCCAGCTGGGGTTAAACCATGACAACTTCTTAAATTTGCACGGAAAAGCAAGCTTGAGACTGTAAATATTCTGCATAAGGAGAATATAATTAAATTCCATAGCATATTATTCCCATATTGAAGGTTTTTAAGGCAAGACCAGATAAAGCCTGGAGCAACCTGGTCTGCCCTCAGAGCTGACCCTGCTGTGAGCAGGACTACAGCTCTCCTGAGGTCTCTTCCAGCCTGAACCATCCTCTGATGCTGCCTGTGCAATACTTCATGGCCCAGGTGACACGAAACCTGGAGGTAAAGCCAGGGAGAAATCCCAGCCACACTCCCAAGCAGACACTGCAGTCCCTGCTAAGACCAAAGTCAAAGGCTGTAGGACTTGGTACAGAGAATAGTTGCAAATTGCAAAATACTGCAAGAGCAGAACTGACAGGTGTCTACATGGTCGTGAATTAGTTATTTAGAACATGCTGTTTGATGACTTTTTTTTTTTTAAGATGAAAAACTATTCCTGTACAACTAGTAAGTTTTTTATGAGTGCTTAGCACAGCAGATCCAGCAGTACTCTAAGTTCATAAAAAGAGCCGCTTTTTAACATGAGTGTACGCAGTTCTCTGTAGAAGGGCAATCAAAACTGTCACTTTGTACAATATAATGGAGCAGGACACTTGTCATCCTAGAGGCTAAGCTCACTCAACTACTGCAGCTAATACTAGAGATTTATTTAAATTAATCTGCAGGAAAATGAAATTCATTACCTTAAAAAGCAAGGGAAAAAAATCATAACCAACAGGAAGCCAGGAAAAGCTGCTGCCATTTCAGTCGAATATAAGGTTGTGTGGGCACATGAAATTTTTACTCACCAATGACATAAAAACAATTCATAGCAGGAAAAATAATATCAGCTGTTGTTATAATGCAAAATGCAAATATGCTCAATGAGTTTAACACTGCAGCCTAAGTATGAAGAACATCTCAAGCTGACTTGAGGGGTCAGAGGAGGGAGGAGGACATGTGGGCAGGCTGGAATGATGGATGGCATTTAGTGGCATGCTGTGTTTGGGTCCACTCTTGTTATTTTTGCAACAGGATGTCTCTGATTACTCTCTGAATAGAGAATAAGGATGGTTACGTCTCATTGCTCAAAGGGAACATTTTTTTCAGAGCCTTACAAATGAAATAGGACATTGTAAAGCAAGCAGTCAATGAACTATCAGGTGCTGTTTGTCACAAATCTAGCAACAGTGTCAGAAGTCTCCCTGGGGGCATCAGCGGTGGGTTTGGGGCTTGCAAATAAGGTATATGTACTCTTGTCCTATGTACAGCAGACCCCAGCTCTGCAGAGTCCTTCTGTGTCATTGCCTGTACTGTTTGGTCCAGGCCAAATGATATAAAAAATAAATAGCAGGGGCACACTAAGCCTCTAGCTAACTGTTTCAGCCATAAAGTTGATGCAATATGGAGAGGAATTCACAAAGGACAGAGGACAATTGCCTTTCCAAATCCCATCCTTACGGAGATCTTTGCAGAGCTGGCTCTTGGCTCATGGGATGCTGCCTGGAGCAATGGTCAGGCCAAAGCTGCCTTAACTTAAACACTTCTCGAATGTCACCAGTAAGATAATGACACTCTGTCCCCAGCCAGACCTTCGAGGCCATGACGACATTCACACTCCACAGTGCAGCCCTGGCCATGGAGCATTTCTCTGAAGGCTACTGAGGTTCCCCACTGATGCCAAAGGAAACTGAAAGTCCTCGGCAACTTGTAGAAAAGGCTCAGATGTGGGGACTGGTGAACGACGTGAATGTGTATGCAGGGAGATGAACACACACAAGTGTTGCCAAGATAGGGAGGGTTGTGTTGTTTTTTCAAAGTTAAGGCTTCAGGCAGAAAAGAAGGGGAGAAATGCTGGAAGCAAGGTCAGTTAGAACCAGCAGGTGATCTTAAACCTAACTAAACTTGGGGCAGAAGCTGCAAATGGAGGCCACAAAGTGAAACACACAGGAATAATTTCTCTACAACAGAGTAACACTTCCTAATGAGCCAGCTCCATGAACTAGCTTATCTAAAACAGAGATGCCAGCTCATCCAGGGTCTGGATGACTCAGTAATACCAAGGACCTCTCACTGGGAATTATCAGTTTGATTCTGGCCCAAGTTCAAAGCATCTAAGAATTGTCTTTGTCATGCCACAACCTCTATAAAAAGTGTCACTGGTCTCAATGCAGTGTCTCAGTGCGTAGAAGTTCACATCAAAGCCACCATGGAAAGCCTTGCCAAGGAGGTGCCGTGAGCCAACAAGATGGAGAGTCAACAACCTTCTCACTCTTCAAAATGGACCTCAAACTCAGGACTGGACCATACAAAAACTGGTATGACCCTGCTACTCTTACTGACCAGTGCTGTAACAAGGACTATGCAAAATAAAAAGGGGAAGGGAAGGGAAGATCACAATATATTTACAAACATGCAGATGAAGGCAGATTGCAAAATGATGCCTCATTTGCACTAGATATCACAGATGTTGTAACACCGCAGAATTAAAAAAGCACCAAACATTTCATGATATAAAGCAGCTAAAGAGAAGAAAATGTCAAAACCCAAATGTCAGACAAATTTTGGGCAAGAACTCTGTACATACCTCAAGCTCTCTGGATTCCTTCCCAGAGCCAAGACACCAGTCTCTTACATACAATTTATCTGTCTCTGTCTAGTCTGTTTTTGACTAGTTTTAGCATAACCATTTAAGGGTTTTATTTAATCAGCCAGGAAGGAAAGAGTTCAAGGAACACCAGGGAATATGTGGCAAAATATAACAAGGTTAGATCACTTGCACTGGATTATTCTCCTCTCGCACACCGCAGAAGAAATAACCTCGGTCAAGGTCTACATGTTCAATGGTCTAAAGGGAATGAGACCGGCATTATTCAATGTAAGTGACACTTTAAAGAACTTTAAATTAGCTGTTGACAGTCAGGTAGATAGATTGATGAGTGATTACATGAAGTCCCCAACATTACCATTTTGTGGTGAAAGCAAATATGAAGGGGGGGAAGTAAGAAAATCCGTTAAATATGGTTTTGCCAATCTGTGGTGCATTCAGATGACAGTGAAGTTCGTTTAAGGACATTGGAAACCTATAAAACAAATTGCTTTCTCTGAATCAAAAGTTGACAGAAAGTTTCCTAGCTGTATTTCTGACTCCAGAAACACGGCAAGCCTTGCTAGTAGAGTATGATTTAAAAAAAAAAAAAAAAAAGAAATCCCCCCATCATCTTTCTTCCTAACAAGTGTTCCTTCTTCCAGGGCTAAAGGACCACATGCAAGTGGAGCAGAAGTGCAGCTCCCCTGAACAGCACAATTAAGGCTGACTTTCAGTATGTACAACAGATGCCCTCACTGCAGTGGTCCCTAAAATATGTTTTTAAGTAAAATTAACTCAACTCAGGAATCTGTAATTAGCACCACCTTCGAGAACAAATCGGAACAAGTTTATTGAAGCGCTCTAACTATTTACAATGAATTTACCCCCGAGGTTCACTTTACTATTTTGTCTCAATTTTCTTGTAATTTCATCCATCACATTTTTTTCAGTCCTCCAAAGGTGATGGATAAAACACAGACATAAATAGGACCAACTGTTCGCAGAAGCCTAAGGGAAAACATAATTTTGTTATAAATAATCCTTGGCACAAATCATGGAAATGCAATACTAAAATTGTTTGTTGAATCATTTATGAATTGGGCCTTCAGTTTTAGTTTGCAAATAAGTTAGAGGTTTTTGCTGATGTTCTTTTTCACTTTGCTTTTTTAGCTGGAAAACAGCCTTTGACAAACTGAACTGATATATAATCCAGAAAACAAAGTGAATGAAGGATTTCTTTTTTTTTTTTCAGGGAATCCTAATGGTAATACAGGGCTTTTTTTCGGGGTGGAGGGGAGGGATTTACTTATGGATGATGATAAACTAAACAATGACAAATCTTTATTGTTTTCATAAGATGCCACCACTGTGAGTTTTCACTCCAGCTTTATGCTAAACATGTAGAAAAGGCAAAGACAACAGGGTGCCTTACAAAACCACTAAAAAAAAAAAAAAATTAGTTGCAGATACCTCTGCCAGGAGATTCAAATGAATGTTCATGACCTAACAGATAAATGTGACTAATAAAAACAATATACACTTTTGTGTTTGTTCTTAGATGTGAAATTTTGAAGATTTGTTGTTACAAACTAATACAAAAGTTCAGTGGATCTTAACTGCACGCTACCACACTGTGCATATAGTAATGCACATGAAGAAATACACAACACGAGTGGAAATTCTGCTGTCTCGAGAAATGCAGCATTTTAGAGGACAGCTGATTACCCAAACTCCTCACATGAAAGTCATAAACACAAAGAAATATTGAAGAACAAGAGAGGTGCATGTCTTAAGCCTTTTGTCTGAAATTTCTATTTTTTGTCATCTGAAGAGAGAGAGAGAAGCTTGGAGATAGATAAAAGCAACATGAAGACTCATTTCTCATTAGCTGGAGCAGGTGTGCATCGCCTTACCTGATCTGTCCTCGCACCAGTGGTCTGTTTTTTGTCCTGTTCATATTTGAGTCAAACGGAACCTCAAAGAACTGTAATAAAAAAAAAAAAAAAAAAATCAAAATGAAAGGATGCCAGAAAGCATGCCATGCGTGGAATGTACTGTCTGCATCTGCAGGTGCTTTAATCTCTATTTTTGAAGGTTCAGAAATACAACGAAAATGGCAAACTCCTTTTACAGAGCTTTGATAGTCTGCATTAATGCTTTTGGCATCCCCTTAGAAAGAAAATCACCTGGAGGACAAAAATAGTTTGCGCAAGTCCCCAAAAGTTAATCATTTGAAGTAGAGTTTGATTCCAAGTTCTGCTCTCGACAGGTTTGACACAGCTTTTATACATACACAATTATATATACACATACACACAGCCCTGCCCCCGGTCTTATATTAATACAAACAGCCTTTGCAAATGTTGTGCTTCTGTTGTTTAAAAGACAAACACCAAATTTTTTTCAAGATCATCTAACTTCTGAGAACCTACAACCCACCCCAAAATCAATCAACTCTTGTAAAATGCTACTGAAACTGCACTGAGCATCTAGTTCTAGCAGCAGGGAATGAACACACCATATGGTGTTATTTAATGTCACAACCCAATTTGACTTTAAACACCGCCTATGGGAAAACTCAGGCAGCACTATCTTCACGCTAGGAATTCCTGCAGGCTTTTGTATGATCTGTTTTGTAAAGAATGTCACTGGAAGAGCTGAACGCACTTTGCCAAACAGCAAATTGTAAAGCCATTTAGTTTTACATGAGCAAAATAATAATAAAAATAATAAGCATAAATTTATTTCTAAAAAGAGTGGTATGTATTTATAGAAAGAACATTTCCTACTGATGTTATGCCTGAGGTCTTGGGGTAAGATCCCAATTATGGTGAATATGTAGGAAAAGTACCATAACAAATCATAATTTCAAACAATCCGACTGAGATTAAGCTCAGTATAGTCAAACTGCAGACAGATTTAAGGTGACTATATGATAAACAACTGTATGATAAAATCTATGTTATTCCAGCAAGCTGATGTAACCTTTCACGCAACAGAAGAGAAAATTAACAAACATCTTCATTTTGACAGTGCAACATTACTGGCCTTAATACTTAACAGGGCTGCATTCCCAGGGGAATGCCAGCAGACAGGGACATTGGGGGCAGCAGAGACCCCAACAGAGCCCTGCAGGTGCACACCAGGGGAAAGACGCTTCAGTTCACAGGCACACAGAGATTACAGGAACCACCCTTCCCATCTATTACTTCAAAATAATGACTATATAACAATTCATGAACCTCTGCTGTTGCTCCTACATATTGCAAGCACGGCAAGTATCAGAAACCCATGGATCACCCTACCTAACACGGCCCACAATACTCTCTGCTCATGGTGACATTTTTAACCTCAGGTTGAATCATCTTCCCAACAGTTTTAACCACTCCCAGGAATGAGGTTATAAGAAAATCCTGGATGCATACGAGTGAGAGTGAGTGTGTGGCATGTGCTCAAGCCCTCACGCTAAAGTTATCCTGCTTCAGTAAAACTTGCTAACAGCATGCTCTAAAGCCAAGAAATTTGGCAGCAGGCATCACCTTCGTGTTTTGTTATGCTTGTGAAACTGTCCACACCTGGGAAAGAATGAAACTCAGGTGGGTGGCAGGGAAGAGAGGGGAGAAAGGCAAGGAAGCAGGAGCAGCAGAGCCAGCAAGAAGGCACTGGCTAGGAGACCCCAAACCTGTGCTCCCCACTGCCAGCCAGCAGCTGTGAAACCCCTTGGAAAAGCGGCTGCCTCGTCCCCCTCTAGTGGCTGGCCAACACAAATTAATGGATAATTACTGTTGTAAACTCAGCTAAAGCTTGTGCTGCATATTAAAGTCCTCAGTTTGTCCATGATGGATCCAAAAACTACCATGGTTCTGCAGGGGAGGAATCCTGCATTTGTCAGTTTGCATTAAAGGCTGCAGGTTAAATGCTCAAGAGTTGAGAAACATAAAAGCATGAGAATCGCAATCATCAATGCAGCTCTTAATGACTTCACATCCGATTCACTAAAATTTCTTGCCTCCACGTGTGCAGTGGAACTGGCTGGGGCTACGCAGCCTTTAGATGGCTTGCTCTCGGTAAGTCTCCATCCGGAGCAATTGGATGGACCATCCTACCCACTTCAATTCCTCCCGACTCTCAAAGCCTTCCAATTGTATTAAACATATTCCTGAAGCAAACTCAGGCTGCTCAGCCAAGTGTTACTCACGCAGAAGAGGAAGGGACTTCAGGAAGAAAACGGGTTCGTTTATACGTCTTTCACTTTGTCACAGCATTCTGGTACAGTACTAGGCAACTAATTTATTTATTCTTAGATAGTCAGCTAATAGGTTATTTCTCATCCTCTGTTTGTTATGCCTGATCTGCAGTGGCAATGGTCACTCCCAGCTACAATCGAAGCTGGTGGAGACCCTGGTTTAGAAGAAAAGCACAGAGGAGTCTACGGGGCAGCTACAAGCCCCAAGACATGGAGCCCCAGCAGCTCATTTCAGAGGGCCAGGTCGGATTTGCATGGCTACAACGCTGCCCTGGAAGTGTGGGATGCTTCACAAAGAACCTCTATAGGAAACCACCACGAGTACCTTCGGAAAAGGGAAAGCGCCCCGTTTGGATCCGAAACCAGTGATTGCTTCTGACAGCTCAGCATTTTGCTAATGGTTTGTTTCACTGTTATGTTTCAGAGACAATTATGTTAAATGAAGAAAAAATGTCATTTGACATCAGACTGGTAGAGCTGGTGAGCTTTACACCAGCAGAGTGTGTTGACACTGAAACAACAGAGAGATAAAATGGAAAAGTTCTATACAGCTAAAGTATATTCTCCAGAAAATATTTTGAGCTACACTCAGTTTTGCTTTGTTTTTAAATACACAATTTTCCCTTTATTTCTGTTTGCAAAGTCTGACTGCTGTGAGCTTCCTTCCAGTTTATACTTGTGCATGTGAGGAGACTGGGGCTCATTTGAGAGTATTTAAGCTTACAGAGAAAGGTATTCCGTGTGCGATGGATAAATACCGCACAGGTTTTAAACTCAGTGTGTCTCAAACATAAAATGACTGAAATGAAGAACAGTTGGACACTCAACACTGTTGAAAGAATTTAAACTTATACAGTTATCAGTATAACCTGACAATACCATAATCAGTGTATGAAATATTTCCATATATTTAATATTGTAGTTAACGCCTGAATAGAATATAAATTTTACACAAGAAACTTCTCCACTGAGTTAAGTAGTCAAAAAATGTCAGTTGCTGTTGTATACAGACACGGCTGCTCCTGAAATCAAGATTACTGAAAGACTTAAGTCTGAATTTTTTAGCTTTTTTAAATCTGACAAACTGAATAATCTGTTACTGTCAACTGTACGCACGAAACTACATATCTGATTGAACCACAGTTAAGAAAAATCCTTTTATTTGCAATGCCCCAGATTCTTTCACTGAGCTAGTTGCTATTACATGTCAGCAAGATGCCATTTATCAAACTTTTCCCATTTTGCTCCCAGATGTTCAGAAAAATTCTCTCTCCACTTGAAATTATTTTCCCCTGATATTCTAGAAAAAAAGAAAAAAGTGCATCTCAAATATCATTCCACAGGAATGAAAGACTGAACTGAAATATATTATCTCATGCCAGGCCAGCACAGTACAGTCTGTTTTAGCAAACAGTAAATTCACTAAGATGAATCCTGAATAAATAAATATTTTAGAAGCACTCAAGAGGCTTTTTCCTCAGGAAGTCTGAATGCATCGGTTCAGCTGGACAAGGCAGAATATTATCTGCCCTAGGTATTTGGGAAGCTAGCCATCAAAAGGACAGACAGAGGGTTAAATCTACAACATCTAAAAATCCCTGAGCGACAAAACCTGGCAATGGCTTTCAAGACCCTAGCCTGTATTTTAATCAGTATGCATGAACATTTAAAACATGATGATGGAAAAAAATAAATCAGGCTAGCTAGTACTTTGTGGTTTATTTCTCTGGCAGGCTCATCAGACTCTTTGTGTAGATCTCATCTAGCTAATAGACAGTAATTATATCTTAAACATCTAACAATTCTTAGATTAGCTGTCACATTACTGCTCATAGCTATTTACACACATAGTTTTTTTTCTCCTTCAGTTTCTTCATACTGGTTTCCACTTTGTTTTTAAGTGAAATGTTAAAGATTGTTTAATTTCTTCAAGCTACCTCCTGGAAAAAGCAGTCAGTGCAGAAGGTAGCTAATCATTCAGATTTCCTGGGGGACACACAGATTAATAATTTTATTTGGACTAAGCCAAGATTCCCATAGCATCACCTTACAGATGCAGATGGCATTACACTACGCTGGCACTTCGAGGACTTACAGGACGCCCTCTCGCTCTTTCCGTATCATCAAACACCAACACCACCTATTAAGTTTTCAAAGACAACGGCCTGACTATTTGCAGTTAACTAAAGTCAGCGGAGCGGATGGAAAGCCCTGAGCACATGCTGCGTTTGTCACCCGTGGTCATTCCTGCGGGAGAGATTTTAACTACTGAATTATGACAGTTCAATGCCTTTACTCCTGTTCACACGAACATGCAAATAGGGTGCATTAAGAGGAACAATACGTCATACAGTTTATCAAACGGATCACCCACACTTAGGCTAGTAAACATCTCTCGTATAATGCTTTGGATCTGGGGCGTAGCAAGCACCAGCCTGGCCCCCATCCAGGGCCAGTTCTAATCTGTGACACGTGGTGGAAAGAGCAGCGGCTGGAATAGGCAACCAGTCTTCCATGTATTGACATAACATTTTACTCTAATGCTAAACACATATTTACATCAGAACCGATAATCCCATGAGTCTAAAGACGGAGCAGAACCCTGCTATTAAAAGACAATTTAATTCAAGACAACTCGGAGGTTTTCCCATCGCAAAACCATCCCTGCATCTGAGCAGACTCCCATGTGCTCTCCGGCAGCAGAATTGCCCTCTGGATGTATTTCTTTCTCTCCGAAGACTCCCTGAATGGCAGCTCAGGTGAATCTATGGCACTAATGAGTGAATAAGAAGATAAGGCTATTACCAAAGAGCAGTCACCTCCTCCTGCACTGAAGCGCTGCTGGTCTCCAAAATCCTCCGTGTCTTGCACTGCACTGGGGAGGTGGAGACAAGCTACAGGGATGGGTGCAGGTGGTGGCCGAAGCTTCTCCTCAGCTAAAATCTCTTGCCACAGACCCAAGCAAACATTTTTAACACAACACAAATAACAACCAGTACAATTGGACTCCCCACTTGAGCAC
Source organism: Morus bassanus (assembly GCA_031468815.1). Taxonomy (NCBI): domain Eukaryota; kingdom Metazoa; phylum Chordata; class Aves; order Suliformes; family Sulidae; genus Morus; species Morus bassanus. The sequence goes on along the minus strand of CM062577.1, from coordinate 11,368,791 downwards.
TTCACCAAATGTCTATAGGCAGGGTGAAACTGGGCTGTATAAGGCAGGCCTTGCAAATATTGGTCCTGTTGAATTAGACGCTTCTGGAGATCACCAATTTCCCCTGTGCTACAGTAAGCTCTGATCCTCTTTGGTCTTCTTCAGTATTGCCACAGAGCAAGCAGTTAACCAAAAACGTCACTGAAACACGCGCTGGAAACCAAAAAGGCGCATGAATCAGGGAGGAGCGGATGGACCAAAACCAGGTGGAGAGCATGGTGGGAGAGTAGAGCCTGGATACCTATACAATAAACCTGGTTTCCTGGGAAGGTGACATCCAGAAAACCATTCCTCACAGCTGGCCATGCAGCCTCCAAATTCATCAGGTTTTAGCACTAGGCTTTCACATAAAGGCTGCCGATTTTCTCATGTGCTCAAAGGAAAGTTGCTATAAGCAGCACTGGAAACCCATCAGACCACAAAGAGTTGAGTTCCTTCCTTAGTGAGTGCTCCTCCCTTCCACATTACCTAATTATTTCTACTCCTCATGTTTTCAGTGATTTATCTTACATTGTGATAAAGTAATACATAATTACATAAAAGGAGAAGAAAAACATAACATATAATTTATGGTAAATAAGATCAAAGCCAAGATTATTATTATAGGTTTTCTTCTGGTTTCCTTTCAATCACTTTTATATGCAACCAACAAAGAATAATTAAAGTATATTACAAAGGTCTTTTTATTCAATTGTACACAGATGTGACTATAAAAAAAAAGGTGAAGGGAAGGATTTTCAAAAGCACTCATGTACTGATCTAACACTATTCTCACTGAAGTCAATGGCAGTTTGACTTCAATGAGAGCAGAGACAGACCAACACTGAGTGATTCTGAAAATCCCACCCTAATTGTACAAACAAGGGAAGGCTTTAGAGATTGCTGGCTTGGAGATTGTATATTTGAGAATCATAAAGGGCACACAGCACCTGTTTGTCTTCAAGATATGAAAATAAAGCAAGGCAAATATTTTAAGGATTAGAAATGGCACTTTTTTTTTTTTTTAAGGCAGTATCTGAAACCCCTCTGGCTCTGCAGTTCCCAGTCTAGCTATAGATCTGCTTTAATATTTTCTATTTCAAAGAGGATTCTAATTAAAAACGAGATTGATGCAAGCCCGAACAATGTTACTCACAGATAGAGAAGGGCAGCTAAACCCCAAACTGTCACGTCCCAGCAAACCCAAGAAAGGTCCGCTAGGTAGAGCAGCTGACACAGTTTAATTTATTATTTTTTTAAAAAAGCTTCCACAAAAGACACATTCTTCTTACTAGGCAGTGTTTAGAAGCCCACTGCTGTGTACAGGGAAGGGAACAGGAGGTAACTGTGAAGATGTTGATACCTGTCACTTCAGAAACATATTTTCAGGATGTAGAACGCGAAGACTCACAGACTTCAATTAGCACTCATTTGTTCCCTCAGATTAATGACCTGCCGTGCGGGCTCTGCTTTTAAGTGCTCAGGAGATGACATGGTGCCATTTCCTTGACCATTTACAAGTGTGTGACTTCCTAGGGATTCCCAGAAACATCCAATGCCCCAAAACAGAGATTTTTATTTTAGGTTTTTCATTACACTTAGTATTTAAGTGCACTTAGCTAGCAGCAGTGCCCCAGAGCCCTTGGCACACTGCTCTGTGTTTGTTTTCAGCTCATCCAAACCCTTTTAGAGGGTTTGACCAACAAAACAAGTGGTCATTAAACTCTTGCAGCTTAGTGGCCTCTTCATCAGCACTTTGGCCAAACAATATCCTTCGGTGATATCAGAAGTACCATTACAAGGAGCTTGAAAAGCACATGACCATCTTAACACTCAGGAGTGTCAAAGCGACATGATCCAAATACCAGAATGCCTCATTACTGCTGCTCCATCCGCGGGTCCCATCACGACAATGAGGGGTCAGCACGGAGGTGAGGATGACGGACGCCATCCTGAAACACAATGCCTGTAACTCCTGAAGCACAGCTGGATGAACTGCTGGCACTGCAGGTATGGATGTACTTGTGGCATCCACCTGGGTAGAAGCAGAGAGGGTGGAAGGAAAGACCCTGGGTATGCCCCAGTGTGTCCGAGCACACTGCAGTAAGCAAGGAATTAATGAAGTGGGAAAAGATAATTAAGGACTACACATGGTCTTCAGTTGTATGAATAACTTCAAATGAAATACTGGGGCATTTGCACCAAATTACTTTATCTACTTTACCTCTACATACAACATTTTTCTTGTCTTCATCTTTGAAGCAAATTTGCTAGCACCGATATATGAAAGAAAAAAAAAGCTGGTTCAGTCTCATTTTTTTCAATGCACATGATGTCCAAGACTTGAAATGGGAGAAAAAAAATGTAAATCTCCTGTTTTGGTAAACAGGAAACAGGTTGGGTGACCACCGATGAAGCCCTGCTTTTCCCACTGAAATAATATTTTGCTAATCAGATACTGTAACAAAATTGAAATAATAATAAAAATAAAGCCAGGCCCTTATTTTATAAGCTGTTCAATCTTGAAAACTGCTGACATCGAGAGCCACCTAAAATAGCGTATTCCCGAGGCCTCATGGAGGTCAGCAACAGCTTTAGAGGAAATGCAAGCTGGATACTGCAGACAGGCTTTCACCTTATGTGATCCACCTTGGAGAAATAGCTTCCATGGGAAGAAATACTGGTTTCTGGCCAGCTGCCAAAGACTTCTAATAATATTAAATATTTACCACCAACAAGGCCTTTTTATTTAGCACACAATTAATGCATCCACAGACAAATGCTTCCTACTCCAAGCCTTCCTCCAGCCCCACTTAGAGGAGGGCACAGTGTTACCACTTGGCCATCAATGTGTTTGGGCTCCTTGAACCAAAAATAGCAATTTCCAAAGCACAGGACATACTGCAGTGAATGCCTTCCCAGCCTTTTCTTTCGGACATGGACTTTGTCACCATTTGGCTCTTCATCTTAAAATGAAAACTGCTAAAAAATGTGTTTCAGATCTGAGCCCCCAGTTAGATAAACACCTCCTGCCCTTCCCTTGTGCTGACCCAACTGCACCCACAGAACAACCTGATCTGGCCTTTGGATCTTTTCATTTTTTGGTCTGTGTCACTGGATCAGGTCACCCTGGACATGAAAACAGGAGAGGGAAAGGGTAAAGCTGTGACTCAGCTCCCATCCCTGAGCTGGAGCATCATGTACCCCAAGACAGAAGCAGCAACACAACGGTGTGTCTCCCATTTAGGGGTTAAACTGTTCTCTCTATCCAGGCTCATGGAGACAAGGCAACATTCAAGCTACATTCATCTCTCAGCATTGTGTTGCCCTGAAATAATAATGGAAAACAATGTACCCATGCATGTACCCATGGACAATTCAACAACTGGACTCTGATCACCCTAAATCCATCACCTACCCGTGCAGGATTTTTGCAAGTTTTTAATGATGGATTATAAGTACAAGTCAGATGCAGAGATACATAATTTCTGCTCTTCAGGAACTAATTTATTTCTATATATTTTAGGGACAATTATTAGAGTTGAAGAAAAATACCACCTTTATGCCTACCAAAATACACTCTGCGAAGCCATCACTTTGCAAAGCCATTTTCTTGAAGAGATTCCTTTGCGTTAAATCATATATGTCACTATGCCAGCATGCCATGACTGCAACGTATAATTTAAAAAACAAACAAAACTTCAAATAACAATCTCTTTGCTGAAGATAGGAATTGCACAAGGTCAGTATCTGGTTTAAGTTACTATATGTCCTAAAATACACAAGGCCAGGTCCTCTGGACACAGTGCAGCTGCCTTGAGCAATACTGCAGATAAAATCTGATACTGAAGATGGCTTAGACAAATTCCTGTGGTGGAATAAAGTTGTTACTTGGGAACTCTTGGGGAAGTATTTCTGCTGTCCAACGCAAGTGCTTAAGTAAAGCAGGATATCCAGAGTCAACCAGGAGACACATGTCTCCTCCAGATGGCAAGTGAGAGCAAATAGAGGCAGGAGCTGGTCTAATTGAGATGCAAAGCCTTTATTTCTCTCTAGTAACAGAGGGATGCTGAGCTCCTGGCTTTAGTCAGGGCAGTTGTAAAAGAGGCAGGTAACAAGGCAGCCCTCTAGACTATCAGTATCAGCTGCTTTTCAGTCCCCTGTGACTACTAAAGCAAGCTATAAAATAAAGCAGCCTCGCTGCTGCTCTATCCTTGCCCAGGAGATTAGAGTAAGGAAGTGGAAAGGTGAGATTTAAATCACTTCCACACATCTCCTGGCTCCAACCCATGTGTCCAGAATCCAGGTCATTTTAATCAGCTTTTTATAATTTGTCACTCAAATGATAAGAATACTAATCCACTGCAATGTGCTTCCTGCCAGGCACCCAAATATTAATCTATAAACTGTTCCCTTATATCACACGTAGATGTATTCGCTTTAACTGCTTATGGCTGACATGTCCTCTTAGCAATGCTTTCTTTCTTACAAGACAGCCAAAAGTAGCACTGTACATAAAGCAGCAGGCTTGCCTCCTGTTGGCTATGGAAACATTATTTATGTAGTTGCACACACATAAATTACTTAATCAAAACATCTTTTAGTTTTGGAAATAAATTTACTTTTGTACTTAAAGTTACTGGCACCTGTGAAAAAGAATTTGCTTTGGTCCATCTGTATTTGGGAAAAGAAAAATCTACAGCTCCTTCTGGCCAAAATATTAAAAAAAAAAAACCACAAAAGCGAAACCCGAAAGAACACAAGGAATGAAGTCTGGGAAAACTCTAATATAGCCAATAAAAAAGCCTAAATGTGAACAAGGGTGTAAAGTGGCATCAGCGTTTACTGACATGCCTCAGAAACACAGTACGATGACGCTGCCCAACTGTCACAGAACTGATCTCTTGGACTTACCCACAGCTCAAACCTCTTAATGGTAATAAAATCACTCCTCCAAAGTTATTCCTTTAAAGTATTTAAAGAGTTCATATCAGGAAAAGTTTCAAGTCACATTTTTACATATCATACATTTAGGGAATCTACCGGGTCTATAGGAGAGAGTTTACAAGTATCCCCTTTAAAATAAACTTTAAAAACAACCTTTTCCTGTTGTTCAGATGTCTGAAAAGAGAACAAGAAATCTCTGTGGGGGATTTCATGATTTACACTTCACTGACAAGAGAACAGCCTCATTGCTTCACTCCACTGTGTGCTCTCAGTGCCAAAACCAGTCTAGTTTCTTATACTCTGAAGAGCTTTAGAAGTTAAGAGATAATATCAAAGGCACCTTGATGAGTGCAGTATTGTAACTTCATTTGTATAACACTGGCTTTATTTTTTTTAAATCTTGGCAATAAAGCAAATTAAGAGAAATCACTCTTCTGTCTCCCATCTGTACAGAGCTTAACAGAAAGCTGTCGATATCCTAGTAATATATATTTATTTTCTATTTAATTTCACAGACCACAAAGCAAAGCCACATCTTTGCCAAGGACTGTAATAAGTTACAAAACCTACCAAAAAGTCTACAGCTGAAGACGAAGATGCACTTCTGTGAACAGTGGGTTTCAACCAAGGGTCCTCAGGCTGCACAGAAAGGTTTGTTAAAGACTATCAAGAAAAGCAAGTTGTATATGCAACGCAGCAGGCCACATCTGTGACATTTTCAAGGCGTTCTCTCCTCCTTCTAAAGCTATCGCAGCTCTGCTGATCAAAAGACATAGAAAAGTTGCTCACAAAACTGTATGAAGTTTCTGGTCAAGCCTAAGGATTTTACCCATAGTAAGTTACTTTTGGTAAGGGATCTCTCTTCACAAAAACATGATTATGTGTGGAATGCGTAGATCTGCCAAATACAGTAACAAGGTACAATACAGTTACAGATATCCAAGGTATATTTAATCACTTATCATCAGCTTTGCAGGTAAAATCCAGCAACCATCTACTTTTTTCTTTTTTAAAGGCATAATGCACAAACTGGGACAATTAACTGAGGATGGCAATCGTTATACTCTTCTGCTAAGGGCTGGATGACAAGCCTGTACACTGAGAAGTCAAGTTACAAAGACATCTCAAACCAATAATTAGGTCTCACCTTTCCTTCCCCTTCATTACGAATGAAAGTGAAACAAGAGTCTCACGATGACCCATTAGAAAGCACAAACACCCAAACCTGTTGCAGGGGCATCACATCATCCATCTTTCTAAAGCTGTCAAGAAATGTTTGTCATTCCAATACTGCTTGCATCTCCCAAATGCTAAGATAACACGCCCATCAATCTCAGCTAGAGTTAAAAGAGGAGTTGAAAAATAAATAGTTCTGAGTCATGTTACTAAGAGGGATTCCACACGCTATTAATTTTAGCTTGGAAACCAATTAAGACACCAAATCAGCATTACCTGCCCCCCCCTTTAAGGTATAATGACCTAGTTGCTTGCGTAAATTTATTTATTTTGTGACAGTGACCCTTTCAAATGCTTTAGAAGCTTAAACAACAATAATTTTAATCCTGTCTTCTGGCAACAGGAAAATTTTTGTCACAAGGAGGTCAAAGATATGGACAAGACAGCATGATTCTCTCTATTTTAGAAGGCCATTCTTAAAATAAAAGAACAAGAAGCGTAATGGCATATAAGCAAAACTTGTCTTAAGCACTGCATGAGCATCAATATGCTGGAATAAACTGGCGCTTTCCACTCAAAACCTGGGGTGGCCTTCATCCCCTTCAACCTAACTGTGGCTTCTTGCTCACGAGTACCACCAGCTACAGCAGTACTTCTCCATGTCAAAGCAGTAATCAAGTGATGCAAGTGTGCAAAGCTGCACAATCCTTCTATAAAAAGGTTATTGAAGCATGAACTCACTGCCCACCCGAAGGGCTCAATGCTCCCACCCGACTCCTGGAGCTCATGCAATGGGTATTACCTCTACCTAGCACTGAACCTGCAGCAGCTTTTTAATATTGACATGGAAATGCCACTCTTGTCAGATTTGTCTTCCAGGTGCCTCAAATGTCACCTTTGTTTTCTCAGTTGTAGTCCAATATGAAGTTTTCTGAGTATCTATGGGGAAAAAAAAAATAATCAACCCTGCACCTCAGTGCCCTCATTTCCCCTGGGTGCCAGTATCCATCCACCTGAGAGCTTTTTGGGGGACTATTTCAAACTCCTTTCTGTCTGTGCTAGCACAGGGATCCAGAAGCTTTGACTAAACAAATCTCACTAAAGCTGGAGAGTTGGGACTAGTGTTTTATTCAACCACAAGGAAAAAAAGAAAAAATCATCTGGATTCAACAGGAGAGTTGACTGAGGGTCTTTGTACAAGGGGTTAAAGCCAGACTCTGCGTCATGGGATGTTTTGGCATTGGGTTCATTTTCCATGGAGCTAAACCCAGAATGATGAAAAGTCTGTCTGTGATCATAGAAGTGCATTATAGTATCTAGTCTTGGATCAAAAACCTTATTTAGGAAAGCAGGAATATATGCATGAGAAGACAAAAGATCGGACATCCAGCATCAAGGTCCTGCCAATTAGAACGGGTTTTCATTGCTGGCAACTATAAGACAAAACAAAGAATTTAGTTCGCTTCTCCCACAGCCCAGATCAGTATATGATGCCACCTACCCCAGCTTATCTACGGACAAGCATAAAAAATTAAAAAAAAAAAAAAGCTATCCTCTCAAAAAAGGATTGTAAAATCAAATCAGTTGCTCTCATGGAAACTCTTGAAATAATAATAAAAAAACCATTACAACCTGGAACTAAAATGAACATTGTCATATTTCTATGACAAAAGAATAATCAGCTGAAACATCTACTTTTGGGACAGATTTCAAATTCTTCTGTGAGGAAAGTGTGTGTATGTACCTGAGAAACACTAACTTTGCAATTCCAAAAACAAGCTTGCAACAAAAAAGTTCTTATTGCAAAACAAAAGTACCCATTTAGAGACATTCCTGAGGAAAAAAGAAATCTGCTTTAAAATTCACATCCCACTAAAATTCAAATGAATTTCCCTAGGTAGGCAGGTCCTTAAATGTATACCTCGATTTAATTACGCTGCAGTTCCTGTGTAGGCAAGTCCCAAGATGCTCTTACATGATAATCATTAAATATGAAGTGGTGAAATGAATTGCAACATTTAGTAATGCTTCTTATGAACTAAGATTTATAGAGGAAGCATGAAATAAAACCAAAGAAGCACATGGTTACTGCGTCTGCATGTTGTACTAAAAAAAAAAAAGACAACAGATATGAAAATAGCCATTGAAAATTATGAATAGCTGGGCACAGGCACCCTACCAAAACTTCTGCTGCAGAAGGTAATGCTCAGCCCACCTACTTATATAATCTGTGTAATAGGAGTATTAAAATTAGAATGAAATCTAATTACATTTTACAAGTCATTTAAACACTGAACACATCATGAAAATAATTGACAGAATTGTGCTATTTAGTAAATACAATTTTCTGCTTAGCTCTACACTTTAGCACTTGTTTAAACTGCATGGTGAAAAGTTGAGGTGTAACTCGCAGTTTCACTCTAAAAAAAAAAACAGTTCTGAAAAACAATTACCTGTTCATGGCTGCAGAAGTTACACAAATGCAAAATATCTCACATCATGGTCCCAGGAAAAGAACAAAAACAAAAAAAAAGGAGAAAAAAAAGAATAAAAGAACTGCAATCGGCAAAAGAAACTTTAAACGCAAGTGTCTTGTTCCAGTGAAATGCAGCTGGGTATCCAAGTCCTTTACACACCTTGACAGTTTATCTCTAAACATTCCCTCATACAAATAAAGGTTTAAATATATTTTCTACACTAAAATGTACACAAAACAGGTTTGGAAGATCGCTCATAGAGTTTATAAGCCCTTCATTTACACACAGGCATATGCATTTACTATATAAATATTTATAGTTTGGCAGCTCACTCTCCCAGTCTGCATGGGTTTTCTCTGTTGGGTTTCACCAGCGATACTTCCTCTGAATTTCCACATTTCCAGATGCTTTGCTCATGCAGCCTTGATGGAGAACAGTTGTGCCTATTAGCAGACAAGCTGCTGACAACTAAGCTGAGCTTCTAAAACCTGGCAGAGAGATAATCTGGCACCAAGATCTGATAAATTTAAAGAGAAGAGGCATGGTGGCCTGCAAACACTGAGAAGTCAGAGAAAAACCTAGTCAAGCCCTGAGCCTTTCCTTAGGATGCTTCTCATCTCATTCCAGAGTACTTCAGTCAAATCAAGGAAAAAAAATCTCGTCTTAGTCAACCGTCCTTTTGCCCAGCACCACTCAGTTCTTAACAGACGTAGCCTTCCATTAAAAAAAGGACAGAAAACGTTGCTCCATGAAGTTATAGCCCCTTAAATAAATACTGTTTGCAAATACATTTGAGAGCTTTATTTTAAAAGTGTTGTTTCTCCCACTTAATTGTTTAGAATACCATGAAGACAAAAAACCACTTATTTTGCCTTTTCTTCCCACGAATAAGAAGCAGAATATAATCTTCATTTTATAAAAGATATTACTTTGGGGAGGGAAGACAAATGCATCTGGGAGTGCAGGAGATGTTTACTGAAAGTATTCACACCTTCTCTGAAACTCTCTGAACGTTGAACACCAGTATTCCAGCCATCACCAAGCAGTGGGACCAAAGGACATCAGCAGAACGTGTCAAACCAATATGAACCAGCAAGGTTAGCAACGCGTCTCCATCTCAACCCCTTGGTTTTCCACCTCCTTTCTCGCACGGTTTTGCATGCCATGCACAGCCCATGGCGAACGATTTGCAGAACTGCCCCAGCTAGGGCCTTGCCTTTGCATCCAGGGAAGAAAACCCCAAACAAAAAACAACCCCACTGTGCACCCACAGCTTATGTTTTGTTAATCTCATAGTCATCTATTTCTAAGGTAGCACCAGAGATTATAGGGGTCTTCAGTTTTATCTCAGTATAAACTTGCTGGGGCAGGTCAGTGCAACTGGCACAGGCACACCGGGAGCTCGTCCTGGTCTGGCCCCAGCAAGGACAAGTTCAGGCAACATCGTCCTTAGTCTATCCCGGCAGTAATGTCATCACGACTTCCCGAAGGATGAGCTGTACCACTGCTTCCTAGTGCTGTGCCAGACCAGACAGTGATTTTACTCAGACAGTGATTTTTCTTTAGACAGCACTGGAATCCTTCCAGGGTTGATAAAATCTGAATTCTTCCGTGCAAAGAACTAAAATACTCATCAAAAATATAAGACCTTGTTTATATTCTTCTACTCCTCCTCAGGCATTCAGTTTTGGCCACTGTTGAGAGACAGAGTTTCTTTGTTTTGACCCCGAATGACTTTCCCAATGCATCTTACAGGTGAAGGGGATTCCCTCCTTCTCCTGCTGCTGCCCTCCCACCCACTCGTTAATTAAAGATGCTAAGGTCTAACAGGAACCATGTTACAGATTAAAACTGGACTGTGATGCATGAAAAATGAGATTGTGGATAGGTTTGGGAAAACAAACTGTTGGCAATTGTTTTAGTGTTTATTTAGAAGCTTTAAATTGTGTTAGAAGAGATAGCAAGGAGTTTCATTGCAATTTAACAATAAAGAAAATGAAAAAAGCACAAGGAAACGTATTCTTCATTTCCGAACCGACACCAGGGACTGGGCATCTCTTTAGGCACACAACTAATTAAAAAAAATCTTTTATGAAGTAACATGGCAAATGGAAACATTGTTTAACCAGAATTATCCCAGTTCAAAGGACTGATAGAGCCAGGACCAGCATCCTTGTTTTCACTGCGAGCACACAGGAGCTGCCGCTCTCCCAGACATCAAGGCACTAACAAACAGCCAAGCTGCCTCCACCGTCAGGTTCATCCAAATACCTTTTCCATGAACGAATCAAACAGGCATTTATCAGCTAAAACAGGAATCTGCAAACCTAAGGGGTTTTATGTAGGAGTTTTTCCCTTAATAAAGAGTCCTGAAACTTTTAGTCCAGAAAGTCTTAGATTATCACACTATAGCCAGACTAGTACAAAGTATCCTTGATGTCTAGACCAAATGAAGAGATTAGCAGGTCTGCTCCAGTGCCGATTACACCAGGCTCATACTATTTTTCCAGCGGATGCTTTCATAATTAAATATCAAGTAACAGGAGGCACTTAAACATTTATGTCACCCTCACCTATGAAAATAATAAAAAGTTTATTTGCATTGAGAACTATAAAGTATTAAAAATCATTCTATGGCTGTAACAGCAACCTGTCAAGCTGTAAAGAGAAATCTAGATTTTAGTGAAGAGGGTCCCTTGGGAATGCTGTATATCAGCAAAGCAGAACAGCAATTGCATTATGCCTGTAACTAATATGGACAAAGTGGAATGAGTAATAAAAGCGAACAAAAACCAACTTTCACTCTGATTAGCAATCGCAGACTAATAGGCTTCAATTGCAATTTAAAATTAAGATGGCACCAAGCAGCAGCCACTGTCCCTGCTAAGGAGGCATCAGGGCTACCTTCAGAGATGGATTTCTACTCTGAGTTTTGCCAGGGTCTGAGGTTCCTCGACTGTAGTACTTGTGTTGATCGGGAAGATGGGCCAACCCTGTAACAACCCTGAGCACAACAAGAAAGGGCCTCAAGGGCAGGTTCTCCAACCTCTCAATTTTCTTTGTAAAGTTAAGAAACTTGGTCCAGACAGGTCTGTCAGCTCCTTGGGATGAAGAAAGGGGACAGATTTTAGCTCGTTTGAATAGCTATTGTCCTGCATAATGCAAATATATCACATTTTAAATTCAGACAGGGCCATTCATAGGAAAAAACCCCAAACACAGGAATTCCAAAGGGAATGAGTATTTATTAGAGAAATAAACAGACAAATAATGGATCTATTAAACAACATTCTTACCTTCTTGGTAATTTCATCAAGATACAAGACAACAGGACAGGCTTTTATGGGGATCTTTTGTTTTAAACAGCTGGGTGTAAACCTTGAGCAAGTTACTCAACCCTCCTGCTGAACGAAGGTCTCCCTTACTAAATAAAGCTGTTGGGGCTGCACTGCCTCTGATACACAGGCAACCATGTCATATGAAAGGGATTACCGTTTCATAAATTGCTAAAATTTTACAATAGCTGGAAACCTTCATCTAATTTCCAGCTTAAATTTATGCATAGCTAATTTATGCCCATTAGTTCTTTTGCCAACACTGCTCTATGGCCTAAGCAGGTCCTTTTCCTCCCTGGTACTTACCCCTTGATATATTTATAGAGTAATCATATCCACATCAGCCTTTGTCCTGCCCGGCCACGCAAGCCAAGCTCTTTCAGCCACCTCTTGTAAGCCTGGCTCTTCATCCCCTCCCACATCCGAGCAAGTCCTTTTCAGCACCTGTTCCCATTTGAATTAATTTTTCTTGCATATGGGAGACCAGAATGGTGCACAGTTTTCCAGATGACTATCTGCTAATGGCATTAATAGTCCCCTACCTCCATGAAATGCCTTGCTTGAGAGTCAAGCCTGCATTTGCCTTTTGCACACTACTGCACAGTCATGCTCTATGAAAAGTAGACTGTTTTTTTCTCTTTTTCTGTTCTTGCTGCCTGAGAAGCCTTCAGGCTTGATCCAAGAGTAGATAATACTCTGAACTAGAAAGCAAAAAACCTGGCTCTTAACCTAGGTCAGGTATTAATAGCCCACAGAGCAATCCTGAAGAAGTCACTTCATGTTCCTTTTTTTCATTCCCACAGCTGCCTATTTAAATCCAGAACTCACTGAGGACAAGAATCACCTCAATCTAAATTAACACAGCACCTCACAAGGATCCTGCCCGTGGCTGGAAAAGTCTTCATGCCTCCCAGGTTGGAAAGTTTCATGAAACAGTCTAACTCTCCATTATTTTACTGGTTTGTCATTGTTTGGAAAGACACATATATAAATGCATACACACACAAGTATGTGTAAGATAGGGTGGGATTAGTAAATAAGAGGAGAGCTGCTAATAGCATACTGAATCATGGCAAAATCTGAAGGAGTTTCCAGGAACTTGCAAGTTTTCTATTATTTTTGTGAATGTTCCCATAATCGTCCATTACTGAGCAATCTTTGGGGAGACTGCAACGGGCGTGAAGTTTACTGAAAATGAGAAGAAAAGCTGGATTCAGGGAGACAAATTCACTGGGCAATTTGCAGCGTCTGCTGTAAAACCAGCACAGATGGGGACAGCACTGGTTAGAATTACTCTGGGCTCCCAGCATACTGCCCCCGCAATAAAAATGAAATTGTGAACAGAAGATGAATCTTCTTGGCTATTTTTCAGAAGTTTTTATAAATTATACAAATTGACAGTCAGGGTTAGGAGTCCTCACAAGGAAATATGTTAAATCTGAAAAAAAAAAAAAACCCTCAGCACTAGAAAAAAACCCTCTTATCTAAGAGTATACTCAGCAGAGGAAACCAATCCCCCCAGACTTGTCACAGAGCTCATGAGATCTAAGAATCATTATTAATATACCATCAAGCTTATCAGAGACAAACTACATACTACCGACCAATATCCAGACAGGAATTTAATGTCTCCTAGCAGAGTACATTGCTCGTACAGGTTTCAACTTATGCACATGTCAAAATATACCAAAATTCAGACAACTGCAACCCAAACTAGGTCCCCAACAAATGCAGCCACTAACATTTCTAATTAAAAATATAATAATGTAAGATGTATAATTATATTGAGCAGAGTCAATTCTGAATTTATAAAGTTTAAGGACTGACTTTTTTTTTCCCATTTCAAGTCAATTAAAAAAAATATGCTGGGTGGCAATAGCCAGGATGGAGCTGTGGTGCTACCCAGGTTTTTGTTGGCACTTGCACCAGCACCTGCGGATAAGCCCTCCCGAGGATCCGAGCTGGGAAAACCCTCCCCGTTCACAGGGCTAGGCAGGAGGATTTCCAAATGGCACATAAAACACAGAATATGTGCTAAAGTATCTTTTATCTTATGATCAGAGCAAAAATATATCCTGTGTGATACTCATGCAATGCTGAACTGCTTCTACTGTAACAGCAGGTTCAATCAAATACTCAGCTCAGATGCACTAGAGGAGCCGTCAAATTATTAATTTGGGACTAGAGAAAGGCATCAGCAGCTCTGCACAGGCTCCAGCAGTGCAATGTCAGGTACTTTCTGTACTCAGCCTGACCCAAACACATGCAAAGTGCTTTTGCAGTGGCAAAGTAAAACTTCTCAGGCTAGCAGTAATGCTGAGAAAGAAGTTTCAAAAGAAATTTCAATGCAGAAAGTTTTACTTGAGCTAAGGAAATGGCCGATCCTGGTCCTTCTCACTTATCACTACCACAAAACCCACATTTCACAGTCACACTGTTGCACTGCCCCAATACGGTGTCTTTGTGAAAGGCCTATTTTATTTTAAAATACACTTTGGATTCAAGTTGTTTGCCTCAACAATGGATTTGCCTGAATTATTGCTAAAAACGAACAAAGTTATCCAGCTACCCACCACTTGTCTTTATGGCTCATCTCATCCCGAGTATTTGTAAGCAAACCAGCCACACTCATTCACAGCTATTAATTTAAATGCCTGTAGGAAAGAAAGGCCTGGCAAGAAAACAACGCTGAGTGACTGCTGTGGAAATAACTGCAGTAAAGTCAGCGGACATACCGATAGGTATCACCGATATGATAACCCAAGTACAGCAACCAAAAGCTTAGCCACTCTATTTACGGTAAAAGGTTAAGAATTAATTACACTGGGGATGACAGTTCAGTGGTTTGAGCATCAGCTCAGAAATAACTGGACTTGTTGGGAAGTCAATGGTTGAATTCCAGCAGGGCCAGTTTAAGCCGTTCATCCCAGTGAGGCAGACAAGCTGGGCTCCAGGAGGGTTACTGCCTGCGGGTCTTCTGGGCTACTATTTAAAAACCTAGATCTTACATATGAGCATTATGGGACCATGCAACGATTTCCCCTAAATACACGCTATTATGTGCGGCACATAAGCCCCATCCCTTGGGGATGAAGTGACAGTGTTAGTGCACGAGGATGCACAACGACTCACACCCCGTTAATTCATGACCTGAATATGCAGCTCCCCATCCTACAGGTAAAATGCATTAATATTATTAGTGTTGTGTTTTGGATACTATATATATTAATGGCAAAACATAGTGGGCAGCTGCTGCCTATTCTTTACACCAACTGAAAACAAAAGGATTTTTCTAAACTGGGTCTTCCTGTCTGATATGGGACCGACATCTATGTTAGCTGCTACGCAAAATTTCATCCTTTTCCTCAACGCATATAATAACATGACAACCATTCCACTGTGAGTATTAGCAATGCTTTAAGGAAATTATTTTTATTCCTTATTATACAGAAGATTACCTGAGAGGTTATTATTATTATTAACGGCAATTAGCATCAGACAGCAATTTATAATTTCCAAAGCCAGATAGAAACGTTAGCAAAATATTTGCCAATAGAAAGCCATGTGTTATTCCCATTGCATGGGAAACAAATTATAGAATTCAAGTGATTTGTGTCTTTACAACTGAATTGGGAAGCTTATAGAAGACTGATCATGCAAATAGTACATCGGGGATAGTTTCAGTAGACTACAAATTATTCTGAGACTCTGACTCAATCTCAAACAAAATATTCTTAGTCTGAACTCTCTTACAGGCAAACTTTACTGTAAAGCAAGAAAAGCTTAAGAAACCACTCAGAAGAAAACACTAATAAAATTTTATAAAGAAAAATAACTTGTAAAACCATCATTATTAAGAATTATATTTGGACTCTGGGCTGAGAACTCAGCTGATGTAAGTCTATCCTAATGCCATTTAATTGAGTTATATAGATGTAAGCCGCAAAAGAATCCACTCCTGAGCCTACCAGGAAAACAATCTCTGCTCACATTCTCTGCAAATGTTGCTCACTATAAATACACAATAAACATGCAAGGATGAGCCACACACACGGGGTTTTGGATAGAATATTATGCACTCAAATGTCTTTAAAATGCATATATAATGCTTGGACCAAAGGATGTATCCTTATATTATGGGAAAACAAACTTGCCCATGTGAGTCGCATTTCTAACCTCCCCATGCGGCCAAGATTAGAGAACAGGAGGTCCAGGCTTTGGGAACGTTTCAGAGGTAGAAGAAAACAGGGAACCCCACACACCTGCGAGAAGCTAGGCTGGGGGTGAAGGTGCATCCCAAAACACCAGCAGCACTGGCCAAGCAGACCCATACAGGTTCACCCTCTTTGCTAGGAAGCTTGGGCTCTCCAGCATTGCCAGCACCAGACCCATGGAGGAGCCACCCATGGGCTACAGATGTGCCCTGTGCTCCTGGTCTGATGTAGTATGGCAGCACCAACTTCATCTAGCACTTTCTCCTGTGCTTTTTCCCCTACACCAGAAAGCAATAGGTTACTGGGGAGGTAGGGGAAGGGGTTATTTTAACATTAATCTATCGTAATACTTCCAATAAGTGACAGCTTAAACAACACTCTTCCGACAGAAGCAAAACATCTGATGTTTCGTCTCCTTGAATCACTAGTGAAAAGCTGAATTTCGGAGTACAGAAGAGTTAGAAACCTAACAATTGAAGAATAATAAGAAGTAAGTATGTACCAAGGGATTTCTCAGCAGAAGAATGATATACTAGACAAAAATAAAAGGATATACCATATGTTGAGTAATAAAATTGGCAAACCTAGTAAGGTTCAAATACTGCTATTATACACATCTGGGCAAAATGGGGGGGAGGAAAAAAAAAAATCATTAAGCAATCTGAGAACTCCCAAACAAAGAAACTGTAAAATTCTGAACTGTAAAGCAAAGGAAACACACTTAATCCCTCAGGAGTTTAAGTATGTATTTCAACTGGGTTATACCATCCCTCATAAGGACATGGAAGCACACAAAAACCTGGAGACACAATATAGCCACTGTGAGCCTGCCGGCAGAAAGCCAACTGGCTTCAGTACCCAACAGCCCTGGCACCTGTTGGGTTTATCATCGGCAAATGCATTACCTCCTTGGGGCACAGAGGGAAGAAAAATACTCTACAAAGTGCCCGTTTTCCAGCAAAAGTGCACGATTGCGTACTGCGAGTATTTTATATCGGGATTTCCAGCTGCAAAACAAGCCTCCCTCAATGCTGAAGTAGTCAGGACTTTTGTGCGTTGCAAAGCAATGTGCAGAAAAACATAACCAAGCAGCAAATAATATAATCCTGCCCTCATGAAACTCTGTTTCATCTATAACCGCAGATGTAACCTCTTATCCGGCCTCCCCCGAGGCTAATTTATTTATGAATGTTCCTATTAAAAATAGGACTACTCGCATAGTAGCTTACTTTCCAGTGTGAACAGGGAAGGC
Organism: Morus bassanus; assembly: GCA_031468815.1. Classification (NCBI taxonomy): domain Eukaryota; kingdom Metazoa; phylum Chordata; class Aves; order Suliformes; family Sulidae; genus Morus; species Morus bassanus. Next base: position 11,351,372 of record CM062577.1, on the reverse strand, counting down.
AGGATAAATGCAGTTTAATGAATAAATGTCTTGTGACAAGACATCTCTTTTTATGGGTACATGTAGTCCGAGTTCACCTCAACAGATTGAAAATGCCGCTCTTTCCTCCATGCTCCCAGACTGCCCCGCTAACAACCCTTGCACACAGGCGCAGCATGCCACATCGGTTGGGTATTTTGAGGTGGCTTTTTTTTGTTTTGCTTTTTTCAAATGCAATTAAAAGTCCTGTGGCTGTATCAGAAGTTTAGAAGGAAACTGCACACAGGTAGCCAGCCACTACTGGATTACAACATAAAAAATAATATATAACCCTAATACTACATTAACACAAATTGCCTTTTTTTTTTTTTTTAATTTATTTTTTGACAGAGTGGTTTATAAGCTAATCTCATGACTCTTGGCAACATGGAAAGGTTTGTTATAGTCATCACTCTACATGTTCTTAAAAGGGGGGAGGAGGAGACAGCTTTGTCCTACCACGGTAGCAAACAGCAAATAAAGGGGACCAGGATGTGGGGCAAGCGGTGGGGGAAATCTAACAGCTCACTTGAAATTGCCCTTTGAGAGAAGGGGGTTTGGGGGGATTGGGGAGAGATGGGGGAAAAGAGAGGGAGTATGGCTGTCCAACGAGACTGGGGAAACTTTCCAGAACATAAAGGATGGCATGCAATAAATAATAAAAAAAGCAAAATGTGAGAGCACAATGTAAAGGGACACACAAAGAAGGCTTTGAACAATAGCAGGGCGCGAGGGGAGGAGACGAAACAGAGATGCCTTTGAATGCCGAAGGCACAGAAGGGAAAATCTCTGCCATGCTTTTCATCCCTACGAACAGTGACTTCTGTTCAGGGCTTCTGGAAAAGCACGTGGTGGATTTGGAAAAGTCTCCAGCCATAGAGAAAGACCATGATGGAAGATCTTCATTTAGGGGATGACCTGGCAAGATCCTGACAGCTTTCAGCAGCTGTACTCGGAGTCCAAACCGCCCGCCTGCCGCTCCGCCGACTGCTGCGATCGCCCTCGCTCCCCTGCCTGTCATTCTCAGCCCATATCAAATGAAAGAGAGATGGGGCAACCTTGGCAGCCTGCGTGATAGACGGGCAGGAGTGGGACCACAGGAGGAGCTGCTGAAAGGTCTGAAATTGCTGATGTGTCCCACAGCATGAAGGACACTTGCCATGCATAATGGATAGGATGCTGAGTATTTTCCCAGTATCCCCGTTGGCCTGTGTACCACTTGCTGCCTGCTTCTCAAAAAGTGTGTGTGGGGGGGGAGAAGTAACCCTGTGACGCGGTATCAGAACAGCTTCTGTATTTTGAAAGAGCCATTTGTATTTTGCCACCTTCCAGAACGATGCAAAAGTAACAGGGCAGGGCAAGGCAGGGAAGGCTGTTGCATTTGCAGCCGTACCTGCCCAAAGCAGGTGGACGCAGCCGGTCCTGCTGCAGTCTGGACGGATCAGGCCCTGGGGCCAAAGGCTGAGCTTTTTAGTGCTTGAAAATAAGGCATATGCACTTTTTATTTAATACCACGTATAAAAATTAAAATACAAAGACTGCCTAAAACAACCAACAGAAGCAGAAAACAGTTCTGGAAGCAGAAAACAGTTTACTGCTGGAAAACCAATACCCAAAACAACTTTAAAAATCAGTGAGTTTTCATAAACACTGGGCACTCACTACCTGAGCTACGGACTTCACTGCTTCTTCATGATATCAGCAATGTCAGTACAGCAAAAAGCTTTTCTGGTACTCATAGTGGATTGGAAGAGAAATCAAAAAAACCCCAGACAAAATTGAATTCAGCTTTTCCAGGGGGGAGCTTGCATTTACATTTCACTGCCCAACAGCCTCAAGCAAGCCGCAGCAGCCCTTTCCCTGCCATTCCCAAATTAAAGTGAATCAAGATCTGAAAAATTTGGGCACCAGTTTTCACATCCAAGATTCCAGATATTTGCTTTAAACAATATTTCAAAGTATACTCATAATGGCAAAGCTGCTTTCACATATGCATATCTCGTAGCCTGGTGATAGACTGGTTATATGCTCCTCTATGATGGAGACAGTAAAAAGCAACAGGGTAAAGGTTCAGGAGGATTTTAGAAAGTCTAATTGTACACCACGGTAGTTTGGACAAGGAGCAGAAACTGTGAATAATTGATTTTCTTCAGTTTCCACAAGTGTGGAAACCAGGATTTTTTAAACCAAATTAAGCCCCAAAACGTAATTAAATCCATAAAAGCTATGAGGAAATTGAGTCCGTACCACATACTAACACTTAAATTTATAAGTAGTGGAAAAATATCCACAGGAAAAAACACATTAAATTCTATATATTAGTGTAACAAAATAAGGAAGGGAATTCTTTAATAAGTTATGCTTTTTATGTCATCCAATTACCAAAAACAATATTTAGGACTCCAGTTTTTCCAATCCACGTCAATTAAAAAAGAGCACAAGAGGGAGGTTTTGGTTGGATCAGCGTCACAATGTGCAGGGAAGGAGAGTTGCTTGTGGAGCAGCAGGAGAATGGAACAGATTTTGAGAGTGTTAAAATAATAAAAATAAATTAGGATTATGTGCACTACCACTCACAAGTTTGAAAATTTAACTAAAAAGAATAGTAAAACAGTATCAGATAAATTTAGGAGATTCTATATTCTAATAACAATGTTTCTTAATGATGCAGAAGGGAAAAACTGACTCAATTCACAATTACTTTTCGTGAAAGCTCATTCTTTTATGAAAACATGTAATATGATGTCGAATTTTTTTCCTTATTAGAGACAAAAGATATCCTATATTCTGAAATTAAGTACTACACACAGTCTTGCATGCACCCATGTGCATGCAAAATGATCTCAGTTTAAGGATAATGTATTTTTGTGTTCAACCATTTAAATTATATTTAAAGATATTTTAAGGAAAATCTCATCAATTGTTCAGCCGAAACAAAGCTTTCTTTCGCACTTATTTTCCTAAAATGCTTCATCTAAGACATTCAAGTCTGCATAATTTTATTGATCTTAAGAGGTTTTTTAAGAGATGACACTTCATTCCCAGAGGTAATCTCAAAGTTTGTATTACTTTTCTTCATATTTTTTCCATTTTCTTTTTTTCTCATTTTGAAAGACTTTACAAAATGCAAAGAGCACATGATCTTAAGCAACATGAATTTTCAGAGGATTGCTGAAATATTTGATGATTGTGTCCAGAAGCTAAGTTATTTAAGGGATTCCAATGCTGTAAATATTTCTAGCATATTATCTGCAAAAACTATATATAGAGAAAAGCACTATTATTTGATTCAAGCACTGAGGATTACTTAATGCAAAGCTCTGTAGGTATATCATTAAAGACAATAATAAAATACAACTATTATTGCGCTCATCAGATTCCCAATTTTCAACTGCCGTGAAGAAAGCCTCACAAATTTCCATTATCACATGTGATATAGTAAAAACATCCCATATATAAGGACTATTTCCTAGTGATTTTTTTTATTCCATTAAGTTTTTTAAGGATACTGCAGCCAGCTTTCTCTCCTACATGCCCTTTGCAAAAGAGCAAGGCACAGGAAACAAAGATTTTAGGATAAAGAGGGAGCATGATCTCTAAACCAAATCCCTCCCGGCATTCCCCCCAAACAAAAAGCATGTGAAAACTGAAAGAGAATCTGGTCAGTCGAGAAACTGTAGTTGCAGAGCGCGTTGCAAGAGCACATAAGAACAAACAAATGGTTATCTGATGGCTTCAGGAAAAGGAAAGTGTAGGAGGAGGAAATAATATTAGTTACCCTGCAAGTACCATTCGCAACTGGAGTAGGAGCGACTGTGAAAGGAAATATTGCAGCTCCACTGGCCCCCAAAGGATTATAAATCTTCTGGCCCTTGGGAGCAGGTAAAAAAAGTATTTCAATCATTAAATAATAAAGAACAGTGCTGAAACTTTCCTGGTGATAGCATGTGCAATCAGGTGTTGGCCAGACGGACGGAAAGTGATTTACAGCAATGGCTTTGGTGGGTAAGGAGATTTCTCTTTGTAAATACAAAAAGATGGATCTAATTTAGTAGTATTAGAAATCAACATGTAGATTTAGATAAATACTCTAATCTTGCAATGAATTTTATAATTTCAGAGTTCTTGGACAACTCTCTGTGGTTTCTTAAATAGTTTTATGAGGCAAGGGAAAAGGATGAATGAAATTTTTCATTTGTAGGAACTGTAATAATTTTAAACCTTGGTTTCAAACTAAAAAGCAATTAGGTTAAACATAGAACACCCCCCAAAAAAACCCCTGAATATTGCAATAAATAATATCTGAAAATCACAGCAGCTTCAATATTAAGAAGCTCTTTCTTTTAGTCAACTGGGAAACGGCTACAGACTGCCAACAGAATGATGTGGAACAAAAAGATATCAATAATATATGATCTTTTGTAAAAGAATTCAAAGCTAAGAGGAGCCAATTAAAATATGACTACAAAAGTAAATTAAAAGACTCCTTTTGGGTTGGGATTTATGCCCTACAACACTGTTACAAAACCTAGAAAACAAAACCCCCTCCACTTCTCCACGTAGCACCTTCCCCGTATAATCCCCTGCATATAATTGTTACAGTGAAATAAAAATATACAGATATAATAAATTATTTATAACATAGCAGAACATGTGAAACGTTAAGTGGCAGATGTTAACAGGAAGAGTAGATTTTCACATTTTTTTTGAGAAATGCTGCAAGTTGCTGACAGAGAAGATACAGAACAAAATTATCCTGTTAGTTAATTGAATTCCCAGAGCTCTCTCTGAACAGAAAGGGTTTGGCTTAGTTAAAGAAATTGTTCATACATGCATATACTTTAATGCACTGATAATGAATTATAATTTAGACCAAATTATTTACAATTCTAATTAAATTACACTGCAATATAGGATTTCAGTTATTGATTTAACTCATCTAAAGCTACATGACGGACGATTCAACTGCAGGCAACAAAAACTCTAGCCTTAATCTCAAGAGGCTTTGTACATTGTGAGGACCCAAGTCTTAAAATTAAACTTTGTTCCCAATTTTTAATCACTGTTTAGAAGAGACAGCTGTGGTAATTTTCCCCCAGTAAAATAAATTTCCTTGTAATCTGACAATTTTTCTGGGTTGAGTTGCATTGACTTTCCAAGATTTGTTAACAGAAATCCAAATTACAATTTTTAAAAATATCCATGGTGTAGGCAAGTACCCTCACATCACATCCATGCTTTCTTCCTGGAATTTCTTAAACTGTGCCTCAAAAGAAGAGGAAGAAGTAGAAAAACAGATGAAGGGAAAAGGGTTGCTGAAATAACACCACTGGCTGTTTTGCTCTAAGATACGAAAACTATAATTTTAAAGTTTTTTGTTAGAGAAAACTAATTGAAATAATTTCAGGCTAGCCAGACTGGGAAGGTAGCTTAAGCCTTTCTTTTTATTATCTACTTTCTTATACATGTTGTGGGTATCAAACCTTAGAAGATAAATATGGGCTTCTACGTGTATGTAAAATTTCAGAATAAACTATGGGTAGTAAAACCTCACTTGGAAAAAATGGTCGCTGTGTTAAGAAGATATAAAACCCACGATGCCTCATTAGCCATGCATCATCAGTACAACTGTTCCTGCAGGTTCCTGCCGTCGTGCTCTGCACCCCACAGTCTGTTTATCACTGTGCTCATTTGTGGCCATCGAATTAAAGCAGACAATGATGTAAAGAATCGACTGCTGTCGTCATCCCAACATACACCTTCTTCTGTATGCCACAGCCACTGGGACATTTATTAGAGGATTTTTTTTTTTCTAATAAGTGTTTGCTAAAGGAAATCTCTTATATAAGAGTGCACAGGTGTATTTTACCCACATGTTTAACATCTAGATAAAAAACCACCAAAAATGGATGGAATCTAACAGCGGCTTAAAGACATTAAATATGTGGAGGCTCAATCCTGCAAGCAGTCACATATGAGTTCACACACAGCAAAGTTGTCTTCTTTAGGCAGCAGGACTAGTGTCTGCCCTGAGCTGGTTGACAAGTACTCATCATACAAAAAAAATGATTTTTAGATCTATGGAATTGCTGCGTTTCCATAAAATCTCCTGTTAGATTTACTTTACTTTAAATAAAGCTTACTTGCAAAATGTTAATGCAGCCTCTCTCTCTGTATCAATTAGCACTATTACAGAGGGGGTGACCTCTCACCTTTGCAGGCAATGATTAAGGGCCAGAAATCTTATTGATTTTTCTGTTAGCTTGATTTCCTTTAGCCACCTCACTGTCTAGAAAACACTTTCCGCTACTCACCCTGCTTACCGCCAAAGGAACTTCACCTTGTCCAGGAATCCTGACTGTTTATACAATGCAAAGCTGTACTGCAATCGATTATTCATAGAAATTCAGGAACCTATTTAGTCAATTCATCTAGCAACAATTTATTAATAAAAATGGGCACCATCACCACCAGCAGCACCCAGATGCGCAGGTCTAGGTTCTGCCTCTACAATCTTGCCACTGAAGGCAGGACCTTCACTGCCCTCCCCAATAAAATTAGAGCCACATTTTGGGAAGGATTTTGAAGCTAAGTAGTAAGTGTAAAAGCTTATTATTAAAACAGACATGAAAAGCAGGATAAAGTCATACTAGTGCAGTGCTCAGAACACAGCAGGCATCTAATAAACAGCTTATGCCCCATCCCCAAATATCTAGAGTCCAAATACTGGATAACACTGTTAAGGACTGATTTTTTCCTAGTATCTCCCATCCCAATTGAGATCAGTTCTTCCACTAGTCACGTAGTGGATTTAACTGAAAATATGGTGGTTTCACCTCTCCACAGGGAATCGCAGCTACAGCTAAAAGAAAGGAGGAGCTTACACATCCCCCGCCTGGTTCCCAAAAATCTGAAGGCAAATCAGCTAAAATGGACAAAGAAACTTGAAGAGTAACCACTGCATTTTTGCCTAACAAGGTCACCAGAGTGGGAAGAGTACTAGCAACCAAAGTTAGTTCAATAACTAGATTGACACCGACAATTATAGCTACTTTTTTTTTTAAACCAATCCTATTATATCTTTTCCCAAAGAAAAGCAAGAGAAAGCAAAGAAAGAAAAAGCAAAAAAAGCAAGAAAAAAATATAAGTTGTCAGATTCATAAAAGCAAAACAGAGAAAACTGACAATAGAGGGAAAGCTTTGCCTTATACTAATTCACATTTATTTTAAAAAAATATTAAAAATATTGTGCATTACAAAATGCACTTACTGAACCTCCACTCACAGGGACATATTTCTCCTCCTCTGTCAAGCTTCATTTTTCCTACTGAATCTAGATCCTCAGTAAGCCAAATATTTTTTTTGAAAGTTATCTCTAGCTTGCCTACAGAAATACATTACTATCTGAACAAACCCCTAATGTTCTTATGAGGACAAAGATGCTGAATAAACACCAGCTTGGTTTTTAGTTATATTAATGTTTGAAATAGCTTTTAAAACATTCTAGGAGAGATGATTATTATTTATAGCTTAGATTTTTGTGTGTCACATTTTTAAACAAAGGGGAGAGGGGAGAGAAACTCTGCTGTGCGCATTAGATGTCAGAAAGGTGTATAATTTCAGAAATGGAGAGACCAAATTATAAAAATAACATTGCATTTGCTTATGTTACTGACTCTCCCTACTATTAAAGCTGAAATTCTGTGTTGCGACATAGGTTTTTCGAAGCAACACACAACACCACTGAGAAATCTTCCCGAGACCTTCGCAGCATCGCTGCAGCTCTGACAAGGAATTAGAAAATGTGACATTTGACAGGCAGTGGATAACAAGGTGCAAAACCTGCAAAGTTCCTGTAGGTAGAAAGAAAGCAAAGCAACGTAGTGGGAGAAAAAAAATTCGTGACAGCTCTGACACATGGGACCTATTTTTCTCCTCGATGCACACGTAGTTCTCCTACGAGTATAATGAGAGTTGTGTGCATATGGTGAGGAGGAAAGGTTACTCCATAGAGCAAACTGCCCAGCCATCCCCCTTTAAAAATATTTTGTCAAAGAAAGTATAAAGACATTTTTGGTAACTTTTTGAGGCAACTAATCTGTTTGGCAAAGGCTTTAGGTCACTTCAAAGTAGAAGTAGGAAAAGACAAATGTTTATAACATCTCGGTGAATGTCTAATGCCTGAAATCAATCACTCGTCTACTCAAAAGATAACTCCTCCAATTCCAGTCCCCAAAGTAACAGCTACATCAATCCAACAGAAAGCAAGGATAAAAGGATTGATTGCAAAAACTGAGATTTCAGTGATTAAAAAAATATTGTTGAATAGCTGAATTACTCAACTGCCTCCATTTAATGTCATCAGTGTATTACTCTGGGAATGGAGATGATAAAATCCCCTTGTTACTCCAGACCAATTACAGGAGCTTCCAAGGAGAGTAACTGAAGCACAGTAGCAGATTAGCTGTGATTATAATACTTGTACCTAAAATTGCACAGAGGTTCAAGCAAGGACGTGCATTACTCTAGCCAGGAAGAACATGTTTTGGCTAAGAAACCAGGGGGCTGCCACTGTAGCTCTGCGATTCACATTTTTGTTGTTTTATCCAGGTAGCAGTTATAGGGCTAAACTTTCAAATTATCAGATGCTACTTGCTGGTGAACATGCTTCTCTGGATTTTAGACACCCCTTTTTCCTCTTCCCTCTTGCAGATGAGAGCAGGTCCTTCAGAACTACACAGTTTACACCCCACGAACGCAAAACAGTTCCTCCAGCCACCGAATTGTCACTGAGAACATACTTTCTATTGCTTAAGTTGCAGGCTATTATTTTCAGTGTTGCTTTTCAGAGCATTAAGTTTGTTGGCTTTTTAAGCCCACCCCTAGCACAGCACTAACATGTTCCACAAAACCAGGCCCGATCTCCTCCTGGGTGCAGCAGCGTCCCTTTTCTGGAGGTGGAAACATCTGTGGCGCACACAAAGGCTCCCCGTAGAGCCCCACTGCGCTCTGAAACTGTCTGAGAAAGGAACTGGCTTTTCAGCTCCATCGCTGGAGAGCCATGAAACACTTCTTTGACACCACTCCCCTCTCAGAAACCTGCAGCTCACACTTTCCTGTACACACGTGATGCCTCCGGGATGGGGCAGGACAAAGGAGATGCTTTCCAAGATCTCCAGGAGATACTGAAGCCCAGCAGGATTTTCATCCCCAATTTTCAATGGACCACAGGCTGAGTATTAAAAGGACTGGTGAAGGTATCGAAGATGGACATCCAACTTTAAGCCAGCAAGCTAAAAACTCAGCTCAGAAACAGTTCCGTTTAACTGATCTCAACATGCCTGCTTGATCCAGACAAAAACAAGATCTGCAGTTGTTTACCATAGGAGGGCTGTTCAAAGCAGGAGGGCACATTATGTTAAAATCTTAATTCTTATAAACCTTTAGCATGAGGCTGCAGAGAAGGCTACACCTCCCAGCCAACAGCTACAGAAGAACAAAGTCCGTTCTCCAAATACATGTTTATATGGAGTATAGCTGAGGTTGATTAAATGTGATTTCTGTTTATGTTAAAGATGTCAAAACCTGAAGTCTTCACAGAGCTTTCAGAGTTATAGCATGTATCTTTTACATTAATTAAAAATGTAACAATGTCATCCTCTTTAAAGAAGTAACATATTCACACATTTTAAAAGTTAATTCTTAGGAACATTTGTCAGCTCAAATGAAATGTCATAATAATACTTCCCAAATGAGAGAAAAAAAAAATCACCAAAGGAAAAAAACCCACCCAGTGATGAGCAACACAGTCTAGATAATTGCCACCTTGCCAAGAACATGTAAGCTTACTTCTTAGAGTTCTTTAAAATTTGAAGCAAATTAATTCTTAAAGTAATTAGTAAAATGTGAACTAAATATATATTTAAACTTCACCATTCCCTACACACCCTCTCTGTAGTTTCCCCATAAACAGCTTGATTTTCTCACTAGAAATTACACCAAAGTAAACAAAGAGGTTTCACTGCCCACAACCCAAAGACATCAAGCCAAGGTGTGAAAGCAAGTGAAAAGAAAGGGAAGAAGTAAAAATATAGTAATAACTACTTAAAACTGCAAAGTTTTCTAAAAGATTGGTTTCAAAATCGTCCTTGGCCATTCTGGATTTCAGTGCTGAACCACACTCATGAAACTTCAAGGTTGTTTTGAAAAGTTTGAAATAAAAATAAAGCTATTTAATATTCTCACATTGTAGAATAGGTGGGTAGAGTTCATGTTGTCACAACACGTGAGAAGTTAGGACGGGCTCCAAACCTCCCCCAGCAGAGCAGGGCCCAAGCAGCAGGCTGGGATGAGTCCACGCGCCAATGGACCTCAGCTCCCGCCCGCCACTGCCCATGCAAAGGTGACTTACTCTGCCCGCAGAGCTGTAAAGTCCTGTCAGCTGAAATAGTCTCCAAATGTCATTTATCCTCCCAGTCCAGACCATCACTTAGAAAAGCCTACATGAAGGAAAGAGGATGAACTGCCTGCAGCATTCTGGTCCTGCAGTGGGCAGGGTGAGCATGTGTTCACCCAAAGCCCTCGACTGCAAACCCGGTCTCATACAGCACATGTATGGACGTGGAACGATACATACGTAAGTATTTACACACACCCCAACTTAAAGTCACCTTCAAACTATTTTCAGAATTCCTCCTCTCCTCGACTGCGATTAAACGACTGAATTCTTAAATATTTATAAACTGAAACTCATAAGGATTTAATAAACTGAACTGATATGAGAAAAGAGCTTAATAAGGATATAAACAAGGTGGGCTTTCTGTAATCCTACACCATGGCTGTTGTAAAGAAATATGAATGGGTACCAAGCTCTCATCTAAAATTCCATACTCTTCCAGCGAGCATGCAGCAGACGCAAAACCACAGCGGCCTACATGATAAATATTTAGGTGCATCTTTTATGCATTACAATACTATCTCTCATGAAAGAAAATGAACTTTACAAATGAGTCAGAGCACAGAGATGAAGGAATTTTCTCTTCTGAAGTTGATAATTAACATTGTTAATTTGGAGCCATGCACTTCATTTTGTAGGTAGCCAGCTGTTATTTAAGGTTTTGCTGTTAATCTGTCCCTCCCCACGGACTCAAAAACACATACTAAGGATAATTCAAATTAACCATTCAAAAAAACAGTCAGAGTCAGTGCAGTAATCCTGTCTAAATAGCTGGCTCTTATGAAAAGTACAGACTACTATGTAACACATAATATCCTGTATACTATAACAGTCAAAACTGTTATATTACTGGAAAATGAGAAAATGTTACCATATGTGAAGATGAGCACTTCTATACATTAAAAATAGAAAAAAAAAAAAAGTCCTGCAAGCAATATATGCCAGTGTGGTCTAAATATAACTTTGCAAGTACCATGCAGTAACACTGTTAACTTGAATTAAAAGCTGACACCAACCAACAGCAAAGACAATTATCCACAGCAGCGTGCCTTGCTCACGTTCCATCCCTCGCCCGCAGCCAGCTGCCGGCGCGCAGCGCTCCCCAGGTACGGCTGAGCCGGGCTGCAGTCACGCATGCCGGCTGCACCTCCCCGGCCCTCCTGACCCTGCTGCGATGCTGAGAGATGCAGGACGCAGGCATCAGCCCCTGCAAATCAACAGGCTTCAGGATTTTAACCCAGCCAGCTCGTGAGTCTCATCCTCTGGTGCTCACTCAGAGATTTAAAGCGCACACCAGAAATGCTGGTTTGCACAAATGCCCGTCGGTGTCGCTGAGGATTGCATGCTGCGTCTTCTTCCAGCGTGGGCACTGCTGGGCTCGCAGAGGCGCCAGCATCAGGTACCAAGGTTAGCAACAATGGCAGGAGAAAAAGAACTTTCTTCTGTTAACTGCAGCTCTGGAATAGCTTTCACAATAGTAGTCTTAACAAGTCACTGTATACATGAAAAAAGCACTTTTAAAATTAACTTACTAATAAAAAGAAATTTAATAATAATAAAAAACCTTCAGATGAGTTTTCTGAATATGTGTTATGTCCTATGTGCCAAGTTCTACTGCTCAGGTAACAACTACTTTCCTACTTTACTTCGCTGGAACAATAAAGTCATGCTACCTATTTCAGCATCCGGAGGGTTTCCAGAAGCACAGGATGAAGTGTAAGCAGGAAAAGTAGGCTCTCCCTGAAACAGCAACTAGTTTCAAAAAAGTAATCTTGAAATGTACTTTTAGTTTTTAAAATGTATTAAGAAAAAAAGGCATTAAATACTCAGCAGGCTGTTTCTGGCAGTGTATGTAGTGGGTGTTTGGGGGATTTTTTTATGCAAACATGGATCCCATTGCCATAAATACCAAGTTTTCCCACTTCAGATTTTGGATCCAGGGCAGTTCTCTGGGTTCAAAACAAGCCCCAGCCCAGATCCAGCTTTTGCAAGTGCAACACGCACACACCCCCAGCTCCAAAGGTGCAAATGCCCATTGCATGGATAAAGGAGCCCCTGGCCAGGAGCTGCTCAAGCCCCCCAAACGCAAGGGGTGTATGCACTTCTGCAAACATTTGCTGGACCTATGTTACAGGGAATACAAGAAAAAAAAAACCAACCCGCAGCGTCTTACAACATTTATTTAACCGAGATTTCCAAACTATTCAAGAAATCACTTCTCACTCTACCACACTCCACAACCTAGATTGTGATCCTAAGTTATTTTGACAGAATCTTTTTAAAGTTCTCCATAGCAGAAAGTGGGGGAAGCCCCATCAGCTTTACATCCAGGAACTGCAAAATCTGGGCTATGGGCTTTTTGTCTTTGCGGTTTGCTGCTATAATTGAAAAACCACACACAGCGCTGGAGTCTTAGACCACTATTAGAAACGTGACTTTGGAATAAATTAAGAACACTCGTGGGAAGGGGAACCGAACTTTCATGTGGCTTCCTAGAGGCTGTTTTGGCACTGAAGAAAAATCAGACACTACACAGTAGTGGATTGGAAATAAACTAACCTATAGCGGGACTTATAGCCACTGTCAGGCACTTGGTGATGCGGACAGAAAACATATGTAGAATGAAATCATGGTCCCGAGTCATTCCAGAGTGCAATATGAATTTTTCAGTGTGGACATAAATGCACGCACAAACATACAGACGTAGATGTTCACATTACTGGGAATGAAAAATCTAAGAGCTTTAGAGCAGGTCTTTCATTTGCACCTTTCTTACTATTATTATTTACTGCATTAAAGAAAACTGTTTATCTTACAGCACCCCATATTTGCCAAAATAAATGTATCATTATTCAGATAATAAATGCAGAGCATATGCATAAAGCAAATAGTAAGTTTCTGAGATAAAGCAGAACTGTTCAGGATTTCATAACAAGAAAGCACTTGGTGTTTACTAGGCATAAAAATACATGCACCACAGAATACCTTTTTGTAATTAAAAGGTCTATTTCTGGCAATTACCATGCAGTTTTCTCAAGTTTTCCATCTTCTTGGACAGACAATGATGTAATTCATGTTTTAATTATGTTACAGAGAGATGATTATTCCATAACAGATAAATAGCATTAAGTCAGTTAGAAGTTATTTCAGGCATTACAAAGTTACTGAGACTCCCTGCTAATACGGTTCCTTTCTTTTCCAACATTTCTCTGTCCACTACTAATGTAAGAAAGACCTACACAATCAAATGGAAAATGCAGCTACATGCTTCTCAACGGGAAACTGAAATTGGCTACGCACCAAGCACATCAGTATTCAGAGATGTAAGAGATGTAAAAAAAAAAAAAAAAAAGGAAAAAATCAAATTAAGTTGACTGTCTCCTAGCACTTTTTATTACTCCAATTATAAAATCAAAGCCATTCCCATGTTAGCAGCGATGCCAATGGGTGGATGAATTAAATATGCTTTCACTATGAGATGTCTCCTTTCGAGGTTCACTGCCCTCCTGTTTCCTAGTAGTACATAACAAAATTCATATTTAGCTCTGCAGGATAAATTACACTGTCTTTAACAGGAGTAGGAAATTTACCACTCCAAGCAGACTTTGGCTAAAGAAAATGCAAATACAATGAACTAACACACTACCCCATGCAAGAGAATAGAGCATAGTACTGCACAAGGCATAAACAAACTTCAAACATCAAGAAATCAATCATTTTCTCAGAACTTTTACATGATATAATCAAATATATAGTTTAACTTCATTAAAATCTTATTCTGCTAATCAAAGTCATTTTTTTTCTCCCCCTTTCCAAATCACTCCAAAGAGCACCTGAAAGCTCAGACATGCTGCTATTCAAAATATCTAAGAGTCAATGCTAGAATTTACCTAACACTGTTCCCAAAATATTATCATATTTGTTGGCAGAAAGCTGTTCAAGGCATGAAGGCAATTAGTTCAGATAGCACGCTTCAGAAAAGGATGAAGAATCCCCCGAGATTACTAAGAAAAAATGTGAATGCTAAGGGCATGTTGTTCAGTGTGATCCACCCCCCCAACAACCAAACACAGATGTACGATTAAAAGGCCAATTAAAGGAACATTAACCTTTAACCAAAAATATAACAGTAGTTTAAATTAGTCAAGAAAGTCAGAGCAGAATGTTATCTCAAACTCCTTTTCCTATGCAGACTTCTTTAAAGTGTTATCCATTCATTTTTGTTTTATGAGGGCAACGCTACCCATAAAACTAACATTTTTGAGGTTAACACATGGCTAACTTGGAGAAACAATGTTTTCACAAGAATGTAAAAAAATCAAAAAGCCAGACTACACTACATACTCGTGATACACATTTTACACATTTTGAAAGTTAAGGTGGCAATGCAAGTTTAAACCAGGAATCACTTTTGATTGGAGCACAGTTATCAGTAAAGTATGCATATGTTTACGTAGCATAGTTTGCCATGCATTTCTAACACTCAGTCCTGTAATAATAAATTCTAATTTCAAAAAACAACCATAAATGCTCAAATACAGGGGTTATACTGAAGTTTAATGGTTAAACAGAATGTGTTTGACAATTTACTGCATTAGGTAATCGAA
Source organism: Morus bassanus (assembly GCA_031468815.1). Taxonomy (NCBI): domain Eukaryota; kingdom Metazoa; phylum Chordata; class Aves; order Suliformes; family Sulidae; genus Morus; species Morus bassanus. The sequence goes on along the minus strand of CM062577.1, from coordinate 11,336,291 downwards.
AGGCATATTGGCATAAAGTAAACTTTGGAGTAACATCTAAAATGGAGATGAAATAGTAAAATGCACTCAGGTTAAGTTGCTTAAAATAAAAAAAAAATAAAGTGGTGAGAGATGCACAAAACACAGGGAACAGGAAAAAAAACCACCAGCAATGAATCAACAGAAGTGCCTCTTATTAACTGCAGCACCCCGTTACAGGAATTTTTCTAACTGACACTGAATTAGCATTTACTATCCCAGCGAGAGCTCGACGTGGCAAACACTTGAATGGAGACTGCTTGATGGCTTGGCTCCTGCTCGAGGTGTAACGAACAAGATTTAGCGAGTGGAGGGAGCGGCAGTGTCCCAGCTCGCCGAGCACCAGGCTCCCAGCCCGTGCGCTCGCAGTGAGCTATGCACGCAGCCCCTGCCCGCCGCCCTGGCCCCGCACCTCTAAAACAATGTATTAATTATGCATTCACCAGGAGTTTGGAGACTGTGCTTAATATGATTAGTGCTGCTGTCTACCCAACTTAAGTGCTGACGTGTATTTTAAAAGCTGAAAGTAGAGCGATGTCTTCTGCTACCCAGAACATTAGGTTTGAAGTCTTCTCAGAGGGCAGAGAATGAAGATGAAATCTTTTCACAAGCAGCATAAAAGAAATGCCAATAGTCTTGCACATACCCCCTACTAGTACAGCTCTGCCTTGTTTTCTGGGGTTTGTCTTTGGGGTTTTTTTTTGCTTTACTATTACCAGCAACAACAAAAACTATTTTCCTGTAATGTGATTTTTTTTTTTAATCAAAAATATTCTGTGGTTTTTGGTCTGTTAGACTCTGCCTAGCTCCTAACTGTGCCATCTAGTATGTTTTCTCTAGCTTCCCAAATTAGTTCTCAAAAACAGTTTAACAACAGGAGTCAACATTTGGGTTTTTATACTGTATTAGCAGAAGAAAGAATAGGACATTAAATTAATGACTTGAAGGTATTTAAGTAAAAGGTTAAAAAATGTACAAATATCTGCCTTGAAAATTATTTTGACAGTATTTTGGCATTTAATGGTATACTTACCACCATGGCTATTTTAAACATCTGCAAAGGAACTTTTTATTTGTGTGCATTTGTTTGCAACCAATTGCTGAAGAGACTCTAAAGATGAAGCTAAATGTTAATTAAGGTTAGCTTTCAAGAAAACAAGTCCTACAAATGTCTCAGGAGTAAATTTATTGTCTGATTTTTGAAGCTGTGATCTGCAGAAATGTAGGCCACTAGAACAGCCGATGAACTTGAAATTAAACTTCAAAGGGAAAACTTGAATGTTCCGAGTTGTTTTAATACAATGAAAGAAAAAGACAGCTTCAAAAGTTAGTTTTATTAATTCTAGACAGGATCCTTGAACAGATCCTTAGCCAGCACGCTCTGGATGGTGCTATCTTACAAGATAAATCTGTGGCACTGAGCCCCGCGCTGACAAGATACACTGCGTACGCTGATTACAGCTTTGGGAGGACCACCCAGAAAGACAACCCCATGAAATAACTCTCCTCCAGCAGCCTCAGCTAACAGGGGACACATATGCTGAATACAGCACCTGAAGAATGAAATCCTTCCCAACGATTTAAAGTAGAAATCCACATATTACAGGAAGACAAACCGAAAACACTTACTGCTCAGTAGATGGTATCAGTGTTGTTTGATGCTCACACTACTCCAGTCCACCAGGAGATCTGTTTCTCTCCTAGTTCAAGTGGTCTTTGGTAAAACTAATATTCCAAAAGAAGAAAGGAACTTGCCATTTATATGCATTAAAACATTTTCATGCCTTGGAGAGCAGTGAAGTTGCTTTCTAGTTGCTACGCATTTCCAAATATTTTTGCATCAGCCACTGCAGGAAAACCCTGTAGGGTGAACATTTCCATCTCTCCATATTTATATGCTTTGTTTTCACAGCATCTGTTTTAAAATATCACAGAAGACTCAGTGTTGAAAGCTATCAACCAGACGAGCACCCTATTCTCTCCATGTTCAAGCCTTGGTTATGCTTCTAACGCAGGCTGATGCTGGAGTATCTTTAATGGCTCTTCAACCCCATAAACACACTATGCTATTTCTGCGCTCTTTGGGGCATAGAGGCAAACTCACAACCATGCAACCACCCAAACCAACCCATATATAAAAGCAGAAAAGTCGAAATGGGCCATCATGCACTTACACTACCTGCAGCTGTTACTCTGGAGCAGAAAGATTAAAATTTCAGCAGCCGGGTCTTTTCTGCATCCCACTGCCAGGTCCTACAGGACACTGATCCACAAAAGCACCGACCACAGCCAATTGGATAGCACAAGAAAAGTAGCTGTGGACCCATATGGTTTGAATTAACATTAACTGATTAAAGGTATTTTGACTAGTTCTGCAGTCAAATTACATGCACCTGTTACACACATTAGTAGCACCTACATCCTACCACAAACACAAGGACACAGGCCTGTGGATGTAAAACTCGAAGAAGATTACATTTCACATGTTTAGCACTGGAACAGAGTAGATTTATTTATCAATTTCACAGTTTCCTTGAAATAAACCATTTACATTAAAATGATTCCACCTAATATGCCATAAAATAACATTTAAATACTCTAATTTATACCTTTTTATATAAATTGTACTATTAATTTTATGATCTGTACAAAAATAATTTATCAGCATCCAGTTTGTATTATGTATTTTCAGGTTTTCCAGGGCCAAACCATATGAATCATGAGAGAAAATGTTCCTGCCCTTCTAATAGCTTTAATTTCAGTAATTAACAAACAAATTAACAAATAAAGTCAGTCTATCTAACATGTATCAACTTTTTTTATGCATTGATTATTTTTGCTCTGACAGCTGATCACCAATGTATATGCTTCTTTCTGCCCAGAAAAAGGCTGGTGCTTTACTTCACACACTAGCCTGACACTGACTCAGCTTCAGTTTTGGGCCCGTTTTGGTAAAATGGAGAGATAACAGCATATTGTGAACACAAACATGGTAAACCATGTATCGGGGGCACATGAGTACAGAAGACAGATAGCTATGTTGTGTTTCTAAAACTCTCTTTGCCTGTAGGTTACTACTGAATAGTAGACAATTTGCTGGGAGACAGAAAACATTTTATTGGAGCAAGTGACATGGTTGGGGGGGGGGGGTGGTGGTGTAAAAAAAAAAGGCAAGTTTTTGAGCACACCAGTGATCCTCTAGATCTGAAACAGATGGAACTGCTCAGTTGAGTTGGGGCATGGGAGGAGGTACTTTCTCTTTTAAGCCTGATGAGGAAAGGGAGCACTCTGGCAAGAAGGATGGGGCAAGCGCAGTAGTACTCTGGAAGGCAGCTAAAGCATATATGCATTTCCTCCACCCAAATAAACATCCCGGAACAGGCACTGACAACAAAGCAAAAGACTGCAGTGACTTGAGAGAAAGTCTGATTTCAGAAGCAGATGCCATCCTTCTAGCCAGACAGAGCAAGTTTTGGATCCCTTAGATGATGGGTTAGCTTTGAAATCACTACGCTGAAGTCTTCAGAGCCTCCCTCTGTCCACACTGCAGTTGAACGTCTTCTGACTTCATGACAGCAATTAAAAAATCAATATTCCCATGTGTCAAAACCAACACTTCAGCAATTTGAGCAGCAAAAGCATGGAGCACTCTCGTTAGGGTAAGGCTGCTCAAAGTCATCTATGCCTTCTGTAGCAGACTTGGCCTCACACCTCCCTGGTGGCTCTGCTTAAGCTCAGCACAAACTGCACATGCTTAATCTATGTAAATCTGATCTCTTCCTGATGTTCCTACATCGAGAATGTAGGGTATCTAAGTGTATAACTCATACCTAACTTTAAAATATACGGCTCCTAATGCAAAAACTACTGGTTTGCACAACCTTCCTACGTGCCTTTGCAATACGTAAGAAATTCAGGGCTCTCCAAATGGGGTTGCCAACGTGTTTAGCTGGGGCTCACATGAGCAAAGCAACAGCAAGGGCTGAAAAGAGGGTTCTAACCGAGATCATCTTTCTGTCATGGACTGAAGGGTCTCACTGGATTACAAGTACCACCTGCACCAGCCTGATGGGCAATGTCAGCAATCCTATCCTGGATGACATGTCTGTGGCATCCCTTTCAAAAGATGGTACTTCTTTTTCTTAGTATGAACAGGAGGCAGTGGTGGTTGCAGTGACCCTCCCTTTATAACAACAGCTCAACACTTTGAAACAGGGTAATTCTACCTTGGAAGGATGGTTAATGCACTTCACAATAAGATCTCAGGATCTTATTTCACCCAAGAACAGGATGTGCTCAGAGGGACAGACCACTTGGCTTTCCCATCAAGCTGTTCAGACCTTCAAGGGTAGAAGCTGATAGTGAAGAATTGCAGAAGTACCTTAAAATACCAGGTGAGTAGATACCAAATGAGGGGCAAAGGCCAGTAGGCATGGATAAACGTAAATGTTATATTTAACATGGAAAAGAAACCAATCAACTCTGAGCTAGTTTCCTTTAGAAAGGACACCACAGGGTAGGAGTAGATAGGTCTATGAAAGAGTCAGTCACTATTCAGAAATTATTTTAAAAAGAAAAGCAACACAAAAGCTAGAGGCACCATACCAGAGATAGTTGATTGCTGTCATTGATTACTGTCCCAAGAGGTTTCATTTAATTTTAATTATGTTAAGGACTTGCTTAATCAAATTTGCTGTTCTCAGTCCTACTCACTAACAGAGTCTCTGTATGTGCATGTGTGTTCACACGCACGTGCCTGTTTAGAGAGGGATGCTGCCCTGCACATACATTGCCACTCTATAAATCCCTTCTGTGCCCTTCTATATCCCTGTCTATACCCTCAGGGGATGCAGTTTGGGTCCCCCTTTCTCAAAGCGAAGCTCACAAACCTAGCAAAGGAAAGACAAAGGCAATCACAGGTACAGAACAGCTTCTATAGAGGAGAACCAAGACGGAGCAGCTTTCTTCAGCCTGGAAAAGGGCAAGCAAGGGAGAATATGAGAGATGTCTATAAAATCATAAATGGCACGGAAAACCAACAGAGCGATGAGTGGTCATTGTCTCTCCCAGTGCTAAAAAGGGAAATGGACTAATTCATGGAGGAAAGTTTTCACAGATACAAAGACACCATCAATTGTTTCAAGGAGTCCCTGACACAAAACTTGCTGGAGGGTCTTTTGGAGACTTATCCCTTCATGCCTGTGTTCATCTTAACCTTAAGTATCTACTACCATATAATTTTGTTACTGATTTTCACCTACCAAAGCGAAATACCCTTTTCCATTTCCACTCCAAACAAGTGTGGCCAGGACATCTCAAGGGACAATGAAAAGGAAAAGGAAACTCAACAGTGCAAAAATGGGGAAGAGCTGGAGGCGCTGACCAGCCTTCTCTGGGAGTGCCCACCATCCCTGCGGGCACCCAGGGAGCTGGTGGGTGCTGCCCAGTCATGCTCCACAGAGGACAAGAAGAAGGTCTCAGCTCCTGGGACCTCCCACATCAGGAATCCTCCTCGCAGTGATGCTGATAGCCAGCAGGGCCAGGAAGAGATTAATGAGGAGGTCCCACAACCCGATGGGTCTGAGACAGGAAGGGCGTCAATGAACCCTGCTGAAGAGAGAATCCTTGTGTCAGACGGCCCTTTGGCCTGACCCGGGATGGTCTTTCTTATATGAGAAACTAAGAAAATAAAGCTTGCTTGTGATTTAAAACAAGTGAGGAAGGCTTTTTTCAGTCGCTTGTAGAAGTGCCATTTATGCTCAGTGCTGAATAAGTACTGATAAGTTGTGCTTTCCCACATTATTCTTAGGAAACGTTGAGCAAGCCAGCCCCACCGCTCCCCATGTCCCACCTGCGACGATGACAGATCCTCAGCTTCAGGGATGCTCTGAGGACCCTGCAGTTAATGCTAGTGACATCTCAAGCCATAAAAACAGACTTACAGACTTCTTCTGGAGCACTCTGCATCCTGCAGTAACAACCCCTTCTGAACAACCCAGCAGCCTGGGATCTGTGTGCCAGCCCTCAAATGTAAAAATGTATTCATAAATAAGTCAGAACCCATCACAATTAAGCTACTTTCAGTATTCAAGATCATAATCAAAATCAAAGACATTATTTAGTCTGAAGATTTCAAGTGACATCTGCCAAAATAAAAATATAGTTTGGAAAAAGACTGTAAAAAGATGACTACATTATTACCAATAACTTTTACATCTGTCATTAATTTTCACTTGGTTTTATCTGCTCTCCTAGCCTGCATCCAATTTCACATTGACTTGTGTTTTATTACAATCCCAATGCGGATCCCATCAACCTAACAGACTAATAATTGCCTATGAAATGCAGCAAATAGCAAGGATATTGTTTCCCTTTACTTAGCAAAGCATAGGGTCTTTAAGCAACTTGCAAAAATGAGTATCAATAGTCCTTAAACTGCCTCCTTCCAGAATGCAAGAGGCAACAAATGCGTACGTATAAACCAGAACTTTCCCCTAAAACCTGGAAAGGGTTAAGTAAGCTACACTTCTTGAACCGGTTAGTGAATGACGTTGAAATGGCACAGAAACATTTTCTGGCACAGTGTACCCTAGACAAACTTCCCCTGGTGACCATAATTTAAGGCTACTTTTTAAAGAGCCTTTTAAAGCTCAGCGCTACAGAGAACTGCTGAGGCCTGTAATAGTATCTCTCTTGCCTTCCTCCCCTGAAAATACACCAAATTCAAAAGTATACATTTAACACCCAAGGGTCCTACCTGTCTTTAAGGAATTTTTATAAAGTAGATGGCTACCTCAGGCTATTTAAGTACTTTGTAGTAAGACATCAATGGCATGTATGGAGATATTCCTTTGATCACTACACCACTAGAAAAAAATAAGAAAACAACCCTTAAATCTTCACCGTCTAAATTTAAGCTTGGAACTCAGCGACGTAAGAATCATCATACTACAAAACCACAAATAGCATTCAATTTAGTCTCTGTGTTCCCACTCATGTGATAGCCTTTGATATTCCTGAGGATGAAAAATGAATACATTTTACTACAAAGCTGATTTGTGAACAAAGCCCTTTTTAATTTTGGTTTTCTATTGAAGAACAAGAAATCAAAAGTAAAAGGGGGAAATCAATACCTAGGCCAATTATTAACCAAAACCAACGATAAATGAATGAAATGGAGATTTTCTCTACTGTAGTTTCTAGCAACACAGCTCAAAACTTTTTTTACTATTCTGTTTTTCAGTTCAGAATTCAAATTACAATCAATATAAGGCAGAATTTAAACCATTTTCATTTACATTGCCTGCACTGAAGATACAGCGCTGTCTTCCTTTAGCTGTATAATGAAAAGCCTCAACAAATAAAAAGTTACAGAAGTTTTAAGGGCTGCTCTTGAAGAGTGAGAGGATGCGAACATCTGCGAAAAACAAGTGCAGAAAGAAGACTAAGATCTGTAGATAAATCATTAGTTATATTAAGATATGAAACAGGCACCCAAAGAATGGCATAAAATGTAAATGAACTTTGGGATCTGCTCTCTTAATTTGACAGCTGTTTGACAACTGCAAAATGGAAAACTGACCTCAGACAACTGTGTATAAATGAGACTATTAAGCAGAAGAATTTCACATGGAATGATACAATATACACTGCAGTAACTCCTCACATGGGAATAGATAAATGCAGACTGGAATTTTTATTGTCTTTGAAGGTGGTGATGTTAAAAAGACTTGAATTTCACAAAGAGGAGCTGAACGCTACATTATCACAATTAATGCCACTTTCTGAAATACAACGACTGTCGTCTACAGAAGTACACTCACACATAACTCAGAGGCACTGAAAAACATACCCGATGAAGCAGCTCCGGAGAGACAGAAGAAAACATCTTCTGCATGGGGACTGCAAATCTGAAGCCAGCAAAAGTATACAGTGACTAAGGCATGGGATAAGTTATTTCATGGGTTTCTTTGGAAGTTATGGGTAGTCACAATTACGCATGGAAATACATATCACCAAAGCAGAACCAGAACAGACACTGATCCATGGAGACAGTGGCTTAAGGAAATAGTCTGCAGTTTTGGCCCCTACGGAGAGACCTTCTTGGAAAGAGTGGCAAGGCAGCAAGGGGGAAACTTCTACCATGACTGTCTGAAGCTCAGTTTGAACCTGATATTCTCATCAGTAACAGAGAATTAAATAGAAAACAGGCAGAAAGCCTACTTTTAGACGTAACCAACCATTTCTACTCATAGTTCTGCTCCAGATTCCATTGAAAAGGGCAGATCTTCTAAGAGCAGCCCCAAACATTACTCCTTCATGTTCTCTAGGAATGAAAAGAGCCATTTGTGATAAATATGTTTCATTCCAAAGCAGTTACGCCTTGGCTATTCCCTTTATTTCTCTCTTTGGGACAAAGAGTTAAAATCAGCCTTCCCTACCTTTGTTTTTTAACGACAAAAAACCTACAGAGGTTGCACAACCTGCAACAGGAGACAAAAACACATCCAAAAACTTGCAGTGAAATCCAGACTTAAAAAGAAAGGTTACAGCTCTCCAAGCACAAAAGGTTAGCAGCAACATCAGCAGAAGCAAGGCAGCTTTTGGGGGTCAAGTGAAACCAAAGGGCAGATTTTTGGATAGAAAAGCAATTTGCTATGCTGCTCCTTTAATCTTCAGTAGCAGTTTTGGGGGTGGGGAGGTTTGTTGTTGTTGTTTGGGTTTTTTTTTTTAAATCTCTGTTCAGTTGTATGTCTCAATGTCATTCAGTTTGTTAGCAAATAAAATGAAACTGAAAAAGAAACAAAGCAAATCCCAAAGATGTAAAAGACATGAGCACCATCACCAAAACCTTTACCATTCAAACCTCCTGCAGCAAGGAGTCCCACTGTAACTGCACACCGTGTGAAGAACAGAATCACTCCTTCTGGTCATTTTTAACTTGCCTTTTGCTAAAAGCTCTCATTCTTGTTTTCAAAAGCCAGTAAATAACCATTTCCTAAACATCTCCTCCCTGCCAGTTGTGCTTTTACACACCTTCACCACACTCTTCCTCACTGTCACTATTCGGAAACTAATTATGGCATTGTATTAATACCACTGATTTATTCTTACACAATCCTGGCATAAGAACAGCTCTTGGAGTCCAAGATGACTAGTCTCGAGATATCACCAGAGCGACGGAACCACATCTGCATGATGACTTGAAGAAAGTTTGTGCTTTATAGGTTATCCATTTCCTCTGACTCTAGCCATACTTCTAATAAAATATTTTAACTCTCCCTACAAAACCTGCCCTGCTTCTAAGCCTCTGCATCACCTCTTGGCCCCACTTCAAAAGAAACTTTAGAAACATCCAGATCAGGAGGGAGTTAAAGTCAACCGTCATCTTACAGAGGAGGCACGAATGATTTCCACCAGGAGTGGTCCTCGCTCTGAAGACTTTAATCAAGGGTGAAGAATGTGAATCCAACTCACAGACTGCAGTTCAATGTTTCCCCATTACAGCTGAAACTCTGCCAGGTGATATTCTGCTTTCGTCCATTCCAGACACTGCTCTGCTATTTATCTGCAAACTCACAGGAGCTTTCCTTGGAGTGAGAAAAACTTAACTGAGCAGAGACAGCCAGGATGAACCAGGGGCTGTCCTCCGCCCTGCATGCTCCCGCTGTCGGGAAGCTGCCGAAAACAACAGCAGAAACACTTCAGGAATCGAGCTGTAACCAGCACATGCAGCAAGTTAAACATGGCAGAGTCCTCCACTTCACTGCAACTTGGTTTTCTATTTCCAGTTCAGTTCCCTTGCTGTCTAAGGCCATTTCAGATAAACATTTTTATAAAGGATGCCCTTCGAAGATAATATTTTGCTTTTATTGCCCTTTAATAAACATAAGGCATTCTAAGACTTAACACATCTTGTAAAAGATTATTATTTTTAAAGGTATCTAATTTCAGAACATAAATGAGTTTGAAGCTGAACTATTCAGCCTGCTTTCAAGTGCCATCACCTTTATGATACTCTCTGAAGTTAAAACGGATTGTCATGTCTCGGTTAGAAGCATCAACATAAATCTCGAGTGTAATAAGAAATAAGTCTTAAAAGGAGGATTATAGGAACAGATTTTCATCTTCTAGAAGTCTGGTTTACCTCAAAAATTTACATAATCTATACAGATCCAGATAGAGTTAGCCTTTAGTGACCTGAGAATACCAAACCTCTTTGCGAACATATTTGGTTTAAAGTCAAAGCTTATATTATTAAGCTGCTACAACTCTTACATTTCCATCCACGTGTCCCATTTTGTTTCTTGTCCTAGTTTAATGATATTTCCAACATGCCTTGTGCTTTTTAATCTGGATGATGCACCTAATGATTTTGGTATTGAAAACTAACCTCCTCTTTTAGTTTCCATACAGATCTCATAAAAACCAGAAGAAATGGATTACTGCCCAGAGCTGTGGTTTACTCGTTCATTAAACAGCTTATGCTTAGAATCCTCTTAAAAAGTCACTTAGTGGTAAATGGCTATTCGACACTACAAATAAAAGTTTTTTAAAAAGAATTTACTACAGCTTTCTATTCATACCAGTGTTATAATCCCACTGGGGATACTGCTGAATTTTTGGTGCAATTTGGATGGCCGTTTCCCAACAGAATCCAAGGAATTGTGGCACAACATATATATACTACACCTTCCCAAGGAGTGTGTCAGATGCCCACCTACTTAAAGCATGACAAATTTTAAAACAAAAAATCCAGCCGTCATCAACTGTGGGTAGAAGAGATTTTTTTAGGACAACTGACAAATGCCCTAAGAGTTGGTAGCATTGATATTGTACATGCCACATGTGCTCATCCTACCATAAATTAGGCAGATCACGTATTGGAAACCTCTTACATAGCAAAGGTTCAAGAATCAAGCAACATACCTTGCTAGTGCCTAGAGCAACATCCAACCCAATCTGTGAGCAGAAATATAAGGAAAAATTAAAAAGCATTTTATGAGTAAGAATTTTAATCAGCATAAATCAACTCTCAATGACTTTCTTGTTTCTTCTAGGATGTGACGTGTGTTGATTTTTAGTAAACTCAAGGCTGACGCTAGTAAGTAGCCTTACCAACAAACACAAGCTTTGACAAATCTTAATACTTCCTCCAGCACTTCCAAGGTTCAGTTAAGTCACGTCCAGAAAGAAGACAGATGGTCCTTGAGTTTTTACATGCTTAATTCAGCTTTTTTCCATTCAAGACTACATCTCATGACAATAACTACCTTCTTTGATTTCTACAGACTAACCAACTTGCTTTTCAATCTTCCCTCTATGTTCCCCTGAAAAACTAAAGTATGTGACCCAGAGAAGTGTTTTGGTTTTTAAAGGCAAACCCACATACTTTCACACTCTGTAACTTCCCAGATTGCAAACTCTGCAGAACACACATCATTACCTTCTTACACTGGAAAATCACCAGACTCTCAAGACACTATTGCAATACAGATACTAAATAATAAGATTCTGTGCTACCACCATAGATGTGAAAAGAAGGATCCTCCGTAACTTATATCTCCCATGATCCGCACACTCTACTTCAAAGACCTGTTATGATGCCTTCAAAAATGTAATGTTTAAATGCCATAGCATTGACACGAGCAGATGAGTGCTATTACATAAGATGGAGAGTTTTCAAAACCAGAACCAAACCCACCTATTGGTGCATCACTTCTGTCAGAAAGTGTTTTATCACGCTCTCAGTGACCTGCTACCCTGACAATCCTAGAAGTCCTTGGAAAAGCACTACAAACTACTTATGGAGTTTGAAGGACAAATCAAAAGAATTATGTCACTGCAGTATCTGTGCCAAACTACCAGGACAGTTAAATTCTATATAAAGACAACAAAAAAGGATCAACGTGACCAAGGAAAGAAAACTTGAAATAATTAAGCACTTCATACTACACTGTCATCAGACTTTCTAGTGTTAGTTATTGCATGGGCTACAGAGACATTCACCCAAATATGCACTACATATGCATGTGTTTACATCAGACCCCTACTGAAACCTGAAACACAGTTACTCTTCCCCACATGAAAAGACCCTAGAAAACAAGAGTTTCACTAAATAGTGCATCTCTTCAACCTCACAGTCACAACAGTCCTAGCAACTACACAAGAAAGATCCTTTCCCCTTTCAGTGGGGAACGTGCTTACTAATTGCTCCTTCACTCTCTCCTAGGAAAAGGTGTGCCAAGACCCTCCTCATCCCTTTCCTCATAACCTAGAGGTATCTCTTCTCCCTACTCAGCTACAACAGAGAAAGAGATGATTCCCTTGGGACACCTGCCTGCCCAAAATCCACTACTGAGCTCTGACAGATCAGGTCAACAGAATCAACTTTGCACTAGGCTTTACTGTAAAATCTTGCAGCTTTGGAAGCAACAAGTCAAAAGCCACATAAGGTAAGTTAACATCTGGCAGCCCATACAAACAAGAACATTACCAGTGCTTGCTCCAGCCCTACTTGCCTTTGCCAATGCTGGTCGCAAAGCATGATCAGCACTCTGCTGGCAAAATCTGCTCTTCAGGGCCACAGTCATCGATAACCAGAGCGTGTAACAAAGACAAAGTAGAGTAAAATTTCATATTAACAGCAACAACAGGCATACGAAATTAAAGAGAGGGGACTTCTACTCCATTTTACTGCATGTAAATCCTATCCAACATTACAAAGCCAAAGCAGAATCCAAACTCATGGCATTTACGCAGTATTTTTTAAACAATGGAAGTTTGAAGAGAAAACCCTAAAATAATCCAAAAGGAAAGGTATTGTTAGAATGCTCTGGGTTTGTGTTTCAATGAGCTATTCCCTGAAGAAATGGTATCAGTAGGCTGTTTCAGGGAACCAGGAAATCATTTTCCTTAACCCTTGTTAAGGAAACTTCACTGCATACTTGTTATTTTTCGTACAACACAGTACACAAGGTACTGGATTGCCATTTTTGAAACTGTCAGGAGTCTAACTCAAGGCAATAAACAGGATGAATATAACACCATTTACATTACAAAAAGAAAACTACATTTCACTAATTATCTAATAAGGTTAGAATTTAATACTTGCATTGCTGAAGAAATTATCTGTGATTTGGAAAACGTCAAAACACGTATTTAAAGACTGACAAAAAGAATATCGACTAGTTATTTTCACTTTTCCTTTTCTAAGCTTATAAAGGCAACACCCTTATGGATCAAAAGGCCAGATAAATCTTATTAAGTACTAGGTTTTCCCTTTTGTCTAGTGCTCTCTCCACATTCCATCATTTCAGTCCTTTGAAATTCCTTTGTTCTGCCTGTGATCAGGGTCTCCAGGGGAAATCTGGCATTGGATCTAAAGGGAACCCCACACCACTGAAGTATTCCTGACAATTAATCATTTGGTAAATTACTTCTTTCTTTTCCCCCTACCTCATTTGCCCCCAGTATTTCCAGAGAACCTTTTAGTGCGGGGCTAATGAGACAAAACGTCCTGTATCATCAAAATGCACTGTCTTGAGGATTCACATATGCACAGAAGTTAAGCAGTTTCTGCAGTTACCAACCAAAAGTTCCTGTCTGTCACACTATTTCAGAATAACAACAGGAATTTTCTCTGTATTCACTCTCAGACCATACCTACCACCAAAGCCTATGTGGACAAAGAGACAGTTTCAGCTGGGGAGAAAGAAAACACAGGAGCACAGGGCTGTTTCCCTTGCACTGTCCTCACAACGCAGAGGAGGCTGCAGTCCCTGAAGTCACATCTTCTCCATAAAATCCCCTTTACCATCCTAGTCACTTTCTGGTGTTCATTTAGGACATAAACTGCTCATCAACAAATGCAGCCAGGGAGAGAAAGCATGCACCCAACACTTGTACCGATTGCCCTGTTAATTAAATAACAATCAATGATTATTTTTGCATCTGCAGAAAAAATTTCTTTATCAAATCAGGAAGCATGATGATCCATAAAGAAGGAGCACAACATTAAATATAACTTTTTATCCACTCTTTATGGGTTTTTTGTTGGATTTTAATATATACAAAATGTAACATAAGAGGAAGAATCAAGTCAAACCATTTTGATTTAAACTCCTCTAAAATCTGAAGCTTTATGCTAATAATGAATGCCACAGAGGGAGGCAAAGTAGTAAAAAAGGATGCTGTTTTATTTATTTTCATTGTCTTTGTCAAACACCACACCTTTGGTGGCTGGGGTCTAAGTGCCCCTCCTTCTAGGGCTATGGGAAGCCATTCACTTTCTTTTGAAGATTCTTCATGTACCATACTCACACAATATGCATATGAGGAAAGAGAATTTCTTCCAACAATGGTATGCATTAATTTATAATATTTTTCCAAGATCCTTTATCAAGTTTCAGTTGTAGGTCAAATAATTTATGCTTTGCAAAGATAATCTCTGCATTTAAAATTTATCGGGCCTTCAGAGGTTGGTTCTCATTAGTGCTCATCATTTTCACTGCTCATGAAATACATCTTCACAAGCTGAGCCATTCCTACTCGATATCAAGGATTTCTACACGCTAACTTGATCTAACTGTTGCAATTATGAATCATCTGAGGGAGCCGTAAGTTATGATCTTCAATGACCACTAATGAAGGTTGCCTAGCAGTTAAAATATCAAGGCAGCATATATCAGCACACTTTAGAGCACAAGATAGACTTCCAGTGTTGCACTTCTCTTATATTTATTATATACTGTAAATTACATCACAGGCTGCCTCCAACACTGACAGTCCTGTAGTCCAGAGTTAAACACCAGGTTTTAATAACCACTCCTGACAATCTTTTGATCGCGGGGGGGGGGGGGGGGGGGGGGGGGCAGATGAAAGGCAAGGCCGCCCGCTGCAGGCAATCTGCTCAGTCAAAACAAAAGGGACTTCAGAGAGAGACAGAGATGCATCAGGTGTTAATCTCAAATGAACAACCAGGAGTGCAGGCTGATTGACTCGCTCTCCATTTCCAGCCAAAAAGGGTAAGTGCCTGCCAGTGGGCTCATGCGGGATGCGTGCAGGAAGGGAAAGGTGCTATTAGCTAGGCATGAAATATTTTGATTAGGAAACCCCAAACCTTGGAAAGTCATTTTAGGCTCTTTCTAAATCACTTTAAACTAATCATTCAACTACCTGACTTTTCAAATACACTGTATGGAGCAAATCTTGTTGGCATTGAAAACAAGTTCTCTCATTCAAACGTGGCAGTATAGTAACCTGCTAGGGGAAGAAGCGAAAAAAAACAACTTTCAGAGCTTTCAAGAAGCGGACAAGACGGAACTTTGAGGAGATTACTTGGGAGAAACCTCCTGCATCAAGTGGAGGTGGGCTGGATGATCTGACAGGGGTCACCTCCTCCAACTTGGGTCTGAATGAGAGCATATCAATAACGTAAGCATCAGAATAAAAAGTTCCCACTACATACCTTCAGACACTCAGTAAAACACATATTTAGTAGTAAAAGTTTAGGCATGATGAGATAACACCAAAAAAAAACTTGGTTTGGGGGAATATAAAAAAAACCCCTATTGCTGTTCTCTCTATTGTGTTGAATTACTTCAGTGGGAAATAAAGAGAAAGGGGGCTGAGGGACTGCCAGATGCCTGCTATTTTTCTTTTCCACTTCTTCAATAATCCAAGCATCTATCACTAACCACCACTTTCTGTTCATTAGTTTAACCCTTGTTTTATTTTTCTCTATTGCTTCAATCCTTATAACAGATTTCTCTACAGATTTGCTCAGAAACCACAGCAGTGTTCTCTGAAAGGAACACAACTACTAATGTCACATCACTTTACATTATTTTTCACAGCCACAGAAAGCAAACAGTTTACTTGGGGTATAATAGCCCAATGTGAACCATTTTTACTTTTGTGATCAAAAACTGCATTAAACATCTCTCAGATGGGAAAGCTGAGAACCAAGGAGTATTGCAGGGCCTCTGATCTAGGTAAAACCAGAATATTTATAAACCTTGCAGAAACAAAAGAAGATACAAGTAAAGAACCTCTATGCTCACAAGATCAGTGGGACCCAACCACAAAAACCTCCCAGGTTCCTTTGCACTCACAAAAGCTGTTTGATGGCGCAGGAGGCAACAGGGAAAAGAAAGGCTAAGTTAATACTTAAAAACTATTTCAGATGTTGCATCTCATTCACATAAAATCATCATTGTTACTGCTTGATAACCCTGAAACAAAACGTGGAGTTGATAAGGAGAAGACTGCTCCGCCATGGAAGCTGGTGGCACATCTCCCAACGACGCAGGTGTTCACAACTAATTCCTCATGGGTTTTTTCCCCTCCTTGAAAAATGAATTACAATTTTTACTGGCCCAGCAAGCTAAAACAGTTACGGCTAATATATCTTGAGAGCGGAACAAGGTGTTGGACTTCTGACAATCAGCGCCACGCATTCTTTCATAGCATTACTTCAAAATTCAAAAAAAACCCTCAAACTTACTTTTTCCTACTTCTTTCATCCCATTACATGACCTTAAATATCACGTAGTTCAGAAAACTACAAATACACAACAAATGACAACTCATTATGATTGAGTGCAGGAATACAAGCACATTAGCATGACTCCAACTGATGACATTGCTTGGCCATTACGGTACAAACTGTTTATCTGAATTGGATCAATTTGCCCATTCTATTCCCTGGAGTCCAAGTATTGCTGATTAACCCATACTTGCAAAAACAACTGTAAAAACGTTGACTTCAGACCATCAGTACAGAGAACGATGACTTCATCTACAGGCAACGGAAGCATGAAGATTTCAAAATGTGACTGTATTTTCAGCTCCAGTTGACATTTCTGTGGAAGATGGGGCAATATTTGCTTGTCTAAGTAGGCTTACGTTTTTAATATTTTTAAAGTTGTTTTGCGAGTACTGGTCAATCAAGGCATTACAGAACAGCAAAGTATCATAAAAAGTGAAGACTACAGCTATCGTTCTGGCAGCGTAGAGCTAGTAAGTGGATTAAAAACTGGAGGTGAGGCTGCTCTATTTTGACTTTATTTAGCCTGGTACCCATCACTGCAGTATCCAAGTGACCATCACAGTTTGTCTTAATACAAAAGATCACACACAGGGTCCACGGGCTGGCAAGTGAACTCAAATCCCGAATTCTACTCCATTTTTTTTAACACCAAACCCATCCTTCCCACCCATTACAGCTACACTTCTAAGGGATCATCGTTGTCAAGAGAGGATGATATTAACAGCAAAACACAGCCATCAGATCAGACCCTGAAAGGACGAGGATGTTAACTGGTCTTACATTTGTTCTCTCATTCTTGTTAACATATTTACTATATTTCTTATTTTCAGCTCTCTATCTTCAGCTAAGATATTCAGTCCAGTCTGCTTCCTTTTCAAGGTACCATCAGTCAAATCCAGCCATATCATTTTATCTCTCGGTTACTAAATTCAAACCATTTAAACATCCTGCTTTCATCTTTATAGCTCTCTCCCACTTTTTTAACCATGCTGCAGTTACAGAAGAATGTACTTAACATATAAAATGTGCATGTGATTCCTTTAACATTTTAATGCCATGTATTGTGTTGTAAACATCTCTTCATGTTTTATCTCTTTCTCCATAAATCACAGGCTAGTATCTTAGAAGTCTCAAAAATGACATGTTTTCTCCATAATATAAATGTAAGACTCTACTCCTTGAAACTTGAGTCAGCTTTCAAAAAATCATCAAAAACCAGACCTACAAAAAAGCAAAAGATTATCAACTAACTTAACATCATTTTCTCCCACTCCATTTCTATGACAACATGAGTATAGTATGGGAAAAAATAAGTTACAAAATTGGTCTCCACCAATCAGAAAACCAGTGTTTTGATTATTCTATTTTGTCACTTGTAAGGAACAACACTAAGGTAAAATACCTTCTTGTGTATGCATACCAATATACAACACTGAGTCAGGAAAGTGGACAGTATAAAAAAGGGATAAGCTTCAAATAATTATTTGTTTTATTCAAGACTAACATGCAGTGTTTACATGATTAAACCCCAGCACGTATTTCCATTTCCTTACCATAACTGCAATTAATAAGACTGATCTCTGATAATGAGATTTTCCGGTGGTTTTGGCTAGCTTAGTAACGTTACAGTAAAAATGTGTCTCAGTCTATTCCTTGGGAAATGCATTAAGTGATTTTTTTTTAATTAAAAAACACTGTAAAATATTGATTATTTTGAAAAGATAGAGCACCAATAAAGAACACCTGTCCAAAATAATTTTAAGTTACTTTAATGATGGAAAAAAGAAAGAGCGCCTTTAAAAAAAGAGAAAAAAAGAGGAAAGCAGTTTTAGCAGGTGGGACTGAAAAGTGGTGACATGTTGTAGTACAATACTGAGGGGCTGAAGGATATAATGCAGTGTCGTGTGATGTGGAAGAGAACCAGGGACCACTGGATTAGCGTGCCACTAAAATGCTAGATTAGGTGCGAAGTACAACTCTGAAGTATTGTGATATGAAGGAGTGAGGCAGAGGCAGAACTGCTGCTGGTAGAGGACAAGAGAAATCAAATACTATCTTTTCTTTGGCACCTTCCAGCAAGAGTTTACTCCCTTACAGCCCACAGACCCAACACACTCTACAGGAAAACCCAAGAACCCTCCGATATTTATCCAGATCCCCAGAATTCATAACATTTTCGACCAGCCTGAGAGATTCTGTTTCTCTCAAACTACTGTCTAACATAAATTATTCCAAGATGCTTTTCGTGACATTTTCTACTCAAATGTTTCGAGAATGACCTTGCCGTAGAACATGTACCACGTTTCCCCCTAATGCAAGCCCATGCTCAAGTACTTTTTAATCTCTATTTTCCAGGATATTTTCAAACACATCTTTTTCACTGTCATTTCACAAAAAAGAAAAATGTCATCAACTTCTTAAAAATAATTATTCAATTTCAAAGAATTGTCAAAAAATACATTATTTCTCCTTGCATCAGACAGTACAGCTAGAATTTAGAATTTATGGGTTGTGAAACTTGTTTGTAAACACATGCCTTTGGCTGATAAATATCGAGATTGTACTTCTATAAACAATGGAAAAATACAATGTTGCCAACTCCTATCTTTTTTTTTATTCTTGCTTTCTTGTTAAGGACAGTGAAAGTGGGGCAAGAACCTCCACTCTGGCAAATTTTTGTAACTTTCTAGCTCTTGCAGTAAGGAAAAAAAATGTTTAAAGTATGACATACAGCCATCTGAAATCAAGAGAGCAAGTGATAATTAAAGGATTATTTTAGACCAACTTCATAAAGAAACAAAACAAGACTTCTTGGTCTCTGTGCGTTACTTCATATAGTCCTGGCTCCCTCCCCAGTAGTTAATTCAACTTAATTCAGTGGGAGTAAACTGGCCTCAGCTCCTACCAGAATGCTAAAATGAAGTGGTCAAGAGAAATAAAAAAAAACCCAAACCACAGAATTTGAACAGTTTGTATCAATACTTCCGCGAATATTACAGAATCTCTATTACGTTTTCACAGGACCAGGCTCCTCACGTCCTGTCCTAAATCACGAGGAAGAATCTTACACAATCGACACTTTACCTTCCCACGACATATTTGAGGACTGTAAATCATGAACACAGATTTATCAGGGAAATGAGGAGTGGGAAAGACGAATTGCCCTTAAAGATGTACAGATTTATAGCAATATGGGAAGCGGAAAGACGGTTATCATATAAAAAAGTCCTTAAGGGATACCA
Organism: Morus bassanus; assembly: GCA_031468815.1. NCBI lineage: Eukaryota > Metazoa > Chordata > Aves > Suliformes > Sulidae > Morus > Morus bassanus. The sequence continues at coordinate 11,316,479 of CM062577.1, read as the reverse complement.
AAGAGCAACAAGGGAAACATGAGTCATGAGCTGCCAGAGAAGACGACGCATATGGGGAGCAATGGACAGAGCAAAGTAGCAATAAAGGAAGTTCCAAGTCAAATGTGCTCCTTCCCAAAGGTCAAGATGGATACCCAAGCCTACAGTATTTATCAAAAATTAAACTCCCAGCCAGTTCAGACACTGCACCAACAGCAACACCGGGAAAGGGTCACTCATCAACTGAAAGAATCCATTGATAAACAAGGTCACAGACCACAGCTCTTTTCCTCTGCTTTGTTACCAACTCTGCTTCTTTATTTTCCTTAACAAGAGTAGTTGCCTTGACGGTCTGCCTACATAGGCAAGTGGCTCAACATGAGCGAGTGTGCAAACTTAAAGCATTCAGCTGAGATTGTGACAGACAGTTTTACACTTTGTGAGGCTGGAGTAAGCTTCTCTATTCAAGGGCATATTAACAGCTATTCCTATGTGAGCAGGGAGTAAACAGTGAATTTATGAGCTCAAGCACAAAGTTATTGCACTCCCAACTTTCCTGTCCCATCCCCGCAAGCCTCAAAAGTGTTAAACTCCAAATTATGGCACAGGATTCCTGGGACTCCCAAGCATCTCAAGATTTTAAAAAGCAAGATTTTAAAAAGGGACTTCCAAGAGTTTAAAAAGTGGCTATTTCTGAGACAAATTACAACACTGAGCAATATATGGAAGCTGAAGACAAAGAAAACCAATTATTTGTGCATGAATATCATCTCCAGGAAGATCTATCAACATCTCAAGAAAGACAAATTGCACAAGGAGTCTCTAAAAAGACATAATTAATTCTCCTCTTAGTCCAGTATTATCCACACCAAAGGTAAAGTAAATATGACAGTATTTCAAAGGATTGATAAGTCACAAAATGAATTTTTAATATTAAAAAAACTGTAGTAAAGGAAAAAGGGAGGAAAAAAGCATACCTCTAAAATTGTATCAAAACCAAGAAAGCTTCACCTTAGTTATGACAGCTTTCCTACCCAAACTTTATGTGAAAAATATGGACATGATAACCACATGTATACTTCAGAAAATAGTGTGACTTAAAATTATTTTTCAAGGCTACCTAAGTTTTTTCAAGTTAGGTAGGCTGCCTAAATATTTCCAAGCAACTAAAAATCATGCATCCTCCCTATTTTGCAGAGAAAACAGACACGAAGTTAGTTGCCTATCCCAATTTTAAGCTCAGTGAAAACAATGAGTAAAACCTGTACTTACTTCAGTCTGAGAGATGCGTGCTTACGGGTGCAATCTCAAAACGCACATCAGGTGCCTACAACTAAGACATTATAAGGGGTAAACATCAAAAAGCCCAACTCAATCAAGGTGACTCCAGGATGTAGGTCACAGGAAACTTCCGTACCCTGTTCAATTAGCAGGGTCCCAGGACTCAGCACCCACCATCTCCCAAGTGATTGCTGAAACCATAAGGTGCTATCAAAGGTGGCACTGCTACTGCTACTTCTTTTTCCAGGCCATATTTACGACTGAAAGTGACCACGGCTACTATGCTTTGTAACTCTCTTTAACACCACAAGTGTTGTACCTGTTCACTAGTTAGGCTCTCCTTTGGGACTTAGGAAGGGCCTAACAGCAACTTTGCTTCACAGCTAGATTGCAAGAAAGCTGAGATCAGCATCAAGCTCCACGGGCACATTCACACATGCAAGGAAGCTCAGGTTCAGGCACCTGGAACATCTCCGGCATTAAACAGCTACCACATGACAGAGGCTTACAGTATATTTTATAGATGCAAGGGATTCCCTGATTCCAGCTCGAACAGAAGCACACAAACCCTACCGAAGTCCCACTACAGACGTTTAGAAAGGTGCTCTGCGCCATTCTTTAGATGGATCTGACAAGGTCATACAATAACACAACTGAGGAACCAAGCTCATAAGGCTGGAGCCCCGATGGCTATTCTTACTCTCCAATTACACAGTTCTTCCTATGTCATTTGCAGTGACCCAGGCTCAGTATTACCAAGATAAACATTATTATTGGGAGACTTAAAACCTCATCAACTCCATTCTGAATAAACACACTGTGTCTAGCAACTATACTTTAATTCACAGACATATATTCCTTTTGCAGTGTCAGTTTTAGTCACTCAGAGCTTGCGCAGCAGCTGAAGGCACAGAACTCCCAGACATCCATTTACACTCCTTGGCAGCATTTCAGAAGTCAGGATGACACCAGTTTGCAGTACAGATGAAGAGATAGACTGACCTGGTTGATGGAGTTGGCAGCACAGGATGCCAGTCCAGTTCCGAGGGAGGCGAGCAGGAAACAGGTCAGGTCAAAAGGGACCGGGGCCATGGCAAAGCCAGCAGACGCGGTGCTTACAACCAGAGCTGCAACACAAGCGAGAGCACAGTTCAAGGCATCAACAAGAAACCATCTCCTTTCTACATAGCACTAGAGTCAAGGCTTTTAAACCCTGTAAGAACCCTTGTGCAGATTAACTTTTTCCTACTTTTATGGATCAAAGTAGCTCCAGGAACTGCATTCAATTAATACTAATACTCTACATAAAGAAGTCAAAGATGAGAAGGAAAGCTGTCAGAGACGAAATGAGAAACCCAGAAGCATCAGCACATTAGTAGAGGAGGTGAGAATAAAACTTATACCTGTATTCCCTATTTTATGGATCTGTTACACGATCAAACTGCCTCACGCAACATGTACATGAGATACATTTGTTCCAGTAACTCAAATGCCATTGCAAAGTCTAACATGGAAGAAAAAAGAACAGTAGAAAAAAATATCCTGAACTGAGAGAGATGCATTATTATTCACCGTCCTTAGAGGTGTTCAAATAACATGTAGACATGGCACTTCAGGGCATGGTTTAGGAGGCACGGTGGTGTTGTGCTGACAGTTGGACTTGTCGGGTTGACGGTTGGACTTGATGATCCTAGAGGTCTTTTCCAACCTTAATAATTCTATCATTATATCAAATCGTAGCAGGAACTTAAGCAGCGAGAACGTCAAAAAGAGACGCTGGGCATGTAGGCTACAGCTGGTGAAGCCAGTAACTTGACTGTACAAGTATTTGCCCACACTGTTCCTGTTCAACGTACCCACTTCAGGCAGAAGGTACAATCACATCATCACATGGACCTAGTAACATTTAAAAGCCTCAAAATTTGAGTGGATTTAAAAAAACCCATTTCAGTTTTGTCATCCAAAATTATAGCTTTAGGACAGTACTGCAAATCATATCCTTAAAATGAAAGTTACCCAACTCTCAATCCTAATATTGTAATTACTGAAATAATAGGTCTCACGAACCTCACTTTTGGCGAGAAACAATATGACATGAAAAATTTCTTAGACTATAAAAGTCAGCACATTTACTGAATATCTTGCTTATGACCTTGAACCTTACAATCTAAAATTAATAGTTATTAAACAGAAAATATTTAAATAATATTTTGCAGGTAACTACATGTTCCAGTCCTCAGCTAGCTCAAATCAAAGAATCAAAATGTTCGTATCTTCCTGATTCCTACAAAGTCTCCTGTTTGTCTGAAGTTAAATGACAAATAAATAACTTCTACTGACTGAAAATACCTGGATTACCTAATAAGCAGAGTTACTTGAGATGATAAACTAAATGTCATGGCAGAGACCTACCACTGAGGATGCACATGCAAAGCGCTAAGAACTCTGCCTGCATAAGAACCTTACGGTTTAATCCTAAAAAGACAGTGAAGAAAACTTGCTGCTCATAAAAACTTTCCTCTAAGTATTAAAATCTATTGGCAGCTGATTATTATAATAATGTACATAACATTATCAGAAACATTAATTATTTAGCCCTGTTATGGATTCACAGCATGCTGTGCAGATGGCTGTGGCACAGGCTAGCTATGAGTGCACTGCGTCAGGGTCTGTGCTTGATACCAAGGTGAATCCCCAGCTTTGATTCCCCACGACAGCCTCACCAAGGGCAGCACCCGGCTCTCACTCTGGGCCTTTCAGCTACCTCTAAAATACAGCAAATCCACGATGGGGCCTTAGCCTTCTGAGGACCTATGAAATAACCACAGATTCTGTAACCCCACTGGACAGACTAACAGACACACAGATACTCATAATTTCTGAAAGACTGGACCTCATTTATTATATAAACAAACAGCATCTTGGCTTCAAAACTCTTGGATCCTTCTTAGTGGAGCACACAGGAAACTATGAAATGCATTGGTTTACAACTGATAGAGTTAAAAAATACACTGAAAAGATGACGGTGAAACAGTGGCGTTCATATCTCTAAGAGTGATTACATCCATTTTTTTGCATAATAAATCACATGTTCACTTCTAGACAAGAATTTAATTAAAACTTATCTTAGAGAGCACTTTACACCAATTTATTATGGGAAAATGCCGACTCATTTACTGAAGAAGAAAGGTGGAGCAGATTGGCAAACAGTCAGTGTAACATTACCATTACACTGACCTCAAAGAAATTCTAATACTGTACAGCTACAGCACTAATTAAAGTCCTCATTGATTTCTCCAGATTAATTTCAGCCAGTCATTTCAGCGTGACTTATCAGGATCTCATTAAAAAAGGTTGTAGTACATCCTCTCACTTATCCCACTGAAACGGGTATTTTGAGCTGTCTGGGCAGTGCTCCGAACACAAGGCATTCCCTGCCTGTCTCCTTGCCCAGCAATTCAAATGCAACACGTTATAGAGTAAATAAGAAAATGTTCCCTTTGGATTGGGAAGTTTATTTTCTTTTATTGTGGAAGCAATAATTTAGTCTTCTACTTTCCTCATGGAGGAAAAGTATATTTAATTGAGATCACATCAAGGGAATGAGGTAATCGACTCTTTGTTTTTTATTCCCTGTTAGTTTAGTGCTTTAGGGGCCAAATTAACTTCACCTTATTGCATAATAGATGGAATTGATCCTTTCAAGATTTGTTGATGAGAGTCGGCATTATATATGCTCTTCAAAAAGAGCAAGTATTTAAACTTGTGATCTCAGGGCTAAACCTAATTCTCGGTCTTTGAAACATCTTTAGCTTTTACAAAAATTAACAAGGGACATTTGTCTCCAATTTCAATGTAAATGAAAAAGAAAACGCTAATGGGTTGGCGGCAAGAAGAATGAATTATGATGTTTCTAGCATAAAACCACATTCAAAAAGTCTACAGCATACAGTATTCTTCACATTCCTCTTCAGCTTCATTGTAATGTGATCTGCCTTTATAAATCCCTGTATTTGTATTTATAGCAGGCAAAACACTGTGCCATATTTTGTTTACCTCCTATTTAAAAAGTGGCCAAGCCAGAATAAAAGCGTAGACAGCCAAAGCAAACCAATTCAGCTTTAGATTTCCTTTCTACTCCTGTACTGATGATGTATCGGTACATATGGAAGGACAAAAGTAAATGTATTTCTACTTTAATTTAAGAAACAATTTCACAGTTTTACTACAAAGGTTTATGCACTCCTTAAAGGAAACCAGCATTCCAAAAGCTGATGGGATTTTCCTTCCAGACTTTCCACACTTTGGTTTCTGGAAAGCTAAATGTAGCATCAGTGTTAGCGCTATATATCTGACCAACACTTCCTTTATAAACTTAGATTTGTTTGGATGTAGCATACCTAAGTTTTGTTACAGATTATAACCTGCATGCTAAAGGAGGCCAAACTCCTGGAGCAATCTTAAATTTGGGACAATAATTTGAAACAAGTGTTTGCATGATATCATCTAAAATTCAAGTGCAATACTACAAACAGAGCAGATAATCTCTTTTTACCATCAAAGAATTTTAAAATGCTTTGCAAATAGTTTATTTTTATTTCATTAGTTTTCCTTGTAGCATGGAAAACAAATTGCCAGAAAGCTACCACTATTAAGCTTGGTTTCTTTGATAGGATAATAGTTACTGTTTTAATAATCACAAAATGAGAACTACTTTGACAGGCATATGAAATATATTTAGAACTGAAAATAAATGTAGACTAGTAATAATCTAAACAATATATACTGATAAATTTTTGTCAAAGTTTCTGGCTATATTAAAGCTACCATTTAAAGAATAAATGCCATAATAAATGCCAGTATCCCAGAATACAGTAGAAACAAAAAAATCCATTTGCTTTCGTGGACTTTGAGTACTAGAGCAGCTGTTACCAGATTTTTAGCCTACAAACGCAACACAGGCACCTTATTTAGTCATTGTTGCTCCATTACATAGCAATTTGGTAACACTCAAGAGTCATTATGCAAAGCTGGATATCCATCATCTTCGTTTTACAAATACACAACAGACAGAGACGAAGCAGGATGTTCATGATCACATTGTTAAGTCAGTAGCAAATATCTCGAGCTTCTCATTTCCAGTCCAACACTTTTGTGCTAAGGATTGCTAATGCACAGACACAAATTTGAATGTAAGCAATACATCCAATAAATTCCAGCTGTTTTCTAGTAAACAAGACAGGATTATTTTCTTAAAAGGGGACATATGAAAAATGCTTAGTCTCCAAAACTGCAAATGCTCATCATTTATCATATTTGTCCACTTTGCAAATCTTAAATGTAGGTCAGTAAGTCCATGATTTAGAAACCGTGCAGAATTTTGTAGCTAGTAGTCTTTACTCTTGTGTTTTTGTCTAACATTGTCTAGCAACAACACAGAGTAATTCAGATTGGAAGGGATCTCAGGCGATCATCTAGTCTAACCTCCTGCTCAAAGCAGGGTCAACGCTGAATTAAGGCCAGGTCCCTCAGGGCTTTGTCATCTCCAAGGATGGAAATTTCACATCATCTCTGGGCAACCTGCACCAGACTGACTGTCCTCATGGCAAAACTTTTTCCTTTATGTCAAGCCAGAACCTCCCATTTATGAAAAATGTTTTCTCTGTGCTAAGATTCACATATTTTTAAAATTATTTGAAAACTAAAGCACAGATGCTTCCACATACATCTTTAAAAGAATTTTGGCACCTGATAATGTCCACATCCTCCTGCCTGTGGAAGGAGCTACTGTTGATCAGATGGCATCAAAAACGTATGTGAATCTTTACCTTAAAAACAAACACCAAACAAATTTATGGGCCTCCTCAGAGCGTTGGTTATATCAGTCTTGTGATTCTGTCCATAACATGCGCATTACACTTCGATGAGGAAAAAGCACAATAGGTTTGATTCTGATCTGACCACAGTAAACCCTGGAATGACTCTATTAAAGATGACCAATTACTGCAGATTTACAGAGATGTAAACACCTCAGGCTGGCCTATTTTAGCTCTAAGGTATAGACCATGACAAAACCAGAGGTAATCTACTGTCAACTCTTCTTACATGACATTAATAGGATACTGGATTGAACTCTCCAAGAGCTAGATATAACCAAACAACTTCTCAGATCCTCAGTGTGAAAAACACAGCAAAACATAAGCTTGCTTTGAGAAAGTTTCCAGATTTCTTAGTGTTTGGAGAAATAGTAACATACTTAAAGTGAAGCAAAGGAGGGTTTCTGTTAAAGACACTTTTCAGCAGTAAGGGCACTAACACACTGCTGCAGACTGCCCAGGGAAGCTGTGTATTCCCTGCCTGGTTTTAGGAATGGACAAAGCAATATCAAGTCAGGAATTATATGCCTAAAGGTGATCCTGACCCCTGATTTCCTGAGGGAAAATAGATTAGATCAGAAGTGTCCCCTTGAGGTCCCCATGATTCTACATGGCTACTGCACACACTGAACCAAAGCAGGATACCAAGTGCAGAAGCCGCTTTGGTGAGATCTGAAACAAAGTCTTCAGTAATCAGAACAGAAAAGCAACGTTCATCATGCTTTAATGGATTGACTATTAAAATGTACATTGAAGAAAATACTACCAAAACTCTAAGACACCTTTTAAGAGTTGGAAGGTAAAAGTGCCTTGCAATGAGATGCCATAAAAGAATATAGACTTTGAGGGAGAGACTGTGACTTTCCATACGATCTCTGGGTAAACAACAACCAGTTAATACACAATTGTGAATCAAAGAATCTTCAGACAAATTAATATGCTTGTGAATGCAAATAAAATTGTTAACTGTAGTATATTAAAACACAGGATAAATGAAAGGTAGATAAATGTTTGAAACGTATGGGCTCTAGTAGTACTTTCTAAAGGAGATCCATGTTACTGTAGCCTAGACTCAGGACTGAACTCTTCCAGGCACGGTAGAGATAGAGAGATGCTAAAGACACAGCCCCTTCCTCAAAGAGCTTGCAAGTTAGATTAAAAATTCTAGAACTGTTTAGAAATTAGCAGTTAAGTTTACATCTGACCCATGCTGATACATCCACTTCTCAGACGGGTGCTACATTAGGTGCTACACAGCTAGCTGGTTGTCCTCACCGAAAGACCAATGTGCAAAACATCCTTTACTGCAGGAGCAACAATGAGAAAATGTTCAGAAGCCACAGAGAAATATCTAATGAGAATACTCAGCATTTTTCATACTGTGCCTTCATCACACTTCCCCCATATTAAAAACTGAAGTTTAATTTTCCTGTGTTTTTGAACATAGCTCATGTTAGTTTTCATCTGTGATCACTAAGGGAAAATGTTAGTTAAATGTAACCTTGAAGTTAAATTTGAGAAGATGAGACAACCTGAAATTCCTAATGTGTTTGCATTATAAATTATTAGAATTTTCTCCTATTACCATATCCTCACATCTCTCTCTCCTGTTTTCACCTACACATGAACTTTAGGATAAAACTGAAAACAATGACACTTACAATTCTGAAAACTTACCAGACAGATGCATTAGCTGTCCAAGTGCCTAGACGGTAAGACACAGCTGTTCAGCCAGCAGCCAACACAGAGAAGGGAAAGGATAGAAATTGAACCCAAAAAGGTTGATTATGTGACGAGTAATTAAAAGTTCCCTAATTGTTTTCTATGGCAAAAGAATATAAACAAAAGTCTTTTCCTGTTGGTAAGGCAGAACCTCTAATGGCAGAGTCATAAGAGCTGCAGTTTACATGAAGCAGGAGGGTATGGTAATAGCTAAACTCATTTCCTTTCAAAGGTGAATTACAGTTCAGAATACAAACAAACATTCTCTTTACTTCAGCAGCAGGAAAAGAAGAGAGCATAAGGAAGATCCATTTTAGCATAATGCAGAGTTTGTTTTTTTGTTATTTCATACTCTAAAAAGTATAAATAAAGAGTCTGCCAAAAAAACCACACAGGATATGAGATCTATCAGAACTTCATGGGTAAAGGAATTGAGTTGTGTGTCATTTCTAACTTAAACTGACCTCAGGGAATTTTCTTAAAAAAAAATAAAATCAAAGAACTACACCACCATATTCTTTACAGAATGTGTAATTTGTTTAAATAATTACCCAAATTGCAAAAAAAGCTAATTCTATTCCCTTGCTCCGCACACTACACCCAATATTTTTCTTGCTCCTGTCTCCTACACTAGCCCATGACTAATAAAGACCAACAACAGAACTCCCCTCCTACAAACCCCTCTTCATCCAACTTACTCTTTTACATTTTTTACTTCCAATAAAACCTCCCCACCAAATACATAAAGATTACAACGAGAAGAGAGACTGAGTTTTTTTCTGTATCTCTCTACCTTCTCAACAGGTACAAAGTTTACTACACTTACCTTGGATCAAGAACAGCACATCTTAAAATTCAGATTTGTATAAAACAGACAATCGTGAAGCAAACGAAATTCTGTAACGATTGCCTTGTACAGGTTTCAAGGAGTACCCCATTTTAAAATGAGTGGTACTTTCTTGCCCATCAATATTGCCTTCGGCAGTTAAACAAGAGCCTCCTAGAAGCTGTTGAAAAGTTCAGAAGCAACAGTGAGGCCACACAACAGAAGTATCACATAAAATTATTTTCTCCAGAAAAAGACACTCTTCCATCTTGGTGTAGTTCTTGAAACTCCCATTTTGAGGAGCACCACTAATATTCAGATGTAGTACTAACACTGCGCTTACCCTTAAGGAACATCAGCAACAACAGTTCATTCTCTCCCTCTTCTTTTTAAGGTGATCACTTAATCATTGCATTTTAACTTTTAAATTCTGGATCTAGTGAGGTTTTTAAAATTTAATTCTACTTCAATAACTAGCCAGCTTTCAAGTTCACATGAAAGAGCCACTTAAATAAAATCACCTCATTGAAAATATGCCAGAAGACCTAATTGTTCATATAGCACAGAAGTTATCCACAGTGAGCCAAACAGAAACAAAATAGTCCTGAAACTGAACAGCATGGGGGAGAAAAAGACAAGACCTGTAGTATGCAGAAAGAAAGAAGAGGCAATAGGCGAGGCTGTGTGTGCCACAGAGCTGTTGCAAGTTGTAAGTACAATAATCCTGATAACTGCTGAATATGTCAGTAAGAGTTTTATATACCTAAATTTGAAATTACCAAGGCTAATACATAAAAGTTACATGGTAAAGTATCAAAAAACATGCTTTCACCCCTTAAGTTTACTAACCCAACTCTTTACCAGCACAGTGTAAATGCCTTGAGGAGGAAAAATAATGAGGAGGAACATTTGGACATACAGACAAGATCAGTTTTGCCAAGTCCAAAACATGAAATGTCGTATCAACACCGAGAACTATAAGGCTTTTTATTAGAGGAAAAATTTAAATGACTACTGTACACTGTATGTGGTCCATACAATTTTTCCATGGAGAAACAAACAATGAAAATGTATATATTGCAAGACAAAAGTTTCAAGAAGTAAACCGAATTCAGGATTTTTATTATAAAAAGTTGTTATGGCAAAACACAACAGCATTATTATCAAGAATTTATTTCCCCCACTGGAGAAAACCACTGTAGGCACTTAGGAAATTATATTTCTGTTCTTGGCCCTGACACAGACAAGTAGTAAGGCTTTGGTCAGATCATGAGAGCTTTCTTAAACATAAAAGTATATATAGCACTACCTATTGGCAAAGAACTAACTTATAGTTATTATGTATTACTATTAGAATAAGGAAAAATGTAGTTAGGCTACAAGGCAAGTGCTTAACAAACTGCTGGTTTGAAGATACAACGCTATCACTGACCGGAAAAATAAATTATACGTTATTTTAGAAAATGTAATTGGTCACACTCAAACATTTTCCTTTATAAGGTACTAAATTATTTGGATTATCTTTTGTTAGTACTCTTAATACTAATTCCACAATAAGCAGTACTAAAGAGAAAGGTAAGTAAATAAGACAGAACATTGGTAAACTTAAGCAAGACGACTTTAAATACTTAATAAAATGCTTGTAAATTTACATCTTAATCCAGTTTCACCATATTTTTTTGTACTAATGCTTGCTTATGATTCTCAAAAGCTAGCTGATGATACGATGCAAGCTCTTCCTCGCTGTTTTTAAATAAATTTAATGGAAAAACTATTAAATGCTTCCATAAAGCAATTTTTCCCTGCACACATTCAATGGAATTGACCCAGCTACTTTGTGTTAGTGAAGTGGGAATTATCACACAAAAACCTACACCATACCAGTACCATGCTAAAGAACTCTGATATCAAACAGGATGGGCAGAAGTGAAAAAGTGACCAGTAGTACCTGTAAGCTTAATTTTGGACAAGCGTGCCAAAATTCCTGGCAAATCATCCAGCCGTAGCTTCATTTCTTTCCACTGTCTGTCGTCTTTGGATTCTGCTCTTACTGGTGTGACTGAGTCTTCAGTTTCTGCAGCTGACTTCATTTCTCTCAACTCATTTCTACTTGATGTCTCAGACAAAGGTTGATGAACAGGTGAAATTGGTCTAATCTTGTGTATAACCTTTTTTTCTTGATCAAATTGCTGAAGCTCACGAAAAGGAGATGCAACTGAATCTGACTTAGGTTTGGCTCGTTGGCTGAGGTCTTTGTTGTATTGTGTTACATACTAAATAGAATGAGAAATGTTAAGAAGAATAGATAAGAAGATATTTCTTCCATTTCAGATTATTAAGAACATCAATTATGTTGCTGTATTATTCCTATTGTTAGAATTACTTCCTCTGATGACATGACTTGAGTTACCCTGAATTTCAAACACTTATTTCGCATGCAAAAAAGTTTCTGGAGTTGGATAGCTTATTACAAAGGCAGCTTTTCATTTCACAACTGCATCAGTAGTGTTTACTTAAGCTTGGGGAATTGCTTCTGCATAAAACTGTTTCCTTCCTTGTAGTTTCAACAACAGACTCCACTTTATTCATATTCAAAACTACCAGATAATATCATTTGATTTACAACCAATCAATTCACCTTTAAACAAAGAGGTATGCACCTGCCCATAACAACTCCAGTCTCCAAATACAAGGACTAAACTTTTTTTATCTCTATGAAAAAAAAAAAAATCAGAAAAATGCCAGAAAGTACAATCTACCTCCCATGATATAAAATCAACTCCCACATTATGCTATTACTATTTATCCCAAACTTTATGCTAATTTACTAGACTTAACAATTTTCAACTGGAGTTCAAATGAACATGTATTGAAAGGGAAGTTTGGAGACAGTTGTTTCCTCTCTTGTAGAACTCTTACAGAATAAAACACAGACTAAGAAAAAGAGCATTTAGCTTCTCCTATCTTTTTATTTTCTTTCTCAAAATATTCTATATATTTCAAGCATAAGAGACAAGCAGAAAAAGACTGAGCTTTTAACTACTCATGGTTTAAATTACACTTTAATAATTATAACGAGGAAGAGGGATCTTAAACTTTTCAGTTCCGAAAAAGTGATGTGAATACAGCTCAAATCAATGGGGGGGGTGGGGTGGGGGGGGCAGAATTTGAGAAGTGCTGGTGATCCCCAGAAGCATGGCAGAGGCCCCATCTCTTCCTTCACAGAGGACTGAAGCTCAAAAAATACCAACAGATGTACACACTTCTTGTGGTCAAAGCAGTCATTAGCTATAAGTCATTAGCTGTAAGACTTAGCCTTATCCATATCTCATAGATACAGCTCCAAAGTACAACGAACACGAGACAAGTCAGGGAAGAGCAAAACATGTCTTTTACTATCATCCTATCAGATGTGAGAAAACTGTTCAAAGAAAAAGATAAAATTTCAAGGATTTGAATGATAATTACAGCTCTTTTAATATCCAAAACTAACAGCATACTATAGAATGGAATGCATTAAGTTAACAAGCTCAGGAGTTTTGATTCAAGTTAACTGATTAACTCTTTAGTCAGAACACACTACCTCCACAAGTGAGTTCTGTCTATCACTTGTACAAATGCTAGCCAAGATTTGATTTGCTTATTGACATTTTAACAAATAACAACTTTAAAAATAATTTAATTTCACATTTCTCAACATGAGATGAGCGCTCCACCTGAAACGCACAGAAATCCCCCCGTCAGGTAGAGGACTCGCTGCGGCAGAAGGCACTGTCCTTGCCATAGTGGGTTTCCTCCAATCTCAAACGTTTTACATTCTAAGTGCTTAATAACTCTGATGCAATGCAGAAAAGGAGACGTTTGGAATTGCCTGAGCTTGTAAGATATGAAAAATATTATTTTTATCAACTAATCTCCATTTGCACTCATCACATGGGACAAAACAAATTAAAGAATGAGAAACATGGGATAAATACGCTCTCTGACTTACCATTCGTTTGAGAAAGTTAAAGTACTGAAATGTAATCAATCTGTTATTGGCTACGCGGCATAGATGCACAAACTGGCATGGTATCTGCCGTATTCCAGTGTTCTTCAGGTGCCAGACAAATAATCCTATTTAAGGAAAAAATGAGAACATTAGAGTCCAGTTTCTTCTCTGCCATTGAGTTTGCTTCTAATTCAGACTACAATGTCTACTGTCAGCTGTGACACAAGACACCCCCACAAACGGGAACCATGGCTGCTCGGGTGGGGAGAAGCCTGTTTGCAGGCTCCAGGTAAAAGAACTGGAAGTGCAGGGTTGCTCTGACGGTTTGGAGATTTTCTTCCAAATCTCTCAGCTCCCCAGAGAAACATTTTTAGTTTCTTGTTCCGTGACTATCTCTACATGCTATAAATAAAATTATCTTGGCAAAAAGGGACAAGCAGCACTGAAAGGCAGCAGGTGACATAGGACAGCGCCAAAGTCAAACGCATCAAGAGAACGCCTCTGTGTGACATGACACCTATATCCCTATATAGAGGAATATATACAGAGATATACAAACCGTGTATAGCACAATACAGAGCTGCCCCAAGGACCTCTCCCAGCCCCAGGGTGGGCCCTGCCCGGCCCTGCCCTGCCCTGCCCTGCCCGCCCCACCGGCCGCCCCGCACAGCGCCAGCCTCGGCCTCCCTCCGCCCCCAAAACCCCGCCGGGGCCTCGCTGACCCCTCGGGCGGCGGTACCTGCCAGCGCCCGGGGCGGGCTGTAGCGGCGGGCAGCGCTCATGGCCACAGCGGTGCTCCCGCCGCCCTCCTCCCCTCACCGCCTGGGCGCCGCCATCTTGCCCGCCATGACCTCTAAACGCCTTCCGGGTCGGCGCTTCCGGTGGCGGTGGGGCCGGGCCTGGCCGCCCCAGCAGGCCGCGGCGCCGGGGCTCGGCGTCTTCGGTGCCGCCGCTCCCGGGCGGCGGAGCAGGGACCGAGCCCAGCGCCGCCTGCGCCCCGGGGTTCTGCAGCAAGGGGGGGGAGAAGCCCGGGCCCGGGCGGGTGGATTGTGCGTGAGAGGCGATCCGGCGGGGGATGGGATGGGCGTTGGTCCTGCAAAGCAAGTGCCAGAGCAGCTTCTCCCCCCCGAGCATCGCCTCTGACCCGAAAAATAACTCCCGAGAGGGACAACCGCTCGGTGGGGTTCACGTTTTGGGGTGTAATAACAGATGAAGGCGTTCAGGTGGGAGTTGGGGCCAGGCTGGCGGCTGCAGGCACCTTTCCCATGAAGAAGTGGCCCAGGGCCCTGCCTCCGCACAGCTGCTCGCTCCTGGCAATGGTTGCAATTCCCACATCTGCATTCCCGGGCTCGTTTGCAGTTAACAGTTGGAGACTCGACGTGGTGTCTGTGACAGAGAGCAAGAGGGTGCCATGGAGTCCGTGGAGAGATCGTGTAACGCTTGTAAAGCGACCGAGGGATGTCTAATAAAAAATAAATTAATTCTTGAGGACGTGGAGTTTCATTCCCAAAAGAACCTGAGCTTTAAAGAGCCAAAGGCTTGTTAAAAAAAAATAAGATCTGTATTTAGTTCCTAAAGTAATTTTTGAAAATGAAAGTTTGATTTCTGTTCCCCTTGGGTGAGGTTATGCATTGCAGGAGGTCAGACTGAAGAGCTGACCCAGCTGTCATCTCATCCTTCCCTCATACAACTTCTGGGGGCAGCTGGATCCTTTGCTAAGCCGGCTCAACTTGCTAACCTGAAGAGAAAAAAAATGCTTATTTTGCTGGTTTAACTGAACTCAGCCTGCGCAAGGTCTGATAGGTTGAAAGCTGGTGCAAGGCACAGAGGAAAGGGCCTTTACTGGAGTCTGAGCAAAAGGGGAAGGGAATGGTTAGGACTGCTCAAGCTGTAAAGTGTAATTGCACCCCCAGGCACCTTTAAAATGTTTTCTCTTAAGAGTTTAAGTTCAGGAGATATAGGCTATAAGTCACTTAAATGCTTTTGAAAATCATTCTCAATGTTTTAACATGGAAATCTTCCTCAGAACCATCTTCCTCCCAGGCTTTCATTGCTTTATAGCGCTTAAATTCATGCAAAAGTCATCTTAAATCATTATTAGGAAGATAAAATGAAAACACTCACTCTAATTCACCAAGAATATCCTACTTTGAAGCATTTATTTCCACTCTTTCTATTTGGGGAACTGGGGAGAAATTAGGACTTCACATTTCTTACAATTAATATCCTGTTTCACTCTGAGTTCTCATCACTCAGCATAAGTCACTTCACAGTTCCTGTTTGCATCTCTAGTTTTTGTAACTTCCACAGATTTGGCATCAACTTAAATTTACACCTGCAAAACCAAAATAAACATCACGTAGCAAATACGCACAATGGTTACATAGAGGGCTGGAATGGTTGGTTGGTTTTAGGGCAGTGTGGGTCAGAGAGGAAAAGGCTGAGGCAGCCGAGTGTTCTGTGTCAGGGCTGAGATTTAAGGTTTAATGATTTTCATTGCCTTTCACTTGGGCAATAAATTGTACCCCTGGAGAGAGGGAGTAAAACAAAAAAAGGGTACTTTTCTAATTAAAGACAATGTTATCTACAGGCCTCAAGACAGAGCAATACCTCCTTGTGAAACAATAATGATGATTTCAGGCACACAGAATGTCACGTACCCGTTTGGGTTTAACCACTAAAGCTACTCCTAGAGAGAAAAAAAATCTTAGGATTTTTAGTGGACAGGAGTATCCAAATGTCAGAGTTGTATTTCAGCCTAAAATGGCTCCACAGGCTTTGGATCTCCCTACAAAAGGTTTGGGTCTGCAGAATGCTGATTCTGCAGAAGCTGGCTCCACGGAATACCAAAGGCTCTGGAAAGCACCTGGGCAAGGGATTACGGAAAAGGGAGCCCAGCCCTTCCTGGGAGTGCTCAGCACCTTCCCCGCTCAGCTCCCGCAATCTAGTTCATAACAGCCCAGGTACCAATGTCGCAGGGCCCCATGGAGGGCTGCAGGAGAAGACTCATCTTCTGTCACAGGGCTCCAAGGTCAGGCACCGCTGTGGGGCAGAGCGATTCCCGAAGCATCTCTAACTTTTTTGCTAATGGCTAGGATGGGCAATTGCTTGGTATCTATTGCTACTTCCCTGCAGTTACAAAGTAAACACTGCACCTACAGGTCCGTTTTCAGGGTGATGCAAGGGGCATTTAACCACGCGACTCCCATTAATGTTAATTATAGAGCACATATTAACAGCATTATACGATCCTTTTTCCGATTAGCACTATCATAAATCTGATTGGTAGGGCTTAATTAGATCGCAGCAGCAGAATGTAATAGTTTTGATACACGAAAGGGCAAATTTGTGGAGGCAGAAAACTATTATTATACTTTAATCTCAAAATCTCTCCTTCTCTTACTCATAACACCAACAAGGCTTCTTGTAAGATTGATTTGTTGTCAGAAAATGATTTAAAGACCGACTGTAAAAATACTATATTTTCCTTGCTTCATAGAATGTGGCATTGATGTTAGAGCTCCACAGAGACTTGATGTACTTTCAGATAGGGAACTCTAAAAGCCAAGTGCAAAATAAATAAGATGGCATCCTGCTGTTATTGTGGTAACCTTTACAGATCATTTCAGAACTGTGGCTGTTGTGTAGCTTAGTAATACACCATGGGGGAAGCTGGAGCTTAGTGCAATTCTACCCTGGTCAGCTGAAGCCCAACTGTATTTGCTTGCTGGGGGCCCAGTATGTGACAGAAGAAATGGTGTCCAAAGTGAAGGACACTAGGACGTATCAGAAACACAGAAATAACCAATAAGAAGAACTAAGAAAGTATTAAAGGCCAAGCCAGACTGTAAGGATAGAAAGTTAATTGACGGCATAAGGCATCTAGACTGAGCAAAAGATCTCTGCTCAACACTACAGTTACACCCCTGCTGAGATCTCCTTGAATCAGGGCTTGTCCCAGCTTCAGTGTTTGAGAAACTCCCAGTGATCCTGATGACCCGTTAAGTAGTTCCTTGAGTCACTTGTCATGGCATGGGTTTGGGGGTTTCTGTGATTTTCTACAAATTGGCATTTGTGATGTGCAAGCTTTGTATCAATGCAAGATTGAAGCATAGATATATTTTGGTCTTAAATCAAGAAACCCCACAACCAGAAGCAAAATCTACTGGTACCAACTGAGAGCCTGAAACATGCCAATTCCATGCTATTAAAGACTTGCCCTCAGCAAATAACTCCAAGTGGAATGTAATAGGTACAAAAAAAACCCACACCAAAAACCTCCAACTCTTTCCACCATGCCGATTTCAGTGTTTCAGAGTAGTTAAAGCTTCCAATAACAAGTGAAATAGTAGTTCTGGTAGATCAGGTCTCAGTAACCTTTCTGAAGTAGTGTGCCAGACTGATGTCTTTCCCAACGTAGAGTTCAAATATACCATAGGAAATCAGCAGAAGCTAGAAACTGCTGCCTCTTCCCAGCTGTCAAAGGTGGCCTTGTGCTGACCCTGTGGTATGCCATTTTTTGGCAAGCCCTGTGTTGCTTGCTCGCCACCTGCAATGGACTACGAGCTATAATAGCTTACTTCAAGTAAAAAACTTCCAGACTTTCCTTAGGTACAGCTTTTCTGAGTGTCTGGTGTAAACTCAGCTGTGATCAGATTTGGAGTTGACATCAAATCTGGTACAGACACGTGAGCAATGGAAAGTAGACAGCAAGATGACTAGGGATGAGCCGTACCGAGGGCGGCGTGAGGGGAATCGCCCCTAATAAATGACAAGACCTGCCTTAAGGCAGCGGCCGCTACCCATGCAGATTCACAAAGGAGCTGCATAACCCACTGCAATCCCCCATCACATCAGCCATCCCTTTTTAACTCACCCTGACATTGCTGTTTCTGACAAGTAGTGATACTTCTTACCCCTTAAAGTTCTCAGCCAGAGTCAACAATAGCTATTTCCAGCAGCCCTTTGCCCAGAAAACAACATTCTGAAGAAAAGGACCTGTGTCCTGTGCTCTTTCAGCTGAGAATTGCTGCCTGAATGTCTCCAGACCCTGTTTCTTTTTTCTTTTTTTCATACCTCCTTTCAGAGGTCTTTCTTTTCCTGGAAAATCTATGTGAAATTCCCAAGCTGCCTAGGACTCAAAAGATCTAATAAAAATAAGATTTATTAAGAGCAGAGGGAGGAAATCAGATTAAAACTGAAGAAACAACTTGCATAACTGATCTCTTATACTCAGCAACTGCTCAGGAAGTGCTCGGTACACACACATTAACTGTTTTGTGGAAGTGCTTTTCAGCCTGATAGCCAGCAATGGCAGTCTGCAGAGTGTGTCTTCTCTGCAGATATGGCCATTAGTTGCAGAAAGCCCACCAGTGCTCATGCTTGCAGCTTCTCAGCACCAGATGCAAAGCTGTGTTCTGCTAGTCCACTATTAACTCATTTTGCCTGCAGCTTGGGAGGGGCAGACCTCCCCGGCAGCAGCAGAGGAGCCCCAGACAATGCTTTGCCCAGAGGAGCTCAAGGCACCAAGACTCTCCAAGCTCCACAGCCCACTATTCCCCATCACAGCCAGTATCCCTCTGCTTCTGCCCACCACCAGCTCTCAGTGGGAGTGATATGTGCATGCTATGAGACCTATAGCATGGCTCTTTCTGCCTCTTCTCCCTCTGCCCCATCACTCTGTTATGCTCACCCTAAGGTCATGATTTGCTATCCCTATCAGCCCATCACCCTATCCGCCTCCCTGCTTTGGTTTGGTTTAAACCCTACCCTGCAGCACCCATGCTGGCAGGACTCCTCTTCTGACTTGTTTTTCTCCTTCAGCAGCATTTTTGCCCTGCTAGGCAGCACTCAGCCCCAGCAGTTCTCACGTTGAGAGATGTGACAGGCTCGGCAGCACCCATCTGCTCAATCCCTGTCTCCCATCCCTCTGCGGGGGCTAACTAAGCGTGATGAAGCCCCATGTGCCAACCTCCAGGAAAAAGCTTCAGCTTCCTCCTCATTTCAAACAATGCCCAGTTCTAATTCAGTTGCTGTGGGCTTCAGCTCCTGGAAGCAATTCTTACTCTTTACTGTCCTCATTTGGATGCCTTTGCCTCCATTCCTTGAATGTAGATTTTGGACTGAGTAGCTCCACCAGCCCCCATTAACCTTCACTAGCATCTCCCTGCTTCTCCCTTGCTGAGTCCAGGCATGGCACTGCTCTTTCACTTCTGCTTCCACTGACATAGCTTCTCCACTTTGCTTATGGTTTCTTATGGTTTCATTCAGAGAAGACCTCTCACAAATCTTCATAGCTTCTTCTGTGTATTTTTCCTACTCTTTCTCCAAAATTAAATGAAAGGGGAGCAAATGGATTTTGTCCCCTGTGTGAATGGATTTTGTCCCCTGTGTGCAGACCCTATCCCCTACTGCTTCTTGGATGCAGTTTTTCTCCATGTTTGTTGCCACCCCAACCGGGTGTGCAAGGATGTTGTGGGCTTGGAGGCTTGGGAATGGAGATGGCAGCCACAAGAAGAACACAGTTTTGAGAAATGATCCGCAACATGACAGTGGCTGTGAACCCTGTCCCTGCATCCACTGGAGTCTGCATGGCCTCCTCCTCCTCCTTACCCAGCGGTGGAAGAGCCTGGTTGTCCTAACGCACCTTTGCCAGCACTCTAAGCCTTCCCACTGGTGTAGGTCCTGCAGGCATCTGTCCCAAGTCAGGAAAGGACAATTTGCACCATCTGAATTACTGCCCAACCAAGTGTGTGAGAAGGCAGCACAACCATGTCCAGGTATTTACAAATTATGCTTTATAATTATATGTCATTTGCATATTCTGGACTTTCAGATAATTCAGCTGAACTTCAGAGAACCGGTCATATTTCTGCTCATCTGTATGCTTCATCTTGAAAGTTAAGCCCTGAACCAGCTCTTACTGAAATCAATCAATAAATGCTTCCATTGACTTAAATGGAAGTTGAATCAGATCCACTGCTAACACTCAGACATCCCTAATTAACTGTCTGCTGCATCACTGAGGTGACGGGAGATAGCTCCTCAACCATCTCGGTGAAAACGGCGACTGAAGCCCTCACTGGCAACCTTGTGCTTGCTCGTGCTTGGGTTTGTGCAAGACGAGTCCTCTCCTGCGGTAGCTGTAGCTCCAGTGTCTGTAACATCAGCAGAGCTTGCTCAGCACCTCACGTTATTTGTCTCACAGACATAACAGCTTTCCAGAAAATTTCCCATTCCGTGTTACTTCCTCCTGCCCTGTACTATTTCAAACCTTTATGTAAGAAGCTTCACAAGCCCCTTAACACTAGGTTGTTTGGACAGTTGTTCTGCAGCAGGATTTCTTGGATTCAGCAAAAATGCCTTCTGCTGTCAAAGCAGCACCAAACACATAAGTGCAAATGACTGACTTGCAAGGGTAACAACACTCCTGAGCTTTGCAATTATGCACAGTGATGCTATTATATAATTGATCTAGGGATTTCATAAATTACTCTTTTTATAGTTCTGAGCAGTTCTGAGAACACCCAAAGTCAGATTAGGGAGAGCCTTAATGCCCACTTTCCATGCTGAAAGGACATTGTTTTATTTTGTGACCTGGTGGGTGTGGGAGCAGCCTTGCTATTATGGAAAGCCCAGCTGCGTGATGGCCATGCTGTTTGACTGGCAGGATTTTTGCTCTGCTGCCTACCTCATCCTCACCTCAAAAAAGTATGAGTGCAGTGATAGCAGATCCTGGTATAAATAATGTAGCCCTTGGCAACTTCTCAGCAGCGTGAGACTGAACGGCTCACAGGAGAGGACGGTGGCACCGGTGAGACAGGGCATGCTGCGGGCAAGGGTTGCTCAGGCTTTATCCCCACCACTTCACCCATGCACTTACTGCCTTGACCTGCAGTACATGGCAGGCGGCCAAGGTAGTCCTACCACCTGGGGCTGCCATCTTCTCACATCACACCAGTTAAGCAAAATTTGGTCTTGTTATTACTTGGATTGGTCCCTAAGGAAAACCTGAAGCGCTGCAAGAAGTGGTCCTGGTGACTCAGATGCTGGCACTTTTCTTTCTGAGTCAGTGCTGAGCCCGTGCCCGAGCATGGTACAGGGGTGTGGCGGAAGGCTTTGCCTTTCAGGTGTGGAACATAATTGAGATCGTAACCACTCATCATCTTATTCCCCTTATGCCTTCCCATCCTCACTGGCTAGCTGCTGCCCAGTTGAGTTCTGGATCCCCTGGGAAGCAGCACTTCCTCGTAATAATTTCCTTTACACCTACCTCACCGGTGAGCACAGCCCTCCCTGGCTGGGAGAGGGGAGGGCTGTCTGGTTTTCCTCCTTCTCCTGGGCGTTAAGCTAGATGAGTCCCTTGTGAGAGAAGAGTGAGAAACTCCAGTGTTCCCCCTCACTGTGAAGGGAGGAATGTTTTATATTTTTCTAATTTGTTCATGAATCAATTTAGTTTCTGAGGAAAAAAATGTCATGTAAGAGAAACACACCGGAGTTGGCAACAGGAGGTGCAGGAGAGAACCCTCAACCCTACCGCTCTTAGCAGTAATCTATGTCCTTCCCCAGCATCTTGCAGCCTGGGATGCTAGATGGCCAAAATAAATGAATGCCTTGCTTGTGTTTCCCGTCGATCTTTACGTCACAAAATACATCCAAGACACAGCAAGTCTCTTTTTTAGAGAAATACCATATGTGTGCTGTTGACTGCAAATTCCACAAGCTGTTTGGGACATGCAGGCTGCAGATCCAAGGCCCTAAGCAAGCTGATACCAGGAGAAGGCTGTCATAGTCAGGACAATTAATCTGTCTGCAAACTGTTCCCACCAGGTCCTTGGGAAGGGAAGAGCCTGTGGTTGGAATGACACATGGGGGAAGGCTGCAGGGGTGCACGGTGAGCAGCCCTGGTCTAGGGAGCAGAGCAATGCTGGACTCCTTCACCATTGGCTTTGAGCCTCCATGGAAGAACGTCTCCTGGAGATGTTGGCAGACTGTGCAGAAGCCCCTCAACGGGGGAAGGGGCTCATGTGCCAGACAAGTTATGTTATTCAAAGGCTGCCTGTTATGGTTCCTGGCTGCTGCAGTGGGTCCTTGTCCCTCCAAAATGAGTGTTGTGATGCTATTGATTTCAACTGCAGCAATGTTTAGCCCATGGTGTACATCACCCTGAAAGGCAAACCAGGCCCAGAGCAACCTCCTCAACTTAAACAAAGGAGACTGAGGATGTCTTGATTACGGAAAAGCAGAATACACATTCTCCTTATTTATGGAGGCTTAGGGCAGTCAGAGTTGTTATAAATCATGCAGCCAAGCAGTCATTTTTGGAAGCTCTCACATCCCAGATCAACTAACCGTGTTCATATTAGCCTCAGCATTTGACAACCATAGCAAAGAACTTACAGAAAGGATAACATTTATGAACATATCAAAATGATTCATAATGGGCTATTAAAAATAGCAAGAGATGAAAGAGGCAGCCTACAGATAAGCCATTTTCAGATCCTCAGTAATTCAGAACCTGTTTTTAAAAGTCAGGTTTTAGCTATCACAGATCTGTCCCTACTGCTCTGCAGATAACAAGGTGGGCTGTTCTGATCAGTGTGAGAGCTCTCTTCCACCTAGGGCTCTTCATTTCACTCTGGCAGCTATCACATAGGTATTGAAAAAAGCTCTATGTAACTCACACCCACCTTCCATCTCCTGTACACTGCCAAAGCGACAAGCCTGAGCACACATCAAATTCAGCCTTATTTTCTGTGGGCTGGCTCCGCTCAGTGCTGCCATATTCTAAGGGTTAATTCTGGCAAACAAAGGTAGCTGGTCAAGTAAAGCGTGTGCACCCCCCGGGCAGTTTTCATAGTCTGTCAGGCACTTGTTAACACACTAACCCATTCATTTTTTGATGAATTTGTGGCATGTTGGACGCGAGCCAGAGGCTGAGCTGGGAACAATATTTATTTATATCTACACACAATAATTCATGTCTGCCCAAATCATGGACTTTCCCTAATCCACAGTATTTCAAAACATTTGCAGTTCTCTCAGCCGAATAGCATTGGCTTTGCTTGGCCCGACCTAGTGGAAAGAAACATAAGACAGTGAATGCAGCTGAATGCTTTGATTCTCTGATAGAGGCTGACATTTCTGCCCTGGCTGTTCTATCAGTCTGTAATTTAAAGATTCTTCTGAGGTGTAAGGAGCTGCATTTTGTGCTATGACAACAATATTGGACATTCAGTCCTTGTTCTGTGAAAGCAGTCTTGCCAAATACTAGTCTGAACAAGGGGGTGATGGTTTTGTGTGCCACTGAAACAAAGTAAGAGCCTGGCAAAAGTTGCTTCTTGAGAACTATTTTCACAAAGTGAATCATTACCCACAATCTGGAAGGAGGGAGTTGAGGCAGCCTACATCACCAGCTTGATGGATCACAAAGTTTTCATAGCGTTGCTTTCCAGCCACCATGCTAAGCTACATGAAACATAAAACACAGCGTTTGGGTTGAGGAGAAATGCATGGCAGTATAGGAGGCTACTGAAGACAGCTCAAAAATATCCTCCATACCTTCTAAACGTAAGAGGGAAAAAGAAGAAAGAAAAAGAGGAGGAAAAAGATTCAGAGGTTTGTTGGATAGGTTTGCAAAGTATTTGGTGAAAAATGGAGCTTGGATGCAAACACATTTAGTGTCCATTAAAGCTCGGATGAGACAAACCTGCTGAAACGGGAACCGAATTTGGGTGTGACCACAATATGATGTTGTACCTGGATGGTGTGGAGAGACTGGTGATTGAGTAATAAGAAAAACAACATCTGAAATAGCACATGCCTTTCAAAGCTCTCAGAAGATCAGTGTCATCAACCCTGTCATACAGAGAGGGAAATGAAGCTCAGATTCACCCAAAATACCATGAAAAAATCTCTCTGCTCTGTCCATTAGACCATTTCCCCCTGTGCATAACTACCCTGGTTTTAAGAACTAATAATCACAGGGTTGCCCTATCTGTACCTCTGAGAAAGAGACAGGGAAGGGACAGCCATGCTTCATAGAGTGTCATTACCCAGGTAAGAGCTGGAGCAACAAAGGAAGGCTTTTATAAAGGAAAAACTATTTTCTTGTCTGTAGCAAATACGGAGACTGAGTAATATCAGCCTGGCCAGTACCACTTATTAACCAGTCCTACATTGGTTTGTCAAGGCACTGTTTGCTTTCAAAACAGGCCAACATGACTTATTTATATGTGGTGGTAGCCCAGGTCTTTTTGGTCACATATTCACCTTCAGGAGACCTTTGTAATTTTCCATGCAGTCCAAGCAGTTTGTCTTCAGTATTTTCCAACCAATTCTTTCTTATTTCTGCAAAAAGGAGTGATTTTGTTACATGGGGAAACTTGAAGGAGTTGCATCATTAACAGCAACTTTATCTGACCTGAATTTGGCTACTGCATAGTTTAAATCCCTTCGGGGAACTTCATTACTATGGCATTAAGGAAGCTTTCTGAGTTTTTAAAATCCTCGTAAATGTTCTTTTCAGAACTACACTATAAATTCAGCTTTTTATCATAAACTTTCCCTTCCTAAATAAAAAAACCCTCTCAACTTATTTCCCTCTATTTCATGACAGTGTTTTAAAATACAATTTAATACTCATGAAATGCACTGCAAATCCAAGTTTGGTGTCTATGGGCTGTATCTGGGAGGGGATGTTCTGATTTTGGCCAGGACTTTTTTTTTACTCTCACTACATTTTACTTGAATTAAGCTCACTACATATTCTAGCCAAGATCAAAATCTCATGGCACTAGGTGCTATATAAAAACAGCATAAGATGCAGCCCAGGCCATAGATAAGTAAAATCAAGCAGATAAAACCAAGGGGCAAGGGAAGTGCTGTTATCACCACTTTACAGATGGGGAGCGAGGACACAAAGAAAGGAGTATTCACACTAATTAACTTCAGACACCAAACGTAGGAGCCTGAGCTTAGAGGACAGATTTCCTCCATCGTTCACATCGGTCAGAAGGGGAACGCTTGTCGCAGAGGTGGGGATCCTGAAGGAGGGAATGTGAGAGAGGAGATCCCAGCAAGGGTCTAACCTTGCACCTGGCACAGGTCAGGCAGGCAGCTGATGGCAGCGGTGGCAGGAGGAAGCCCATCACCCTGGCCACGGTGCCGTGGCAGTACATCTCACCCTCACAAGCCTTCTGAAACCTCCAAATGGTTAATCATCATCATGTTGGGCTCCATCAAGAGCTAGTAATAAATAATAATTTATCTCATTAAGACACTTGTGTCAACTGCGTGTGCTACTGTAGAGATGGATGCAGAATACAAGGGCCAGTGTAAGACATGCTTCATGCACAAACATGCCTATGAGCTCTGGAGAGACGGGGTTGAGACAAGGAGTTGTTAATTAGTCAGGCCAGCTCAGGAGATGACATTAGGCTGAGACATCTGCATCTCCAATAAAGTGAAACAATCCCTATTCCAATTAAAGGCAGGCCAGCCCATCACCTCTGTAATGAGGGGATGGTAGCCAATTCAGGGGGAAAGAGGAGACCCAGGTGGGACCCCAAAGGACTGCAAGGAGAAACAAAGTGTAAGAACAAACATACCCCACCATGAAGGAGGGGCTCAGAGAGGGAAACCCTCTGCAGGGTGCATCTCTGCTGGAGGGTGCAAACACAGCTTCACCATCCTGCACAAACATGGGTGCAAAGCACTTTCAAAAAAGGACATCAGGAACGGACACCAAATCAGCTGGGTAAGGAAGAGAAACCTTTCTGACTTGTACTCTAAGGAGTTTAAACACAGCTTTTTTTTCATTTCTTCGCCACTGTTCTTTACATACATTTGTAATTGTTTCTCTGTTCTAGATATTATGAATAAAGGCTGGTCAGCCAGGCTTGCAGGGTTTTGTATGATATTCAATGTGTAATAGTAAGTGCTTGTTTACCTATGCAATAGCCTCAAAGGACACCCCTATTTATACTTTTCTACTCTGCAGAGTCCACGGGTGTAAGTTTGTTCATTTACGTCTCTTTGTGCCACTGATCTGGGTGCCCGTCCCCACCGAGGCTGGGCTCTGCAGCTAGCGGTCCATCCTTCCTGCTCCTGGCCGGCACTGCCGTGGATGTTGTGTGACACATGGGTGTCCGTGCGTGACACGCACAACCTCTCCTTCAGCACAGGTGTCTGATAGCGGCTCCAGGAGGGCAGGGAGCAGATAGCACTTTTTGACCTAACCACCCAGCTGTCTGGATTGGAGACTCTCTCCCCGGCTGCCACTCAGCTCTCGTGGTTTGTTCAGTGGCTCAGAGGCTTTTCCTCTATTAAAGAGATTACCTGAGCCATCTGCCGAGAGCAGTGCCGGGCCGTGGTGGCCCCAGTGGCCCAGCCGCTCTCTGAGCTGGGGCTGAGCGCGGAGGGAGGATAGCGAGGTGCTACAGCTCACCGGGCTCCCGCAACGAGATCTACTAATTAATTGTCTGTACAGTACCTCTTTCCCTTATTTTTCTTGTTAACGACGGATTTTTAAAAAGGGAGTTCAGCAGCTCAGCCATTTCGGAGTCACCATTAATTTAATCTTCCTCCTTATTTATTGATGGAGCTACTTTCTCTCTTGCCTTTTGTGTCCTCATGATATATTTCTAAAAGCCTTCCCGATGCCTCTGGGAGCAGTCACTCATTTGGCTGCCCTTGCCGTCTCCCTGAAAGCCTCCCCTCCTCAGCAAGACGTGCTTGCTTCTGCGTCCATTCCTCCTTCCTGGCGGAAAACTTTGTGTTCTTTCTGACTTCCCCACCATCTCCCTTTTCTGCCTTGCTTGCTGCTCCTCAGTCATTGCATTTTCCTCTTTCCACTTAAAAACACCCGCAAGGATGGGAGCAGACTGGCACAAAGCGGTGTAGCCCCCTCCCCTTGCAGGATTTGGGCTACCTGACAGCAGCTGTGCATCTGTCCTTTCTCCTGGACCATCGCTCACCCTTTCCTTTGAAAAGATTGTCCTTCCTAGCACGCTGTGTTCACCAAACTCCCCAGACTACCTTGTCTGAAATCTAATACCTTCTCCTACGCCTGTATTACAGTACTGTAACAGTTGCAGTCATTTAGTATTAATTAGTATGACTGTAATTTAGTTCAGTCCTTATGGACCTAGTGGTGGCCCAGTTCTGATACGGATGGCACAGGCACAGCAAGAGATGGTCCCTGTCCCAAAGCATTTACACTCTACAGATGAGCCAGAAGGGAAATATCGTTTTCCCTTTATACCAAGGAAATAAAGCAAGAAGAGATTTGCAGGGGAATTCAAAGTCACCTCTAATGGCTGAGCTCCCACACAGAGCCCAGTTCACAGCATTGTTTTTGTTAATCCTCCTTAGGTGAGTTGTCCTGGGTCACAGAGGGACTGGCAGAGCCCTCCTGCCTACGCACAGGTATGGCACGGCAAGAGCCACCTCCGCTCCACCTCTGCCGGCCCCGGCTCTCGCAGCGGATCCAGCCCATCGTTTCTGCTTTGTGAATTTCAGAAATGCCAGGAAGGCTTCAATTTGCTTAAGTTTTAGATTTTTCTTTTGGATCCGCTCCCCATCCTGCTGAATTATTTCATCCCTTCCTGATCAAATTGCCTTTCAGTGCGATGACCTTAAATTAGGCCAAGGTGTCCCATGGCTTGCTCAGAAATCCCAGTAGCAAACTGATAGTCGCTGAATTCCTCTTTGCTGTGCGAAGATAAGCTGTAAGCCAGAGTGGAGAATATTAATACCTGCTCCAGAAGGAACAGAAGGTTGTTTCTTAGCTGAGTAAAAATGGGTTCAAACATGTGGGTGTGTGACCAGATGGGCTGGGTGTGTTAGGAGCACACACTTGCTATAGAAACTTAAATATTTTCTTTAAGGAGCAGCAACTATTCATTTAAAAAAAATAATGCCATCAGTTTTTTTAATATAAACAGGAACAAGGAATGGTAAGTAATGGTTTAGTACCTCCCAGCTGTAGGGAAGTGGCTCGGCAGCGCTTACTGTCTGACAGGGCATGTCCCCGGCTGAATGCCTACGGCCCAGAGCCAGGACTGGGAGACAGTATGTTGTTCCACGTGTTTGTGAAAGAAGGCTTTTTATGGTGTTGTTTCTATGGGGAAATAGATAAGGGGTACAGCCTCCTGGCTGGAAAACTTCCCTACTGTACAGCGGAGAAGGACCGGTCTCTGCTCTCCCCACTCTAGAGCGGGCTGGAACGAGGACAGCTTCCACTTCCATACAAGGCATTAGGAAAGCTTTCATTTCATCTCAATATGAAAGAAATATAAATTCAGAAGCCTCGGCAAGTGCTGGGAGAGACAATTGCTGCTCACTGGCACCTCCAGGCACTCACAGCCCCTCGACCTGGCAAGGGGAGTATGTGGTTCTCTGACCTCCTCATGTACAAGGAGTATTCATTTCCCCTTGGATGAATATGAGCAACTAATAGGGGTATAAATGCCAGTGAATTGGGGCTGGGTCTGATCTCCACAGTGTAAATCAGAAGACCCTTTTTCTGACGTCAGTAGAGCTTCAGTGGGGAAAAGACACTAGCGTAAAGCCCATAATAGTCATTTACACAGAGATGAGAAGGTATATGAAAGACTGCCGTGCAAACACGTCCTGTAGTGCTTTATGGTTGGTGCATCCATTTATACCTGCACAAGGAAGATAAAGTAAAACAGCACCATCTCCGAGTGGTAACCTAATATGGTCTCTCTGCAGCAGAGTCAGTGTCACGAAGAAAATTTGGGAAATCTAGATGGAGCCATTTATCGATGGTTTATTGTATCATCGAGGCTGGACTGGAGCTATAAAAACAAGGGACTTCAGTGTTCATGGTGATGCACCTCGGGAAGTGTACAATATTCGGCCTAGCCAGGCTCCTTTGATGTCCTTTTGTTGTTCAACTTGCAAATCAGGCTGTGGGTTTAGAAGCCTGACTTTAGATGCTCATTTTCAAAAAGACTGGCCTGAATTTCTACCAGAGGCAGAGAAAAAAGTAATTGTCTGCCCCAGAAACAATTTCCCCTAAAATTCTCACTACGGGTGATGAAAATTCACAGCAAAGGGGAAAAAAAGAAACAAGATGAATTAATGCTCTTTTAAAAAACTTTTTACAACTGATTTCTAATGAGGCATGGCCAATGTTGTTGACATGCAATTGGATCAGCTTCAACTCCTGGGACGACTGTTTGATGAATGGACAAATTCCAGGCTGGAGACAAACGCTGCCTTCCTCTCCCACAACTCAGCACTTCTCCCACAGACTACTTAAACCTCCACCAGAAATGACTTGACTCTATATTAGTAGTTTAATTAAAAGTTTCCATATGCAGGTCGCCTTTGCTCTCACCGGCCTCTGAATGGGGAAATTAAATGCACGGCAACAGTGAAAGGCTTTGAGCTGGTTTTATGGGGAGAGCTGCTAACCCACTCCACTGGCGTTTACAACACACTGACTGTGCCATAACTGGCCTGGAAGACTGAGGCCATCGAAGAGGCTGTGCCTACATAAAGGAGCTCTCTATAAGCCCGGCTGCAAATATATATATTTATTTTTATCCTAAGGTGTTGCAACAAATGTAGATACAAGAGTGGCATTACTGGCAGGATCTGCTCTTTTTATTAAAGTCATCTGTGGTTGCAGATCAGATGTCATGTGCTTTTTGGGGAAAATTCTGAAGGTTTGACCCACTCACATGCTCATTTGCAAGGGGGACCTCAGCTTCTTTCTAGCATTGGAGCCTGGTGCTCCACATGCCCGTATGGCTACAAGCAGGCACAGCTCTTGGCTGGAGGTAACCAAAGCCCGAGTTTAGAGCTTGCTCTTCTGAGCCAATCCACCAAAAATGTGTGGCTGTGCAATGCTCTGTTCAGCTCCCTCTAGGAAAAAATAAAGGCTAGTTTTAGGCACTGTAAAAAAAGCAAATGAAATGCAAATCTAGCTTCAAAGGGGTGTGGGAAATAGAGAGTTGGTTTACCAATATCTCAAGGGTTTAGACGGCTCACAAGGGATGTGGGCAGCCCCAGCTCAGGTCTCCTATGTGCCAGAGGGATCTGTATCACATAATTCCTCTCCTAGAGCAGCTCCTACCTAGCAGGCTGTGGGGTCAGTCACATCCTTTTGACCCTTGTCTCAGCAACTAGATAAGTACTTTGCAATAAGTGGAACTGGTCCCAGTGATGAGATGGATGGAGCTTGCCCGAGCATGCATTAATGGTCTTCTTGTTGGAGCCCTTTTATGGGAGAAGACGGTTCAAATCGTAATCAGGCAGTCATGGGAACTGAACTTGATCTCCCACGTTCCTGATCTGCTGCAGGGAAATGGGAGATTCCCTGTTCTTTATGTAGGTTTTAGCGCACATGATATTCCTTTCCTAAGCAGAAATGTTTGAGTTCTGGGAACACAGTTGAAGCCACACAGCTTTTGTAGTTTGGTTGGTTGGTTTTTTGGTTTTTTGGGTTTTTTTCAGAATTACCAGAAAACTAAAAAAAGATCAGTTATTCACTGATCTCCACCTGGCCCAGTATTTCCCATCTGTGTGGGCAGAGGGGGAGAGGAGGGTTGTGTTTTGGAGCTGGGGAGAGGCAGCCGTGGTGATACACAGCAGAGCTGCACAGTCAGGGGTTTGTCACCCAAGGCCAGACCAGGGAGCTGAGCCTCGGTTGACTGGGCAGGGCTGCTCAGCACTGCAAGGACAACTGAACCTGCCTCCTTGAGTGAGTGGTAGAGCCATCTCCTGGGCAAGAAGGTCACTCTTACCTCTCCTCTCCTTACCCCCCTGCTAGGGAAATGCCTTCCCCTTCCTTTCTATTCCCTGCCCTAAAGCACAGGGCTTTCCACTTCTGCAGTTGAAAACTGTACCAGGACCCTCTCACAGGCAGCAACGAGGAAAACCCTTGAATTAAAAAGCTGTTGCCTCTCTGCAGCAAGCTCAGTGAGCTCAGGTGAGCACCATTCTTGCAGACACTCTCTCAGCTCTCCTGCTGCAGCCTGGGGATGATGGGTGACCCATGGAGGAAGAAGTGGCCAAGTCGGAGCTGGTCGTGCCGGCAGCAAGGAGGGTCCTCTGCTGCCTTCAGCAGCCTGCTGCTCTCAGCAGTTTCTCTGCTCCAGGCCTGTCTTTGCATGTTGGGACTTTTTAGAGCCATAATTTCTACGTAAGCAGCTGAAATTTTTGTATTTTGTTCAAGAACAGATCGCCAGCATTCCCCAAGGGGCAGGGATGCACCTTACTAGGATCTTAAGCTGTAGCAGAAACAGTAGAAATACAGTACCTTGAAAAGCATGAAGCAACAGTCCTGACTCTAGGGTAAGCCAGGGAGATGCTGGAAGGAACCTGGGAGTTTGCCTTGCCTTGCCTTGCCTTGCCCCTTTGAGCACTGGGAAAAAACAGTCAGTTTTCAGAGTTTTAAATAACAGCAGCTTTGTCCTCATCCCAAATCAAGTGAAGGCAATACAAAGATAGATATTCAGATAAGACCCCCAGGCTCTCCTAGGTACCATTTCAGGTACTGACTCAGGCCAAGAGTGGCCACCAAATGCTGCCTGGTGGTGGCAAGTCTCTCTTCAAAGACGTCTGTGCCCATGGTGGCGGTGTCCTAGTACAAGGTGATACCTTGGCAGAGATGGGGCTCAGTGGGATCACTGGTGCCAAGCGTAGAGGAAAGTCAGGCTGCTTGTTTCACCCATAAGTGGAGATTTAAGATTCTCATAGGCAGACCTTTTTGAAACTCTTGGCTATCGTCTATAGTGCTATCAACCATGCAGCTTTTATGAGTATTTTATTAATTTCAAAAAGTCATCTGGGTGGAAAAAAATTATATATATATAAACATGATATAAGGAGTGAGCACATTACAAATGGGAGCTGGGTCGAAATAAAACCTACCACAGTGCTTAAAGACTATTCTAAATAGATTCACACAAAGCTTTGCTATTTCATAAAACATTAAAGGAATTAAAAGACTTTAAATACATCTGTAGAAATACAGGCCATATTTTATTAAAGGTGTCGGGTTTGTCTAATCTCTCCTGTGTAAGATGTTCATTTTGCAGTAGCAAAGGCACAGAGATCATTAAGTCCATCTCCAGTGCTAGCAAAGACAGCCTTTGCCAGCTACCAAACTCTCTCCTCATTAATATTTTAACATTTGATATAATGCTGAGAAACTGTCCTTTGTCACAGACACCAGAGAGATTAGTAGTAAATCTTTTCAAAGAGAACTACTGCATCCTTAGTATCTAAAGATTAGAATTTAAAATTGAACTAGTTCCAGTGCGAACTGCAGAGCAAAAATAGCCATGCAGCGGGACACAGCCACCAAACGTGTTCTCATTGTCAGTGAGACTTTGGAGGAGGGGGGCTGCTAGCCTATAAATGTAGATTCGGGGTTTCTTGCGACT
Organism: Morus bassanus; assembly: GCA_031468815.1. Lineage (NCBI taxonomy): Eukaryota > Metazoa > Chordata > Aves > Suliformes > Sulidae > Morus > Morus bassanus. Next base: position 11,283,383 of record CM062577.1, on the reverse strand, counting down.
CTGAAGCCTCCAGTGCCAGACAGGATGCTGGGCTAGACAGATCCCAACCTGACCCAACATAGTAACATTTGCACTTTTGGAAAACAGCAAGGTAAAGCCCTCAAGACAGGCAGGCTACAGAAGAGCCTTAAGGACAGATTGGGAACAGTCGCCTTCTGTTAGGGTTAAATCTAACCTGGTGCCCGCAAAAAATAAACAGAAAAACCTTTAGCATTAAAGCAGATGCAGAAGCAGAAGGGAGTTGTAGTGTAGAGTGAGAGCGTCAAAATGTGGAGGGTATTTCAGAGGTAAAATGATAAAATCAGCACAGCAGGCCCTGGGAGCTGCAGAGGAACGGTCTCTCTTGGCTTCAGTGGGATGTGATGGGGCATCAGCAACAGTGCGAGGGTCCAGGATGGGAGAGCGAGGGAAGGCAAACAAGGTCCTTGTTCAAGTGCAGCTCCCAGAAGGCTCGGGAGAGATTTGCACCCAACCGTCCCCATGCCTGTCTTGCAGGGACCGACGATGATGTACCACCATGGAGCTGCGGCTGCGGGAGCATGAGGACACTGCATGGTGCTGCTTTGCTTGCCTGTGGGCACCAGTTCCTCTGAAGGGTGGGGCTGGGCCCTGCTTATCCCTTAATGCACCCTCCATTTTATATTCGGAAGCAGCTTAAGGCATTTTGTGGCGAAGGCACTGGAAAAATTAACTACTCAATTAAGGCAACAGCAGACTTCAAAGCAAGTAGCTCAGAGGGAAAACTAAAAAACAATTGAAAAGTTCCATGAGGGACCAAACTAACATGCTGCTGCCAGGATAACACAACACTGGGACTCATGTCTGGCACTGCTGCACAAGCAGGAAGGATGATTTGGGGGTGAGGAAATGAGAAATGAGGAATAGAATAGAATATTTTCAGTGGGAAGGGACCTACAAGAATCATCTAGTCCAACTGTCTGACCACTTCAAGGCTGATCAAAAGTTAAAGCATATTATTAAGGGCATTGTCCAAATGCCTCTTAAACACTGACAGGCTTGGGGCAACGACCACCTCTCGAGGAAGCCCATTCCAGTGTTTGACCACCTTCTCAGTAAAGAAATTTTTCCTGGCCCTATAAATTATTCTGGTCCTGTTTCTGGCCACATGCCTGTGGCCGTGGGCACCTCATGGCTGATATGGGGCAACTTACTTCCCAGCACCTTAAATTTCCAGATCTCCAACACAGGAATATGAATTCTTCTCACACACATGTAAGGTCTCTGCACAGAAGATGATACATAAGAAAACAACATAGCTTATGTTGAAGCTGCCTCAGTAGACCTACGTGGCACCCTTGAGCAATGTGCTGTACCAATGCATGAAGAGTCCATCCTTGCTTATGTTAAATGGACAAGTTGGACCAAGGAAAATAATGCAAATATTTTATAGTTGGGAAGGGCTAGAGAGGAAGGGCTGACTAGCAGAGGGTCTGCCAACAGGCATCTGCTCAGCTTCTCTTCTGTGACCCAAGAACACATACACATGTTCATGTGCTCACAGATTTATGGAGAAATTAAATGGAGAGATTATGGGAGAGATTAAATGATTTGCCCAGGGTCCTGCAGGACTGTGGGTGCCAGAGCCAGCACACAAACCTAGGCAGGTATCCTAATTGCAATGTCAGTGTTTTTACCAGAAGGCTATGCATCACCTCTAACATATCACCATTATTGCACTGATGATGAGTGGGTGAAACGAAGTGGCAGGATGTAGAGATGTGAAAATGGCACAGAAAGAGGTAACCCTGTGATCAGCGACAAACCCAGGGGAGCACTGAAAGACCACAGAGGATAGCAGAGACTGCTACATCAGCATGATGCAGGATCTTCTTGAGAGATGCCAAAGCCGTGGGAGAACAGTTAGTGATAAGACAACAGATGTTCTACCACAAGGACAACAGAGGCGGAAAAAAAGCAATTACCTGCAAAGATGGTATGCCAGTGCTTGCATGTGTGGCTTTTTAAAAAAAAATCCAGATCTGAAATGTTTTGGCATGCAATCTTGTAATGAATTTCCTCCCCACACATGTTTTATGACCTAGTTCATTTGCTGTTTGTGAGCTGCAGCTAATGGGCACGCTATTGCCATGGGGCTAGGCAAGGTGTGCTACTGCACACGCACAGGAAAAGAAAGCAAAAGAAAAAACAAACCACCCCAAAGCAGACTGAAAAGTATTTGAATGAAGCAAAATATGTAAATGGTAAATGGGAGCAAGGAAGCTTGCAGACTGCAAATGAATAAGCCCTAGGAGATATGCAGAAAAGAGTTGTGGAAATACAATCTACCAACCACATTGAATAGTAACAGCATTTTGGAAGCATGGCTGATGTCCTGCACTGGCTTTGCATGAGTGAATGGCCCGTGGAGGGAGATGGATGCCATTCAGAAGGGCATAGGATTGCTGCTGTGGGACTTAGAGGAGGGAGTTATATGACCTTATTTTCCTAGCCTAGTGGGTCAGCCTGTCAGATGAACCATTTTATACTGCCCTGAAGCGAATGGTATTGGCATTTGGCCACCAATTCAGTAGCAGCCTTGAACTCTTTCTCTTCCACTTCAGGTGAAGCAGATTTATTCTCAACTTGCCACAGATTTGCAATTCAGTATTTATTTGTAGGATGCCTGGTTCCTTGGGCAGCAATGCTGGGATCGCCAAAGGTTTCTTTTGGATCCCATGCTGATTGCAAAGGAAGGGTTGGTTGTGTCAGATTCCTTCTGGTCACATTTGCTATGTGGTATACACAAGAAGTGTCTGTTAGGAGTCAATGAAAATACCACTGAGGTTGCATTAACATAGCTAATAGCTGTGTTAATAAATGCCATATAACAAAGTAAGGAGGAACATTTTCAGCCAGGTCCAAAGCTATGTGAAAAATGCGTTTGATTAATGAAATCTCTTTCTGACTGAATGGGACTTCTATAATCAACTGACAATCCATCTGTGTCCTATTCTTGCTGGGCAAATATTTGCAGCTCAGCTTTTTAGGATATATTTCACAAGATCTGCTATCTGGTCAGCCTTTTTCACAGAGTGCTTGGCAGGAGGTGCTGGCGGTCACTTGCAGTCTTTAATCCCGTTTGGAAATTGGAACAACGAAGTGAAGTCACCCAGCAGCTGATGCAAGGTCTGCACACCGTGTCTTACTCCACCCGTGTTAGTAAATCATTCGAGCATCAGAAGAAATGCACAATATGCCACACTAAGTAGATGAAATACCTTTTTCTTTTCATTATTAAGAAACAGTATTTCCAGAACCACCCACATAGTGCGTTTGTTGCTGCCATTTACCCAGTCTGATACTTTTTGATGGAAACACAGGAAACTCTGGAGCAACTCCCCTGTGTAGCAGCACTGGGTCCCTTGTATCTCTTGGATAAACCTGTTGCAGTTCCCCTAACGGGGACAAGCAGGTTAACTAGAGATACACTGATCATGCCTACTACAGGGTTTTGTAGTCCTCCCTAATGAAAGAGCCTAAAACCACACTTAGCATCATTCACACCCCCATTTTCTTCTGTTTTCGTGTGAGAATGTCAGATGCATAAATGTGTCCCAAAGCTAACTTTCATCCACACAGACTGACTTCTTCCCTGCCTGTGCCTTTTAAATGATCAGGCTAGTTATCATGTTGTAGTATATTTCCAGTCTGACAGCTACAATTTCATTCACCAACCTGAAAGAGTGCCAATTTCTTTAGCATCAAATTATACTTACTGGAATTGCCAAGGTGGGATAGGGATGCAACTAACAGCAAATGGACAGAAGGTCTTGGATTTAGAAGAAAACCAACTTGTTAATCAACTCTGACAGAGGTAATCCATTGAAAGTAGATTTATGTGCCTCTTACCACGTTCCAGTTTGAATGATATCAACACATATGTGGGATTCTGCAGTGATCTTTTTTCAAAAGGTTAAGCTGAATTGCATAACCTGTCCAGTGCTATAAGAATTATCCAGACTGTACTGTCCTGCAGGCAGTGGACCGTGAGTGGAGGAGCTTATTTGGTGCTCGTTTTAAATTTCCATGTGTTGGCCAGATGCTTTTATTGCAGCACCAGTGAATTGGTGCTGCTGTGATCTGCTAATTGTTTTGACACCATGGGAGTTGAAAAGCACGGGTGAACACTTGGCTCGACTGAAATGTGTGTTTTAGTTAAATGACCCCAGGGATGATCAGAGTCAATTTTCCTGCTTATGTCTGCTGCCCTGGCGCTTGAGGTGGTTCTGGTCAGCGCTATAGAAAACAAGCGAGTATTTAGTTAGTTCTTTCTGCATAACACACAAAGAATAGGAGCGCCTGTTCAAAGCCAGAGGCTCCAGCTCAAGGAGCCACTTAAACATACGGCCTAATCAGGACAGCACTTGAGTGTATACATGCTTATCTGTAAGCATGTGCTTGAGTTTCACTAGTCTGCATGGGGTTCACACCCAGGTTTAAGCATCAGCACATACTGAAGTGCTTTTCCAAGACGTTTTCCAGAACCATGACCTAAGTGAGAAAAATGAGTGTGTCACATTTGACCACATTTGAATATATTGCTGCTGCTTTTGCAACAGCGAGGAAAACCTGACAAACTTTGTTTCCCTTCAGGTCTGATGAATTATTTTCCACTTATGCCCCTGCTCTCTCCTCAGACACCCAAGGAAGCAAAGGACTTTTGCTGTAGAAGACGACCTCCATTCTCTGCTCATTCAGGTGCACGTTGAAGGACAGAAGAATGTTGGCTCTTGCAAAGAATTTGTTTCAGACTCATCCATTAAAATCAGTGTGTTGATTCTTCCACAGTTGACTTGTAACAACTCCCAGGAGTTTCTCTCCCAGAAGTGAGGTCAAACATATTGACTTTTCTTTCTTTCCTCACAGCTTTTCAACACTGGACAAATGATTGTTCTGGTAATCAAACTTTCACAAATCCAAGGCACAGTGATCGTAAGGAAGGACTCTGCCTCTAGGAGCAAGTATCCCCTCTTGATGAACTTGCAGCCTGTTGGGTAGTAAGTATCCTTCACAAGCAGAAAAGTTGTTAATTAGGGTTATTTTCAAATATGGTGAATTCATGAAATTACCCTACCTAATGTGCTACCCTGTTTTGACTCTTGCTGGGCTACTTGTTGCAGTAGTTGGAGTCATGCTGTTTCTTACACTGGCTAAGGATGGCACAGTGGAGTTGGCTCATGGAGAAGTTATCTACAAGATCAAAGGAATGAAGTGCCCAAGTGAATTAACATCAGCCAAAGATACTACAGTAAAGACTCAGAAGAACAAGGATTTAGAAGGGATATTGCTTCTTACAGTGGCAACATATATGTCAACAAATTACAGGAGTGATTAGGGAGATCTTCCCTTCAGCTGCAGCTGTGAAACACCTGGATGCAGCCATCTCAGGCAGAATCCACGCTTGCATTTTCATAAGACCCAGGGCTGTTTTGCACTAAAGATGAAGTGAAAGAAGTCCTTTCTCTGCTCTTGCCTTTGTTACTCCACCTTGGCAGAGAGAGGTTGGGGTCAGCGCCACATGGGCAAGTGCTCAGGTACCATGTCTTTGCACTGAGAGTCTACAAGAACTGTGCACACTGGCAAACTGGTCCTCCCACCCTGCTTGTAAGGTCAGTGCAGCTCTTTGCAGTCTTATTTCCAGTCTACAAGCCTTGGGAGTTTTTGACATCTGTGTGACAAATTTGAAAGTCCTGACCACAGCCCAGACCCTCCTGTGTCCTTGCATCCCTCTCTGGTTCTGCCTGAAGCCCTCAGTGTCCGTGGGAGGGCTCAGCTGGGACAGGGAGAAGAGCAAGTCCTTCAGCCTCTCTTGGCCATAGGTACCCCACTTTCAAGTGCTGAGATATAAACACCTTCCTACCCCTGCCAGGCAGTTCAGCAACTGCAGTCAGGACTCACCACGTATTAGGAGCACAGCCACCCTGTGAAGGGTTGTCCCATTTGCTGAGTCCCAGCCCAGTCTCCTCCACTTCTCTCTGTCCTAACAGGGAGCACATTAGCAAAAGACCTTGCTACGTCCCTTCACTGGGATGGCTAATTCTCACCCCTTCTTTCATGATAGCCGCACTTCAGCCGCCCTCCAGCCAAAGCTGTGTCAGAGTCCTGCAAGCCAGGAAATCCCCACTTTTCTCTCCAGAAGGGCTACCTCCTCCTACAGAGACTTAACCTTTTATAACCCCATCTGTCAGGTTAATTAGGCCTCTCAAGTGAGGGTTACCTGACCGATATGATTCGTTTCAACCTCTCCATCCTGGTAGCAGTGGAAAGTCTGCTCAACCACAGTCAACCAAATGCATTTATAGATGCTCTCCTCGGATGGCCTGAAAGCTGAAGCTAAACAAATGTAGACTAAAAACAAGATCCTTTATTTATTTATGTATTTCTAGCAGTGACCATAAATAATCACTGGAATAATTTGCAAAAGTTATGGTAGATTTTTCCATCATTGGAATTTTTGAGGTCAGGATGGGATGCTTTTCCATGCTGTGGTTCAAACAGGAATGAGTCCAGAGAAGCCCTATAGCCTAGGAATATGAGACCGGATGATCGTAATGATCCCTTAATGTTTATGAGACCACATCAGTACTGACCTTGAGGAAGAGGTACCAAAGTCATTCCAAGTTGGAATCCAGAAGACAAGCTCTGAAGTTGTGAGGTGCAGCTGCAAGAGGCTCCCAGAGGCAGGGACTCCAGGGTGGACTCCAGAAGAACACTTCAGCACTTGGACCTTCATAAGTCAATGAGGCTATCTCCAGACCCTTGGGACCAGATGGGTTCCTGGACATCCCATATGCCAGCAGCGGTGATGCTAATTAGAGTTTTTAAATATGCTAACAAGCCCATTTTTCTTAGGCCTATCTGTCATTAGTATTTACTGACTTACTTCAGCTCTTTGTTTTCAGAAGGTTAAAGAGGCAAAGCATTTTCTTCCCAGCCCCAAGCAGACCTCCTATCTCCATCTTGCTCTCCCTCACACATACACACTGTATTTGGGCTTCTAGTCCCACATTTCATCAGGAACTAGTGAAAGCCTGATGTTATTGCCTGAGACTAGGAAGAATTGAAACATACAGCTGTGGGAGGTGATGACTCAGAGGCTGGTTTACCAGTAGTTTCAGTAAACATGTGTTTACAGACACCCCTTTCAACCTTACCAGCTGCTGTGGGTTTTCTTGGCATGATGGAAGGTGACACTAAATGAAAGAGTCTTAGTTGCACAGGAAGAGATCCAAGATCTCTTCTGATGCAGGGACAGATTAAAAGAAAGTACCCACATTGTCCAAGCAGGATATCCTTTATGGGGAGAGCAAATCGCTATAAATGAATGAGGACACCTTGTTCTGAATGAATCACACCTCTGTTTTCAGTTTGCTGCCTCTCTGCTCCAGCCTCATGGAAACATTTTTCCTTAAAGACCTCTTGACATTGTCACTAGCTCTGTAGATTGCTCATGTTTTGTACATGGGAAAAGTCACTTTTGGAGGAGCAGTTAGGTGAAAGAAGATAGACTTTTCTACACTGAGGAATAACTTCTCATAAATCTGCCGGAGCACATTCATTTGTCTTGCAACCTTGCCTCAAGCCCCCAGTATCTCTGCTCATCAAGGTCACATCTGTTTAAATGTGCACAGGGAGGCTAAGCCAGCCACTGGGGAAACATTGATTTGTGATCCTGTATTGTAACAGCCTGAGCAATTAATATGATCAAAACATCCCATTCCATGTCATTGTTATAGACTTCATAATATTTATTTTCATTACTTAGGACTTAAAAGATGAAAGGGGCAGCAGTGGCTCCAGGGTACAGCTGCAGGTAGGAGAACCCTCTCTTTCTCAGCCGCCTACATGCCCAAAAATGAAGAACAGTTCTGATAGCCTGTGACAGGGGCTGATGGATATTTCAGTAAAATCTTGAGGTCTCCATTCTTAGTTTCCGGCTGAAACATAGATGATACAGGTCAGGGCTTCAGAACAGCTGCTCATGTACAGACCAAGGAGGTAGAAACACAACACCATGAAACCTGTGTATGGTTGGGATCCTGACCACCTTCTCTCTGACTTTATTTTCCCAATATTTTTGAACTGGAGGAAGTGTTACCCTAGCAAAAGATCTGGCTTTGAGATGGTAAAGTCTTCTCAGCCCCTTTTCACTCTCCTGCAGGACTGCAAGGAAAGCTATCCTCTTGGATACCTGCACAGGTCAATGTCTGTCTTTTGCAGTTGTGCCCATGAAAAATGCTCTTGGCAAAGTAACTCTAATGAACTTAACCCTTCAGTATTCCTGTTCCAGTTATCATCCTAATCCTGTGAATGGTCCAGCACCTCGTTTCATCCTCAAGGCTTGTCCGGCCACCTCTTTCTCCAAACTAAGCAATATGAGTGAAATATGGAAGCAGACGAAGAGGAAGTGTAGTTAGCATTCATTCATTGCTTATGTACAGGCTGTCAGAACTAATGAAATTTTATGACAGACAGGCAGCGATCAGCTTCTTGGTGTTATTTATCTTTCTTGCTCCTGGCTCTACATCCCAGGTAATTCTTCATGCATCTTTAAAAATGCCAAGATGACTAAGCGCAGGACCCACCTACCCAGAAAACTAGCAAATTGTGTCAATGCGTAGAGATAATTAATAATCACCTGGCTCAAGTGATGAGTGACTGCCAGGCAAAATGTTCTCCCTCTCTCTCATTGAGTTCCCCCACCCCATTTCCTCTCTCCCACTGAGCTTCCAAAAACTTCAAGAACATCCATTATTGGGGATTTTCCCCTCCCCCTTCTGCCATCTCTCCTCAAACTACAACAGATGTTTGCAAAGACATTCCTCAGGCTGAAGGCACTCATGGATGGCGCTGTAGGCACAGGCTGCCTCACACAGCCCACGATTTGCATCATTTATCCTGAAAGGTGCCAGCTAGGCTTGACAGATTCATTTGTAAGAGCTTTGTAGTAGATGATGCAAACTGATGCAAAACATATGAGTGAAGCTAGCTTCATTCGCCACCTGTTAATGGCAGGAGACGGTGGGGGGAGAGGAAATGTAATTCTGTGCCTTCAGAGGAACTGCCTAATCTGGTGAAGCAGTGAAAGTTGCCCATGCTTGGGGTGCTCAGTAGGAAATTAAGAGGAGGAGAAGTGAAGGCACCCAAAAATAAACACTTTAGCTTCCAAATGGAAGGATGCACCTTTACGTTACAGCCATACTGTGCGCATGTAGGAGAATTAGCTTTGCTCCAGGTTGACGTGTAAAGGTGAGATCTTCCAGTGCATTCAGCACTCTATCACATATCCCTACAGCAGTCGACAAATACTTACTTTCAGTTGGCAATGTATCAAACTAATGATGATGATCTGTAAAATTCTTCCTTAAAATATCATCTTTAGGCTTCAGAGTTGAAATGAATGAAGCATTCAACTTTCCTGTGAGCTGTGGGTCCAGGCTGTCTGCAGGCTTGGGTGAGCAGTTTTACCTTCATTATATCTGGTTCATATCTAGCCAGAAAAGCCAGGACTAGAGAGCCAGATTCTTTATTTTACTCCAACTGGGGATTTCAGCCACTGATTTTGGACAACATGTTCAAAATCAGTCTTATTTTGTCACGAACAGTGAAAGATGTTATAAGAAAGCGAAAATGTACTTCTATTTGTAGCTCCTGTACGTGTTTGCAATTGTTCTGTTTTTTCTGTAAAAGGGATTATGATGCTGTGAACATTCACACGGGTGAAAGAAAATAACTCAAACAGCTGCCTCCACTTAACCACCAGCCTTTTCAGAGGATTTTGGGAAGGGGAGGAATGTGGGACTTTAGAAACCAAGCTAGCCTGCTTTGAGGTAGGTATGAAAGAAAGAAAAAAAAAAACAAGAACCAAAACACCCTACTAAGGAAAGGTGCTAACTCTACCTCTATAGATCATGGATCGGAAGAGTTATGAGGAAATATGTTCAGTATAAAGAGATACTGAAAAAACAAGTCTGCCTCTTCCTTTCATGGGGTGATTCCTGAAAAGCAGTCTCTATGCTCCCAATAGACCAGTTAAATGAGAGAGATTAGAATAAAATTTTAAGTGAGAGAGGTAAATCTAGATCTTCACATCTTGTCTCCTCTGAATTGAAGTTGTCTGTAAATCAGCCAAACCAGTTGTATGAGGTGTGCTGTAGGACCACCTCCATATAGGACAGGACTATAGGTTCCCCCTCCACATGTTTTTCTCCCTTTTTTCAAAACCTCCACTGTCTGCTGGCTTTTTCAGTTTTTCCTGTGGGTTTCAGATCAGGGCAATAACCTGCTGACAAGATGCAAATCAAGAATCTTGCTCGAGTGAGCCTTATCTTTAAGGGACATTTTCAATTAACTTTAACTTGGAAACAAAATAACAGACTTAATTGCGAATCTCGGCTCTATTTGAGCTCTCCACCGATGGCGTGCAGTTGACAGAGAAGCACAGTGCTCTGGTTTAATCCCCAAGGTGAAGCACTAACCGGGCTATGGAGTCATGACAGTGCCTTTGTAATAGTTTAAATGAGATTTCTTCTATGGGCTCTACCTCTTTAGAGACCATTGCACTTCTTTCCTCTTTCTCACTATTTGTGCTGCCAAAGAGGGGGGACTCAGGGCACCCTGGGTTTCCTCCCCACAGTGCTGTAACCAGGGCACCCCATTACTGGTTCCCCCATCCTATTATACCCTGCCGAGCACTGGGCTGTGGCAGGAAGTCCCCAGCCCTGGAGTTAGGGTGCCCGAGCATCCCCTTTGTTTGAAATTTTGCTTCTTGGGAATTGCAGTGGGAGAGTTGGATGACAGGCTGACCTGCAGGGAAGGAGAGCTGGAGAAGCAAAAATCCCCAGAAAAAGGACACTTTTATCCCTTCCTCCCTTTAGATCTGTGGATGGTGGATCTCATGGTGGATCTCACGGCTGCAGTCCCATGATTATTATATTCTCTTAGGAACAAGCTGCTTTTCCAAAGCAGGTCCTGTTGCAGTGGACTCAAGCCAGGAGCAAGGAGAGGCAAGTGCCTGACCTTGCTCCAGTACTGGATGATTTGGGGGAGCCTCGGTCAGCTGGGCAGTCTGTGGTGCAGCTGCCTCAGGGGGGCAATAATTTCTTTTTGAAAGCCAAACACCATTGCTTGTTTGCTTGGTTGTCGGTGTGCTCATGGGGTTTGTGCCTTTTCTTCTTAGCTCAGCCCAGACACAGCTTCACTGTTCAGTTGCCTGAGAGATTTGTAGCTGGCCGGAAGGCTGCAGACTGCTTCCCCTTTGGCTACAAGGGGTTGCTCTGATACCTCCTGAGCTAAAGCAGCACTTCCGATGGGGAAAGTTTCAAAACCCCTTTAGCAGGTTAAAGAAAGCAGGAGTTCCCTTCAGAGCTGTCCTGCCTCGAGGCCTCACTGCTTTTTCCCTCTGCTCAGCAAAAGAAAATGGAAAATCTGGGAAACCTTTTGAGAATGGGAAATTTCTGCCTTTTCCTTCAGGCAATGGAATGACACAACCAGAGCTCAGACTTCTTCCCTCCCCTGGGACTGAGCTGGTGCCTCCTATCGCATTTTATAGGGGAAGATGCGGTAGTGCTACGGCATTTCCCAGATTCCAGGGACACTGCAGAAGAGAAAGCGACACTAAAAGTTGCCAAAATCAGGCTCATACTCCCCCATCAGCGAAGTGCTCTGCGGGGCAGCATGGGGAACATGTGGCACCAGCACAGGGGACTTTTCTTGGGGCTCAGACAGAGCATCCCCAAGCTCAGGGCATCTCACAGCTGCCCTGACCTGAGCAGGTGTTATCCTTTCAGACAGGGATGATGAAATCTCTGAGGAAACTGGTACTGGCTCCCACCTGAGGATCTAATTTAATGAGCAGCCTCCAATTGACTGTAATGTGTCTGAACTCTTATCACAAGCAAGAAATATGGGTCTGGATCTAATACAAGTGTCTTCAGTGCATTTTATTTTGACATGTGTTTCAGGGAGAGACAAGTGGATGCAGAAAGCCAGTTTGCCCTTTGTTTAAAAGCAGTTCAACTGACTTTTTCCAGCACGAACATTCAACCAAGCCCCTTCATCCCTGTGCAGTCCCAGCCCCATCACACCCCACTGCCTCTGTGTTCGTTGGCAGAGCCATGCTCATCCCTAAAATCATGAGTCCCAATAAGGAAACCAGCCAAGAGACCAGCACCTGCCCTGCTGCCAGCACTCCCTGCCCTTCCCCAGCTCGCCCGCACCTGCAGCACCCTGTTATACTGCCAGCCCCCCTCTCACACCACTGTCACAGATGGAGTTAATCCCAGGAGGGCACAAGGATGGTCAAGACACCCAGCCCAAAGGATGAGTTCAGGGAGGAAGGACTTTTGTGACTCATCCTGATTGGCCACGTGGACTAAACAGCAGATCCTGGCTGCCTGCGTTTACAAGGTTTAATTTTCTAATTGAAATTTCATGGAAAAGCTGCACCTTTCTGATTAGTCGCCCCAGCATGAACACTCTCTCATAACACAGACATCTGCCCTCCGGACTAACCTTTCTAGAAGCTGCATCAACAAAGTAATGCTAATAAAAATATCCATCTGTGCTTAAAGATAAACAAAGCATTAATAGACCAAACTGCGGCTTAGATTATATTAGAGTCAGCTTTAATGATATTACACATCTGTTAGGATGTATTTCCCACCCGGGCCATCTCTCTCTTGCTTTTTAAAATATCTTTGTATGAAAAAATGTGAGAGTGTTTCCCTGGGAGCCCTTCGCGTGCGTCACACTTGCAACCGGCCCTGCTCCAAAAGCCCCTTTCCCTGGGACACCCTGCTGGGACAGGGCTTGGGGATTAGGGTCTGTAACCTAAACATTATTGTACTTTAAAGTAAATGTTCCCCAGCTCGCTCTACTTGGGTTTCAGAGCCTCTTCAAAGGGCTGGTTTATTCTCTTCCTTGGCAGCAGGGGAAAAAATATTTCAAACCCCAGAAACCAGACGCTTTGCTGAGCGCCTGCAGAAGCATGTGTGTGCCCGGGTGTACCCGGGAAAGACGCAGCATCCTAATCTACCCTGGCACTGCCAGGGCAGGGGCTCACTGCAAGGCTTTTCAGGCTAGAGATGGTAACTCCAAGGTTTTGTTCCTTGAGATCCCCATGCATAGTAATTGAGAGGCAGGGGAGGGGGACACGCTTCAGATTTGCCCTCATTTTTTGTAATAGGCCCCTCTCCAAAAAAGGAGGAAAACTGATTTAATGTGTTGGCAATCTTGTCTCAAGAAAACCGATAAATCTTTTTCTCCCAGCAGTTCTTCTAAAAGGGTGGTCTTATCCTGTTATCCATGCACAGCAAAGCTTTCTGGAAGTTGAAGCCTGGAATTCACAGGATCGGGATGTAATTCTGCCTTTCCCCTTTCCTGTGCCTCCTGTCCACATATGTGTAAAATGGAAATAGCAGTCATTGTCTGTCCTCCAACTCAAAGGGAAGCTTAGCTGATGAACAATGAATATTCTCATCCTGCCAAGCTTTTAGAGCTGGGGTTGAAAAAACAAACCAGAAGTATCTCTATCCTCATTGCTGGCCCTTTGGAGAAACAGCTGCTTATTCATCACTGGAAACCCACGTGCTAATTACAGACAAATATCAGATAGAGCCAAATAAGGGGTGAGGACACCATGAGCTCTAACAGGTTGCTCTGTGCCTGTCCAGGCAGAGGACAAGTGTCACCGTCCCCAGCAGGGAGGCTGCTCCCAACTGCCTTGGGCACAGGCACTGCCTTGGTGGGGTATCCCAGCAGCACCAAAGGCTTTGGGGCATTTCTCCTCTACCTCCCACTCTGTGCAGCAGTAGCCAGCAATGACGTCTTGCTGCCCAATACCTTTGACTACATCTGCTCCACCACCTGAAAAAGTTTCCTCTATCAAGCATGGGGGTTATTTGAATTTTCATAAGCTCCACATGCAGCAGCTGAGAGCAGGATTACATCCCAGCCTGGACCAGCAAACCACTCGCTCTGGACTAGAGAGAGCACGAGCCAGCATGGAGGTGGTTTGGGGCAACTGGGGAGTGGGGTCATGCATGAGCTGGCTCAGCAGCCCATCCTCAGTGCCTCGGTCCTCCTTCTGTGCAGCTCAGCCTTGCCACTGCAGCAGCAGGGTTTTGGGACATAGTCTGAATGAGACACAACTGCTTCTCCTTTCTCTCACCCCACCCTCATTAACCAGCCAGACAACAAATGCATCTTAAAATGACCAACAGTGCTCCTCTGGATGGCTTTTTTTTGCTTCCACCAAGGAATTACTAAACTGCAAAGCTCTGTCTCCTAGGGGTGAAATATTAGTAAAAAGCAGCATGCTCAGGGCTCCTTCGATTCCACTGGCTGTATTCATTTGTATTACAGGAGCACCTCGAAATGTCTGCCATGCTCGGGTCCCACCATACTACAGGTTGTACAAACACGCAGAAGCAGCATACACTTCCATGAAAAGTCAGAAGCTTGAACACTCTGGCTTAGAGCTAACAGATATTTAGGTGCATTTATTTTCACCAACACCTGCTTTTGATATGAATCAGCACAACAGAGTCAGTGGTCACCTCAGAAATCTTAAAACCCATCTTAACAAACTGTAGAATAGGGAAAAGTGGCACAGAAAAGGGAAATAACCTGAAACAACCAGGAATCACAGCAAATCTGATATGCTTTGGAGATAACCCAGTATCTCACATGTGTTTGCCTGGTTTACCTGCCAGCAAAGGAGGGGTTCATGAGCTCAATTTGGGGTGCTGAGATTTCAGCATTATCCATTATCTTTCTGTATTAGATGAAGCACAGATGTTGAGATACCTGAGGGGTTCAATAGGTGCATAGAAAGATGCCTTAAGTATCTATATGCTCTCCAGGAGGCAAGAGAAAGTAGGTAGCAAAATCTCCTGTTTCTGCATTGTTCCTGTTAACACAATACGTGATGTTACTTTCCCATCTGGAGAGACACCATTCACGTATTTCATTTTTAGTGTGAAACGGGGTGTAATGCCACTGCGGCTTAAAGGCTGCCTTTCAGAGGAGCGCTCTGGAGAGGAGAAGGCATCTCACAGGAAGCAGCAGATTGGAAAACCAGAGCATCCTAGCTAAAAAAAACTGAAAACCAGAACACCGGTTTCCATGACAGAAAATTATATTCCTCTCGTGGAGAATTATTAGTAGAGGAAATAGAGATCCTTTTGTAACATGTGGCTCACTGAAGTTTTTCCAAGAATATTTACAAAGTCACCAACAGTGATTTGCGACCAGCTGCCAATGGGAGAGGGCAGCAGAGCCGTGAGAAGCCTGGTGGGACCGCAATGGCATGATTCTGGGGGTGGTGGGGCTGGAGGGAGGAAGCCACCAAAATCCCTCTTGCCATCTCAGCGAGACTCTAATCCATGAGCCCTATGGGTGTTATGGTGGGGTTAAGATAGATCTGGAAGGGAAAACATAGCCTAAAAGTAGCTCCTGCATCATGGTCTTGTAAAACTTAGCCAGCTAACGCTCGCAGAGGAGAGCAGCGGGACCTGAACCTGTGTCACCCATAGGTCCTTCTGCGGCACAGGGACCAGCTCTGCAGCTCAGCCTGTCTTCTGATAGATTGTTTAATGGGGGAGATTTTTAAAAGCTAGGTTTCTTCAAAGGATTAATTTCTCTTTTGATGCGGTGAACACTCTGACGAATGCTGCTTTCCCTATCACATTCAAACACACACCATTTTAGAAGTTAATAAACCCATTTGCTGCCAAATAAATGTGGGGGGTTTTTTTCCAATTTCACTCCGTCAGGATGATAAGAGGTTTAATGTCTTCGTGGCTTCTCCTTCTTCTTTCAGTAGCTAAATCAGGTGTAACTATCACTGCAGAGAGCAGCACTTTTTCCCTGTTACACAACCATTATTTCTATTTCCTCGATGTCGTCTTCTCCCCAGCTCATGCTGGCAACAACAAACCTCTTGCTGTTAATATGAATGGTCTGAAGGGTGATATTTTCACCTGCAATGGCCTCCAGTGAGCTAAGAGGACAGTCCAAGCCACGAGAGCTTGTTTGTCCTCTTGCAAGGTGCAGTGTTCTCACAAGGAGAGGTCCAGGC
This sequence comes from Morus bassanus, assembly GCA_031468815.1. Taxonomy (NCBI): domain Eukaryota; kingdom Metazoa; phylum Chordata; class Aves; order Suliformes; family Sulidae; genus Morus; species Morus bassanus. Next base: position 11,267,281 of record CM062577.1, on the reverse strand, counting down.
GGCATGGGGAGCGCTCTCCTACTCCTTGAAATGTGGTTGGGCTTTGGAGGAACAGTTTGTATGAGGAACCTGCTGTTCTCTTCAGGCACCGTAAATAAGAGCAAGCCAGGATTTATACCCTGTGGGATGTTTCTTCTTGTCACATATAGCAGGAGAGGTTCTGTTGACATCTTGGACACTTCTGCACCACTGGCAATGGTAGAGGAGCAGCACCAAAGGATGCCACTTCCATGCTGGATTTCAGCCTCCAGGAAAGAAAACCACAGGGCTGGTAGAAAACAGCTATGGAAATACCATGGGTGCTATGCATGCTTGTATTACTCCACACCGATATAAATTCTGTTGCATGAGAAGACTTGGGTCTGCAAAGCACAATATAAGCTATCTGTTTTGGAGTAAGAGGATTTTTTTTCTTTTATTTTTCTTTTCAGGCTTCAAAGGAAGGAGACAAACCTTGGAACAAATTTAAAATTCATACATCAATTTAAGGAAGCAGTTTCCTTCACATTTATGCTAGCAAAATATGCAAGCATCGTCTAACTCAAAGACTAAAAGCTTATTGGGCTCTAAACCACAGATCAGCTAAGTCAACAGAAAATTTTCCATTGATTTCACTGGGGTGGGTTTGCATCAGGCTCTATGAGTAAAAAAATGTGACTAATAAGATGAGTCCAAGGAAAAAAGATATGGTTGGAGGCAGGAAAAGGACTATGACCAAGGGCTGTAAAACTTGAGAGCCTTCTCACCACAAATGCTCAGTAACCTTAAACCAAAACCTGGCATCTGGATACAGCATCTTCTCCTGCTAGCAAAATCTCAGCTTCCCAAGTCTACGATTCCTGGTTTCCCCCTGCCAATTTTGTTCCAGCATGCACAGCCTTCTCGTTTTTCATCCGATGCACGTGATGAATCCAAAAGCAGTAAGCTCTTTTTGCATGGTCTGGGTTTTTTTCTAAATTCAGAGCTCTGAAACCATTTCAGTTGTCTGCAGAAAGATCACAGCCAGGCATTTGGAGCAGCAAGGCGGAGTTGCATCATAATCAAGATCTGTTATCTTCATTTGAATGCATCAATGCTTATACCAGAAGATTTTGACTGTAAAATATATGCTCTTTTTTATCCTTTAACTAATTTTAATCTTTCTTTTTCACTTGTCACTTTGTTGTTCACAAAGCACGCTTTTTTTGATGAGGGTTCAGCAGAATGCATTAAAGTGAAGGGAGGTAACAAGACCTAATAACCCTCTTTATCACAAAATAAATAAATAAAAGAACAACCCTTCCATTTAGGTGCTGCAGATATAATTGAATGTTCCTTTGAAAACTCTTTGATCAATGTAACTTGTTAATCTTTCGCTTTTGTCTCAAATGTAGCTTCTGGTCTTTTCATGTCAGATGAAAAGCTCAGTTACTCAACTCAGCTTTATCTTGAAATGATTAGTGGGGCTTTCTTGGGGATGGTTTCTCCATGCCTTGTAGGGCTTCATAACATAGCTAAACCCTTACCAACCCGAGACAGGAAGGCTGGCACTGAAAATGGGTGAGAAGTGGCATTCTGGCTGGCTCGCTCGTGCTATCATTTCCACTTTCACTGCAGTAGTAGAATATAACCCACGTTTATTATACAAACATACTTCATTGCATATTGCACACGCGCAAAAACATAAAAGCATGCATGCCTCCAGGTCTTGGCAGGTTTACCAGGAAAGAAATATTTATCCTGGCAAAATCAAAGCCTGACAATAAAAAGAATTGCTATAATATAAAATGAATACATGCTTTGTTATCTGGAGGTAGAGGCATTACCAGGCGAGAAAAAATCGTGGGTTCATCTAGTCCTGCACCCTGCCTTTGTCCATAGCAATATACTCCAGAGGAAGGGGTAAGAAACTTAGAGTAGATAACTTACTCAGTGATCTGTTTAACCAGGTTGGTAAATAAAAAGCCCATCAAGTCAGCTTAAGATATTCCAAGATTGATTTTTAATTACTAAATTAATCAACAGCTCTCCAGTCTGTCCTAGATAAGTCCAAAACCAGAGAAACAGAAATAATGACTGAAGGGAACAAATCCCCCAGTACTCAGAATTTCAAACCCAGCCCCACCCCACACTGAGGAAAACTGGCCTCTTCCAACAAGTGTCACTGGAGCCCCTGGGTGCTGCTGGGAGCATTTTGGAAATAATCCATTCATGGCTGAAGTTCATGCCATGCTGCTTTCTGGATTCATGTTTTCTTTTACTGTAGTAGGTTAACAGCTTAATTTTCCTAGTCTATCTTTTTTTGGGGGGTTTTTTTTTGCCTTTCTTTATCGCTCTTCCTTGTGTTCCTTAACATTCTAAATTAAAAATACATGCCCACTTATTTTAAACCTCTCAATAAAAATCTAAAAAGTTATAGTCAGTAAAAATCTCCAAAGTTAGACTCTTCGGAGTCTGGAATAAATGGGTCTTGCATTTAAATAGCTAATTTCAGCGCCCTTCAAGAGTCCCATACATCCTGCGCAAATACTAGCATGTAGAGATAAAGCAACTTGCTTAAGTTCACATGCAAGGTCCAATTTGGGTGAGGACCCAGCATTCTTACACCTTTCAGACTGAAATCTTAACCCAAGATCACAAGCCTGTTTTACAAAAGCTATGATCTCTACTTTAGTTGTATTTTTAGAAAGTCGTTAAATGTTTGGGAAGGAGATCCCTTTTATCCTGGGAGAGAGGGATGTGACACTTTCATGGCTCAGGGCTGGCTTGCCCATATTAATCTCCCTTTTGGTGAGTAGCTCTGCCCAGAGCATGAAAAATTCCTGAAGAGTAGAAATTATGTTTTGTTTCTTTCTGGAGTAAAACCAAATCCTTCTGGAACGCCCACAATGGCAGGTGGGTGGTGAAATAGCTGCGTTCGAATCCAACGCAAGGTTTTCAATTTGCAGAGGATGCGAGAGCAGCACTTACACCACATTTCAGGTGGTGGTTGTGGTGCAGGTCCAGGACCCACGTCCTATGTGGTGCAGGCTCAGGACCCATGTCCTACATTAGTTATAGGCCAGCATTTCTGCCCAGGAAGGGCTGAGTTGGACAAAGTAATTACACAGATCCGAGCTGCTCATGACCGTCTTTCTGACAAACTTCTAGGCAAGGATTTTGTTGAAACCTATGCATTTCACTTTCATAAAACATCTGAGCTGTAAAAAATAGGTGTGTCTAAGAAAATGTCATTTCATGTTCTGATTTACTACTTGAGTGGACTATTCTCTCAGATAACTTAATAAAAATACAGTTTCCTTAGAGATCCTGCTGTCTCAGGAGTTGGTATTCTGGCTTGAAGCCTTAAGAACCTTTTTACTTTTCTCTTCATGCCTCTGGATGTTTGCATGCAAATAAAGAGGCCTAATGGTTTATGGGGTTTTCAAAACGGTATAATAAAAACTGAGTTTCAATTCAGTTGTGGGGTTTCTCTTTTTCTGTGTCTTCTCAAGAGGGACAAATCAACAGGAATAATTAACAAAAGTGATTGAGTAACTAGTAGAATTACAGTATACGGTCAGTCTGACAAATTATATTGTTTGGAATAAATTTCTCTGGAGCCAAGTTTTGCTTGGTTTGTGTGTCAAGCCAAATTTGGGAGTCCTTAGTCCAGTTTTTCTCCTGGTTTATGCAGGCACAGAGGGTTTGAGTAGAAACTTGGCAAGGTCCAGAGAACCTGGCTGAGTCCCACTGTGTTTCTGTGCTTGCTCAAAGCATCACTGAACTATTTTCAAAACGGAGAGTTTCAAAAGCTGGCTGCCAATATTCAAATTTACAAATAGGACTTTTGTTCAACGGTTCATGATTTACATGGGATGGATCATGTTTTCTAACATGGCCCCAGTCACATGTGGTACATTTGAAAACACAACCAGTTATTTGACAGTTTCCTTTCTGCATTTGTAATGATGCCAACACTGGCACTAAGTCTTCAATAGCTTTTCTTTCCAGAAATAATCACACACTTTCGCATAGTGAATGGTATTCCTGAGGCTAGTACAAAAATGAGGACAGGGAATTTCTGTATCTGGAACTGGCTGATGTGGGCTTCAGTTCACTTTTATGGCTTCAGTTTAGAACAGGGGTAGTGGTCTTAACCCCTTGAATTTTCTAACATTCAGTTAGTTAATACCTGCAGACTGAGATCAGATCATGTAATTGATGTGCAAGCTATTACAGAGAGGACATTTCTGACCAGCTGATACCAGACGCCCACAGTCCCACCTCCCTTCTGCACACCACTAGTGAGGGGAGATCACACAGATGATTCCCAGCACAGACCTATTCAGATGAATGCCTTGGTCAATATAACATCTGACTGCTCTGAGGATGTCACTGAGCAATAGTTTTTGCACCATATCTACCAGTTGTAGAAATAAAACTGTTTTATTCTTAACCACCATCATACCAGCTTAGCATTGACAGTGGTGCATCCTCTGTGGATTTTGCACATTAAGGCAGCAGGGGGAACAGAGACAGCAAAGCAATCCTACAGGAGCGGCTGCTATTGCTGAGGAAGGAAAGACAAGCTGGGGTGATGGAGAGGAGCACCCAAGATTATTAGACTGCATTATTGCTAGCTTGCCTCCTGATTTCAAAGCTGCACTTGTCTTTGCAGTGACATTCGCTCACCAGGTTTGTAAGGACCATACTGGTGAAGCCAAGAGCTTGTCATGATTTCTACAGTGCAGCTAAAATAAACACAGGGCTAGACTCTGGAAAGCAGAAATGTGGCTGATTTGTGCCACTCTCAGTTGTTTCTTCTTAAAAGGAGAGCACAGTAAATGCCATTAAGTATGGCCTGCCAGAAAAGCAGATGCCTTCAGGCAGCTGCCAGACAAGTCCTCAGATGTGAAATCTCATTAGAACAATCCCCAAAATCTTCCTCAGCTCCAACTCATGTTCCTTGAAGACAAATAACTGCCAGATGAGTTGAGGCCCATTCTAGAGAGGATGTTCAGCTTTTAGGACATCATCTTGGCCTGCTCAGCTTTTAAAACAAGTGCAGAAATGCTCCTGTCATTACAGAACACAGAATAACAAAGGTGGCATAGGGAACGGAGACGGGAGCGTGGCTGAGGTCTGGCCCAGATGCGGCTAGATCACACAGCAAATATGTCACTTTTTGCTGAAGAAAATGAATTATCAGAATTCTGCTTGAAAATATCCCAGTCCCTTTGCATCCTCTTCCTGGGTCAGTCTTGCAGAGCATGGAGGAGCGACCTGACAGGCACAGCACAGTGCTTTGGGGAGAAACCCGGACGGTTTCTGCCTTCAGAGAGGATTTTGCAGAGCAACATTTCTACAGCAAGACGACACATCTCAGGAAATTCTACTCAGTTATTCCCTTGTAGCTGCGCAAACATCATGTGAATTCAGAAAAAGGGATTTAAAAAACAAAACAAATCATTCTAAATCCCGTTTCAGCAGTTGCTCCTTTGAATAAACAACTGCCACATACATTAGCTGTCCTAACGGCTCTGAAATCTCAGCTTTACACACCTGCCACAACCTTGATTTAGTACGTAACAAAACTCCAGATGTGACTTCCCAAACTGCCGTGCTGTTCCACAGAGCAATGGGGGATTTCTGCCCGGGTGGGTCAGCCCCTCTGCCGCCACTGCAGGGAGGCATCAGACTTGGATAACCAGTGCTACCCACCTCCCACTCCATGCCAAGCAGTCTTTCATAAAAATATAGATATATAATCCTCTGACACTTGTGCAAAGTTCAAGTTAGTGATCAGTCAGGCTCCTTGGGTTCCTTGTTAGTGGGTGCCTCCAGTACTATTTATGTCAATGGGAAAAACTGGTTTAGACTGACTCCCAAAACCAGGTCCAGCTGAGAGCAGGAGTGTGTCTGGGAGAGCATCACGGCTGTGTCGACCCATGGTCCTGGCTAACCAAGGGGCAAGTGACCTTGCCCTCATTTTGCCATTGGAGGCAGAAATTAAATGACCTGAAAAAGGCCACCAGACTTTCTGAGGAGTGCAAGAGAAATGCCCCAGCTATAGCCCCTCTCTTCCATTGCTGTGTTGAAGGTCCTCACAGAGCATGTACTCGGCTGCATGGCCAACCAGAGCTGTGGGCCCTGGGGACCTGCAGGATGCCACTCAGGATCCATCAGCTGGACAGCTGTGAGTGGCTTTGGGAAGGAGGAAAATTCATTTTGCCCTGATTATATTTTTCTCCTTCCCTGACCAGGGCTGGACCTCAATGACCCAGGGGCAGAACCACTCATGAATCTGAGGTCTGAAGTGCCCTGCTGTGCATCACCACAGCTCCAGGAGAGTGCCCCGAGAAAGTGCATCCAGCAAGGGATGAGCCCATGCCTTGAGATCTGTCAGTCAAAGGCACAAGCTGTCCCAGTGCAATACTGAGCAAGGAGTATGGATTGCTTAAAATGTCATGGCTGTTTGTTCTTCCTAACAGCAGCCTCATTACCCATGTCAAGAGATGCTATTAGACACCAACAGGCCTGTGAGACAACAAATCACTGCACCCAGAGATCCAAGAAGCAGCAGTCAGAAAACTACAAAGGAGAAATAAAATGCAGCAATTTTTGGACTTAATTGATCACTAGGAAAGCTTATCAAAAAGCTCAGGTAAATGCTCCAGTACATGCCAAGATGATGCTAAAAAAACCAAACTGGAGTTCAACAGCAAGTTGTTCAGCACAGCGGCAGCACCCTGGGTGAAAGACTGGGACATTGTATTCACAATGTCAGAACAGATTATTAAAATGGTCTGTCGAGTCTCACAGCCCACCACACACTTCTCTTTCCTTTTTGTGAATGTAGAACTCATGAATAATGCTAACTTGAAGGCATTCCTAAGCTCCACTTAGCCACTGAACTGCTGTAAACCCAACACAAACAGAGGTCACTGCTGCATCCCACCAAAATGCCTCTGCCTGGCCTTGAGGAGGTGCCTCATGATCTCAGACTGTCCCCGGAGGTTTGTGTCCTGCTCTTTGTGCCAAGACCATCATGTCCCTACCAATAACTGGAAAGGATAAATAGTGCAATTTCAAGGCTAGTAACCTCTTTACAGACAGGAAAAATTACTGAGAAATGGAAGGGATATTCGGAGACAGCAAGAACTTCCTGACTTTGTTAACACTGATGTGAATTACAGATGTTTACCTGAAAGATGGGTTATTATGGCCCATCTTGTGACACAAGAGAGAGCTGTGAGAATATGAGATCTGTTTCAGTGCATTAAACAAATCCTTTCTCAGATAATTGTATTTGAGCTGCTCTGAAATGAAAAACCAGAAAGAAAAGTAATTTTGGGTAATTTTGCCCAACTTGAAATGTTTTTGTTAAAAAAAAAAAAACAAACCAAAAACATAAACAGAAAACATAAACAGAGGTAAATTTAATGATTACAAATCTTTGAGAAATGAAGATTTGGAATATTTCAGTTCCAAATGGAACATTTAGGTTTTTCTACAATCTTTGGTTTTGGCCAGAGATATTTGTCACCAAATCTGGCACAAGTTCTCAGATAGATGTTTTTGGCTTAAGTCTGCCTTAACCAGCAAATCTCAGTTTTAGAATATGACTTGGCCAAAGAGCAGTAAGGTAACGCTTCTCAGGTGTGAGCAGCTCAGCACCCTGTGAGAACCAGTGCCGCTCTGGGGCCAGGCCCCTTAGGTATATTCATCACTTTCCACATGAAATCTGCACCACAGGAATGTTTTTTGTCCAGGCAAGAACCAGTTCAACTACATCATTGTCAAAACTCTGTCCAAATCAAACTTCGTTCTTTAAGGCTTGCGAACTTTTAGCAGCGTTTGATTTTACAGGCTTCTGGGTTTAAGCACGTGCATTTCTTGAACTGCCCAGTCCCATCAAAAACTGACATCTCGAAATAACAGGAAGGCCATTCAAATATTTTTCTAGTTAATCCTAAACACAGACTAATGGTGCAGGAAAAAGAAAGAGATTTTTGCAAGAGGTGCAGAACAATAAGGTTTTACACAACATACAAGCTATGGGACACATCATCTGCATGGAACCCCCTTGCTGAGACGGCAACTCATCCAGAAACAAGAGCATCAAGAACTCAAAACCTTACACACGATACACTTTCAGTGAGATGAACGGCCTTCACATCCTCCCCTTGCTGGCTGAGCTGCCAAGGCAGCCTTTCTCACGAATTCTCCAATACAGTGAAAAACATTTGAGAAAATAAAAACAGAAAGCTCCAAGGAAAAAACCCTTTCTGACTGCTGAAGTAATGATTTGACACTAACCAAATACAAACACACAGATAGATTAGTATCAGCTAATGGTCTGTTCCAAAGGCTGTTGAAATCAAAGTCAGCCTTCCCTTTGATCTCAATATTTTCACTAGGTCAGGTTCCAAGTTTACGAATCGTATACTATAACAAAAGGTGTTTCACAATGCACATCCACCCATATGAAAGAAACCTATGTCTGGTAAGACTTTTTCTCCCCCCTCCCATGCTGATGTTTTAAAGTTCTTCTGTAGTCATTACTGTGCAGGTCTGAGTTCAGGGAATTCATCTGTGGAGGAAGAACATCCTGGTCCTTCAAGCTGCTCCACTTCCCCAACGGAGCAACCATACATATTATAGCAGGACAGCAGTACTTGCTCCCTGGAGCTTACTATTATATCCACTCCTTTTATAGCTCTTACCAATCAGTGAGTTACAGATAATCCAGTTCTGCAAAGGAAACCTTCTTGGGCAGTGTTTTCAGTTACAAACACTTGCCAAGTGGTATTTACTTACTGAAGGTGTCAGATTAGAACCATCTCCATTTGCCATCTATTGCCAAGCTATCTGTTTTTGTGTTGTTGATCTGCTTTGTTCTCAATAACAGAATTGACAAGTTTAGCAGTGATGCGAGGAACACAACTCAAGCAGGCTGAACAGTTTGCTAAACACGGGAGATGTTCGCATACAAAACCATATGGCCAGCCTTGGATCTCTTGACTTCAGAGCTCTTCTTATCTCTGCATTTAATTGACTGGGTTTTTGTAGTCTTTGACAGTAAATGCTGAGAAACAGTGTCTGCTGCAGACATGCCTGACTGCCAGTGTAAAACATCCGGGTTTATACGCTACAAAAGATTTGAAAGACCTTGAGCTGAGAGCTGATATAACCCCATGGCTCCTACACGTGCGAATCTTTCCACAGTCATCATGGCAGACCAACTCTTCTGGGTGAAGCCTTTGATTTTCCTTTGCCTTTCCCTAGCCAGAGCCTGGGAGAAAGAGATCCTGTGCTGACACCCCATCTGCAGCCCTGACTGCTGTCCATCAACCAAGGAAACCATCGGAGCAGAACATTCCTAGCTGAGATGTGGTTTCTGACCCAGCTGGTTTCTGGTAAAATAAAACAGATTAGCTTAAACTAACACTAAGGACAGTTTTCAGAAGACAGATAGTAATTTCAACCACTTAGTTGCCTGATGTCCAAGAAGCTCTTAAGCCATTTTTGAAACAGGGATTTAGGGTGATAAGGCAATTCATTTTTCTTGAAATTATTACCCAAAATCTTCATGTAGCTCTAGTGATTGAGAAAAGGCTCTTGCCAACTCCTCTTCCTCCTTCAGACAGGAGGTTCTGGAGTAGTAGCTAATCCATTCCTGAAAATACGGCCTTTACTTCAAAACCAGCATGTTCTGTCATAGTTCACACAGCTTTTCAACCTAGTTCATTCACGCTATGCCAATGCAAGCCTACCATGCAACACTGACCTAAGAATATGAGATGGAGTGGTGAAGAAAGGACCAGATCCACAAAATCACATAAGGTTAGCAGAGTCCGAAAAGCCTTGTTCAGCTGCTGCCTATCTCTGGAGATAACACACCTCCTTAGACTGAATTTTCAAGCCTGTCGTTCCCTGAACATCTAGTGTGCAGCTTTGTGCATGACCAGGTATATCTTGCTCTTGGCAATTAATGATAGTTCAGGACCAAATATCTGAACTAGGATGGGACCCTACATCTGCTCATCTCTGGGCATTTGCAAAGAACCACAGCACCATGCAGCTAACACCAGCTTTATTCCGCTCCTCTTATTCTTAGCCAGTCCTTTCAGCGAACAGAGTCCTCCCAGGCATCATAGCAAAAGCAAAGTTTTGAGGAGTGCAGTGAAGTGTCATGTGAATATTTTGCAACTTAATAAATAGTTCAACAGCTGAACATCTGAGTGATGGAGGGTGGTATCACGGATCCGCCATCTGCCATGGCAGCAGGATATAGGGAGTAGAGAAGAAACCAGGAATTACCTCTAATCTCTTCTTCTTTCCCCAAAGTTTGAGGCACGCTGGGCACCTACATCTTGTCTCTGGTTAGGAGGAGAGCCACCCAACTCTGCTGATTAATAAAGTCAGCACTTAATAATTAAGTCATTAATAAAGTCTAACTCAGCAGAGACCACAGAAAAACAGTCTCCCAATGCAGTATTTCTGTTGACAGTGTAATAAGGCAAATGGACAATATGGTCCAAACTCGCCTTTAAGCTGGTGGCTGTGATACACATCTTTAAAAATCTTCAATTATACTCCCAGTCTAACTAGTTATCACATTCCTGGTTGGCTTCAAAGTCTCCAGGTTGAGTCTAGCTGTAGGTAAAAGGGTTAAGAGGGTGATACATATCATTGACTGTACCGCTGGGTAGGTAACGCAGTCAGGATATCAGCGTTGCAGCTCAGAGAGAGGAGGAAGGGGAATTACATAAGACCTAAAGGCTGCAACAATAGAAAATGTCCAGGTTTTGAATGCACATGTCTCCTCCTGCATATTTTGAGGAGGATGCTCCAAGATACTTATTAAGCCTGCTGGAAAACAGGAGTTGTCTTATATGAAAAACACAAAGAATTTTTATTCTGATTTTTTTCCCTGAACTCTCTGAACTTTTCTCTGAAAGCAATGCCTGCTATCAAATGGGTAGAAAAGAAAAATCGTGATTCGAACTGAAATGGATACAATTCTGATGTGATTTCTTGGGGTTTTGGACTAAAAGGTGAAAAGAAAAATGTCTTTTCATGAAATTGGAAGGTGCCAGTTGTTAAGGGTTTCTTTAAACAACCATTTAAAATTACACTTTTCTAGTCTGCAGCATCTAAAGCCAAAACAAAAATACAACACAGGAGATGAAGGTGAGTCCAGGTGAAAGGAATCAAATGCTGGAGACCCATCAGTACATTTCTTAGGTTTCCAGTAAGAATCCGAAAATATTCTATGAAAAATGTTCACTAATGAGAGAACTTTTTTGCTGTTTCCTATTCACTCAAATATCTTCACAAAAACAGTTCCGATTTCATGACAAGACCTATTTCTCAGGCACTGTTTGCAACAAGTACAGAATAGTTCATACCAACACAAATTCATTACTTGTGAAAACCTGGCTTTATGTTTTGTATTACAATTCGCCATTTACACCCCAGGAATCCTCAATCACAGGTAATAGGTATTTAAGCCGTTTCCAGTGTGAATGCAGACTGAAACGTGAGAAACATTTTCAATCTGTCAACATTTTCACAATCTACTGCTTTTCTTAATATCGTGGACAATAAAAATAGCTGCAGCTGATCAGAAACCTACATTTTCATTTTGTGAAACAATTTGAGGTTTTGCAAATTGTTTTCACTTGGATGCAAAAACGAAACCAAAAGACTCAGAAAGTTTTGGCTAACATGCGGCTGAGTCTCTTCCACGGCCCATTTTTAGAGTACAACCCCCCTCACATCCCAGTCCCACCTTTGCCTGCTTTGTCATGCAGGCAGCATCTTGACCCAGGGGTTCAGTCTTTATTACACCGCAACAACAGTTTCATTTTCCTTCAGAAGCAAAGCAATTTCAAAGCCTTGAAATGTTTCTAATTACATCTGTTGTTTATGAGTGTTACATGATCACTAGAGTAGATATAAAGAATATTTGCAGTTTCTAGAAGTTTTTGAACTTCAGCCAGAATTATATCCATAAAGTCACACTACAACCTCTTTCCTTATCCAGCTACACAGTTTTTCTAAACATCACCTGGATCTGAGTTTCATCCTTGTGAAGCTCTGAAATAAAGAATTTTTGCATAATACTTGAGTTGTGATTGAAAAAGAAAAGAAGTCTGGTCAAAATATTTCAGCCAGATCTAATTTATTATCCACTGTAAATGCCCATGGAGTGAACTCATCCTTCTTATTTGCCAAACTACTGACCCAATCACTTTTTGTACTACTGGATCAATTTTAGTTTAAATTGCTTTTGTCTGCATAAATTACATCCCTTTGTGAACATGAGGGCTTCTGCTTCTACCTACACAGAGCTTACAGCATTTGAAAAGTTGATCCTTTAGTATCAGAAATCTCTGGGGAAATAAAGTATTTTGGAGATGCAATTTAAGGTCCCAATCCTTTAAACACTACTAATCTACCACGTTGGGTGTGTTGTTACTCTCAGTGAGATTGGTAGAACTATTCACATGTGCGAAGTTGTAGAGATATGATTAATGTCTGCAGGATCAGGGCACAAATGCATCATGTCTTTTCTTTGGGTGCGATAGAAATTAGATGCTTCATTTGTGGTCAGCAAAACTCAAAACGTGTCTGCAAATGGGAAACAGTGAGGTTCATACAAGGGATCAGGCTATGTCCCTTTTGGCAGGTTGTCAAGGAAGAAGCAGCTCTGAGCTTTGGATTGGTCCAAAATTTCAAAGTGAAAATCAGCTGCAATTAACTGTTTCCACAGCTGCTTTCCAAAGTGCAAAATAACGTTAAAATGAGTCTGTGCCCGATTTAAATCTCAGGGGATAAATGACACATAGCAAGGCTGACATACGAGATAGACACAGTGTTCCCTATCATAAGGTCATTAACAAATTAATCAAAGCCATGCACAGCCCCGCATGATGAAGGACCAAATTTCACTCACAGACCCAAATTCACAGCCGCTCCCCCCAATCTGCTCTGATCTTGGATTTCCCTGTAAAGCCTCTGACATCAGAAATAATGAGACACTCTTGAAGAGTCCTTCCTTTTCATACTCTGAATGTTAATTTGAGCCCCATCACTCATTAAAATGGTCAGTGTCATATCTTCCATCCTTGCTAGCTTGGGAGTCATACAGATCCTTAGATCAAAACCTTGAAGAACATAAGGCATGGGACTATCTTGCAGGACCAAGAGATAGACATGGCCTAAAAACCCTGGTCCCAGACACCCTTGAATGCTGGAGTATTTTAAAGCTGGCTTCACAGCTGTAATTTGCAGCTGCGGTTTAGATACTTTGCAGAAATGAGCTGGCAACATCATAAGCAACAGCCTTATTGCAGCATCTCTGGCTATATATTTTCTTGCTCCAGTGGGAAATGCTGCAGAGGGAGAATCTCATCATCACTTCTGCTCCTGATTTCGACTAAAACTACAACATGCTGAGAAACCAGGAAATGCCAAAGCTGTTCAACCTTTACCCAGTCGAACCCCAAGGTTTGCCTATGTCGGATTGCAGGTTGGGTGGAAGAGGAGAGGTTTGTTGAACCAGCTAACCCAATAAACTACACTTTCACACTAATTAGATTTTCATTATCAGGATGTCAAGAAACAGAGCACATTGCACAATTTATTCGCTGGCCTGTGGGACAGCTTTTGCTGGATAAACGATTGCAAGCCAGCTGTGAAGGAGGCTATCCTGCCTTCTGCTGGAGAAGTTACTGCTCCTCCTGAGTCATTCCTGGTTGTTCTGAAAAACTGAGAGTGTTTTGATTTTCAAAATACAGCCAGTGTTTATGAAATATGCAGGGACAATGCTTCCCTGCAAGTGACAACTGAAAATTAAGGCTGACATTAATCCTGATGCTTTAGGGTTGGTTGGTGGGGGAGGATTCTCCCTTAAACAGGAGATGATTTGTTGGTCTGCTTAGGAACCAAGACAACAACAAGGCAAAGGCTCAGGAATTTTCCCAAACAACGTATTTACTGCTTCATCTTCTTGTTTGCAGCCCCTAAAACTTAGGTAATCCCAGGCTCATGATCTTAGCACTGTCTGAAGTAATGCCCCTTTTAATCTTATGTTGAGAAAAATTCACTGCACATGAACTTGGATGAAATGTCTCTGGAAGTAACGCGGCTTTTTCCTGATGGATTTGCCCTTGCTCAGAGGCAAGCATGTAAGGAAAAAGGATGCTGTAAGAGCTATCCTAATGGCAAAAAGTGTATCCTTTCCTTGAGGAGATGCCCTCCCGTGGGTACGTGGCAGCTGTTGGTTATATGCATGCAATGCTAGAGCCACCTGAAGGCATATTTGTTTGCCCAAAGGTGTGAGCAGCTTTGAGATCTGGCCAGAACCCCAGAGGGTCTCACTGTGGTTGATTCAAAGCCTCATCCATCCACCATGGCCTCACTCCTCTCTGGGCCAACTTCTGCGTCCTCAAGACTCAGCAGGGGCTGTGGGGGACAGGTCTCTGGAAGGCTTAGCTACAAAGATAATGCTGCACCTAAAAATAGTTATTTTGTTCTGCATCACTTCCAGTTACATCCAGTGAAAAGGCTGCTTGTTTTAATTGTCTTTCTTTCCAAAACCGCAAGGTAACAGCTGAGGTTTCCTACCACTACAGCCTGCACACCAGCCCCTATCAGTGCTACTTCAGACATGGCTTTCCAGGCTATAGGAAGTATTTCTAATGAAGTCTGTCCAGCTCAGAGCTGTGTCTAAATGCAATAAAGCCACAAGCCCAGGAGCATTAGGATGTGCCTTTGCTTCATGACTACATTAAACGCCAAATTGAGTATGGAAAGGAAGAAAAGGCATTTGTGTACTGGACACAGCCTCAGTGAGGAGGTACTCAGCTAACAGACTATTGCCAGTGATATGCCAGCATTGTTTTAATTGTCATTTGTCAGGGCAGACGGCTATTGCTGGTGACACTCAGGCTGACACTGAGTTCCCTTCTCCTAACAGTTCCCATTTCTCTGCACACAAACTCTGCCTTTGCTAGGGAGGAAGCACCGCCAGTTGGGAGTGCCAAGGGAGGTATTTTGAAATTCTAGGTCAGGCTCAAGCCAAAGTATTTGTTAGTTTTAAGGAAGGCCCCACGTTCTTCAAACATGACTCTTGCTGCTGCTGACACTACCTATCCCCAAAGGGTTACACTACCCTTGGCTTATTTTTAACTTAGAGAGAGGAGGAAAATATTCTTTGGCAGCAATTTGCCCAGATTCATCCTTTGTGCTACATGCCCAGAGCTATCGCCAGTCCCAATTTAGGTCTCCGCAGGTCCTGGGGAAGCCAACCCCCTCACCCAAGCACGGTATGTAACTCCAGAGCACACTGGGAGCCCAAGCACGGGATGCTCAGATCGTCCCCTGGCAGGACATGAAAGGTAACCTGTCTTGCAATTAGGGGAAAGCAGCTTGTAATGAACTCCAATTGAGGGCAGCGCTGCCCGCATGGATGCCTGCCTCTGTGGAAATGGCCCCGACTGAGCAGGCAGAGCCCGTGCCGGGGCAACAGGACAAAATGCTGCAGTGCTATTTTTATGAGATCATAAAATAGTTGCATTCGGCATGTTACAGTATTTTGTAACTACATTTTTATGAACCTAAAATAGCAGCTTGCAGTTACTACTTGGGATAAATTGCTACCATATTTGCCAATCACTTTAATACCCACCATCAAAACAGCTGCTGCTAAATACAAGTAAATTATATTGTACTCTCCTCTAAGGTTAGTTAGGAGGCCTAAGTCCATCATTTCATCTAGTCTTTGCAAAGCATGTCCACTGAGTTGGAAAATGGGAACTTATTTGATGCAAGGGTAGGGAGGGAAGTGATGTTCTGCAATTGACTTCAGCATTTAAAATTATTTTATTAAAGCAACATAATTATGGTAATCCCCAGTGCTCCAGAATCAAAGCTACCTCAAAATATGAAGTCTGCTTTAAAAATCATGACATTTTTACCCAAAATAAATTTGAAATTTCTTACTCAAATCCCCCCGCAAAATCCAAGCTTTTTTCCTACCCAGGATTTCACGTGTCAATAAGAATGATTGCTGCAGTAATAACATGGCTTGAAAGCTTCACATGTGCCTTTGACTCCAGTAGATGGGATTTGACTAAATAGCTGAAAAAATGTATGTACTGAATTGTATACATATACTTTGATGGTCTTTCATTTCTTTTCTAGTGAAACACTACTGCTTTAGAAAACAGCAATTATGACTTACTGGAATGACATTAAGTCAAGTCTCTTAATCGGAGATTTCCAACTCCTTTTGCATTTCTATAGATAGCATCTTCCAGCCCAGTGTCACAGCAAGGGCTTTGCAATGCTGCTCTTGCCTCATTGGCCTGGGCTGTTTCTCGTGTTTTCCTTCACATTTGCTGTTATTTCCATGCTCCCGCACTAGTGCTGGCAGCGACTTCACTTTGCACCGACACCGGCGCTGTGGGTGCCCCCAGAGGAACTTGCTGTTTATTTTGGGAGCGGTGTGTGTTGTCCTGGCCCGTGTCTGTCGGAGGCAAGCTGTGCAGGCTGCCTGTCTGCCTCTGGGCTCTCTGCCTGCTATAGGGATTTTTTTTTTTGCCAGGAAAAGTGTGTTATTACCCAGTGGCAGCAAATGCCAAGTGGCGGCGGCTCTCGGCCCTCCCTGAGCCTCCAGCTTCATTTGCTCCAAGCCGAACGGGGACCAAGAGGGGACCTACACGAATGACTGCTTGTCTGGCCTTTTTTTTTTTTTTTTCAAATTTATGCACGAGCGTCAGTATTTCAAGCCTGTTGACTGCAGTCATAGGTGCCTGCAAACATCTCGCAGCTCTGCCATTCCCTAATTTCTCCTCTGTCTCACCCTGCCTATGCCCACATGCACCTCAGCTCTGGTCTGCACGGCCAGGGACACCCTCGTGCCCCTGGCTTTCCTGAAAGCATTGCCCTGCACCCCCGACATGTGGGATGAGCTCACAGCTCCCCTCCGCAACAAGCAGCATGTTCAAAAGCAAGAGTAGGAAATCTGACTTTCTGCCACCATGAACCCCTGCACTGTGCAAGGCCAAATACCCACCACGCTCTAAGGCAAGCTTGTACATTTGCAAGGAGCACCCAGAGTCAGAGCTCCAAGCTCTAAACACCACAAACACACCTGCTGGAAGGGACATAGGTCCCCTTGCCTTCTGGACTAAGAAGTTATTTACCAGGCAAGATCAAGTGATCCTTTCTTAGAGTTCAGTTGGTCTGTAATTGCTTATTTAGAGTTTATTTTCCTAGGCCAGTTGTCAGCACACACAGCCAAGGCTGTTTGATGGAGTTTTCAAATGAACGCAAGCCATTTGTCAGGAAAAAATAGCATTTAAACAAAAAAACCCCACCAACTCTTCCAACAATCCAAGTGCTGGCCTCAAGCTTTGACAATCAATTTAAGCAATAACCAGTTTAAGTGAGGTGCAGCTTCCCCTCCTCTGGGTACGCATCCCTGCCTCCCAGGAGGTGCTGTGGTTCCATCCCTCCCCGCACCGCAAGTGAGATGGGGATCTGCCTTGGCTGAGGACGACCCTGGGAAAGGAGATTTAATTCTCAGCCAGACCAGGTCAATTGACAGATGGGCTCAGCTGCTCCCCAGACATCATCCATAGGTCCATTTAAAACCCAGGTAATTCCACCACCTTCACTGCTGTCCTCCTGGAATGCCACCAGTGTGACCAAGGTCAGAGCCATGCATCAATCGCTGGCAGGGTTTGGAGAAGGCGACACACTGTATCTCCAAGTTTTACAAAAATTTCATGCATTGACACTGCTTCATGAGGAGTTGGTG
This sequence comes from Morus bassanus, assembly GCA_031468815.1. Classification (NCBI taxonomy): domain Eukaryota; kingdom Metazoa; phylum Chordata; class Aves; order Suliformes; family Sulidae; genus Morus; species Morus bassanus. The sequence goes on along the minus strand of CM062577.1, from coordinate 11,249,484 downwards.
TGGAGATAACCCCAGGAGGGTCCTGCCCACCCCCACCTTCATCATCCCTGACAAGGAAACCAGGGCTGCCAGGACCATGAAATGGCCAATTCCCCTGGGTCATGATTTGCTCTCCATCTGAACCTGTAGGTAATGGGTTTTGGTTGAGAAGGACAGTATTAGATTATTATTCTTATTAAACATTGGCAGAAGCTTGCAAAAATCCGACCTCATTCCAGTCACTTTGTAAAGGGCAAAGAAACCCCATTACTGGTGAAATGAAGAACTTAAAAAAACCCTGAAAAAAATGTTTAAGTTCTCAAATCTCTCAAATTACAGGCCACTCCTGATCTCAGTTGCACTGGTATAAATCCAATTCAATTCCACTGATGCAAATTGTCTTGTGGCTTATTTACTCCAAATAACTCAGATGTCTATTTGACCTATATGTGAAATGCTTAAAATAAGGCATGACATCTCAATGCAAAACATTTTGGTAAGCCACAACTACCTTTTCTTAATCGCTTGTACTTGCAGAGCAGTATTTGGCCTAGAGAGGGGAACACGGGATCGCAGATGGGATGTAGTCGCTGGAGATCCAGGTTTTGCTCCAGTTTTGGTCAGCTCTGCTGTCTGAGATGTATTGCACTGTGGCAAAACATCTCCCACTTCACCTTCCCCACTTTGTCCCCCTACTAACACCACAAACTCCTTGGGGGCCTGGTATACGATGGCCTTCATACCCCTCTTGGTATGATGCTGTCACACTCCACCAGAGCCTTGGACCCAGGAACAAGGGCATGGTCGTGGGTCTGCCCACTGTATGTTGCAATCCATGCTCTGAAATTATTACCACAGGCCCCCCCCAAATGGTTTTGGCTTGGGCCAAACACCCCACAAATGTAGAGCACAACAGGACCCATCATCTTGGTCAGGCCCTTGAGGCATTATCCCTGCACAAATGACTGCACCAATGCCCAAAGGATGTAACTGTCAACAACTCAGCACCTTCAACTAGAAATAATGTTGACCTCACCTACAAACCACTTAACTCCTAGGCAGCCCCATACTGTGCACCCCGTCTGCAAAACTGTGCATTTCATTCACAAGCAAGACTTCAGAAGCGGGCTGAGAGAAAGAAGAGGTCATTTCAGTCACCAATGGCAGCGGGACTAAGCAGCTGTTGGCAGGTGTAGATTAATGCTGCCTCTTCACAGAGATACTGTCTACAGGGCACCTAGTGGACCTTCTCCATCTGCGGAGGGGGGTGGGGGTTGATTATTGTTTTTTAAAGGATTCCCAGATCTGGCAAGCCTTGTGCATTGCACCCCCCTTTCTCACACACTGCAGCACACAAGTGTATGCATCGCACCCTGCTTGCACCAGGACCCGCACCAGCACAAGAGGTGCTGCTGTATGGACCCACTGCTGCTTCAAACCCATGCTCTCTTCTCAAGCTCCCTATCACACCCCGAAATTTCACCCCTTGGAATAAAACTCTGACCTGCCTGAGGCGAAGCTTCTGCCAGAGCACCAGAGCTGGGGAACAAAAAAGGAGCTGACCTGGAGTGATCTAGCCCATGGGAACCTCATACCTCTCCTTCCCCATCATCGCTGAAGGAAAAAGCAGCCTCCGGTGGAGACCCAGGGGCTTAGGGAACAGGCTGCTTTTTTATGGACTTAAAAAGACATTTCCTTTCCCAAAAAGCCAATAGCTCCAGTTGCCCACTGGCTTATCACTGATTTCATCAGAGACCTGCTTTACCTTCTCAGAGGAAACCATGCATCAAGAACCAACCCAATGATCCCACAACTGGTCACTGTAGATACTTTACCCCAGGAGCTATTTTCATGCTTGCACAGGGCTTCCTTGCCTGCCCAGAGCAAAGCACAAAGATGACCCTACACAAAATACTGAGGAGCAGCCAGGATGCTTCTCCCTGGGAGCTTCAGGGACTCCTGCCTTCCCATCCTCCACAACAAGGGGTGTTCGGAGCCATCCCTGGGGATAAACGCCTGGGAGATGGGCATCTTTGAAGGGAGTGACAAGTGAGTCCCCACACAGGACGCAGCCATGATTGGCATTTCCAAAGGTGGAGGAGCGTGCTGTGACTGCTCCCAGCGGTGTCTGGCGCAGCCGGTGACAAGCTGCTTGTTGTGTCACTCAGAGATGAGAGGCTGCGACGTCAAAAGGAACCCTCTGAACACCAACACCATGACACAAAAGCAGCAGTTCAAAGCCCCCAGTTTCCCTCCTAGGGAGGCAGCCTGGCTGGTTATGACACTAATTTATTGTCAGATGTATTTCTCTTTTAAAAAATTACAGTCAAAGGGGTTTGCGTTTGAATGTCTTTGGCTGGATTGATAATGACATTACATTTTACCTGGGCAGTAATGAAGGATACAGGAAAAAAAAAAAAAAGGCTCCTAACATAAAGTTTGGGCCTTACGACTTATTTACTGTCCTGGCAACAGGCCAGATTAATTCTGGGTGTAATTTCATGGACTTCTGAATTTCATCAAGCTGTATAAAACAGTTGACAGGTATCAGTGGAGGGGTGATCCTAGGTCAGCCCTAACCATCAATAGAGACACCCCCTGAGGCTCTTCACAGCACATTCCTCGACCCCAGCCCTGTCTGCAGAGGGGTTTTTTGTTGTCTTTGATGTTTTGCTCTGAAATCACAGCACTGCAGGAACTTTGCTGTGCACACATTTACCTACAGGAACTGGATGAGCTGAAAGACTACTGGTGGTCTTTAGATGTCCCCCTGAAACCCAGTAATTGGGTAGCTTGTCAAAATAGGTGGGTGGTCCCAGTCCACTTTTCTGAAATACTATCTACACTGCACTTTTGGCAGCACCACTGGGGATCTTAGAGGGAAGTCAAGTAGCACCTAAACTGCTGGCCTAAACTGCTGGTCTCAAATGCATCTCCGAAGATTAGACACACAATAGTCATTCAAAAGATGCATTACCAGGATGAAGCACTGCTGCTGCATTGGAGAAGCAGCTGGCCCACTCCAAGCTTTGGCAACTCCTTTACTGCCAGCCAAAAGGAGACGAATGGTTGTTTGGCTGGACTGTGTCTGTCTGCAATTTCTAAAGAGTTAATGGAGCTTCTTGGCTGAAATCTCAGTGTGATGTTACTGTTTACCATATTACGGGCTTGTGTTTAAACATCATAATGATCCTGGTGATATGTTTCCAGCTGCTCACCACCCTGGATAGCCAGTTATTAAAAATAAACTTGCATAAACATGACATTTCTTTTGCACAGCTCATCCGTTTTGCCCACAATGCTCATGCTAAGAGGTCACCAAACTCTGTTTGTCACATTGTTTTCTGTTCCTATGAGAATGACTTCCCTACCATCAGCAGATGATTATGTCCTGGGGCTGTGGCCAGGTGGTGAAGAAGAGGGAGACGGCACGGAAGGACATAGTAGACTCAAAAAGATTTTTTGTGTACATACATTTCTTCTGTATTGCTTAGGGAGACATTTTCTCCCCTGTACTGAGCATTGATCTCCAGTATGATGATGGCTTTCAACAGTTGGGCTGCTGCCTCCTGAACTTCACTGAAAGTTCATTGGGTGAGTAGGGAATGGAGGAAGATTAATTAAGGTGATCTGAATGGTTAGTCTTTCTATTGGAAATGATTGTCTATGGAATAGTACAGCAATATATCATTAATCTGGAAAGGTCAGTTATGAAGAAATATTGATTTCAGAAGTTTGGTTTGATTACATTTCTGTAAAGTGTGACATTAAAATCCCAGCTGTTTGTGTCTCTGGTCTGAGATCAATGGAAAATGTGGGTTTGGATTTGCTTCTCATTTTTTGTTTCTTTAAAAAAAAAAAAAAAAAGAAGAAAGTGTTTCCAATGGCATTAACTACCCAGAGTAAATTGTTACTTGACTGGGGTTGACGGTTGGTTTCTATTAAAAAGATACTGTCAAAATGCTTAGGCCCAACATTTATAATCAAGCTGAAGGAATTTCCTGATGATTACAAAGAAAATGTTTTGCACCAAGATCCTTCCCTGATGTCCATCAACGTCAGCCAGGCTGTGACCATGAGGGCAGAGCTGCCCGCAGCACCTCTGAGACCAGGACAGTTTAGAAAGGTGGGTAGGATTTCCAATGTATTACTTATAAATAGTTCAAGGAAACATTCACAGGCATTTCTCACTTTTTATAGCCAGTATAGCAGTGTTAGGATAGCTTCGAAGCCAAGCCCATTTCTAAACAAAGACCCAGTAAAAGAGCATTATTCATTAACTGTTCACAGCAATCTTCTGCTGGGAGAAGGATTAGGCTCATCATAATCATCTCCTCTTTTCCAAACCAGACGCAAAGCATGCTTCAGCTCACACTCAGAGGAATGTGGATTTTCAAACACCAAACCCCACCTGCAGAAGGACTCCTCTCCCTGACATCGTACCGTGAGGGTGAGCCAGACCCCCGCTGTACCAGCGCCTTAAGCACAGGGAGCAGGAGGAAAGCCCAGACCATGTCTGAGACTCCCACCCACAAAACAAAACCTGCCCCAAGTGCTGCTTGTTGGTCACCAAATGACCAGAGGCACTTGGAGGAGCCTGCTGCTTTCCCCCATCTTAATTTTGGCTGGAGTGGGTTTGGGCTGCAAGAAGCAGGTTCCTACTTTTCCTGTTTTCTCTCTATCAGCCATGAATGTTTTCCTTAGCACATAGTTTCACAATGTTGGGGGCATGAGGGATGCACAGAGCGAGGAATCTCCCTGTGCAGGTTTCTTGTTAGGTTAGCTATTGCTGACACTTGAATTTCACCTGCAAAATCCAGAGCAAGGGATGAATTGGGAAGGCAAAGGTGGTGAAACCACCTCATGTACCTCTCGTTTGATTCAGCAAAACAAGAAAGACTTTTACAGTGCTGCAACAGCGATATCCCACAGAGAAAGCTCAGTTCCAAAAAGCACCTTGCAGAGCAGCATTTATAAAGTGGCAGTGAACGTGAGCCAAGGCAAAGGGCAAGGCAGAACCAGGGGTATGTGACCAGGGATGAGAGCTGCCCTCCTGGGAGAGCTAGGGATGGAAATCTGAGCAGGCAAAACCCACCCCTGGTGTGGTCCTGCTGAAAACCATTGAGCCAATATCACCAAGTTACTGCTGAGTATGTAATCGTGGTTGTTTCACAGGGCGAATGCGTTTTCTTACTGTTTATTATTCTGCTTTTGCCATGTAACCTGCTTCACTAAAAGCCTTAAATGAAACAACTGCCATTAAAAAACCATCAAACAGGATTTTATAGTTCTCCCCTTTGCTGTGAGGACCTAACAACTTACAAAAATTTATTTTGCACTGTGCTCACTTCCATTAAAAGTCTACTGGGGTTTATTTTTAGGTTTTATCTCGGCACAGAGTTACCTAGCTTGTAACAGTCAAGGTTTTGTTTTGTCACCTCAAGGCCTAATCATAGTGGGATTTGCTGACATTAAGAGTCAGCAAATATATCTACAGGCATCAGCTATGTAGAAATGCTTTCAACTGACATGGGGTATACAAAGGGAAAGAGGATTGCATGCTCTCTTTTGGTGCGAACGCTAGGAAAGGAGTAATTATCTCGCATCAACATCCTAATTTCCAGCACTTTGATCAGAACGCTTTGAATTGTAAATATTGCCAAAAAAGTGTCATCTATCAGTTTTAATGAAAGGGATCTTTGCCCACAGAATTCCATGTGCTAAACCGGAGAGGTCTGAAGTCATCTCCCAACTGGCCCGGAGAGGCTTTGAATGCTCCTTCAAAGCGGAGGCTGTTGTCAACGGGAGCACAGATCACAGGGTTGAGGCACCGGGGATCGCCACTTCTGGGAAGTGCTAACTGCAGCCCAAACCCAGCTCTTTCTAGCAAAGCACACACTCAACTTTTAAAGATGTGTCTCAGCCCCACTGAAGCCAACAAGGCTCAGGCACCCGCCTGCAGAGCCATCTGTGGTTCAGTATTTTGGAGCAGGTCTGCCGGGCTGCAGCCGGGGAAAGCTGTGTTGGCAGCGAGACGTGGCATGTCCACAAAATGAAGCGAAGGTGTTTATAGCATGGGTAGGCATACCCAGCCTGGCCTCAGACTAGCTGACGGGGTAACAGTAAAAGCAGAGATGCTACTCCAGGGCACACAATAAGGCTGTGCATCTCCAGTCCCCAAAGGCCTTGTACACAAGGCCATGAAAGGGTAAACTGAAAGATGTGAGATCAAATCCCCAGTGTTTTTCAGCATTAATACGTATTTTATACAAGTCATCTTCATTTGCACTGTAGGGAGAGGACCAGCCCTGCACGCGTATTTGTACAGCTCCCAGCACAGGGTACGCAGGTCCGGGGCTACCCACCCAACCACAGTGCTGCTGCCAGCACCACTCAGTGCACATTGCTGCAAAAACCTGTACAGCAATGACAGAAAAGTGGAGATAGTAGTAAAGAATGGAGTTTCTGCACTGGTTGGGGCAGCATAAGACTGTACTGCTTGCACATGAGCAATTCAAGGACTCGGTCACTGACTTCAGGGTGTCACAATGGGCAGAGAAGAGATGGACCAGATTCATGAAATACTAGCTAAAAGGCTGCGAACAGATGCAAGAGCAGGCTTGGGTTTGGGCAGGTAAGTTCTGTGGGAGAGTGTTTCTGAAGTAACACCATATGTATGTCCTCTTCCTTCTACTCTTCCTGGGTATCCAGGACTTCACGAGACAGTCCAGTCTGACCGAGGGTGGCAGCAGTCATCTGTCCTGGGATCACAACCACAGCCAGCAATGCTGCTCTTAAATACAAAACCTCATCAACACCAAGAGCAGAACCATAACTTCCATCACATTTGTCAAAACGTGGTACTCTGCAAGTTTTTGTATAATTTTTTGAGCACACACACATGGCCAAGATGATATACATCCCTGATACCATGGCAACCTTACTCAGACGTTTACCTGGCATATGAATTATTCAAGCAGCTAAGGTTTTAAATCATCTTCTCCTGCATATTCGTCTGTCACTGCGGCATCCCCAGCCCTCCATGGCCACAGTCTAACCCGGGGCTCTTCAGTGGGTATCAGTGGGGACCAGTGATGCTCCTTCTGCTGCGAACGAGGAGCACTGCAGGAGTGGGAGGTGCTCACAGCCTCCCCAGGTAAAAAAGACTTGTGCATTGAGAACTGTCTGGGTTTTTTTGGTTAAGTTGTGTTAATTAAAAAGATTAAAGCCACATGTTAAAACATCAGCTGACAGGTATAGTTCCCATCCCCCCCCGCTCCCTTGACATGATCATGAAGTGTTAACAGCAGACGTCAGTCCTAGAAGACTGTAAAAATTATCATCTCAGAGCTATTAATACAACACGGTGGCTGGGGGGGCTCTTTAAAGAGCATATAGCATTAAACCTCTAGCTAGATATTAAGGGGATTTCTTAACCTGTAAAATTATAGTTATGTGCAAAAGAGGGGAGGGCAGGAGGGGGGCTTAATTAAAAATCCATATTTAGCTGGCACAACACTGTACTTAAGGGCTCTTGAAGAAGCCATTTAAACAGGTAAAATACTGCCCCAAATACAGATATGTCTCCTGGATAAAGAGGCCCTTTGTATCTTTGATATCCTGTAAGTGCCATTCTCTTTAATTTTCTCTTTCCTAACAGCCATAAAGGATATTTTAAATGCACAAGGGACACTCAAGCTGCAGAGGCTATGGCACAGGTGTCTAGCGCAGTGAAATGTTCCTGGAATGGACTCCGACAAGGGCAGTGGCCATTCAAAAGTGAAAGGAGCCTGTAGAAGTCCTAGAGAGGATGAATTCTAAATGGGTTTATTTCCTACTGGCAGCGTGACACCACCTGTAAGACCACAGACCTCTTTTCCTAAAGGCTCTGCAAAAGGATGGTCTGTATGAAAAGGCAATCCCTGTCCCGAATAGCTTGCAGTGTGAAGGTACGTATACTATAGGGAAGCCCTGCCCATATAGCCATCCTGCCCTTATAGCCATGGCTCTCCGTTAGGAATGCGCAGTCTGCAGGCAGAGGAGCAGCACTACAAGCCCAGCAGCATCAGATGAGGGAAAACAATCAGTTTGGGCTGGTTTAGAAGTTACTTTTCTCAAGTGCAGTCCCCAGTTGTAACACCACACTCCTTCGCAGCAAGCCTTGGCAAAACAAGCAAAAGCAATAAAACCACCAAAGCTGGATTTAAGTGTTGAATTAAGGGTTCAAGCAAATGCAATTTTCTTGTTATCATAGCAGGTGAGGTATGTGCTAATCATGAGTTACCAGCTCAGAGCTGAGCTAGTATCCCTTTCTCCTGCACCAGGAGCCCTGCCAGCACAGCTGCGTTAGGTAGGGCATGTGTTTTCCTATGCTCTTTGCTGACATAACAGCATCAGCAATCTAGGCCAGGCTTATATATAAAGTAGAGTGGTAGGTGAATGTACTCAAACACAGGAAAACAAGGCGACACCAATGCCTACCCAACTTGCACAGTCCCAACATATGGTAGCAGAAGCTGTAGGACCAAATATAGCTTCTCAGTCAGACTTTGATACAGCAGTTTATATCAGTAGAAGGTCTCATGCCTCCTACTCTGCTAAAGGTGCAACTGTACATATGACCCAGCTTACCAAGGAATTCCACTCATTCATTTATTTTTTGGAAGTGGATATAACCAGCCCATAAATTATGCATAGCTTCTAAAGCAGTCTGGTTTGAACTGTGAGGGAACACATTCAAATGGAAGCTGATGACTTCTCCAACTTCAAAAGATGGGACTAATTACAAGAAACAATAAAAAACGTGGTTCACACGAGACTGCCCAGGCTAGTTCAGGATGGGAATCCCCAAATCCAGAAGTGATCCCTGAGACAGAGGGAGACTGTCTTCATCTGACTTGGACGCCAGGGCAAAGCTGGTAAACTTCAGACTTGAGATTTCTTCTAGTACAATGAAAATCAGGTTAAGGCCTCATTTACATGGGGCTTCTTCATGTAGACAGGGGTCTTAACATTGTATGTCTGCAGAGCTCTGGGCCCTAGAGGATGGACAACAGCCGTACCTAGGAACGGGCTATCATTGAGTCTGACCCATACAAGCACAGCGTCAAGAGGTCTTTATCTAGTAGTCCACAAGAGAAGATACGGGTACAGCTGACAGTAAGAGAGCAGCACTCACGCCAGTCTTCAAATGTACCTTTGCCTCAGTGCAAGAAAGAGGAGAGTCAGGGTGGGCTCCCCATCACTCTGTGCCATGCGCAGTCATTTATGTGGGTGCTGATGGGCCTGCTCAGAAGACACCAACATTGCCTTGGTGTGACAATATGAGTAGTGTTTTGAAAAGTTTCTGCTGACAGCACTGAGCATAGTCCCCATAAACACAGCAACTTAGTTCTCTTTAGGGAATGCCTGATTTTAGAAAGCAAAAGGCAAGAGCAGGAATTAGGCTTCTGAGGTGCAAGGGGAATCATGCAGCCTGGGTCCCATTCCCTCCCTTTTTATTACCTTTCAGAAGGACCTTGAGCGCATGCTTTAACCTCTGAATCCTATAAACTGGGGTAATAACGATGCTGTCGTATCCTGGAGGTGCCCAGAGACTGCGAGGCCAAAAGGCATGGGAGCTGGGGAGAGCTTTTCTCATTACCTCCAGCCTCAACAACATATCATAAAGCAGTCATTTGCGCTCATTCTTCAGAGACTGCTTCTGGCATCATTTCCCTTGCAAGTCATTGTGCCTACCCTTTCTGCACAGAGCCCAACAAGGACTACAAGCAGACACCTTTGCAAGGTGCTCATACACCTTTCTGAAGCTGTCAGCTTTGCGAGGCATAGTCTGGCTATGTAAATAATATAAGAAACAGCAGGGGAAATGCCACCAGACAAAATACTGCATATGTCAAGGTATTAGAAATCCTAGAGAAAAAAGTCCTCATGGTTTAATAGAGAAGGTCAGACAGAAGTTATGTTTGTGTTTTTCAGCATGATTGGATTATAAATATAGTCAGCAGAGGCTTAGGACACAGGGAGCTCTAGATTGTATTCAGATGCGTCACTTCTGACACTGGCAGGTGAAGCCTTCATAAACCTGGCTTTGCTGCCACAAGCCGCACCGGCGTGCAGCAGAAGTGGGGCGGGAGCAGGCAGAGGATAAAATACAGGAGTTTGCAGGGGAGCCAAGGGCCAGGCAAAGCAATTACAAAGTTATATATGTTTGGCTCTATCCCGTGTTTTACTTCAACAGCTAAACAACGTTAGATTGTATCATTAAGCTGCACCCATGGCAGAAATGGGGGAAGAGCTGCCAGCTCAAGCAATTTCATGAGGTCATGACGCAGCCAATACATCTTTGATGTGCACAGGATACATCTGCTCTCTGCAGCCCACAAACCTGTTTTTTCTGCTCAACAACTCTGGAAAAGATTTTCAAAAGTATTTAGAGGATTTATGGCCACACGCTCCTTCAAAATGAGCTCTCTGCCTGCGTGCGTTAGGCAGGTTGTCGTGTTCTGCTGAAGGTATTGGTACCTTGTGGAGTTTGTGCTCAGTCAACAGGATTTATGCTCCTAAAGCTCTTAGGTACATATAAATCTTCTCCAGGGTAAGCCTTGATCTTCTGGTCAGATCCATGTTGAGAAGTCATGCAGAGTCTCAGAAGTCAGTAGGACTTTACATCACATGAATGGTCTTCTATTAGCTCAAAATTGGTATTGAGAAGGGGATTAATTTAATAGCAATTCAAGCTGTTTACATTTCCTATCAAGACTGTAACATCAGGGGATAGTGTTTAAGTGACTTCTAAGGAATATTTGACTTATTAATGGCAAAAGTACTAATAGCCATATCATGAGTGATCTGTTTTCTGCTTTCAATTCACCACCTACCACCACTTATCCTTTTCCTAGGACGAATACTGCATTTCTAACAGAAGGATGGTTTACTCAAAGAGGTGGATAGATTAGATGGAGGGATAGGCAGTGGATATAGAGAGATGAAACTGGTTATTAATTTAAAGTGTCACTTCTGGAAGACAGAGGGGTCTGGATACTCCTCCCTCCCCCCCACCCCCCCACCTCTCACACACCCTCCAGATACAGGGATGCTCCAAGCTGGGGAAATGGAGGTCTGTTGGGGAGATATGAGCAGCTGGTCACTGCGATCACCATACTGCAGCAGTCCCCAGCCACGCAGCTGTGTGACAGTGCAGCTGGTCACCTGTGACCTGGACAGCAAATGACACTGTCCCCTACCTGCCTTACCCTTGTCAGCTACAGAGCAGTGAGGGCTGGAGCATGCTGCCCTTTCCTAGAGGAGATGTGTTACAGAAGTGTCCTTGCCATACAGAAACCTGAATTTTCTGCTATTACTCCCGACTGGCAGCCTTTCCTGGGTTGTGACCAATAATTAGGAAGCAGAAGTTTGAGGAGAAATCAGAAAAAAGTAAACTGACAGTATCCCCAATACAGGAAGAAGTTTCTTGCACTCACACAAGACTTAAAGTTCAATTACTTGCTCATTATTGAACAGGGAGATACATCCTTAGTCCACTCTACCACTCCCAGTAAGAAATGAAATTAATTCCTAGCTTGTTGTCAAAAGACTATTCTACTAAAGGTGGAGATAAAATATTTTCTTAAACAGTAATATAGAAGATTTCATAAGAGCCCAGCATTTTGATTCACAGTAAATCCTACTTGCAAACCAACAACGCAATCTCAACCCAGCAGCTCAGAGACTTAAAGAGACCTAATGCCCATAGACATGCAGTTGTGCGTGGAGATAACAGTAAAATCAGTGAAGCCACCAAATAGCCAGAGAGCACATTCAGGTGCTGGATGCCCTGTTGTTTGACTTTCACTAATATTGTTTAATTATATTGCTAGAAGGCAAGAATTCCCATTTGTTGGCAACTGAGAAAGTGCTTAAGGTGATGATGTTGTTCTGCTTGGGTGGCCTGTGCCTGAAGGTAATCTTTCAAAAGCAGCTGCTTTAAGTGTTAGTTAAGTGGTACCAAGGGATTCACTTGACACAGGTGTCATGTTTAATCTTATTCATATATCAATAAAACTGGTACCATATGTGCAGGTTGGTTGGCAGCACTGAACCTCTGAGACAATCAATATTTCCATTAACAGACTCATCGTCTCTGGTCAAACCCACTGCAGGCTCCCAACTTCAGGCATTCCCAGCCTGTCTACTTCTAACCTCTGCTTTCCAATCCACTCTTCAAACATTTCTTCCCTGGAGAACACACTGCAGGCACCTCAGTATTGCAGTTTGGCTTTTATTTGTGCATGCACTTCCCCCAAATATACATTAACACATAGCAGGGAGCGGTGGTGGTCAAGGTTTAAGTATATGCTGTTTCTGCAGCATGTTTATGCAATGCTTTTCAGCAGAGGCTCTCAGAGCACTTTGCAACCTGTTCTGTCCTTGCAGTCACAGAAAGGTTAATGGTGGCTGAGAGAGGGAAAGCCATTGCCCCAAGTGTGCCGAGGATGGCCAGAAGACAGCCTGGAGATCCTGATGCTCAGCATATGGCAACACAAGTTAATGCGTGTACAAAAGCCAGTGTGTTTACAGCTCACTGGCTATTCCACAGCAGCTGCTCAGATACACGCTGTGCTCAGAAATGCAAGGCAGCTTTTGTTAGGTTACATTTTTCCTCTAACAGCTTTCCCCAGGATAAAGCTCTGCTGTTTGCAGTAGGACTTTGGTGAGATTTTTTTATTTTTTAATATAGTGGTTACTTGTATGTCTAAAATTCATACTAGTGCCTGAACTTTTGATGTTTGGGGAAAAAAATGGTCCCTTTCTAATGTGTCACATATCAGCCTGCTCCCTTCACTCCTGGGAAAGGGTCTGGGAGGAGCAGGACAAGGACAGCCCAGCACACGGAACCCAAACACATCTTTCATTTGGATACCATGGGGACAATAATAAAGGTCACTTGTTTTCTGACATACTAAATTAAAATTAGTCTTAGCAACTCTTAAAGAACCCGATTCAATGCATTACTGGCTGATTTACTTACCAGTAACAGTCTCTCATCAAGCAGAACAGTGTGGCCTGAATAAGCCAGGACAAAAATAGCAGGAATGCTAATGGCAGTGAATTGGCAAAGCCATAAGTGAGAAGTTAGCACAGAATCCTTTTTTTCGCTGAGACTGCTTCTCACCTAGGTGAGTATAGAAATTTACAGCTTAAAAATACACTTTATAAGGTTATTCTCCTTGGCCCCCACATTTGTTTCACTTGGAGCACGGGGCACTCCTTCCACAGCGGGGAAGCACTGGGCAGAGGAGGACGTGCTGGTGGATGTGCGCTTGGATGGGGTTCATCTCTGGACAAGTCACCTGACAAACCCAATCCCTAACTTAGCATGAGAGACAGATTTAACACTCCCAAATGAAATGTTAATGCAGGAACAATCCCTTATAACATCCACACCGTAAATAATTTACTTTCTTTCCAAGCGCTGAGGAAGATTAATGGACAGTTTTTTGAAAAAAAAAATCAAGTTAAAACATTTGCAGGCCCCAGTGTCATCGCAATAACAGGCAGCACGTGTAAACACTGCAAGGACTGTATCCATTTAGGAGTGGCTGGGAGACCACACAGTGCATGAGAGGCACCGATGCACAGAGCTGCCCTTTCTATTAAGGGGCCACTTTGAGTTTCCATTTGGAGCTGCGAGAGGCGGGGGATTCACTGGCCGGGTTCGAGGCACTGGTTATTTGTTATGATGAACTCTCTGAAATGAAGAGATTAAAATAAGTCCAAAGTGTTTCTCTGACAAATGTTAAACGTCACCCACAAGATTTATAGCACTTCTGTTCCCCCTCCGAAAGCTTTTAGTTCAGTGGCAGAGGTTACTGAGGGCTTGTCCACTGGCTGCTGGCTTTATAGTTTTAGCACTGGCCAGAGAGTAATCCAAAGTTTCAATAATGAGTAATAGCACTTTCAGCTCACCATCATCATTTGTCCTACATCCATTATTGTCTTAAGAGACCAATCTTGCTGATGTAAATGGTGCTGGCAGCTGGTGTGTCAGCATTTCACACCTCCACAGCTGCTGGGCTGTGCTGGCAGCAGCTCCTCTCCCTGTACAAGCCTGGGTGCTGCCCTGCATGCAGGGACAGGGCCCAGGGGATGTCCTCACTGACATTGCTGGTGGTGGGAATCTTGGAGGGGGTGGTCTTGCTTGAGTATGGTGGTCTGCAAAGCTTTATTTTGGGAGGGTTTCTGCTCTACCCTTGAGACTGCTGTTCTGCAGTGCAATGGGAGTGGTTGCTCTCCCCTTGTGAGTGTTGCTGCAATACCTCAAAAAAGCATTTTCTCTTCTATCCATCCTTTCTGCCCTATCTCACTTGTCCCTGTCCCTCTCCCTGCCCGCCCCTCCAGGGGACAGAAAGGGTTAGACCAGCAGCAGCTCATTCATGAGGAGTGTGCACAGGAAACTGGGCATCCATGCTCGGGTCTGCTCCTGGGGCTGAATGAACATGCTGGGATGGGGACATGGGGTAAGGGCTGCTGGCAGACAAAGCTGACACCCTTCACACTGGGATACAGCCCCTGCAGGGCCACAAACAGCTAAAGGTGTCCTGCAGCCTTGGAGGGGGCTCCCCCTTCCCTGCTGCCCCTAAATCCACATGCTGCAAGCCCCGCCACCACTGATCACACACAGCATCCAAGCTCTGCTCTCCAGTGGATAATCTAACTGTATAAACAAGTCTAATTTTCTTTTCTTGTTCACTTTTTAAGGAGACTGTGGCTGTTCAAAATAACATTGAACAGCCCATGCTGCAAGACCATGTCAGACAATACCGTACCCAGCAATGCTCCAGCTGCCTGCAGCACACCCTGCCAAAGGGACAGCAGAAGGCAGGGATCAGCAGGGAGAGCAAAATTGGGTTATGTGGGGTATAGCAGATCTTATAAAGTGCAAAAGGAGATACCAGACTTCCCTAGGCATGGCTGATCTTTGTGGTTACCCAGCTAGCTGGAAGTTCATTCATCCCTATTAACATCTCTTCACATTTGCATCATGAACTGCATGAGTTGTCTTCATGTTTGCCTCAGTTTGCATCCATAATGCTGCTTTGAGTATTTTCACATCCCCCTTTTCCCTTCCTCCACACTCTTCCAGGTCAGGGTGATACAGTCCAAATACATGTGTTCAGCAGAGCAATCAAACAAGCATAACAAGCCACCACAGACAGCAAACCAATCAGGCTGATCTACAGGTGCAAACAACTTCAGATGACGGACCAGCATTCCAAAAATCATTAGAAAAGTGAATCCCCACAGCATAAATCACCAGCCTCCCAGCTATCACAGGGCTGGCTGGACGCTAACAGGTCAGCTCTATTTCCTAGATGGAGAACTTAATCACCCCACTGCTAGTCTGTATAATTACAACAGTTATGAATCTTATTCTTTACCAACGTCTTTCAAATCCAGACCCTGGATTTGACTTGCTAACCTCATCAGTACACACCTCTGCCAGACACTGTGGTAGGTAGATTTTTTTCACCAAGTAATAAATCAGGTGACTGCCTCAAGTGCAACTCAAAAGCTTGACTCTACTAAGTGTGGGTGAAGACCCTCTGCCCAACAGTGCTGACCTCAGAGTCAGGCCAAGACAAAACTGGTACTTCTGAGTTAGCACACATTTGGGAGCAGGTTGTTTATTCTTCTAAACAGTGCACTTAAGCATCCCTTTTAGCTTTCCTCTCCTACTAGGAGAATTAGGAAAAGCTGAGATGTTCACATGCCCACAGGAACTAGGGCTTTAATGTGAGTTAAGAACTTCAGACAGGTAAAAAGCCATATTATGAAGTCTGCATCAGACCTTACTGACCAGGGACAGAAAAATTTTCAGACTACTGAACAAAGATATCCTTGCACAAGGTCTCTCATAGCCCATCTGCTCTTTGAGATCCTGAGTTAATGTGGTTAGAAGTCTGGATTTTTCCTCCTTTAAGTAATCTGGGATCACTCAACTCTTCGAAGGCCAACTAGCAGTGGGTGAACAGGACTCCCTGGTCAGAAAGGACTGCACATCTCCATATGACTGTCAGACCCCAAAGTGTCTTGAATTAGAAATTAGTCCTCAGAATCAGTCATCTTGGGTAATGTTGTGTTTGTCTTCATTTGTATTTAAACAACAAGAAAAAATTATCAAGAGGAATAATAAGAGTTAGACATCTACTGTCACACCAGGACCTTTTCACACAAAGTGCTGAAGTCATACAAGTCCTTCCCAGTATAGGCTTTTTTATATTTTAAGGCAGCTGAACATGGTACTAATAATCTTCTGGTTCTGAGGCTGCAGACAACCCAGTCAGTCATACTGGGAAAGCCACCCTGCAGCACAGGCTCATAGGCTTGCGGCTGTGCACTTGCACACATCTTCATAGCACAACCTGAATCCCTTGGGGGCTCTTACTTGGTAAGTTATTCAGGATTTTTCTGGTTTTCTAAAAAAGCTGCCAGTTTGTCACTAGAATTGGGAATAACTTACAAAATCTTGGAAGTATTCACAGAACGGTGAAGGCATTTCCTTCCGCCACTCTGGGGCAATATATCCCATTAGCTTGGGATCACTGATCTCCACAGCCCTGACTGAATCACTCTTCTGCTCATTACAGCCTCATCCCACTGCTTTGTCCCTGCGAGGCAGCGCTCTCCCAGGCAGATAAGCAGATGTAGAAAAACCAAATACCATGGAAGACAAACATGAACACCTCATTCATGTGAATGAGATACACACACAGCAAGCTCAGGTCACGGGCAGCTAATCCTGCATTGCTTTGCTTTCCTCTAACATTATTGTGTTTTTTTGTTGATGGGGTTAGGTTTGATCAAATTCCTGTATGCACCATTCATCCCAAATCCCAGGGGCCAGCATTGGGACATACCTGGACAACCGCAACTTGCTAGGCTGAGCCATACCGTAAAGGCTCATCTTATGGTCCTGTGTGCCACCAAATAGCCCCTAATGTTCCAGCCACATCAGATGATGCTGGTCTCAGGGGTGCAAACCCCCCAGTGCTGCTTGCCATGTATCAAGGAGAGACAGTAAGAAGTTGGGTTTTGTGTAACCTTCCCCAAACCTGGTGCTTCAGGTGGGAACCTGCTCAACTAATCAAGAACACCTTGGACAACAACAGAAAGGACAGGGTTGTCTTTCCGTAACCATTGCTTAGACCATTGCTACAAGGTGCTTTTAAGTAAGGCAAAAAATACAGCAAAAGATTTATTGTACCACCAGAGTTACTAATACGGGTCTAGGCTGAAGCCACAAGGCTTGGAAAGGGAAAGAAAAGAAACTTCACAAAAAAAGGTGAGTGATGTAAGGCAGCAAGGTTTATATTTGAGAGGAGGTGTGCTGATGCATGCCAGTGAGTGATTCAGCCTATCTGAAGCATCTGACCACAGCTTAACTATTGAACCAACCAGTCTTAAGCATTTTCCTTTGTATGGTATGACTGGGACACATATGCAACAAGAAAAGCCTTTGGAAGTTAGCTGAGACAAATTCAAGCAGAGTCTGTAAAACAACTCCAAGAAATGAAAAGATTTACTAGAGAGGAGAATCCTTTTCTGCTCCAGCAAGTTGCAGAACTATCAAGAAGATACCTTGAGGAGTCAGTTCCCTGCTTTGCTACTGGGTATCTTGTATGACCCTGCTCTGTGCCTCTGGCCCTTCTGTGCAACTCTGTCATCCTCGTGGGTACCCCAGAGGGAAATGTGCCACAAAAAAAAAATCAAATCATTGCAGCTTCAAGCAGACCTTCTCATCAGCTAAGCCACAACAGCAGCACAGAGCAGTGGGTGGACAGTGGGCTGTATCCCTGGATAAAGTAAATCAAAGCAGCAACTACTGTAATACTTCCTGATTACGCATTTTAATAGAGAAACTCTTTCCCTTTGCTCATCAGCTGTGTGCTTACAGGTATATGTGATGCCATTGTATGTAGTCCAAATGCAAAGAAGAGTTCCCACTGAAGTAAATTAAATTTGAGTTAAACCATACATGAGCTGCAGAATGTGCTGGGTTTGCAGATTGCAAACCACACTGCATAGCTGACTACACTGTTCCCAGTGGACCCCTTGTAAATCCACCATCTATCAATTTCTCCTGCTTGGAGAAATCTAATCCCAGGGCTAGAATCAGCAAGTCCTTCCCTCCCTTCCTCCCTAGGCCACCTTTTTCCGCTAAGTGAGATAAATTTTTCCCAGCTGAAATATTGCCAAAGACAGTAGCGTTATAGTGGGGGAAAAGCTTCATCCCAGAAAGTATTGCAGGTTAGTACCTCAGTAAATCAAAGAATAAAAAGATAGACCTTCCCCTTCTATACAATGCATGTTTCCTCATCTCTCTTGATGAGAGTGGGAGAAAAGGTTAACAGGGAGCAGACAGAGCTAATGATTTAGTTAGGAGACTCATTTGCTAACTAGCAGTGAAACTGAGATAGCTCACAGCTACAGCAGTCCACACGAGAGAGATTCATCCAGACTCACCTGAAATCTTTCAGCCTGGAGCATACCCATGGTCCCCCACCTGCAGACACACCACGGCTTGGCCAAGCAGTCTTTTCCATGGAACCATGGTCAGCACATTGCAGGATTGTGGTACAAAGAGGTGGTGCACAGTTGCAAATACAAGGTTGTATGGCACAGTCTTTGGCATAGCACCAAACCAGAGTCCAGCATTTGTGAGCACCAAGGGATAAGCTCCGGTGGCTTGTGAGATGGTGGGTTTAGCCCCAGCCCTGCCTAGGCCTCATACTGCTGCACCTCAGTGCACCTTCCACCAGCAGGAACCAGCCTTAGCCCTAGTGATGTAGATTAGAAAACCATTTATGTTGATTACCTCATCCAGGAACACTTTATCTTGCAGAAAAGCATCTTCTTCCCCCAATGTTTTGCTTTCTTAAAGCATCTTGGTTTTTACTGTCCAACAGCACACACAGCTTTCTGGGCTGTTTACCCCAGAACCAGCTTTCAAAGCCTCCTTCATCCTTGTAGCACCAACTGTACTTTGCAAGCAACAGTAGGGCCCAGAGACTGGCTGAGGGCTGTGACTGGTCACCTTGCAACTCCTTACAGTGGTACTTTCAATCTTAGCCATGTCTACAGCAAAACTTGGTTATGTGAGACTAACTTAAGGCAGACATTCTTGTGTGCAAGCTCTACACATACATTAGAAATATTAGCATATATTCAACACTGCTGTATAAATAAAGGATGTTTTTTTCAGAACCAAGACATAGAAACTACTGGGTAAGAGGAACACAATATTACTTCCTCTAAAACCTCCAAACCACAAGAAGAGACACAGCCCTGCCTGGGAATTTTTCTAGATGGCTCATTAAAGGCTGAGGGGTCTCAGCTGGGGGCAGGGAGGCACCCTCAACTATTAAAGCTGAGTTAGAGCCCTTACTCTCCTTTTGGGGATATCAGCCTTTGACCTGCTGTAAGCTCTTCTAATTTTTGTTTTGTTTTGTTTTGTTTTGTTTTCTGTGTTCTGTATTACTTATATGTTTGTGTAGAATGTAGTTAAGCCTGTACAAGTTGTAAATGTTAACTGCTTTAGAGTTCTTTAGACTGAGCTCCTGGTTGTTGCAGTTTTGCTGGTGTTACTGCTCAGAGATGTGCACGGTGCTGCAGAAACCTGCCTCACTGTCCCTGGGATTTCTGGAGATGTGGCAGGTATTTCAGTGGCTTCCCCTGCTGCTCTCTGGTGCTGTGTGATGTTCAGGAGCTGCTCTAAGTACTTATCTACTGTCTTGATGAAGGTTGTTATTTTAGAATGTGTGCCTTCATGTCCTGTATCTGCTGGGTCCAAATGGCTCTTGGGAGCGTTTGGCTGTGCTGGCTGCAGGCTGTGTGTGGGTATCTGCCCCCAGAGCTGCCTCCTGCTCTATCTACCCTACTGTCTGCTCTCTGCTGCCCAACAAGCCCACCCCAGTCCCCAGAGCTTGTGTTTGCCTGGCAAGCAGATAGCTGGGCACACAGCATCTAGTGCTTCCTGATTCATTCTAGAAGAGAGAAATAAAATCAGGAAAGTTTGACTGAAATGCTCAGATAAGCACCAGTCTAGGAAAATGAGGTTTTGCATCAGAACATAGCATTTCTTGACCATCTTCCCAGCTCCAAGCTGCCAGCATGTCCTTCCCACTGCTGGGCCCCTTGCCTGATTCAGTGCTTGGAACAGAAGAAGAAGAGCTGGGAACTCGGATTCTGTAATTTCTTCTCTGTCATGCTCCTGCTTCTGCAGAGCATGGCACTCCCTTCCCCAGGGCATCCCTGGCTGCCTCACACGACTGCATTCCCTGCCTTTACCTGGTGTTGGGGCCAAGAGAGGAAGAAAATGAGCTTGAGGGAGAGAAGGAACATGGCTGATGGATTGATATACCTGCCAGCTGCTCTAATAACCCTCAATATGTAACAGAGCTAATGCAAACTTAGCAGCAGCACTACTGAACCAGTGACCAAGCTGATAATAAAACCAAGTGATTGGATTGGGTGAGGCAACTGGGAAAGTGCAAGGGAAGAAAATGGATTTGATGTGACCTGCTCAGCGCAGTCCCTTGAGGATGTGTCCAAGCAAGCAGCAAAGCATTGAGGCATGCACTTTCCCTATTGCATGCTCACAACCTTGTATTTGCAGGGTGTCAATAATAAGCCCTTGTGACTTTACAACATAGTTTATTGAAGCTTTTATATTCTGCAGCAATAGGCATCATGGTCTGTGTGAACATCCAAGGCCATTTAGCTGGTGTGGCTCCTCCAGATCTCTGTAAACCCCCAGCTGCTTTGGTGGGAGTGGAGGGAGGAGAGCAGGAAGGTGGACTGGGGCCACTGACAGATGTCTCCTAACAAGCAGAACCTGATGTGCAGTTTGCACTTCTCTTGCCCAGGTGTAGGGTGCATTGCAAGATGTGAGATGGTAAATTCAGAAGAGCCAAAACCTGAACCAACAGCCAAGCTGACCCCCTTAACCAGGACCTCTCCAAGATGAAACTCTGCAGGGAGACAGTAGACTGTGGCTGCCCCGCTTCTGGCCTTCATCCACTGCCACTGTCTGACACAGCTGAGCCTGAGCCAGGTAATACCACATTTATTTCTTCTACTAGTGGATGTCATAAGGCACTTGATCCAGGATAGGCAGGAGAAAACTAACAATAGCGTTAACCTTTTCTCACAGTAAAATAACCTTTTTAAATGTGCATTATTGAAAAGGGTGATATTAAAAGCCTGGCATCCCAGTGGAAGTAAATCTTCCCATAATAACTTTCCCCACTGGACTCAGTTCCAAGGAAATGCTGCATTTTCAGGAAAACCTTGTCCAAAGGTTATTCTTTCTTTATGTGTCTGCCTAACTTATGGCTTTTGACCATGTCCCTTCTCTGTAAAGATCATAGTGACACGCTTTAATGGGGAGAGACCTGAACACTCGTTTTCGAAGCCCCTGCTGGGTTGACCTAGGCCAGGTGCGATGTTCAAGGGCAGTGTCGGGGTGCAGAGTGCTGTTTTTGGGAGAGCCGTACCTGTGGAGATATTTTACTGCTTACATATGCAAAGAGCTAATAGATAAGGTGCCAGTAGGTGGGGCTGAAGAATATACTGTTTAGATCTCAGGTTTTATAGGTGCAGTAAGAGCAGAGCGTACAGTCTTTGGCTGTTCTTTATTTGTGGTACTTAATGGTATAACATAACAAAAATGCGTTTTGGTCCTTAACTTTCTGGCATGGCTTATGAGAGGTGCTGAAGTGTATGGGATGCGGGCTGGGCTCCCTGTGCAGTCATGGGGGCATGTGGAGGTTGGATGGAGCAGTGGGTGATGCTGCAGGTTCCCTGGGGGTGATGGCAATCCCCACTGCTGAATGTGGCTGTATCCAGCTGGGGAAGAGATGATTGCCTGTTGCTCCTTGTATAAATATGCATTGGGAAAATAGCTCAGCTTCACAGGCAAGTCGCATACTGCTGCCTTAACCTTGAGCTCTGGATATGTAGAAAACTGTAGGGCTTTGGTTTTCAGCATTAAGAATGGGTGCTCTGCTATTTATAGCTGATTTCCAATGCATCTTTCCTGTGGTGAGGGTAGACTCCAGGGTGGGGCTCCTCCTGTCCTGCTGCTACCTGGAGTATGTAACTGCCCATTAAGAAGTTGTGGATGAAATGTAACCTTGTCGGCACATTCTGGCTAAACCTGGGTAACCATTACCAGGTGTTGGAGAGCTACCTTGATTGTTCTTCCCCTCACATGTATCTCCCCTGCTATGGGATGGGTACTTGTGCCTTCTGCGACTAGCTTTAGCTTTGGTTAGTACAGTTTTATGGGATTAATGCAGTCCATGAATGCCATTTGACCATTCTGGATCATGTTCCTTTATTGGACAGAGGCCATGCCTTTTGTATATAAGATAATGGGATTTAAGGTTGTATGGGTTTGAGTATCACCTTAACCAGCAAATGCTATGGGAGGCTGTCCTGGCTGCACTGCACCTTTAGGCACAGCTCACTTGTTGGTCTTGAGAAATCCCCATAGCATCCCCACCTGTTATGAATACCAGAGAAAATAAATTATATTTAAAATAGATCGCATTTGAGATCCAGAGGCATGGGCATCTGCAGCCTGTTAGGAGTAAAGACCTGTTACTCCTCAAACCTCTCATCAGATTCATGTTTCACAAGCAGATTTATAACCTTGCTGGAATAGCTGACAAGACAAACTCCAGCCTCGTTCAGTAACATCTTATTAAGTTGAAGAAATCATAAACCACTTTAAAAAATGAAAGTCAGAACTAAAGGTTTGAGTGCAAGTGACTAAAAGCTCAGAAGAGCATCACGAGGGAGACAGAGGAGCAGACTTGAGAAGGGATGGAGCTCGGTGCCTCCAAGTGATGTAAGACCAAGAAATGGCACTGGAGATTAATTTATTACAAGGATAAAAGCAGACACCCAGAGACTCTGAAATAGGGAGGACTGAGTAAAAAGAAATGAGACTGAAACTAAGGCAGGCAGTAGATCTACCTACGGTAGGAACTGGGGAAATGATCCAGGCGAGAGTATAGTGCATGTGTGCTTTGTGTGGGAGGGGCAGCTGAAGACACTCATCTTCAGGACTAAGTGAGTAACTGGAAACAGCAAAATCCAAAGTGAAGTCACCTCAGAAAGAGAGACAGTACTGTCTGTGCTCCAGTCTGGGAACATGAAAAGGTGGTAGGCAAGAGAGCCCTGAGTCAGCCTGAAAACTCCTGAGATCAGCTTTAAAATTAAAATATGTATTTTTAGACACAATAAGTTTGTGGTTTTTCATTTACTTCTTGGTTTCTGAGCATTTAGGATGTGCTCGTTTCCTGTGGGTGCTCTTCTTTCAAACCATGAGGGACAGGAACATGTAATTCCATTTTAAATAAGATAATGCTCTTGTGCAATTGAGCGAATCCAGCATCTGGAGTTTTAAAAGCAGTAGATACCAGAATGTTGTAGTTAATATCCAGGACTGGTGGTACCATTTTGATTTCACAGTCCGTTGTTCAGGAAACAAAAGGCAAAGCAGTTACGTGAAGAAGTTCACCAAAGAGATGCTTATTGACTTGCAAAACCAAACCAGGGCTTAATCTTCTCAAAATATCACAAGATGACTGTTCAGTATGGTTGTGACATAAGTGAATTGTCACCCATCAGCCTTGACTCCCCTGTGAGTGGTCTAACCAAAAGACAAGCCTATTGACTTGCTCTTGGCTATCATGGATCAAGTGACACGTCAGTCAGTGTGTAGGAACAAATGCAACCATCAGAAAATTCAGTGTGCTTTTAAGAAATGCGAATTTCCAAGCAGTGCAATCCTTAAACCACCAAATCCCAAGCTTTCACCTGATACTTCTTTGCTACGGGGGTGGGGGAAGCTGCACTCAGGGATAGTTTTTGGAGGGCTGCTTTAGGCTGATGGCAGCATATGCGCCCTTGCATCGGTGCTGTGCTGGCAGAATTGAACTCCAAGAGGCTTTCTTTTGCTCAGAGAAAATGGTGAGAGCTTGTGGCAAGCTGCGACAGGAGAAAACAAGTCTGGTGGAAGAGCTTTTAGGAGAAATCAGGTCACTAAAAGTAATGGAAGTTGTAATAATCCCTTTGCACTGCAGATTCCCCCGAGCTAAACTGAGGGTCGCGGGAGGCAAATGCAGAGGCTGGGCTGCCTGCACCTCACCAAAATGCTTCCAATTCAGAAATTTAGACTGAATAGGAATAAAGCCAGGACATTCTTCTTCACTTTTCTGATTTTCTCCTTCCCTGCTTGATAGCTGTTTGGTCATTGATGCTTTCTGAATGTCACCTTCTGGGGACCACCTTTTAGGGGGAAAAAAACTGGATTTTCCTTAAACTTTCCCCCCAGTTTTCCTCTGCCTGCAGGCAGGGTCAGGAGGCAGTGGCAGCAGTCCTAAGTCTTTCACAGACCAGTGCATTCATTTAGGAAAAAAAAAAAGCAGGCTTTGAACCTGTCTGCTAGTTGCAGCATGAAAAGACCTGCCTGATTGAGCCTTGAGTAAATATTTCAACAAAGTCCCAGCAATCAAGAACACTCAGAACAATTTTCCGGCTTCAGAAGAGCTCAGGCCCTTGTTTCAGAGGCAAAAGCTGCTCCAGCTGCACTGTGCCATGGCAGCAGGTAAGATGGTGTCACCAGGCAGCAGTGTACCCCAGTTCTACCTGCAAGGCAGGGACGTGCGTATGTGCCAGCAAATCTGTATACACTGGCATGCAGAGTAGCAGCTGATTCCTCACAATAAAATTCAGTTTCTCCCCAACATCTTTGAATGCTAATTCTACATTTGCAACAATGGCGTAAATGATAAATTTGTGGGATGTAACTGTTTTCCAAAAAAATGAATGCTTAGACAGCTGAACTCATTCTTCCATTCAGGTCAAATTCGTCAAAATATTTCCTAGCCCATTCCCTTTCACATGGGGGGAAAAAAAAATTTAAGAAAGTCAGACTACTTCATTTCAACTTCTTCCAGAGTATTTTGTTTCAAACTGACCTTTCTGTTTGAAATGTCATCTCCAAATAGCTTTAAGAAATGAGAATGAAATGCTGCAGTTCAGGTGAAACAAAGTTTTGGTGTCTACAATGCGAATGGTTTTTTCTTTTCATTCAACCAGTGAACTGAAAAATTAATGAGTCAGTAATTAACATAGCTCTGGTGTTGATTAATTTGTGTCCAAGAAACTAGATTAGGAGGTGCAGTGATGGGAAGGGAAAATCAGATGACCTGTCTCAGCCAGTGCCGGTGGGAGCAGAAAAGGAAGTGGGATGGAGACACCTGTGGGCTGGCAGGGCAGCAAAGGATCCGGGAGATTTTTGGAGGGTGCATGGAGATGAATTAGCTGATAGAGCTGCTTCTGGCCTTGTCCTCTGCCTTTGCAGGCATTTGGCTTTCCTGCAGTATTGAAGGAGGTGGAGGCACCCAAAAGGTAAGGGTGAGATTAGGGTTTTGGACTCATAAGATGAGCTTGGGTGGGATTTTTCTGCAAGCTTATGGGCAGGGTGAGAGCAGCAGTCCCCCAGCATAGTGGGGAATTTCCTATTTGGTTGCAGAAATGCTCATGACTCAGGGTCTGGGATGCATGTCATGCTGGAGAGGACATCCCACAGTCTCTCTGGCTAATAGCTGTTCGGCAAAAGGCCCCCCAGATTCGGGGGAAAGGAGGTTTTGGCTGGAGAGGTCAGTGCTGGGCTTGGTACTGGCACTGGGCTACAAGCATTCCCTTGCAGGATGGATAGTGAAATGTCAGCCATGCTTGTTCTAATCCCACGGCAGGTCCTGGGCTTGTAGGCTGACCCTGCCCAGTCCTCCTTCAGTGCATTCAGTCGCTCATTGCAGCACTAAAACCACACTGAATTCCTCTGCCATTTCCCCATGAACAGTTTTGCCCCCATCTCCTTGAAGCACTTCGTGTGTGTCCAGGCTTGCCTCCGGGCTGCAATTAGGCTCTGTAATCACAGGGGCAGAGACATCTGCATGGGACCTACCACAGAGGCTGCCTTGTCCTGGATGTGGGGGACGGTCCCAGGAGTGATGAATCATTTGGTGCCTGCCGATTATTTTAGCTTCTCCCTGATGTGGCAGCATTCCTTGGGCAAAAACGGGAATTATCTTCCAAAGCCACCCTTTGTCCATCCTGTGCATGGTGTAATTTTTGTGCAAGATGCAAAATGACTCACCCAAGGCCACGAGGAAAGTAGGTGACAGTGGTGAAGTGAACCCCAGGCTCCCAAATACATGTGTGGCATGCTCCCTTCCTCCTGGGGAGGGGAAAAAAAAAATTCTTTGTTTTTTGCACAAGAGGGCACTGTCAAACCTGGCAGCCTGTCCCTCCTGCTGCAGGTGCCCAAGTCCTGCTGGCTGTCACTCTTGCAAGCTGGGTCTGCCAGGGTTCACTGGAGTTTGTCCCTTGCAAGCAAAGATACAAACAAGGAACTCTGCAGCTTTTGAATGCAAGTGTCAGGGAGTATTTTGTCAACACTTATTCACTGTTTGGCTTGGAAGCATTAGTGACAGCGCAGAGCTGCTGATGATTAAAGCAGCAGACAGACATACTTAACGCCATCAAGATGCACCATGGCTGGTGGGATGAGGGAGTCTCCCTGGTGAAGGGTAATTAGTGTGTTCCTTGCAAATGAGAGTGGTGCTGTATCGTTCAGAAGTGCCACCGGGAGGACTGCATTATTTATTGTATCAATCTTCCTTCCTGTACACATAACTCACTCCTTAAGAGCATGACATCTTATATTAATTGTGGGAATAGCTTACTGCTGGGATTGCGTGTTTAACTCACTGAATTAGTGTGCTGAGGGCAGGGGTCTGGATGGGCTCTGGAGTGGAGCTCCTCACGCAGCCGTGGTGTAGACAGGCGGGATTTGGCTCTCTCTGGGCACAAGCAAACCCGGCAGCGGTATTGCAGTGCTTGTCCTGGTGTTTAATTTCACCAGCACC
The DNA here is from genome assembly GCA_031468815.1 of Morus bassanus. Taxonomy (NCBI): domain Eukaryota; kingdom Metazoa; phylum Chordata; class Aves; order Suliformes; family Sulidae; genus Morus; species Morus bassanus. The sequence goes on along the minus strand of CM062577.1, from coordinate 11,222,497 downwards.
TCTCCTGCATGGCTGCAAGCTCTCAGTGGTGTATTTGTGATTTGTACTTGTGCATGCAAAAAAGGGAAAAGAGGAATCACAGAATGGTAGGGGTTGGAAGGGAACTTTGGAGATCATCTTGTCCAACCCCACTGCTTGAGCAGGTACACCCAGAGCAGGGGGCACAGGACTGTGTCCAGGTTTTGAATATTTCCAGAGAAGGAGACTCCACAACCTCTCTGGGCAGCCTGTTCCACCGCTCTGTCACCCTCACAGTAAAGAAGTTTATTCTCATGTTTAGGTGGAACTTCCTGTGTTCCAACTTGTGCCCATTGCCCCTTGTCCTGTCATTGGGCACCGCTGAAAAGAGTCCGGCCCCATCCTCTTGACACCCACCCTTCAGATATTTATAAGCATTGACAGGATCTCCCCTCAGTCTTCTCTTCTCCAGGCTGAACAAACCCAGGTCTCTCAGCCTTTCCTCAGAAGAGATGCTCCAGTCCCCTGATCATCCTCGTAGCTCTCTGCTGGACTCTCTCCAGTAGTTCCCTGTCTTTCTTGAACTGGGGAGCCCAGAACTGGATGCAGCACTCTAGATGTGGCCTCACTAGGGCAGAGTAGAGGGGGAGGATAACCTCCCACGACCTGCTGGCCACACTCCTTTTAATGCGCCCCAGGACACCATTGGCCTACTTGGCCACGAGGGCACGTTGCTGGCTCATGGTCACCCTGCTGTCCACCAGTACTCCCAGGGCCTTCTCAGCAGAGCTGCTTTCCAGCAGGTCAGCCCCCAACCTGTACTGGTGCGTGGGGTTGTTGCTCCCCAGGGGCAGGACTCTACACTTGCTCTTGTTGAATTTCCTGAGGTTCCCCTCGGCCCAGCTCTCCAGCCTGTCCAGGTCTCACTGAATGGCAGCACAGCCTTCTGGTGTGTCGGCCACTCCTCCCAGTTTTGTATCAACAGCAAACTTGCTGACGGTACACTCTGTCCCTTCATCCGGTTCATTGATGAATATGTTGAACGGGACTGGACCCAGCACAGACCCCGGGGGAACACCGCTAGTTACAGGCCTCCAACCAGACTCAGCACCATTGATCACGACCCTCTGAGCTCTGCCGTTCAGCCAGTTCTCTCTCCACCTCACTGTCCTCTCATCTAACCCACACTTCCTAAGCTTACCGATGAGGATGTTATGGGAGACAGTGTCAAAATTCTTGCTGAAGTTGAGGTAAACAACATCCACTGCTCTCCCTTCATCTACCCAGCCAGTCATGCCAGCATACAGGGAAAGGTTGAGCCTTTGTTTATGCACAAGGGAAGCCACCCCAGAGCTGCTTTTGCTTCTGAAGAGAGAAAAAAAGCTGTGGTTTGGCCTGCATAGACGCAGCAGCTGCCTAGCCAGAGCTGGCATAATGGAGGGACCAAGCTGGGTCCCAACCCCATCAACACCATGCATGGTGGGTGGTCCTGGCGATACAGAGAAATAGTCCAGGGAAAAGATGCTTTTGCTGGTGGTGTGCGCTGGGTGCTCTGCAGTGGGCTGCTTTGCAGGGAAGGTGTGCGGAAAGGTGGGTGTGGGGTTGGGCTCCCAAGGGACCCCACAGTCTGTGAAGTTCCAGTTGTGTGTGTTGAGGATTTAGGCTGGAAAATACATGATGTTGGGTTTTTTGCAGTATTTACCTCATGAGGTAAGACATTGCAAGGATCTGACTGCAAAAACTTTTTTTCGGCAGCAAATACCATTTCAAAAAAATATATCCAAATTTTAGTGTAAGTGCCTTCGGTGCCTTTGCAGTTCCAGCATGCTCACACCTGTATACATACACATCCCCAGCCCCTGGTATTTGGGCTGCTTTCCCTGACAGGACATCCTTGCTTATTTTGTCTTTAATGGCTGTACTTTTCCAGTGAGTTATCTGCTGTTCAGGTGTTGGGAGCTGCAGCTGAATCCTTCTGGTAGCCCAGCACATATAGATACAGCTTAGCAGTGGACATGGCAGCTTCTCCATCACTCCTGGTCTTAAGCCTGGATATTTTTCTTTTTTTAAGAGGCATTCAAAACTCATGTGAACTAATTTACACCAGCTGCACAGGTTATACTGTTTGGTCTTTTTTGAGTTACGTGATGATGTTGTTAATTAATGTTCTGGTAGTTAATGATCTGGATCAATAATAGAAAAAAGAGAAGTGGCCAAAAATATAAATCATGTAACGCTAATACTGTCGGGTCAGGAAGATTTGCTGTTGGTTTTAGCTTGAAGCATTATCAGTCTGTCTACATAGACAGTGTAGATAAAAGGCAGTGTGTTTAGGAAATGCTTTTTTATATAAAAAGCATGTAATGGAAGTTTACCTCCTTTAAACTTGATCCTCATTTCCTTATTTCCAAAGGCAGGATATAAAACTTTTGCTTCATCATTCATCAAAAAAAAAAGGAAATGTGAAAACTGTGGATGTGCCAGTGGGGAGGGCAAGGTTTTCTTCTTTCAGGATAAAATCTCCATGGCTTAAGTGGGCACAAAGATAAGTAATATTTAACCTGTTGGTCTCTATAGGGAGGAATATGGCTTAACCATAGTTGTACCATGCTTGGTATCACTGGAGGGCAGAGTTAAGATGTTTTGGAATTTTAATTAGATATTTTCACATCTTATTCTCTTTGGACTCTTTGAAGTGCTCCCTTATGTCAAAAGTTTTGGTTTTATTTAATACCTGGGTTTGGAACAATAACAGTATCCTTCTGTTATGTTGGATCTGTAAACTTCTGGCCCATACTTAATTGATGGCAACAGGGTAGGTGTGTCTGTGCTTTGGTTTGGGCTTAAATTAAGTATTTCAAGGTCTTGAATTTTGTTTCCTTTGTTCCCCATGCCTTACAATAATGCAGCATGTGTGTGCTGTATGTGCTTAGAGGAGCAGCCGTTAATGCCTGCCTTGCACAACCAGTACCGTGTGCTGGATAGAGCAGAGGTGGGAAATGGTTTTCCATAAAACACAGTAGGAGTTCCCCTCAAAACAGACATAAATATCACCATAATGGTCTGACACACCTGAACTCTGCATGCACCTGTAGAGAGAGGCCCCTGACTGAGTTTCTGCTTGGTTTTTGTGTTAGGGTTTGGGATCAGAAATTGTGTTTTGTGGTAGAAGAGCTGATGTCTCTTAAAAGCAGCTGTGCCAGCAAAGTTCCAGGGAATGTTCTCCTTGGAAGCATTGTGGGACTGGGCCTGCAGGGCACAGTCCTTCATCCTTTTTGGCAATGCCACTTCTTCAATCAGGGGATGCTCAGTGCTGTGCTCTGCTGCACTGCCTGCCATGTTGCACAGATTCTCTGGACAAGGGAGCTGTACCAGTGGGCACTGGTGGTGGCAGCAGAGAGGTCCTTTGTCAGTGCCTGCTTCTCAGGGCAAGCTGGGTAGTGCTAGCCACTGCTAAAATCCTTAATTAATCTAAGCCTCTGCTGCAATGGCACCTGATGCTCTTCCCCTCTCCTCTACCACATACAGAGGAGAGCTGACCCCAGGGCTGCAAGACCCGTGGGTGAGACAGGGGACCCAAACCTGGCTCCAGTGGTTTCAGGATGTGGCAGGACCAGGCTCCGGAAAGGCAGGGAGGGGCTTTCTCCAGGGTAAGCCCACCAGCAGAAGTCCCTGCCAGGCAGCCTTGTAGCTGATGAGAGGATCAGGGCCGTGTGAGCTGGAGCAGTCCTGTTAGCTTGGTCAGCAGCTGTTTTGATGCTCAGTTTTGCAGGTTCAAGCCCTGCTGGTGATAAAAGTCACAGTACACTGGAGGGAGAGATTCCATGCCGAGCCTCTGCACTGCCAAAGACCCCTGGGACACAAACCACTTATGCACAGGGAGGAGGTATTTCAATGCCTAATTGCTATCAGAATTAAATATGTTTGAGGATCTCAGCTCCCAGTAGTGATAAGCACGAATGTCTCCTTGTCCTGCTGTGGTGGGTTGACCCTGGCTGGACACCAGGTGCTCAGCAAAGCTGCTCTATCACTCCCCTCCTCTGCTAGACAAGGGAGAGAAAATATAATAAAAGGCTCATGGGTCAAGATAAAGACAGGGAGAGATCATTCACCAATTACCGTCACAGGCAAAATAGACTCGACTTGGGGAAATTAGTTTAATTTATTACCAGTCAAATCAGAGGAGGATAATGAGAAATAAAATAAAATCTTAAAATACCTTTCCCCACCCCTCCCTTCTTCCTGGGCTTAACTTCACTCCTGATTTTCTCTCCCACCTCCCCTCCAGCAGTGCAGGGGGTTGGGGAATGGGGGTTGTGGTCAGTTCATCACATTGTCTCTGCTGCTCCTTCCTCCTCAGGGGGAAGTCTCCTCACACTCCTCCCCTGATCCAGCGTGGGGTCCCTCCCATGGGAGACAGTCCTCCATGAAATTCTCGAACATAGGTCCTTCCCACGGGCTACAATTCTTCACAAACTGCTCCAGCATGGGTCCCTTCCCTGGGGTGCAGTCCTTCAGGAACAGACTGCTCCAGCATAGGTCCCCCATGAGGTCACAAGTCCTGCCTGGACCCTGCTCCAGCGTGGGCTCCTCTCTCTATGAGGCCACAGGTCCTGCCAGGAGCCTGCTCCAGTGCAGGCTTCCCATGGGGTCACAGCCTCCTTCGGGCACATCCACCTGCTCCAGCGTGGGGTCCTTCATGGGCTGCAGGTGGATATCTGCTCCACCGCTAACCTCCATGGGCTGCAGGGGGACAGCCTGCCTCACCATGAGCTTCACCATGGGCTGCAGGGGAATCTATGCTCCAGCACCTGGAGCACCTCCTCCCCATCCTTCTTCACTGACCCTGGTGTCTTGCAGGGCTGTTCCTCTCACATATTCTCACTCCTCAATCCAGCTGCAACTGTGCAAGTTCCCACCCCCACCCCCCCACCCCACCCCCCCGCCGCTCTCTTCTTAACTATGTTATCCCAGAGGCACTACAACTGTCACTGATGGCCTTGGCCTTGGCCAGCGGTGGGTCTGTCTTGGAGCCAGCTGGCATTGGCTGTATTGGACATGGGGGAAGCTTCTAGCAGCTTCTCAGAGAAGCCACCCCTGTAGCCTCCCCACTACCAAAACCTTGCCACACAAACCCAATACCCTGCCTCCAGAACTGGTGGGCTCTAGTATGCTGGCTTCAGGTAGCACAGCTCTCCTGGGCTTGGTGAGCCCTGTGCAGGGATCAAGGGTGATATCTCGGGCACTGCACTGGCTACCAAAGGTCAGCCTGCACCCCTGCCCCATATCTGCTGCCCACTGCTCCTGGTGCTTCATCATCCATGAACTGCTTGGCATTGCTTGCAGTTATCCTCAACAAGCAATTCCATGGCCAGAAAGTTTTGCAAAAAGGCTCTTGTTAAAACTTCCAGCCATTCCTGTAGAGATAGATGCATATGTGCACGCAGGGCATGGTCCCTATGTCCCTGCTGCATGTCAGAAGTAAATAACTGTCCAGCCAGTTTTAAACTACAGATTCACATGTAAAATGAGATTCTCTAGATTGCACTGTATTCGGTTAATTAAGCCCAGCTCGTCCTACAAAGCCCTTCACGTTCTCACCCAGGGCTGTGTGCACAGTTTAACTTTTCAGCTACGAGCTGCCAGGGTAGTTTGGCAGTGTCCAGGCAGAGATGTGCTGTCCCAGCTGAAGGCTGCATGCAGGTCCCCATCTCAGTCTGGCATCCTGGGGCAGGAGACAGCACAGGCAGGCTCCAAATGACCTGCACTGCCTTGTGGGTCCAATGGAAGCATGGGTGGGGGTAGATTAATGGATTGCCCTTCAACCTTCAGCCAAATTTATAAGGGAAATGTGTTTTCCCATCAGTACAAAAAAAAACCAAACCAAAACACACAAAAAAAAAAAAACGCAAGTGAAAATTATTTAGTGCTAAAGACAGTGCTGGGCAGATGCCTAATGTGTCCCTGGGGCAAGAAAAGTAACTGCCCATCTAATGCCCTGTGATGGATACATCCCCCTGATCAAGCATCAGCACCTGGATGGGGAGCCTGTTGGTTTTCTTGTACCTGGCAATGAAAATGTCTTGCAAAGTTTGTGCTGCAGAGGTAAGAAACAGCAATGGGGGAAAACAGCACAGAGACAGTCCAGTCTGAGTGTGGGTGACAGTTTTGGAGCTGACACATGGATGCTTCTGGTGATGCTTTGTGAACCTGTGCTGGGACCAGAAGCAGAGTGGTCGTGGCAGGGCTAACCCTGCCATGCTGTGAACTGGCTTGGGATGGAGGATTTGGGCTTGATTCCTGGTCAGGCTGCAGAAAAATCTCTCCTTCCAGCACTGAACCGCATGAAGGTACCAATCTGGATAGCTGCAGAAGTGGCTGCTAATTCACGCTACATGGCTGGTTTCCAGTTGGTCATATTGAAGGGACCTACACAGTGCCTGGAGCAGTAGCCCAGCTCTAGGTTGGCTGCCGGCCTTACTGCATCCCTGGTCATAGTTACAGTGAGCTTCTGTAGTGTCCTTTCTTCTGCCCAATCCTTTCTCCTGCCTGGTCCTTCCTTGGGGTCTCAGTTCATTGAATGATCTGGAGGGGTTGAAGGGCTGGAAAACAAGAAACAAACTCAAGACTGCAGAAATCACCTTGATGGGAAGAACAGGAAGAACTGGGTAGGTGAGCCAGCTCATTAATTAACTGGTTCCCTAATTAGCTTTCAGGGGAACCTGGGACTGCTATTTTTGAAATGCATGTACAAAAATAAATGGCCGCTTGGAACAAATGCCTGTGGTACACTCGTAGGTCCAGCCAGATGTGTGCTCATGTTGTCTGTGCACAGGTGCTCCGATAGCACCTGGTAAGTGTGGTGTCAGAAGAAACCCGGGCAGGGGACAACCTTTGCAGGCGTGGCCTCCCATACAGTACTACTACTTCATGGCTGCAAACAACCTTGCTGTTTTCACCCCTGGGGGTAGCACTGTTGTGCTTATAAGCCCGAAAGCTCCCAAATTTGGATGAAAAGATAGGGCAGACATGCACCCTTGATGGTCAAGGCTTCTTCCGTGTTGCAGCCTAGTTTTCATTCAGCCTCTGCAGCTCTTGTGGATTTTCTTGCATGGCTCAAGGCATTTTTGGATAACATGGTGCTGGGGCTGGTGGGATTAGTCTGGTGGTTGTGCTCAGCATCTCATTACCAGGTGCTAAAAGGCAGCAGAGCATCTTAGCTCAGGCGTTGGAGAGGATTCAGCCTTCAGCAGGATGGGAAAGGCAGCTCACAGCGGCTTGCTGAGCCACCCCTTCCCCTCTGCAAATATTTATGCTTTAAGCTTTCTTGCTTAAAAGCCTAATTGGCGTCTAGGTGAGCCGGCACACTAGAAGAGAGCCTAATAGAGACATTGCAGTGCTATTAGCACAGATGGTTGTCATATGTATGCAAATGAGGAGCAAATTGAATTTGGTGTCCCCTCTCACCAGCTGTCCTATCAGCACTGGCTCCTGCCACAGCAAAAGACACTGCCACTGCTCTGCTAATCTGTCATTGCAGATTAATTACAACTAACACATTAATCATCATTTGTTTCCTGGTACAAAGGAAGTATCTTGTTCTTTCAAGTGCATTCTGGTGGGATGGGGTACTCCAACCTGGGAAAAGAAAAGAGAAAGGAAAAGAGGGCCAGGCAGCTTCATTAGTGCCAGCGCCCCGGGCTGGGGCTGCAGGAGCCTCACTGGGGCTTGTGTGCTCCTTCTGGCAAGCCAGACCCTGCTGGGGGGACCGGGAGCCCCAGCCGCCTGCCGGGAGCTCCTGGGACGTCCACTTTGCTCCGTGATCCTGCCTGGGACACATGTTTCTCTGCTTGGCTTTGTCCCAAAGTGATGGTGTCACTCCTTTCCCAAGCTGGCAGCTTCCAAGGGGGTCGTTAGTGTTAGCACAGACCTTAGCTGCTCCCGGATAAAGCAGCTGTAATGGGTGTGCTGGGCCAAGGAGGCCCTTCGGGATTCTGCCACCCTTCAGGCAATGGCACTTTTACTGCTGCCTGGAGTGGGAAGAGAAGCAGTCATTTCAGTCTCACCGCTGATTTTGACATCTTGATGAAAAGCGAAATAATTCCTTCAGATTTTTTTCAAGTGAAAATGTTGCAGCTGAAACATTTTACAGACCTCTGGAGTTAGGTCCCACTATGATTTTAGATAGAAATCTATTCTCTGACTTTTTCATCTAGGTTTGTGCTATTGGAGTAACCCACAGTTGTTCTTAGTTCTCCATTAGCTTAGTATTTGGACTGTTGCCTCTGCTCCACATGTGGTCCCTAACACCATGATCTGAAGCGTACCGATGACAAATGTTAATGATGTTTATTTAATCAGTCTGTCTGTAGAAGCTCAAATCTTTTGTGTCCCAGGGACTGGAGGGATGCTGAAGGAGCCAGGGTGAACAACTTCTAGCAGCTTGAGCCAGCTAGGAGCTCCGTTACAGGGAGCAGTAACTGAGTCAAACAAGCTTTTTCAGCCATCCTGGAGGTGTTTTCCCGTGTCCTTCTGATGCCTAAAATTATTCCTCTTGCTGGGCTGCTCTGCTGTGTTGTTGTCCAGGACTTACTGTCCCCTTTTCAGTGCATCTCCCAATAACCCAGACTGGGTGATCACTGTTTTGAAGACATTTAATGAAAGCCTAGTGATTGCATCACCTCATCTCTTAACCTGGTCCTGTAATAGCACAGAGACCTGGTTATTGCTCTGCCCCAGCTCTGCATGCCCTCTCCTCTAAGAGGCACCCTGGAGAGGACTTATTATTTTTGGGCCACGAAGCTGCTGCTGTTAAGGCAGGAGGAAAGACTTGGCACCTTCACTGCTCACAGCAACACTCATTTTATTCTCTGCCTTTCTGATAGCATTTATGTTAAGTTTGGTAGAAGTAACACTAGCACTGGGACAATTCTTCAGCAGAGATAGTCTGTCAAGGTTATAAACCCATCTGCAGAGCAATTCCCAGACAAGAAAAACCAGGAAGGTGGAGCTGTAGTTGGGGGAGTGGGTCAGGAACTCATGAGTAATAACCGTTACGGAAGTGTAATTATTCCTAACCAGGCATAACCAACAGCAGAAGTTCAGGCACGGTACACAGTCACCCTTTCTGTTCAACTAGCATGAGCCATGTAACCTTCAGAAGGAAACAAAAACCAACTCCTGTGATTACCTGTGATGAAGGGTTAGCAAGGAAGGAAATACTGCAGATTTTGGCAACAGAAATAAATGGAACATATGCTCTTATTTTGTTCTAAAATTTACATTTTGTTCAGTTTCTCTCGTATGTACTTGATCTGATGTCTCCATCCTTAAGTCATCAGAAATTGTATTTTCTGCTGTTCTGATTGGCATGCCTTGTTCCCAGGGAGCCTGAGCTGGCCTGGATGGCAAGAGAAGGGAGAAGGAGCTGTGTGGGGAAACCTGATGGTAGCTGGCGAAAGCAAGCCCAGAGATTCAGTAACTCTGCACTTTGATAACTCTTCTATAGGAAAGCTGAAGAAAAATGTAGGTTTCCAAGAGATGGAAAATTCTAATATCTAAACTTTTTTCAGCTGAAAATTTTCCTTAATACCTAAAATACAAAATTTGTTTTGAACACTGAAGATGTATTTTAGTTTTCCCAAAGCACAGCAGTGTCTCTCATGCCACACTGATTTCCTATCGTTTGCTCCCCGGGATGAGTAGTTTCGTGTTCCAGTGCCACGGTGGCCTGAAGCCCCGGCTGCCCCAGTCCTGATGTGAACCCTGAGAGCCCTGTGCTGCGCTGCTGGGTTAGGCAGAGCAAAGGGGCCTGTGGCACGGGGAGCCTGGCCAAGGTTTGGGGATAAGGACATTCCCAGTCCTTATCAGGCAGTGCAGATGAATGCATTTCTGAATGCTTCTTGACTAGGTTAATGACATGTTTTGTGTTGGATTGGCCAGCAATGGAGGATTTGGGGTTGATTTCTGGTCAGGGTACAGAAATTATTTTTTTTTCCTTGCCTAAAGTGCTCATCGTATCAACACCAGGATGATTGGGGCAGCCTGTTTCTGCCCTAGCCTCCTGCTGCAGGTGAGCAGTGCCTGGCTGTGCCGTGCAGTGAAGTACGGAGCAAAGAGCTGCTTGACATGGGATGGATGCCCCAAGCTGGGTCGGATTCCTACTGCTGACCCACCAAATTGTGAACGTTCCCATCATTGTGGGGCCACCAGGAGTGGTCTGTAGGGAGACGTCGCCCTCCCTGTGGTGCATGTAATGAAAAAAGATCAGCAAATGCACAGTATAGTTCAGCACATCGCAATTTAGTGTCTTCAGGGGTACTCTGTGCACATGGTTACAGCAGTTTCTCAGTATCTTGAAGTTTGTGCTGTTCTGCTATTGAACTTGACTGACATTGACATTTCTTTAGAGGTGGTGTTTAACTCCAGATTTCTGTTAATTTTCAGAGAAGTCATCCCACCCTCAGAGGGATGGCTTCTGCAGTTGAAACCTGGGGTCTGTGTAAAGACAACTGAAACATAACTGTGCTTCAGGACTTCTGCAATAAGCAGCCATGTCCTGTGTCCGTGACCAGGTTAGATCAGTGCAACAAGGAAGCCTCAGACCTGTCTGGCAGCTTTAAACTTCTGCTCCCGGTGTACCTGTCTGCCAGCTGACAGCTCCTGTGTTACTTGCGCCCACATTCAGGCTGATGATCCAGTTTCTTGCAGATGACCGATAATGGGATTAGTGCCTCCTCCACCCAGAGCAGGACAATTGGAACCACATCAGTCACTTCATCTTTAATAAAAGAAATGCTTGTCGCCGGTTGACATGTTTACTTCTGTAAGGCTCAGCTATTTATCTGTGCAGGGTCCTCCAGCTGATAAAGTACTGGCACATCTTATGAAACCCATGCAAGCATAAATCAAAAGGACAAGGTGTACAGCAGTGGGGATGCCTTTGAACAGCTAAAGTGGATGTTTCCAATAGGTTTCTTGCACAACAGATTGTGCTTTAGGCTGATGTGATTGCTGCAAGTAAACTGTCACTCTGTCTGCTCCCAGGAAAGTGCTGTCCGCTGATGTGCACAGTGTTTTCTCTGGTCATGGCATGGAAGCTCAGATATTCCTTCTGTCTGACTGTCCATGCACAGCCTGGGTTTGAAGCTGGCTGAAGTTGGGAGCGTTTCTGTTAACTTCAGTCTTCATATCACTTCTAGCCCTTAATTCATGCTGGGCCAGCAGGATGGGGGCAGGGGGAGTGTCTGGGGTGAGGGCAGGATTTGGGGATGTCCCTGAAGTTTGTATACTCTGCACTGAAGTATGCTGTGGGCAGAAAGGCTTTTGGGGCTTGGTGCTTCAAAGGATCTTTGAATAGTTGCGCTCAATACTCCGTAAGCTGTAGTAAGGATTATGTTAAAAGCATCCCTTTTTTGGTCAAATATGTGTCTAGACAGCAAACTCTTAGTTGTGGCTGAAATGTTTCCCTCCTGGCCTCATAAAAACATACCATCACCTTTAAAATGTCATGCTTCTGTAGAAAAATGCTTTCTGCTCTGGAGTTACAAGAAGCACCTGAGCATCACTGCAAGTGGAAAAACAGAGAAGGGGGGAAAAAAATTATCTGATTTTCCAAGGAAGTTTTGGGCAGCACATGGGACATCATCAGCTTTTACCAGAGGCAGTCTTCCAGCACTTCCAGCTTGTTCTTTACAATCTACCAGATTTAATGTAAGAGCATCCACTTCTTTCCAGAGGAGAGAGCAAGTACCCAATTGCTCTCTACCATGGTGCCCTTGCAGTGTTCTGGAGCTCCAGCAAAGCCTCTGGCAGACCTCCCTTCACCCTGCTACCTGCTACACAGCCATCATCACAGGGAAAAGAGTTGTTTAATGTTCATTGCTTCCTGCTTTTCTTTGCATACGCAAAGAAATGCAAAATGCATCCCAGCAAGGCGATGCAGTTGGTGACACCCTGGCATACAGCTTTCCAGGCGACAAGGTTATTGCAGCAGGCATCAGCAGCACCCCATCTTTGTCCGAAAGGTGGCTGTGGTGCTTTATTTGCATTCCAGCCACAATGCTGGGGCCGCTTTTACCGCTTAAAATATATTTGGATGCAAACTCGCATGCAAGTTGCCACCTCTGGTGCCTGAGCCCTGCTGTCTGGATAAACAAAAATCTATTTTTGGATCAAAGTCCCCCTGCGTCCACTGTGTGCATGCCTGTTTGTAAGCGAAAAAGGCATTGAGGAGAGCAGGCTGTAAATTCAAGGCAGAGCCTTTTCAGGAGCCTTTTCAGTGATCCCCCAGCAGTGTCTGGATGCTACCCAAATCTCTGCTAATTGGCCCCAGGAGACACCCCACCACCCCACCCCCCCATTCACTGCACCCTCATCACTTTTCTGAGCCCAAGGAGGGGGGGGAAAATCCCTGGATGGTGTGTGTGGCGGGGATCACTTTGTATACACATAAAAATATCATAGCTTTGGATATCAGCTAGCACCTCATATAACTAAAGATCCCACCCAGTGCTGATACCACCAAGAACACCCATTTTGCCCCAGCACAGACAAAAGAATGGGACTTGTCCCTCAGGCTGGGTTTTGCCCAGTGTTTTCCAGGCAGAGCTGGAAATGGGGAGCAGGTGGGAGGAATTGAAACTGGCCCAGGGTATTTTTGACAGCGGGTAATAAAGGATTACAGTCTGAAAGACTGAGATTTGAGGCTTTCATGCTGTTAGCATAATAATGAACTGCCAGCCCCAAGGTAGGCGAGATGACCTGGAAGTCTGGTCTTCCAGGAAGCGATATCAATCACTCCTGAGCAACTCAACCCCATCCCTAATTTGCCACAAAGGCAATGGTTCTGCCAGCAGTACTGGGGGAGCTGGCAGGAGAAGGTTTTCCCCCTGGATTTACCTCCTGCTCCAGCCTCAGGAGCAGCAGCCAACCAAAAAAAGGCAGTTTCAATACAATGAAAGTTGGCATTGATGGTCTTCTCTTGCTGGCTGCTTCCTCCTACGAACAACGTGATTTAGGCCCCTGTGCCACCATCCCGACACCATCTCTCCTTTCTCTGTCTAGTACTTGATGAGGTTCTGGTTGGCTTTTCATATGGGTTTGTGTCAGCTGAGTCCATCTCTGCCTTGTTTATTTGCTTTCTACCAATTTGTAGCTTTTCAAAACTTTACTGGCAGAAGCAACCCCACCTATAGCAAATGTTGGAGACAGGGACAGTGCAAACACCTGACTTTTCATTTCATGGGATAATCCTCTTCCCAGGATAATATTCATTCTGAGTTTATCTTAATTTGCTTCCCACAAGAAAACTGTAAATATATATATATTTTTAAGAGGTTTTTTTGGGTCAGGAAAATATTTCATTTGCCTCAGAATGCAGTGCTTGATTGTTTTTGTTTTCCCCCTTTTAATTATTGAATATGGTTATCTTTTGAAACAGAGCTTTGTTTCCAAATGAAATGTCAGAAATTTTTTACTTGAAAATATCAAGAAGTACTTTGATGTTTCATTTTTTTCCTGATTTTGTTGCCAAACAACCCAATTAATTTAATATGAGTTTGCTATTAGTTTCAGTCAGTTGTAATACAATTTTATTTTTTTAAAGAAGAAATGCTTTCCCTTGAAAATACCAAACCGGTTGTCCAAGAGTGGAGGGCTGTTTGGTAACACATACTCCAACCTATTGCAGGTGCTGTATAGGCACAGGATTAAATTTGCATCGCTGCAAAGAGCCCATAGCCGATGGGTAAAAGCAAAGATTGCTTTTCCTGTGATACAGCAGGGAGCAGAGACAGAGGGTGAAAAGCAAAGAAGGACGTCTGTGGCAGAACAGGATTTTGAGTGTCTTCCTCTGATAGCACAGGATGGTTTATGGAAGATGGGAACTAGAACTGTAAATATGAAAACTCTCATTTCTAACCTGGTAACAAGAGTTTCTGTCGGGCAAATTGCAGAGATATTACCGAGACCCCAGGAAGTACCTGGAAATGTTCCCACAACATAAATACACTTGACATCTGACATTGAACAGTCTGTTGTGTGAAATGGAGCAAAATTCAATGAATTTTTTATCTGTTTTCTACTTTGTGATGGTCTAAGTTCACTTCCTATATTCTTCCCATTTTTTAATGCATTTTTTGCATCTTTGCTCCAGCTGGTCCTACAGTGACCTTGTGTCCAAGGAAAGGTGCTGTTGCCACGAGGGCTGGGGACTTTTGGCAAGGCTGCTGGATGCTGCCAAACTGTGTGGTCCCTGCTGCCTCCCAGAATGACAAAGAGCTTCTCCAAAGCCATCATGGCACCTTCTGTGCCCTGGCCAGGGTATTGGGGATGTCTCCTTCCGATGTTGATGTAAAAGGACATCCCCAGAGCCTCCTCTCAGACTTTAAACTTGAGATTTAATAGGTTTTCAATTGTCTGTTATTTTATGGTTTGTGCTTTTGGTGCCCAGCACCTGACATGTAGAAAATGTGCTTTGAAGGTCAAATAAGTTATCCTGATCATGATAATAGTCATAATAAATTACACAAGCCATGGGAATCACTCCCAAAGACCCTGGGGGAGCTGGGTGCCCATGTTTTGTTTTGGGCAGACCCTCGATTCAGGGCAGATCCCCTCCAGGTTTTGGTGCTTTGTGTGTCCCCCTCTTCTGTGGGACTGTGTGGGATGGAGGCAGAAGCTCGGTGTGGGCAGCCAATTTGCCCGTGAGCTTCAGCCTCGCTGCCCCAGCAGCTCTCGGGGAAGAACCACCAGGTCCCCAGCAACTGTGGTGTGGGTGGTGGAGACAAGACCCAAGGGCTATGGAGAAACCTGGGTGGTGTGAACATAAGTTAGTCCGACCAGGGCTTGGCTACCATTTTCTGCAGGAGCTGGTTGGAGATAGGTAAAGATCATCCTTCTAGAAGGGGTTAGTGACAGACCTGAACATCACTTCCACCCCACTTACATCTGCCTATACGTGACATGTGAAACCAGCCAGCTTGGGTTTTTCTACTTTCAGTGAGTGCAGAAAATAAATAAATGGACTAAATAACAGAGCGGTGTTGCCAATTCAAGTGACTGAGAACTGTGAGCCAGGGAAAAAAAAACATCTTAAAAATCATGTTATTTTGGGGAAACTGATAACATGAGATTTCCATTTGCCTCTTGTCTTTTGAGCCTGTTCAGCTTGGCTTTTTTGTTCAACCTGGCTAGAAACCTATTATTTTGTTTAAATGAAAGATGATCCTGATACATGGCTGAAGAAGCGGTTGAAAAGCAATCCTGGCAGCTTGCGCAAGAGAATTGCAACACTGGAGAAGAGCAGCTTAGAAGTTAAAAATTCTTTCTCATCTAATAACCCAAAGTTGTTATTAAGCACCTGGAGGTAAGAGGGAAAGCAGTACACAGCTCTTGCTTCAGAAGTGACTCTTGAATAGAAATGCTTTTACTATAAAACTTTGCATATTCAGTAATTCCTTCTTTGTGCACAGAAATCTCATTAAACTATGGTCAGCTACCTGTCAGACTTGTTATTTGCTACAGGCTCCTGCCTTGCTGGGACAATTTCAGGAAGCATTTGCCAGGCGACTGGTTTGCTACATCAAGGCATATGCTCTGGGCAAGGTTTGTCTCTGTGGTGGGTGGGTGTAAGCAAGAAAGAGGAGCGAGAGAAAGAGATGTGACTTGTCTTGTGGAAGTGGAATCAAGTCTGGATAAAGGGCAGCAGAGGATAAATGAAAACACTTGACTCTCCTGCTCCGGGTTTCCTAGGAGCATTTTCTTTTAATTGAGTGGACCATTGTTTGCTGAGCATAACCTCTTGCTTCCTCTTGTAAGTGTGCTCCCCACTTTAATTAAGAGGGATGAAAATGGAATATTTCATCTTGCAGAGGGGGCAGGAAGGGACGCAGCTGAGGCCACTCTCCCGCGTACAGCACCACACAGCTTGACATAATCAACTGTCATCATTCATACTCACTTTGCAGCATAATATGGGATGGGCAGCAGTTGCATTGGCTTAAAATAGCCCAAAGATGACAATTACTACAAGGCAGGGTTCCTCTGGGCTGCACAAGCCTGGATCAGGTTGTACGCTGGCTCTCAGACACGGAATGACCCAACACCCCTTTGGTGCATGCTGCCTGGGCCACAGATTCATTGAGAAAGCCACCACGGGGCTGAGCATCAGCTTGGGGCTGTGGGACTGCAAGTGAGGACGTTTGCCACCTGTCTGGTTCAGGCAGTTGGGTGATGAGTTGAAAAGCAGGAGCGAGAGGAGACGCGAGCTTTAATACTTAAATAAGGAGGACACTGCCCATCCTGTACTGGGATGAAGCCCTGAGCAGTGCACCTGCAACAAGGGGTGCCAAAGGGATGTGGAACAAACACTGAGACCGGGGCACGTGTGAGCCCTTCAGGCCTACAGACATTTGCAGCGGTGTGCACTAGACAGTTAACTGCCTGTGTCACCGAGTGTTTCCATGCACACTTGCTTCTTGGAGGATTGATGTGTTTGGCATATGCACGCCGCCCTCCAGATAGTGCACAAAACCAGTGAGCTGCTTTGTGTGCCTGTACATGTGTGCCATGGATTAAAGTCACCTTTGTGCTAACGGTGAACATATGGTTTATGTATTTCAGAGATGGGAACATGAGATTGTAACATGATGTGTGCTGCACAGGGGTGAAACCATTTTAGAGCTCAGTGTCTGGGTGGTTGGTTCTCCAGAGCTTGAAAGAAATGGAGAAATGTGTTAAACTGGGTAATTTCAGATGTTGCCTATGCTGTCCACCTTCGTTATTTTTCTTCATGGCATTGGCAGCAAGGATCTCAGACAGAATCTGGCAGGGAAGGGATCAAAACCCTTGTTCAGGGTTGGCAGAACCTCTCCTTGAGTCATGCTCACATTAAACCCTCAAAACTCAAATGCACGCACAGGGAGATGAATGCTGAGCAGGTGGCTTCCCACTGCTGCACCCAGTGATCCCCTTCCCTCTCGCAGAAGCTGAGGGGATAGGAGTCCTACAGGGAAAGGCAGGGGATGAGAAGTTAATTGGGGTTTGGGTTTCTGCTGAGTTCCTATTGTTTTAAGGACCAGGTCCAGAAACTAAAGTCAAGACTCCTATTGACATGAATGGACTTTACACCCAGTTCTGATTTAACTTCACACCAACTCTCAGGGCAGGAGCTAATGTGGATGTTTTCCACAAACGCACAGGATGTTTTCACTAATATTGATGGGTAACATGCCCAATTCATTGATTTGGGGCTTTGGAAAATACACCTAGGTACATATGAATAACTAGACCTGGAAATGAGCTTTTCTGCTTCCTAATGCCCCATTCTTCTTACTGTGGCATTTCTACAAGATGTTGCAGAAATCATGGGGGAGATGCAGGTGGGGAAGTCTGGCATTCTCCAGGAACAGTCTATTTTTTGCTGTCCCAGACTCTCTGAGGATTGCAGTAGACCTTCAAGATACTACCAGATACAGCTTTTGCTTTTGTGTTTTTCATTAGTTCTCTGATGGCCTTTCAAAGGGAAGAAACACTCTGAAAATGGCCTGTACAAATACTCTATTTTCCATCTGGAGAGAGGAAGTGGTATTTTTTTATGCTTGTGATTAGTCTGCGGTAATTTGTTTGTTTGCCTGTTTGCTTTTTTTCTCCCCAAACTGAAAACCCAGAAAATTGTGTTTTGCTGCAACCTGAAATGCAACCTTTTGTTTTCATGCCTTAATAATTGAAGGTTTAAGTTATTACTCCTACTGCCTTTTTCCCAACATTAAAACAGTAATTAATGCTCACCGGCCCAAATGTTAGGGGATTTGAGCTCCAGTCTATAGGAGAATTTCTTGATCACCATACGAGAGAGAGGGAGAGAGACCCCTCAGTCCCTCCTACTGCGGTGTTTCTCTTGCATGGGCTATTTCAGAATTCACTCAGCTGGAAAGCGAGCATACGGCAGATTCTCCAGCCTCATGGTTAGGGCATGCATTTGGGAAAGAGAATCGCTCAGTTCCAGTCGTTGCTTCAATGAACCTGACATTGAAAAGCTGACAATGAAAGCAGATTTATTAATATTGCCAGCTCGGAGTGTTCAAAAATCATGTGTCAATCTCCTAAATGTTGCGATAGTAGAAAATACATCTGTATCTGCTTCTTTTTATTTCCCTTTTGGGTTATAGCTTTTGAGGGACAAGTTTTCAAACTTCATCTTATGACCATGACCAGGGCTAGGAAAAGCTGTGTGTATAAACGCTTCCCCTGCTTTTACAATAATCCTCTTGGAGGGAGTTTTTCCTCCTTGTTTTATTTTAGCAGCACCTTTGTGCCCCTCAGCAGAAGAAACAGCCTTTTAGTGAAGGCACTTCTAACTCCAGGGCAAAAGAACCATCTCCTCCCCAAAATCCTTGCCTCCAAAGGGGATATTCATACCTCCCTTTTACTCTAGTGCTGAATTCAACTCACCAATTTAAAAAGAAATAACCTTGAAATGTCTTTTATGCATTTAGCACTATTTCAGACTGAAGTGATTGCTCATGTTTAGTTTGCAGCAGAGCCTGACCAGATTCGCTCTCAACAACCTCATTTGAGCATCATTGTCAGGTTATTTTTTCTGCTTTCTCTCTATATATCAATATTGAACCAACAACTTGTCATTAAATGAACAGGTCCCTGCTGACCTAGCATTTAAATTTCAACCTTAACCCGTTGCTTGGGAAGATTCAGTGGCACTTCTCAGAAAAAAAAAACTTCTGTGAAGATGATGAAAAGGTATCAGAGCCTATGGGGATACACCGGGGCAGCCCAAAAGAAAAGATAGAGACAGTTTGAGCACTCTGTATTGTTTCCAGATAACAAAAGCTGGGATCAATTTTAGCTTTCAGCTCTACCTGCTGCTCCTGGGTAACCCTACCCCACATTAACGCCACTAACTGGTAGCTGCTCATGTGTAATGCATCTTTACTAACCTGCAGTGAAAGGCACCAAAGTGTAATACATGTGAGCAAGGTAAGAGAGGGAGCGGAGGAAGGAGTTATTCTCTGCTGACATTATCTGACCTGACTCACTCTTGAGGCCTCCCAGGGATGCTCTGGTCACATACTAGAGATTACAGATACGGGAGTGGGCTTTCTTCAGGCATTCCACTCCTACAGCCCTGGCCCCAAACACCAGGTCTGAGCCTGAGAACATCACTTGGAGCTTTGTGCAGTGCGCGTGGGCTCATCGCTGCGCAGGGGACAGATGAGATGATTTGGGGAAGGTGCCATTTTGCTCATTCCCCAGTTCTGCTATTAACATTAGAGGAATAGGGTCTCAGAGGCAGTTAAGCTAGCATTTTTTTAATTTATAAACAAAATAATCATCCCTTCCAAAAGCAGCAGAGCATCTCCATTTATTTAGAAAGAATATATGAAATGCAAGAAGCCTTCTCTTTGCATCTCATGGTTCCAAAATAATGAGCTGAAGCGGGTTAGAAGAGTGAAGTAGTTAAAAGTAATGTTGCTTTTAAATTCACGACATTTGAAGAAGTCCTTAAAGAATTCCTACAGATGCCTTAGTGACTGATTTCAAACCAGCTTCAGTTCAAAACATAACGTGCTCTGGTGTGATCCCAAGAGAGACCAACATCATATGTTTGTATTTTGAGTTATTATGCATAATAAGGTCATGTTCCAGAGACAAGACCACTCTAAGATGCATGACTTCAATTTTGGAAAATAATTCCCTTTCCTACACTGAATGTTCCATTCTTTTCAGGCTCAAAAGAGCTGAAGAAAATGAAACAGCCTTTTAAGAAGCAGTCATAAGCTCACCTATGGCTTCCTACATCCCCAGCTGTAACCTTCACAACATTTAACTGTTATTCCTCACTTGGATATTTTAAAGATTAGTCATGCCCATTAATATCTTTGTTCTAGCCCATGTCTTGCTGAATGGTGTGATACAACATAAACTTTGATTCATAAAAGTTCCATTGGAAGTGACTCGAGAGATTTGGGATTTTCGAACAGTTTTTTGAAATGTTAATGGCTGTTTAAGAGCAACAACGAGCAATTTCAGCTGGGGATGATTCAGTTGAAAATGTTCTTAAAGCAAGTTGGTAAGAGTCAGAGAGACTTGGGGAAAATAGGAAAACTGGTGTTTTGCTAAAACAGTTCAGAGTGGGAATTGCAACTTCTTTAGAAGGGAAAATATTCCAGTAGATTATAAAACACTTCCAAAACCAGAGACTTTCCAAAGTAACTTGCTTACACATGAGCAGGATGAGAGCAGTGGCTGGAGGGGGACTCCAGCTTTATCCCTATGTTAGAGGGATGCATTCAGTGATGGTTGCACTGCCTTTGGGAGCCCCAGCATGGGCTCTAACAGAACAGAGGGTTTGTATTTGTGTTTTGTTAGCCTGCCTGATCTAGCTACTTGGGACGATACTGAGTTGCAGTGTGAAGTCCAGATTCCTATGCACATAGCAGCTTTTGGAAAGGCTGAGTTCATGTTGATGGGGAGGCTTTGGCTTCTCACTCAAGACCTTGGGCAAGTCGCCTCATCCATGAAGTGGGGATAATAATGTTTCTTTTCTTGTCAGAGAATTGCAAAGTTAAACGCATTAAGAATTATAAGGCTGAATAAAGGGTTCTATAATAATATATAGTAGACCTATATACAATAACAGATCTATAGAAATAATATTCTTGATCTGGTTAGCTTTGTGTATTCTCAAGTGCTTTGTCTTAACCAATGATTTAGCTCAAGCTAGCTCACATAATACACCTTCATGCCCTAATCTAGAAGAAGCTTTCTGAAGGGGAAAGCCAGATTCCTTAATTTCAGTCTGAAAAACATCATCTAATTTAGGAAAACCAACAGGAATTGGCTGCGTACATGCAAATGATCTTTCATATGGGGATGTATCATTGGCTCTCCCCTCTTAACCACTGCTAATCCTTAGCTGGAAAGGCACTTGGGCCATTTTTCTTGTGATAAATTTGGCCTTGCAACTGTTGTCTTGCAAACAAGCTGGTAAATAAAGGGTGAATCCTGAGTATTAGTTGTAATGCAAGGAGTGAGACTGAAGAAGGAGGGTTAGGTGGAGGAAGGATGTCACTTGTGACGGTAGCTGGTGCAGGGACCTCACTTACGACAGTAGCTGGCATCAAGCACACAAGCTTGTTGCAGGCAGTGAGTGCTCAGCGCACAACCCTCCATGTTCCCTCTGTGAAGGTGGCTTTGCTGCAGTTGTACATCCCTGGCACACAGTTTACTGCTAACAGAACAAGCCTTCCCCTGCAGCAATAACCTTATGAGTGGCCAAGACCAAGCTGTAAAGTTTTCCAAGGCCACTGCTGCATAAATAACACATTGCAAAGGCTCGATTTAAAGCCCGGAGAGTTGTAGATGTTCCACAAGGCCAGAAAGCAGAGAGAGGCAAGGTTGGGGCACAGTTTATTTCACAAGCATAGGAACTGGGAAGTCTGGGCTGTATTTACCCAGCTGGAAGCAGGCTTCACATCTATTTATTCCTAGGTTTTGCCTCAGGTGCATACTCTCCCATTAGGGCTAAATAGCCGGAAAAGGCCAAATACATCTGAGGTCACTTTTGGCTAATTAACATGGCAACAAGTGCTGATTAATTAGTTTGGGCCTGAAATTAGCTGAGATAATTTTTGCAACAGTATAAACCATAGATTTATGAGCGCTGCTTCTCCAAGACAAACAATACTCTGAAAATATTATTTGTGCAGAAACCTTCATTCACCCTGTAAATTACTACCTGGATTTCTCAGAACTTCAAGAGTAACTATTTTATTTCATTTAAATGCATGGGTTTATTTCTTTTTACCTGATGGAAAAACTTACCTGACATGGCATCCAGTGACAGTCACTTGCCTTATCATGAACCCTTCTACTTCATGTGTTCCTGTATGTTAGACCAAGTTAAAAGGCCATCGGAGATTGAGGTCCAGATTTTCAGAACTGCTGAACATCACAGCAGGTAAAAGGTGTTGAGGTCCCAATGAAAAACCTGATGTCCTCTAGTCATCAACATGCTTAATACACAGACTTGCTGACTTTAACAACTTGGTCAGTGAACTACCAATTTTGGTGATGATTTACTACCATACTAATGTGGGCTGTGGTGTACCTGACTTCTGGATACCCAGCAGTCCAGGCTATTGGACCTCAAAAATCATGGGGAAATTCCCATTAAGACTACGTGGAGCAGCTCTGCTCTTTGCAGCATATATGCCATACGTGTACTGTAAACACTTTGTCGGACTTATAATTATAAAGTTGATGTATGCATGAACAGTGATGTTTAAGAAATATTGGACTTTCTGCTTTAAGACCTGCTGACACTGCCAGGTCAGAAAGTGTGCAACAGAGAGGCCTCTACCAGTGCTAAGGAAATATATGTGCCTGCATCAATACAGTATATGAGACCTCTCTGTACTGTAGATACCCTGCCATGTGTCTTTCTGTGATGAGGAGCAAAACACCCTGTTTCTGGTCGTCTCCCAGGCCAGGTCCCCAGGGCATCCCACGGCTGGGGCATCTTATTTGCAGACTGCTTTAGCAGAAGGGCCCACCAGTGGGTCTGGATCAAATATTCCCTTTGCAAGAGATTTGTTTTGTGTTTGGCTTTCATTGTCTATCGGACTGCTACCACTTTTGAAATATAAACCTGCAAATGGGAGATGCTCCCTATGCCCCACTCTGAGAGATCAGATCTGCTGCTGCTGCCATTGCAGCGGGTCAAGAAGCAGGTTTTCCGTTTCATTGGACTTTTTTAGCATTAATTTTGCTTCCAGTCCAAATCAGGTTGAAACCATGAGTGTTCACATTTCCCATAAGCTGGAGGCTGTCAGCAGAGATGCACAGTGCAGAAAACATCTGCTAATAAAGAAAAATTCACAGAGTAGCTACAAATGGCTGGCAGTTCTCAAGTCCAGAACTGCCCCATGATGTCCCTGGGACAACAGGGGTACCCAGAGAGGGAAAGATCACTCAAGGGTAAATGTGCTGTAAACACAGCAAACCCCCTCAAACTCAGGAAATTTTAAATTATGTGTTTAGGGCTCAGTGACTAGCAGGTCTAGTTGTCATGTCATTTGCCATTGTGTTTTGTAACTTGGCACTCCATCCATCCATCCCTCCCTCATAACTCTTCCCTCTCACCTGCTTCTGGCTGGACCACCTTGCAGACCTGTGGTCACTGTGCTGGGCAGGGTGGCTCCAGTGGGTGCCAGGTACAATACCAGCTGCTTTGGGGGTTAAAAAGCTTCAGGTCCCTACAAAGGTTTGCACATAGGAGCAGACAACGCAAAGCAGCACTGAGCTGCCATGCTGCTCTCTTGTACAGCCATCAGCCACCTCCAATGGCAGTCACAGAGATTATGTCCAGCGTAGCTCGCTGGGGCTATTATTATTTCACTCCAGCCCACCCTGCACCAGAGTGAAAGCAAAGAACATCTTCCCTCACCATGGTGCATATCTGAACTACATTAAACCTAGAAGATGATGATTATAAATAACCCATCTCATGCAATTTTTTCCTTATTCAGCTTTTCCCTTTTGCTAGTTTGATAGGATTTTTTGTAAGTGATTATCAGATTTTAACAAGTACTGTCCAGAGGGACCCCATAAAAGTTCATCTGAAGCACATTTTTGCCACTGAAGTGTCTTTAGTTGCAAGTTTTTCTCCACCTCTTTTGCTTTGAGCTGAAAGGAGCTGGCAGGGCTGGCTGTTGCCCAGAGCCAAGAAGCATTAGAACCAGTCTGGCAGGAGGCTTCTCTTCCTTGATGGGAGTCTTCTTAAATGAAAATTTATGTGAAATTGCAGGGCCTTCATTAAGTGAGTCACACGATTAGTAAAAAGGTGTGTGTTGGAAAGGGTCTGTTTATCCCAGTGGTGACAGAAGCCAGAATTCCTCAGCCATCACGCAGAAGTGATCCTACAGCAGCTAATGGTGATGCAGATGGAAACCTCAGAGAAGACTCTGCAACCCAAGGTCCTTTGGATTTTTTTGCCAAAGACAAAGTCACTAACTCTGATGCATCACTTCATTCCATTTAATGTCTTTTCTGGAGATCAGCTGCAAATTCCTGACCATGTGTGGTCATTAGTGTTCCCCTCAGGGCAGCCTACACAGGGCAGCAGTTACATGCCGTGAGCCCATGCTCTCCAGATAGTTATAGCTGCATGTTATTCCACTTTACAGCCTGCTTAGATCCTCTCTGCACCATTGTCATGTGCTGCTAAATGGCTGCCTCATGTGCTACCCCAGAATAAATGAGTAACATGGATCCTCAGACTTAAAAGCACTGTGTTAAGTGTTTTCTTGGGAGCTAACACAGACCAAAGTCTTCTGCTTGGATTCCCCTTGTCATGTGATTGCTCCAACATCCAGGTTATGCTTTGTAATCCTGTTATCCCAGAGCTGCTTTGTAACATCTTGTCCCATGAGTCTCCTCCCAACCCATGTTCTTGCAGGTTGTCAAGCTTTTCTTTGCCACTTTCTGCTACAACACCTTTTCCCTTTTTATGATTTCCTCTCTGAGCTTCTTTTACATATAACCAAAACTAAATCCTTCACAGGTTTCATCATCTGTTCTGCTGTTTCTGCTCTATTTCGTGTGAAGTCTGAGCTGGCTTTCTCACTGGATGCATCAGTATATTGTCCAAGTATTTCATAACACCTAATCCATTTTCTTCTCTGTTGCATACTTGAGGGAAACCCTCGAATTTCAGGCTCTCTCTCCATTGTCCTGCTGCATGCCAAAGTAGCCCAAAAAAACCTGGTCCTATAAAACTGACTCCTAGCATTACTGGGACCCAAAGTGGCCTGTGCAGCTAAGCAGAGGCCAATGGAGTCAGTTGGTCATTTTAGTTTTCTCAGCTGGTAGTGAAGAGAAAAGGGATCTCCAGAGAGCAATTGACCCCAAATGTTTTAGGTCTGGATGAATCATGTTTTTGAAAAAGTGCTTGTTTCTCTTCGGCTTCTGCTATTTTCAGCCTGCTGGGACCTAAAAATTCAGTGTAGTCTGCAAACACTGACACCTCTGTTTGACATACTCATGTCATGAATTGCACTTTGAACAGTGATGCAGTTAATAGTGATAACACCTTGCTAACTCTTAATTAAGACTAGACAAGATAGTAAAGATGAATTTAGGCTGATCACAAGCTGATCTGATCAGCTGATCATATGAATTTAGGCTGATTGTATTAATTTAGGCTGATTAGATCACAAGCTCAGGCTTTTGAGAAAGACTGGAAAGTTGCATTGCGTGTTAAGCACTTGTTCCCTGGTGATGCCACGATAAATTCAGAATCAAACCATCAGCATGTCTGTATTCATTTGACATTCACATTAAGTCATGAAAACAGATTTTAAGCCCTCTCTGGCTCTTTAAACCCGAAACACTGCTTGCCGCACCAGATAGGCATCTGTCAGTAGAAAGTCCTTCAGTGGCCTCTGAGCTCCACACCTTGCATGCAAGACGTAACAGTAATAACAAATTTCTGCACATTTTGCTTCATTTGTGGTTAATACACAGTGGAACTGGGAAATTAAGCAGACCTATAAACAGTAGGTCTTATATATACACCTGAGCCTCCTGAGCATTGGACCACCTGCAAGGAAACCAGAGTTGGAGCTGAACACCTTCAGCCCCTCTGAGAAGACAACGTGAGCAGGGCAAAGCGGTCAGACCTCCGCTTTCCCCGCCTTAAAAGGGCCAGAGGCGCCAGGCAGGCTCTGTGGGCAGGCAGGAACTGGGTGCTGCCTGTCCAGATACAGCTGCTGACAGCATTCTCTGCCCAGGAGGAGGATGTACACGTGGATGTGCAGAGGCTTAGAAGTGGCTCAGTGACAGCCAGCCCTTGTAGCTGCCTCTGTGGTGTCAGTCCCACTGTGATGTCCTAGAGCAGTTTTGCATTGCCCTAGCTTGCTGTCTTGCTACAAAGGCCCTCAGGGGAGCAGGATGGACCTACAGGCTGGGATAGGCAGGGAGCTCTCCTGCATCAGCCCTTTCCCTGTGCTACTCCCAATTTGGGGACAGAAATAGAAATGAAGGGTTAGCTGAAATCAGCATATCCTGGGTGGAAGTCGGAGGCTACAGTCATTCTGGTTTTGAACTGGGAGAACAGAAGCTGTTTGAGTTGCAGACAGGAGCCTG
The DNA here is from genome assembly GCA_031468815.1 of Morus bassanus. Classification (NCBI taxonomy): domain Eukaryota; kingdom Metazoa; phylum Chordata; class Aves; order Suliformes; family Sulidae; genus Morus; species Morus bassanus. The sequence continues at coordinate 11,196,373 of CM062577.1, read as the reverse complement.
CCCAGCCTGAGCAGAACCCTGCACATGCAGCCCCTCAGGACCCAGCCTGGGCTCCAGTGGCTGCGGTCACCCTCCATCACACTATAGCAAAGGGAAGAAAGGAAGACAGATTTGGATGGAAGGTTGAAAGCCAGTGATTGATGTGTCAATGAGAGGAGGAAATTGAATTTCCAGGGAAGGAGGAAAAGTGAGTGTAACAAAGGTGGGGGGATGTCAGCAGCTGGTCCTCAGAGCACCAGAGCTCAGGCCGTGTGGTTTTCTCTGGCTCCGTGGAGAGGGATGGACTCTAGCAGGCTCTGCCCTCACCAGGTCCCTCACCAGGTGTGCTCCTGTGTCCCCATAAGCCCAGGGTTCACTTTTTTCTGGTTCCCTTTGGAAGAATGTTCCCTGAATGCAGTTTGGGTGGTGATGGGATGGAAAGAGACAGGGGACAGAACACCAAAGCATTATGTATGTGTGCTTTAGTGCATAAGGCTCCATGTGAACCTTTCTCTGGAGCAACTCTTCCATGGCAGCTCTCTGCTAGGAGGGCCAAGCTCCTCTTTGCATGTTTTCCTCTCCAACCTGGCCACCTGGTTTTGCAGGACTGGTAGGAGCTGCATACCTGGAGCAGCAATGTCTTGGTCCAGTCTAGCATAAGTGATGAGCCAGAAGTGGGGAGGAGACATTCACACACATGCATGTGCCCACACACAGCTTGAGCTCATGAGCTTCCTCCTCTTAAGAAGCCAAGATGAAGAGGCATGGAGGAAAGGCTTAAAGATTTGTCAAGCAGGGCTCAATGGTGGCTCTGGTAATGTTGTTTCATAGGAGTGAGTACATAATATTGCATACTTGTATGTTTAAATCAGTCACAGCCCCTCTGCCTTCTCCACATGTAGATCCCATCAATAGCAGCTTTATGCAGGCAGGAGCATAACCTGGGGACTCAAGCACTAACACGGTGTCAAGGGAAGTTAGTGCAAATTGCTTCATCGGCTGGACATTAAAGCAAGGAGTGATATCACTTTTAAAATAAGAAACCTAACGTAATGTGCTTTAATAGCTGAATAATTGCTATGAGCAAAGAAGGAGGCTTTTGTGAAAGAGGATCAGTGAAAGCCAGGAGTGAGTGCTCATGACATCACGGCAATGCACAAGAGAAACTTTATTCTCACGGCTCCGCAAAAATGGCTTGTCAAGCTGCCAGTCCCAGATAACTTGGTGGGAGACATTAGAGAAGAGTTAATAAGATGATTGATTTACAGCTGGAAAAAATTAAAGAGTCTGAAAATTGACAGACTGACATTGTTTGAAAGATTCGCAAGGAGCCTCCCCCACTTCTTTCAAAAAGGGAGGTCAAATGCTTCCATCAGTCTTTTGCACCCAAATTTGGAGCTTGCAGCATTTCAACAGGTATTTTGGGGAACTTGCTGTCAGTTCCCCTTCATGGGAAACAGTTGTGAAACTATTATCATCCTAATTTAGCTATGTAAAAATAGATCTTAAAAGTCTGTACCTTCTTATGGGAAGAAGTGGGTTTAAAATATTTTAATTTACCAGCTGTGGATCAGATCCAAGACATTTATGAAACTTCTGCATTTCTTATTGCTGGATTTGAGTGCAGTGTGTTTTCTTTACTTGTTAGGAAAAATTGTCAACTTTGTCTCAACTCTGTATATATTTTTACGGTGGTTTGCTAGCACAAGGGAAACTAAGAGTCCTTTCACAACTTTTGGAGCTGGTCCATCATATTTTCTAAGAATTTACTTTGTAAAAGTACTTGTTAAGATTGAAACACATGGTTTACTGTTGATAGAAACAAAATCCCATGGATGCTGCATTGTGTCTTTGCAAAGAAACAACCTTTATTCTTAGACTGAAATTTCTCAGGCACAATGGTAGAGTCGGCTCCAGGAGACATTTGCACCTCAGTTGTCTTCAGCGAAAGGCAAAAGCATTAATTGAAAGTAATTATTGAGAGATAACACTTTTAAGTTTTCAATCTTCAACTGCCCGTCAGAGTTAAGAACAGGTTTTTATTTTTAATGTCATTACGTTTGATCCGTCAGTTATACAGCTAATAAGGGACAAGTCTGGCTTTCAGAAATCTTTCATGGGTTTCCAAAGTCATAAAACAACTTGATTCAAACTGAATTTCATTCAGACTACACATGAAAAAAAAAATCTCAGAAATGCATGTGCAAGTTGAGAATAATGATGTAAGATGTAATGAACAGAAATAAGAAGGATATGACATTTCAGATAAAGAGGAAAGAAAGGGAGATAAGTCCAAACATCAGCAATGTACACTTTGAGGTAACAAGAAACGTAGTAATATTATGTCTGTAACTCAACTCTGTTATCGAAGTCACTTAGGAAAGTGAGTGTCTGAAAAACAGCAATACAATTGATGAACTTAAGCCTCTCTCAGAAAAAAAATGTAAACTCTCTGTTAGCTTCCACATGACATAAATATCAAGCTGTTTGGATTTTGGAGATAAATGGAAAGGACCAAGGTAAATTATAGAGGAAGAGCAGCTGAAGAGGTTTGTTGAAAACTTTTCGGTATTTGAGTTTGGCAGATTCTGAAGCCAGCTGAGTTTTACTGAGAACTTCTCTCTTTATTTAAGACATATTTAGATCTTATCTTCATCAGACAAATCATTGGTGTATCAACAGTCTGTTGAGTTATCCCAACTTTTGGAGTCTAGTAGAGTAGATCCACTTAAAGAGGGGTACTCTGTGCTAAAAACCTTCAAAACAACCCAACAACAACTTTCCCATGATAAAAATACCCCTCAGTTTTACCTAAATGTATGCTGGCAGGTCAAATTAATTTCATTTCCTCCTCTGGAATAAGAGCCAAGTGATACATGTGATGGCTTTTGAGTAAGGAGGCTTTTGACAGTGTTTGGATTGATGCTTTCGTAACTTAGGACAGCACTGTCTGGAGGAAATCACTCTCTGAAAGACGTAATTTGGATATACAATTGGTTGAAAACACCTTATCTTAATAAGTCAAGTACCTGATTAGGAATCTAGCAATGTAACATTCAGTAAAAACTGTTAAATGGTACATTTAAGAAGAATACAAATGCACAAGTACCACATTAAAATTAATTGACCAAAGAACAGGATGGTGTAAAAGTGGATTGCAAGCTAAACATGGACGAATATTGCAATATAATGCCAATTCTCAGTCAAATCTCATTTGGGGATGTATGAAGATAATTTCTTTGCTTTCTTCGCATGTTTGAGGTCTTGTCCAAAACACTGTGTCCCACTCTGAATCCAGCACTGTCAAAAAAGACAGAGACAAGGTAGAGGCTGGAGGTCAGCAGAACAATGTGAGGTGTAGGAATGACCAGCTGCAGAGAGCAGCCAAGGAAGGTCAAGGTGTTTAGTCCAGATGAGAGGAGTGAGAGGTGACTCCATGACAGCAAGGAGGTGTTGGAGGAGATCAGTGACTTGCTGGTGCCTTTGCACTGCAGGAAGAAAAACCTGGCCATGTTACTGGGGATTCTGCAGCCCAACAGAGGAGTTGTGAAGTGAGTGGCTGAAACTTTTCACTTTCTCTGGAAAACCTCTTAGAAAACCTCATTATAAGGTGTATCACAAATGCCGTTTCTCCGGTGGGCAGCAGTGAGGAGGTGTGGGGATGCTGGTCCTGGCTTGGGCCCTGGCAGCAGCAAGGTCCCAGCAAGGGCTGTGAGGTGCCACCAACAGCAAGGGACATGGCTCTGCATCTGCCTGGCTCCCACCTACAGAAATCAGCAGGCCCATTTTTGCAAGAAGAAAAATGGGGCTACGGAAAGAAGTACATGCCTAATGTCACAGCCCTCTTCCTAATTGTAGAGCATCCGTATTCTTCATCTGGGACATTTTTATAATACCAATTTATTTTTTAGTGAAAACATTTTTATTTTTCTCATAATATTATTTTTTATTGAATATTTTCTAACCACAATGAAACTTTTTCTTTCCTTGTATCCTGCTTGGTTTTTAGTGTTTCACTTTTCTGGAGAGGTGAGGTATGATCACTAGTGGAGCAGGCAGTCAGGCAGTCCTTTCAAATGCCAGACTGATCATTTTTTTAAAATTAAAAGCCCAACTAAAACAGAAAGCAGCAGCTCAGGTGTGGGAGGCACAGAGAGATTATTGCTAAGAAGAGCAAAACAGGGGTATAAAATGTCTAGCTTTTGAAAAGTCCTTTCCATAATGACACAGTCCTCTCTGTCCACAGATGACAGAATAAATTAAAAAATATTCCTGCCAGCCTTAAAGATACTGCTTTAGGAAACCTAAGGTTGCCTAATGGACTGGAATATAATCTCCATGTTTTCAGTTTCCTCCATTTTACCCAAATCATTCACTTCAGTAATTAAAGGATAATGAGCCGAACAGTTTTCCCCTTTATAACCAACCCTCTCTGGATAGAGATTGAAAATAATAATTAAAAAAAAAAAGGAATCCTGTCTACTGAACATGCCTGCAGATAATAGGAATATCCTTCACTTTCCCTCTCCTGGGGTTTCCTAGATGCCATCTATCAGTCAGCTGCCATACCGTGGGGATGTTATTAGGGGCCAATGAAGAGGCCGCCCTCATGCAGAATGATCCATCAAAACCCACGTTCCCCATACAGTTACAGTCTCCATCCTAGGAAGTGGGTTCGTATGTATCCATGTAGCCTCATTGATTAGATAGAAAGAAAAATGGGCTAATCCTAATTACAGCACTTCTTAAACTTTTCTTGACCTCTCCCTGACGCTGTCACCTCTTGGACCTGCTCCCTTGCCCAGCCTGTAACCAGGACCAGAGAAAGGCAGGGCTGGTGTTAGCCAAGAAGTGGTGCAGGAAAGGGGTTTTTCACAAAAGCTGTATTTTCTGCTTTTGTAAAAATCTGGTGGAAAACCCATAGCAGCCCTAACCAGTTCAAGCAGGAAAACATCCGTAAATCTTTATGTTCGAACGCACATAGATGGATTCACCCCACTGAGCTGTAGGCATTTTCCTGGGGAACCCAAGGCAATGGCTGTGATCTTCGCTCCCTGTCCCCGGCAGGGACACGTAGATGTACCAGCAGGTAACTCAGTGATTTTCCAGCGATGCTTGGCCTCGTGCAAGCAACAGCTCTCCTGGCCTGTGCCCAGCACTCAGCTTTCTCCTACAAGGAGCCTGAGCCCCTTTGAACATCTTATTTACAAGGGCTGGGCTTTCACAGGATCTGGATTTTAAAAAGTGACTTGTGTAGCAGAAGTGTCAATAAATACAGATCAGCATTTTATATTTTTAAGGGGGCAAATCTTGCTCTTTCTGCTTTTCTCCTAAAAACTGCTCAATGCCCATCCCCTCCCCTCCTCACAGTCTGCTGCCCCCGGCCACTGGGGGCATAAATAAACTAGTTATGAGTTTTTCCAAGCAGTAAACCTTCTTTTTTCTTTTTTTTTTTCTTTTTTTTTTTTTTTTCTTTTCCCCCCTGAAGAAACACGGCAGTATCTAAGAGCTTTCCATGCTGGAGTTGGGGAGCTTTTCAGAGCCATAAAATATTTATTTTAGGTTTTTTTCCATTAGGTCTTAATTCTCAAGATTTTATAAGAAGTTATAAGGAGAACTGAACTTTCATTTTGGGGGGAAAAAAACAAAGAGCATTTGCCCAATTAGAAAATGACCATCAAGCACAGAGTGCAGAGAACATTTCTGAAGGAGAGAACTGAGCACATAAAGAACCGAGCACAAACTTAAAAGATCCAGAACTGTGTATTTTTCCTTCAGAGAGGATCAGGTTTAAGAACTGAACAGGCTGAGATTCATGTACACTCCTTTACCTTTCGCCCCAAAAGCAAAACAGTGCTCCATATTCTTTCCTTTTCAATACCACTTTCTTTTCTGGGTCCCATTTGTTGGACTGAGCCCTGCTTGGCTCCTGATTGCATGTGCCATCGTCCTGCCATCCCAGCCATGCACCCCACAGCACACTTGCCTTCCTTGTGCTCTGCACACTCAGCCCAGGTCAAATAAAAATTTGAGGACCTAAATTGAAACTTCCATCCTAGGACTCTCTAATCAGACTTGGCAAGCCCAAAAATGCCCTTTTTTGAAAGGTAGATGCTCCAAAGTGCTTCTATCTGTGCCCCTTGAACATTCAGTCTCCTGCCCCAGCACCCACGGAGGTCTCAGAGTCTCTTGGCTCAGCCAGGAGGGAGTGGAAGGGGGACTGGGAGAAAGAACCTGAAATAAGTGGAAACAGGAGAAGGGCGGTGTGTTTCGTCAGAGCAAGCTACTGATGAAAGAGGTGAAATGTGCAAAAACAATTCTAGGTGTCATCTCATATGACAAATAAGTTTGGCCAGCACACAGTGCAGTCTGCCTTGGCATGAGTGTAACTTACGGGCAAACTATGGGTAGAAATTTCACTCCCAGGAAAAGGGAATGAGTGTGAAATGGCCCTATGCTGTGGCCCAGATGTGGTACCTAGGGGACAGTGAGTGAATGGTGACATGGGTGGAAGGAGGTGGCCTGTGGGCACCCATCTGCATGTGGTCCTTGGTGGGAATGCACAGATTTATGCCAGTTTGCTCCAGCCTGAACACCAGCAGGGGAAATCCAACTTTAGCATATTTCAGACCCTGTCTAACCACAGAAAAATTTCTCCCATGACCCACTTCTGTATCAGGACTAGTCAGCCTCTCTGCTGACACATCCAGGGCATCACAGTGCCATGAGATGTCACTTAATTGTCCCCATGGAGGCAGCTTTCTGCTTTCCCATTTGCCTCTGCAGAGGCTGCAAGAGAGCTACAACCCAGGGAGCAGCACTCAGCACACACAGTTAATGACTGATGAACACCGCTATACTGTAGTGTGGTAGGGTTAGAATTTGCTATAACCTTCCTCATTAATGACACACAGTTAAAGGTTATTAATTATGAACTCACTTGTTGACATTAAACTCTTTCACTGTCCAACAGGCAAAGCTGGGTTGGATGCAAAGAGCTGGAGGTTCATCCTTCCCTTCGATGAACCAGTCACCTTCTCTCAACACTATTTCCATCCCCACCCCCTCCTCGTCCCCCAGTTTGGGAAATAATTTGCATTCTTCCTCTGAAAGCATTAATTGAGAGGAGAACAAATGGAGTCCCAGGCAATTTGAACAAGCCTCATTACTGACTGAGGGCTTGTTTTGAATCAGCGTCCGTCAAAACAACAATTGCAATGCCCTGGCCCAACACCAAAACTGTACTGAGAGGGCTGGTGGGAGAGACAGGGGTTTTGTTCTCTGGGAGCCAGTTGTGCACCTTTAATGATGACTATTGCAGCCAGCTCCTGGCTGATTGCTGCACAGCCCAGTGCGTCCTTTCCCGCATTACGCCCTTATTACCCAGCAGCAGGATGAAAACCATGGGCAGATACACGCCGCCCCTCTGCGCTGCTGCCCACCATGCAGCGAGGCTCGCAGACAATGTCATGCTTCTGTGGCTGGAGACCACCCGCAGCAGGAGATGCCACTTGCAATTAGGACATGTTTGTTTCCTGCCTTGCCTGACTTTGTCCCAGATGGAGGAGAGCTCCAGCCTGGGCCGGGACAAGACATGAGCAAAGCTGTTTGCAGAGACCCTTGGCCAAAAGGGCTGGAGTGCCTTCTGCTCCTCTGCATGGGAGGACAGGGAGCTGCTCAAGGGCACAGGGAGGGCTGCCCAGGTTTTCTGCCAGGCTCTGCAACAGCTTCTGGTGGCTTTTTTCCCCCTCTCTCCTCTTGCTTCTCTTCTTTCCTTTTCTTTCGTCCCAAATTCACATCTTCAACTACCTCTCAACTCGTTGGATGGGATGATCTCACCTAGCTTCAGATGTGTTAGAAGTCTAAGCGAGGGACACAAGTCAGTATGGAGAGACAAGGGGGAGACAGGAGTCTAAGGCAGGGCTAAGATGTGCCTGCCTTTCTCCATTACCTTTATGGAAATCAGCCCATTGACTTTCCTTCCCTCCTCCCTATCTCACTGGCTTGAATTGCTACATTATCCTAAGCTGGCTGGTAATTCTTGAATGAGTGAGAAGGACATAAGGGAAGGAAATAGAAAAGGGTTTTTTGCAGCAGCATCCAAGGCTGCTTGGACCCAGAGATTTTGCTTCCAGCCCACCTCTGCTTTCTTCCAACTACTAAGTGAAAGCTGGTAAGAAAAAAGCAACCATGGATCAGTACAAGGGCTAAGGCTGCTGCCAGTGGGGCCAGCAGACTTTTCCCCTGATGCTGGACCAGCTCTGTGGGATGATCACAAAGGTAAAAGCAATCATTTCAACAGCTTGCTTTGTGTTTGCTCTTTGTAACCCATGCTGAAATACCAGCATGTAAGAGCAATGGAGCTGTGCTTAGCATGCTTTGGGATAAAGAGTTTGATAGCCTGGGCTGTATGTGTGCAGCTCATCGCCACCACGGTTCTCACACAAGTGCCCAGCTGATATAAAGTGGTCCTCAAACAGTCTAACTGAAACTGTTTTCTCTAAACATTTACAACCAACAAAATGTGCATGTGTACATTCAACAGAGGGCCATGGAGAAAAACAGCAGCTGCTCCCCACATTCCTGCTGGAGCTTGTATATATTCTAGTGCTTTTTAAAGTATCTATTTACATTTGCATTTTGGATTCCTCTTCACTTCCTGAGCAGACTTGGCCAAATCCAGGACTGGTGCGAAGAGGATGCATTGCCCTGACATCTGCACAGCCGCACTCCCTTCCACTGGGCGGGAGGATGACCTGTTGTCTTTTTCCATGGCACATGCATGGGTCTACTGCTTTGCTTGTCCTTACGAAAACAGGTGCTGACACTTTACAACCTTGCTGGAGTGTCTGGGCCATGGTCCATGCTGGGGGACCCTGTCAGGCTCGTATCTTGTGGCCACCCATAGCACCACCTGAGCTTGCGCTGTCCCCTGGGGCTTCCCCACCTCTTGCCCAAGCAGGCAGGGACCCTGCTGAGCAAATGCTGCCCTGAGCGCATCATGTAAGTCAGGGCAGCTCAAGGCTGGCAGCAATGGGCAACCACCAGCTTCACCTGCAAACAAGCATGGCAGCGCCATGGCTCCTCTGCTTTTAAATTGGAGCATGGATACTCACAGGAAGATAGGACTCTTTTACAGCTGGGTAAATGGCATTGGCTTCAGCAATGAGCACAGACCCACCGTGGGAGGGTCACAGGAGAAGGTCTGGCTTTCTGCTCAACAGGAGTCATGGCCCAGCTCTTATCAGCTTCTCTGGAGAAGTAATGAAGCAGCCACTGAACGTAGGCTGTGAGGAAAGAAAGTACCATCCGTTGGCTCCACGTTCGGCTCTGAAGAACAGTATTTTTATCAGGCAGCATGTGATAATGTCAGTATTTCCCTGCTTAATGTTGCCTCGGAGCAGCACAAACCCCATCTCATTCCCTACTAACCATTCATTCGGATGAGGTCTTATTGTCCAGAGAAGCGATTTTGCCAAGGGGGGAAAAAAAAGACAGGCAGTTGTGTGTCCTCTTGGGATAACACTCACCTCCGGGAAGGCTGCATGCTGCCGGGATGCGTGTCCCCGCTCTCCCCCGTGGGACATTGCCAGGCAGGGTGCCCCACAGCCATCTTGCTCCTCCCAGTAGCAGGTGGACCTTGCATTAAAGTTGCCTATGGGTCTTCTTGATGGGAAGACAGTGCAGAAGCATTCCCTCTCTCAGGAAGCGCTGTTGGACAGTCTGTGCTCTACTGAAACATGGGGACCAAAGCACTCTCAGAGCTTCACACCCAGAGCAGCAGCATCCCCCAGCCATGTCTCAAGGGGCACAGCCCTCGTTGGAGTGGGAGGCACGGCGCAAAGGGACAGACATGACCCAATGGCTGTCAGTTTCTCAAGGGGCTTTGAAGGAAAATTTCCCCAAGCCCTGATCTGCAGTGCTGTGTTGTGTCATGGATTACATTCCTTCTGAAAGGCAAAACCAAAGCTCATGGGTCTGGATTACGGGGAGGCATGGGTGCTCTCTTCAAAGTGAATTCTTCACTCTTTACAAAATATAAAACACATGAGGCTGCTGAGCCTTTCTGATTGTTGATAATGTGTCTTGAAGCTGCAGGTAATTGAGATACCTGGTTAGGGGAAGAGGAAAAGCACACTGTGCTGCTATGTCTTATGTCTCCCCTTCCCTCCTTGTTCTTTTCCCTACCTTTACATGGAGGGGATCCTCAAAGCAAAGGGCATACATTTACATTTACATTCCAGATGTTTTTCCTTTGGATGGGAAGATAAAAAGCCCTTAGCATATACCGAGACACTTCATGATCTTACATATTAAACAAAAAAGCTGCAGGGAGATGTATTTAACACCAAAACCATCCAGGGTGCTTTTTCAGAGCATTGCCCTAGGACGAGGAGGGAATTGGAATATCCTGTGCAGTGTGTTAAAATATCCTGTAACTTCTGCAGAGTCATAACCCCATAAACCCAGGTGTTGCCCTGGTACAGCAAATGGACCCGCTCCTCTCTCCCCCAAGCTCCCTCCAATTCACTTTAATTATCTGGTGCACCACCGCAGCTATCTTGCATGGTTGGTCACCTTTAATGGCTCCTCAACAGTAGAGATTTAATTAAATTAGCAGGTTCAAAAACAAACGTGGAAATGAAGAGAAAATAGGCCTGGCGTGTTAAGCATAAAAAAATTCATCACTTAACAGTGACATTAACAAATGATGTTCATTACTTATTTTCCAAATGACCAAGCCTGATCTCTGATGGAGATGTAGGGAATTCCAGTAATTCTCTTTTAATCATTTCACTTTGCATGATGGAAGATGGGAACCACTCACCAGTAACATGGTGCTGGGCTGAAGAGGAGATGCAATTCTTTATGAAAGATGAGCGCATGTTTTGTCTTGGCGCAGCATCAATATGACCAGAGACCGAGACAGAGAGAGAGCAAAGTGCAGCAGCCTTTTAATCAGAGAACAGGTTTTAATTCACAGGCTCAGAAGAGCCTGCTGATCAGCTTTGCTTCCATGTGGCAGCACCTCCAGAGAGGAAATAAAGAACTGAATGGTGTAAAACAGTGTAATTTCATAGCAGTTAACAGCAAGAGACCAAAAAAGCTACGTTGCTTTTTGCTTTAGCCCCCCTTGAAGATCCATCCTTTTGTGCCTACGTGAATCTCTGATGAATTCCTAAAAAACATGAGTTTATTTATATTTCTGTGTTGCTCATTGCTGTTTGCCTATGTTAGCTGCCACCATATGGTTTCACCTGTGTGGGTTGTGTTGTGCATCCCGTATTGGACCCTGCTTTCATCCCCAGATTTCATAAATAAACTTTGCCAAAAAAGGAGGTGGAAACTTTGATGCTGATTACAACATCTCACTCCATCAGTGTTTGATGTGGAGGAGCTTATGTGCTTCTATAGCTGCTTTACTTTCTTGTTGCTCACCTTTTGAAGCCTCTGTCCCTGTGCATTTTTCCATATGCAGAAGTGTTTGTGGCTGATTCAGTGACTGCAGAGGTGTTTGCTTTTGTAGGCAGATGTGCTCTCAGGAGAATGTGTGTGTGCATTTATGTGGGATGTGACAGGACACTGTCTGACTCTGGGACCCCCAACAGAAGGACATGGACCTGTTGGAGCGAGTCCAGAGGAGGCCACAAAGATCATAGAATCATAGAATGTCCTGAGTTGGAAGGGACCCACAAGGATCATCGAGTCCAGCTCCTGTCCCTGCACCAGACAACCCCAAATTCACACCGTGTCTCTGAGGGCCTTGTCCAAGTGCTTCTTGAATATCGTCAGCCTTGGCGCCATGACTGCCTCCCTGGGAGCCTGTTCCAGTGCTCCACCACCCTCTGGGGGAAGAACCTTCTCCTAATATCCAGCCTAAACCTCCCCTGGCCCATCTTCCTGCCATTCCCTCGGGTCCTATCGTTGGTCACCAGAGAGAAGAGATCAGCCCTGCCCCTCCTCCTCCCCTTGTGAGGAAGCTGCAGACTGCCATGAGGTCTGCCCTCAGCCTCCTCTTCTCCAGGCTGAACAAACCAAGTGACTTTAGCGGCTCCTCGTATAGTTTCTCCTCTAAACCCTTCACCAGCTTTGTGGCCCTACTCTGGACACTCTCTAGTAGCTTTGTATCCCTGATGTACTGTGGCACCCAAAACTGCACACAGTACTTGAGGTGAGCACCTCTCCTATGAGGACAGGCTGAGAGAATTGGGGTTGTTCAGCCTGGAGAAGAGAAGGCTCCTGGGAGACCTTATAGCAGCTTTCCAGTACCTGAAGGGGGCCTACAGGAAAGCTGGAGAGGGACTTTTTACAAGGGCATGTAGTGATAGGACAAGGGGTGATGGCTTTGAACTGAAAGAGGGTAGATTTAGATTAGATGTTAGGAAGAAAATCTTCACTAGGAGGGTGGTGAGGCACTGGAACAGGTTGCCCAGGGAAGTTGTGGATGCCCCATCCCTGGAAGTGTTCAAGGCCAGGTTGGACAGGGCTTTGACCAACCTGGTCTAGTGGAAGGTGTCCCTGCCCATGGCAGGGGGTTGGATCTAGGTGATCTTTAATGTCCCTTCCAACCCAAACCATTCTATGATTCTATGACATGCCGTACCACAGCCCAAATGCAAAATAGTACATAGCTGTTGTTTTTGTCTGGTTTTGTGTTGTTACTGCTGCGGGGGTTGTACAACACATGCCCTGTATGATACAGGGACAAAACTTCGTGGTGGGAGATGTCCCTCGCTGTCCCGTGGTCCTCATTTCTGCATCACAGCACTGGCTTTGCACTGTTCAGGCAGAGATCATTTTTAGACACTGCTAATGAATATAAGTGTGCATCCGTATTGCCTATAGTAGACCTTGTCCTCCTAAGTCCTATATATCTAAAAAAGGCAACCTCTGTTCCAAAGAGCTTGCAGTAACACCTGAAAGTGCCTTCCTGCAGTGGTTACAAATGGATTAACCCTGCACCAGGCAATTCATTAGTGCATCGTGCATCCCAACCCAGTGAGATCTTGCATTGCTTTGTGAGTACAGACACACCTGTAGTATGCTTCTGAGACTGTCAACAGCACTGTGGGCATGTGGGGTGATTCGCTGCTCATTTCCCGTGGTGTTATATATGGACTTGTGCCTGTCCCTGCTGGAAATTAGATCATCTTTATATCCCCAGTCATACTTCGCATGTATGTTTGCATTTGTACAAGCAGGCTGTGTCCGCAGCGGGGTCTGTGCAGGAGGCACTGCCAGTCCGAGCAGTACAGGGGGTCTCAGCTCACTGCCCAGCTGTGGAGATGTCAAGCTGAGTGGTGATTACAGCATTTATTACGATGTTTAGCTGCTTCTTTGCAGCATGTGTAGGAGCTGCCCTGACTGCTCCTACACCCAGCAGTGATTTCTTGTCCTTGTAATACCAGAGCGTTGTTTCCCAGCAATTTTGAGAGGGGCAGGAGTGGAGCTGTTAAAGTGGGGGTTTAAATTTTCTTAAAATGCTGAAGATAGGCAAATGTATTTCAGATGCCCTGTTCCAGCTGAGCTAAGGGGAGGAACCAATACCAGGGAGTTGATCGAAATCCGTGTTGATTTCTATGCTCTTCTAGACAACACATTCAGCTCTGATACAGGAAACTGTTTTTGCAAAAACCTTATAGCCTTTTTGTGAAGGACTTAACAGCGGATGGGTGTTAAAGTCCAGGTACCCGTTCCCTTTAATGCTAATGGAAAGCCAGCCTCCCAGCTCCATGGATTATGTCTGCATTCAGCTTAGCAGAAATGGTCTGGGAGTACTAGCAGAGCTCTCCTGATGTGCTGTTCTGGTCCAGCTATGCTTCGTACTTGTATAGTCAAACCACTCCCTGCAATATAAGGGACTATATGGGAACTGCAGCTTTCCTGATATAGCCGTCTGTGTGCTGGGACTTGAGTGGACACGGTCCTGTCTGCCGGTCATGTTGGTCTGTACAGCAGCAAAAAGCTTGTGGATTCCCATGGTGTGAGGCTGAAAAACGTCAGCCGTCTCCCTCTTCTCCTTCCTGGTCGCTCTGGGGAGAAGAAATAGATTTCGGGAGATGGTGAAGAGTATCTCAGCGGCACTCTTGCTGTAGTGACCATTGGGCAGTTGAAAGGTCATTAACACAAAGTGTGATACATGGCAGTGTCCCAACACCAAATAATCCTAAAGGACTTTGCTTTGGAGTGTAATAAAATCACCTAGTGCTCTCCAGCCACACTGGCTGCTGTGCTCTTTCCAGGCAGTCCAGGCAGTTATCTCTGCTCTACAGCAGGGAAACTGAGGCACTGCCATGGCAAACCCAGACTGCACAACACTCCAGTCCATGGAGCTTGGACTGCCCCCAGGTAACAACCCCCAGGTGATTTAAAATTAAGGAAACACAGTTAGACTCTCTGGTTCTCCAAACGAGAGACATCTGTGGTGTACCCAGGGCTGAGGGGAAGCAGGGACATGGGCGCTTGGGTTTCTTTGCCAGGACTCAGGGACATGGTGGGCAAACCTTGAATCTCCCAAAAAGTCGTGGGTTCCCCATGGAGAAGACAATGGGTTCTTGGCCACCCTGTGTTTGCCAGAAAGACACAGTGCGATGACCTTTCATGAACACTAAACACGAGCAAGCAGGAACTAGCGGCTTCCTCCTCCAGCCGCCGTTATTGCTGTCCCCAGCATGAGGAAGGTCTGTGGCACAGCAGGAGCAACTGGTGAACTTCTTTTATGGAAACCCCAGCTCAGCTCCCAAGGCAGCGTCCGCCCAGCTGCACTGATGCTGCACAGCAGAAAGCCCCAGCACTGGTCACAGGCCAGGCAGTTTCTGCTCAAAGCCTCAGTTTGATTTAGTTTAGGTTTCAGAGGCAACATATAAACATTCCCAGTGAAGACACTTCTTCCAAGGGGCTTGGCCAAGTGGGGTTTCCTCCTCTGTGTTTATGGGAAAACATTTTGTTTAGATAGAAAAGCAAACGAGCAGATCCCCACATTCCTCCCCAGCACATCTCAGCCAGCTCGCCAGCCTCTGGGATGGGACATTTAGCACAAACCCAAGGGAAATTTGCGTTAAGAGTCCCTTATTAAAATCCCAGCAGTGTGTCTGTGGGACATGAGGCACCACAGGCTGGCTTAGGAGCTGGGAGAGGGTGGGAAGCACCATTGGTAATGCAGCCTGAAGATCAAGAATTATCCTGAGATTCATTACAGCAGATAAAAGCTTCTCCGAAAGACTCTTCTAGCCCATGACTCAATACTACAGCCTACTCACAGCCTAAGAAGGCTAGAAAATGTGGTATTGCTTGTACTGTGCTCTTGAGAACTATGAAAGAAAAGGTAGTTTGGATTTTGCCCTTCAGGGCTACAACTAGGTTGAAAATTCACCTCGGTATGAACACCAGCAGAAAGATTTACACCCATGAAGTATCACTCAAAATAGGCTTTAAGTAAGAATTAATTGGTATCTATACCTCTGAGCAGGGTGAATTTCCCCTGGGCCTGAATAAGTTCTGCCTGAGCCTTTCATGGAGTTATTATTTCTTTCATTAAAGGGGGAGGAAAAGGGATGAAAATCTCCACCAAGAACAGCTGTCTAATTTTCGCTTTTTCTTTATAACAAACTCAGGCCAAGATCTGGTTGCTGGCAAGCACAAACCCAACATCTGCAGGAGGAGAGGCCTCTGGCCTCCCCAGCTCACTGGAATTTTCCAGCTGATGTGAAATATTTCCCAATTTAACAACAGCGTCTGTTGAGGCAGAGGGATGGGGTAGCCAGGTGGTCATTTTTTTGATACATAGTTGGGTATCACAGGGCAAGTGACTGAAGAAAAACTCAAGCTTGTGCAGAGCTGGACTCCACAACCGTGCTCCAAGGGGTCAGGTGTTCTTTCTGGGCTGCTCTGAGGAACAGCAGCCTCCTAATCTCATGTTGACCTTGTCCAGTTTGCTCCTTGACTGGGGGGACCAGTATAAGGGAAGGATCTAATGTCGATCCCATGTCACCACTGACCTCAAAAGACCCACCATCAACCTCATAAACACTGATACCATGGTCTCCTCACCAGCAAATTTCCAAGAGCTTTACACAGCAGGTCCATAAAGCTGTTTATCCCCATGCACATCTTGGGAAAACGAGGCCCAGTGCTGAGAAGTGAACTGAGAACTGCAGACTTCCCAAGCTTGCCCATCCAGCAGCACCACCAACCTCCTAAGGGCCGATGTATGGCCAATGGCCTCACTGGAAGGGCTGGTCCTTCACCTCCCATACCTTTATGATTTAACTACAGATGCTTCCAAAAGTCCTTTTATGGCTGATTCATGGCTTCAGCTTGAAACGAGAGAGTAGGACGCAGCCAGGATACCTGCAGAGCAGTGATCGCATTTCCATTGGTATTCACAGGACTGGCACTGAAGGAGAAGGTGAGGAGCAAAAGCATCAGGACTGATCTTGCCTCTAATTCTGATCAAGCTGAAATCCCCAGAAAGAGGCATGGGAAGGCCCCGAATTAGCTAACATCACTCTTAGGGGCTAACTGCCCTGGAGCAGTGATCTGGCAACTTTCACTTCCGAGCCCCTAAACCCCCTCCATCCTCCTCAAAGTTCAGCCACAAAACAAAGGGAGCCAGTTCCTGATCGGTGACACGCTGGGCATCCGCAGGAAGGAGGCAGCTCAGGGGTTAAGGCTCTTGGCAGCATTTCAATTGTACAATGCAATAAAATATTTTATGACATTTTTACAATATTGTGCAATGGGATTTTGAGACCTCAAAAGAAAACACTATGCAAAAGTAAGATGCAGCTGAGTGGAGCAAGCCCAGCAGGTATGAGTTTATCTCTTTTCCTCCCCTCTCTTCCCTTCTCCCGGTGCCCTCGCTGCAGGCTGGAGCACTTGCTCCCCACATCGCAGGCCAGCCCAGCTTCCCTGGTGCTTCTCAGCACATCTGTGCCGTTTTTATGTGCGTGCCACATACTTCCACAGTGAGCACATATTACATGTTGCTACAAACAGCCCCAATAAACATGGGAGCCAAGTGTGCCTAAATATTACAACATATTAAACACCTTTTAGCCTGATCCATAACCTTGTAATTGGTATAAAAATAACAAGACTCGTCTTTAAATGGGATTCCACGGTTGCCATTGTCCATTTGCTGCACAACAACATGGTTTGGGACACCAGTGGCAGGGCCAGGAGAGGCAAGCTTGCAGCAATCAGCTAAAATCCTTTAGGTCACTAACTCAGTGGCCCCAAAACTAACTCAAGTGATTCTGAATCAAGGAAAAACACATTTATCTTGAAAGGATAGAGGGTGTTTCATTTTTACAGTGAGACATGGAAAAAGAACAGATGTCTGAAAGGAAGCACTGAAGTCAGTTCATCAGAAATAAAGCTTATCGCAGCGGTTCAGCATCTTTGTAACCACGTGGAGGTCACCCTTATTGCGGAAGACCAAAGTCACCTCTGGGCAGTCCTTACCCTCCTGAAACAGCCGTGGCAAAGAGCTTTCAGCAGATGTGGGATTGTCACCCAGATGTGCTGAGCACGGTTGTATCTGTCATTGCACCGTTAGTCGTTGCGGGAGATGGTCTAAGGTAAAAGAGCAGGTTGTCTCCAAGCCAAAGATCACTGAGGCTGCAAGAGCATCCTGGGGACACTGGGGAAGTGCCACTGTCCTAGGGACAGGACACTGGATGAGCGCAGCCTGGTCAGGACTGGCAGGTTCATTTTGATGATCTTCTGTTACTGCTCCAGAAATGAGGCTTCCCTTTGAATGCATCAGAAAGGTAGAAAATTTGTCTGCAATTCCAAGGTAAATTTGACCAGGACTCCTCCAGATGCTCTGCGATCAGAGATCGCTATGTAAAAGCATGCAGGATCTTTAACACAAATGCCCAAAACTGGGAGGTGGAAGAGGAGTCTTTAGCTCCCCCTTGCATGCTCTTCCTTCCCTGTTTCAACCCTTCTGGTAACAATGTGGGACAGGAATGTACTTTTATAACAGAGGCAGCGATGAGGTTCTTCTGTAATCACTTTATTCCAGGAACTGACGCTCTAAGAAAAATCCCAGATATCACAAGGCTTGGCATAAAATCACACAAATTGGCAACACTACTTTTGGAGTGAGGCAAGCTAAGAAAAGCCTAATCCAATCTTATGCTTTAGAGTACCAGCATAGCAGCAGCAGATTGCCTGGGGTGGTCAGGAAAGAAATGCTTGTCCCAGCATGGGACATGTCCAGGCTCTCAGCGGAGCAGAGAGGGGGTCTCAGAAGAAGCCCCAGTGTTTGAACTTCTGCAGGCAGAGACATCCAACATCACGGCTTATTTGTCTGATCAAACAGAGCAAATCCCTTGCTCTGATCCTGCTGATGGCTCTAAATTGCTTTAACCGTTGTTAAATGAACCACACAATATATTTTCAATGTAAGCAATTTTTTTTTTTCTTTTTAACTGCTCCTTGGCCTGACTTCAGTAGATGTTTCAGCTCCCTTGGAAGGTACTGCTGAGAAACCGGTGTACATAAAGACTCACCTGAACTGGTTTTGCTCTTTTGTTTCTTTGTGTTGACTATTAATGTGGTTTTTATTACATGGCTCCAGCTGTGCCCAGAGCTTCTTTGCAATGGATGCTGTACACACTCACACGAAAGCACCTCTGTTCAGAAGTGTGTAATTACAGACTAATTAGGCAAGAGGGAGAAGGCTGACCTGCATGGGGTCAGCCGCCAAGCCACTGGACACGAGCTCTCTGGCCCCTCTGCAGGCACGAAGCCCCTGGCTCTTCCCAAAACAGGGTACCCCTTGGCTGCCCTATGTGAAGTGCATTGGGAAGAGTTGTCACTCATCCCATAAATCCCAACTGTGTCAGCTCCTGCCTTTCCATGGCACCGCTTCTCCTTGGTGCCAAAGAAACTCCATGGGTAGAAGCAACGAGAAAAGCTGTACATTGAATTGCATTAAAACTCCAGCACATTTGCTGCTCTGTTACTCAGGGAGTTTTCCTCACCCCTTTCAGCTTTGTGGGTCTCATGTCCCTGTTCCCCCCAGACGTCATATTTTTTGCAGTACTTTTGGAACTGAGTCAAATTTGGTAAAAGTTTAGATATCAAAATTTTGAGCAAAAGTAACATGTGACACCATTTGTCAATCACAATGAATCTTTTGCTGCTGGGAAAGGTATTATTTGAAAGCCCCAAATTTTCTCACAGTGTGAATTTTCCAGCCAAATGGTTCCCAATTCATATTTGTCATGAAATGTCAAAAATAATAAAAAAAAAACCTCAGAAAAAAATTCTAGTCATACCTTGCTATATCTCCCTTAAAATGCTAAATTACTCTGCTTTTCATGCCAAATTTGTAGCAAATATCTCTGATTATGAGGAGTTTGCCTGGGAGGTGGTAAGGAGACTTTTGGTACTACAAACTTGCTCCAGGAGTCTGTGTGCAAAATCCTGGAAGGATGTTCTGCCAGAAAACACCGTCCTACCCAGCAGAAGTGCTTCCCAGAGTGACATCTCAAGCTATGACTCCTCACAAGCCAAATAACCACTGCACTGGAGAGCCGCTGTTGGACTGATGTTGTTTTGCTGGGGAACCTGGAGGTTATCCTACTGACAGATATATACCCTGGGTATTTGTGGGTATCATGGGTGACCCAGTGAGTAAAGTATCGTAATGTTCATCCATCCTTCGCACAATCTGCCTCTCACCTTGGTATTTCCCATAGGGTTTTTTGGTGAAACTCTTCCAGAGCCACAAAAAAAAAAAAAAAAAAAAAAAAGAAAATCCACCTTGCGGCAGGAGAAGCTCCTGGAGTCCAGAAGAGCTTTGGAGGGAGAGCAGGCGCCCTGCAAAGGGACAGGGTGTGTGCCGATGCTCAGCTGCATCAGGGTGTGGGACACTGCTGGGTGGTGACAGAAGGTGACAAATGTCCTCAACATGAAGGGAGCTCTTCCTTGGGCTGCTTGTTCCCTGCCTGCTGAGCCCTGTCAAGTCACAAGCTTCAGCCCCTTAAAAAACTTAAAGAAAACAAGAAAAAGCTGTGGTTTGAAGGAAAGAAAGAGTTTTTACAAGTGATGGCAGGAGGGAAAATTGTGTCTCCTCTGAAGCAGTTGTGACTCTACTACTGGGCATGTCCACGCTCATAATGAGGGATCTCCACAAGTGTCCCCTTTAGCTTAGGTAAACACAGTGAGTGGAAAACCCTCCCCATCTGCCTGCGCATTTACCCAAGTCTCCCTCCAGCATCTCACAGAGTGCCCACGATCATCTCTCAGTAGTTTTTCCACTCCAGGCTTTCTTAAGATGTGAGGCTTTTGGTGCCCCAGCTTGGGCTCCCAAAGCACCTGCAGATCATCTTGAACACTTCTTTTTTCAGAGATCTTTGCAAAGCATCTGCCAGTGGCCGTGGCTCTCCCAGGAGAGCTGGGAGTGTGCCTGGACACCTCCCTGGGTGCCCTGGCTCCCAGACCAGCTGCTATCGATGGCATCAGAACTTGGATTACATCAATTCTTGTGATGCTGCCCAACTGAAACCCTGCTCCCCAAGGGAGGCCCAGCTTAATTTACTGTGGTTATTAATATTGTATTATCAGCAGCCAGATGGTCCAGAGGCAGGCAGTTTTCATACATTTTTCTGATGTCCTTCAGTGGAAAATTATTTCCACTTACCTTTTGTCCTTGTATACCTCAGGTAGAATGAAGCATTAATAGCAGCACTCTCCACCATGAACAAAGTCACCACGAGGAAGTGCCCAGCTGGTGAGCAGAAATGAAAAGGTATCTGTGCAGGCTTTAATTACAACAGCTTAGTGAAATGGCTGGGGAGTAGGAAGAGGCGGTGGGTCCTTCCTGCCAAGCCTAGAAAATGCCCAGAGCGGCTTTACTGGAAAGGCTCTTCCCTTTGCTCTTTTTCTTTTTCTCTTTTCCTGACTTTTTGACTGATACTCCAAGAGGTCACAGTGGTGGGTGCTAAAAACACAAAAGCCCCCAGAGGCATCACCAAGGACTTCCCCAGTAAAGCCTCCACACGCAGACAGACAGGACCCTCACAAGTTCCTGGGCCAGACAACGCCTAAAACTCATATATGGATCAATAGAGCTCAAGAGGGAGGGGAAGAGCATCTTTAACAGCACAGTCCTGGGAAGAAAAGTGACCATGGAGAGGTGCTTCAGGGAGGTCTTTAACCAAGAGGTTTTCTGCCTCCCAGGGGAGATTCAGTCCAAGCCGGATAGGTACCTCTTCATAGGTCATTTCACTTGATCCTAGTTCCAGCATTGTCCATTTGTTTCTTCTGCACTTGAGATGCAAATCATGATTGAAATAACCAGAAAGAAGACCCTGGGCTTTATATTGACAGAGGAAATTGCCCTGCATCGCTCCACATGCCCCACAGTGCTCAGGGCTGCCCCCACCTGAGGTCCCCAGCACCAAGCCCAGTCCTAGCTCTGTCACCAACTCACTCTGTGGCCCTTGGCATGTCCCTGGTGCCCACACTTTGGCTGGACCCCTGGTACCCAGCACTGCCCCTATCTACACTTGCAGCATTGTGGGGTTTGCCAGGGCTTCTCCTGCAGGAAAGCATCTCTCCAAGGCAGGGTGGTGACAGGGTTATTCAATGACAAGCTAACACCTCCCTCAAAGTGTCACCAGCATGTCAGATTGGGGATGAAGACCTCTGTTATTAACTCCCCTCCTAATGAGTATTGCTGCTGACAGCTCCAACCTGACCTTGGGAAGGTTTGGGGGGGTGGGGCTGGAGGCTCGGAGGGTGTGGACAGGGTCTAAGGAGAAAGTGCTGGTGGCACCAAGAACTTTGGGGAATGAGCTGCACTCAGTCTCATGATATAAATACAACCACCCTGTTATTCCTGTGCAAATTACAGCTTCAGTCCAGCCTCTCTTTTCTCCTTGCAGCGGGAAGGGTATAATTTGGGGGATTTGCTAGGCTTTTACCCAACCATGTGCCCAGCCAGCCTCTCTACTGGGCAACCCTTTAGTCCCGTGAGCATGGCTCTTGGGGCACAGCATGCATCCTCACTGCACCTCCGGCCAAAGTACTGATCCTCCCACACCACCCTCCTCCCTCCCTCCCTGCCAAGGGTAGGAGCTTGCTCTGGTGGCTTGGCTAAAGCACACGATCGCTTGTGGGCTTTATGGGAAGGAGGGGGATGGTGGAGTCAAAGGGTGTTGTGGAGGCAGGACCACTGGGGGATCTTGACAGCACTGCTCTTGCCCACACTGGGCAGCTGCCAGTCATCTCATGATGGACAAGCCACTAAAGATTAGGTAGGAAGCCTTTGAACAGTCATCAGATACCTAACAACACTGATAAACTATATGGCGAGCTGTGGATCCTACTAAGCATTACAGGTGTTCGTTGTACCCTGGGGATGTTGTGGGGAGCACAGCTCCCCAGAGAGAAACAGGAATTTCTAGACTGTAAGTCCCACCTCAGGCATAGACTTAGGTGCAAATTGTTCATTGTGGACTGCAGAGGAAGCCCAGAGCAATAAATACCTATTTAGGGATCTCAGTGAAGTGCTTAAAATGAGGTGAGCTGAATCGTCTCTAAGTGACAGTGCTCAGACAATCACGATGACATTCTTGGGGCATTGGATGATTATGGGCATTTTGTGATTTGCTACAGAGACTTTTAGTCTGTGGCCAGCAAGGTGATTTGGCTGAACTCAGTGGAGGTGCAACATCTCCTCCGCAGTTGCTCCTTGCTTGGTCCATGATGTACCAGCCCCAGTGATGGGTCCAGTTCCTATGGACATGGGATCCAACCACCCCCTCCCCTTGCCCAGGCCACCATCCATGGGAACATGGGGCACAAATTTATGCCAGCAGCATAACTCTCATTCCTGGCCCAAATGCTTTGGTGCTTGGCCATGATATTTCACTGCCTTGGCCGAACCTGAAGTAGCTCATCCTTCAGGTATTTGCTTCTTAGATAAAGTTTCCCCTCCTCTGATGACCATCCAATGAAGAGACACATCTCACACACAACCAGAAGTAGAGCAAGTCAAAAGCATGTTGCTGTGAAGGAAACCTGGGCTGGAGCCCTGGTGTCCCCAGTGCTGCCTGCTGAGCCTCAGACACATCATCCTGGGCGGTGCTTCTCCAGCCACACATGGCTGGACCAGGCCAGGGCCATGCTCCAACATGGCAGCCGGGACCTGCTCCAGGATGGAGTGGCTGATCCCTGGTTTTGTTTTCCCATTGATCCACCAGCGAGGGCTCACCTGATGCCCACGCTGCCAGGACCAGCATGTGCTCCCCAGGCCGGCCGCTCGCTGGGAACATCACCAGCAAAATAGCAAACAGATGTCATCCAAGATCATTCATTAATATTTCATAGCAGCTTGCGAGCTACCCGGTGAAAGACAGAGACCTCAGTGCTGGCTCTGAGCTTATTACTGAACACCAACAAATGCTTCTAATTGGGTCGATGGCAACGACATTATTATTGACAGCAACAGAGAGAACAACCCGATACAGTTTATTTGCTTTGCTGTGGGTACCCATGCTAATAATATGTAAATTGAGGGAGATGGATAAGACTTTGTGGAGAGCTTCTTCTCCGTCTTATTAGATTAACACAGAAAACTAAGCAAAGAGAGAGACATGAGGGAATGAGGTGAAGCCTGAGGAGACGAGAGCTGCGCTGAGGTGCAGGCAGACATGCAAAGGGAGTCACTTGGCATTAAGGCATTCAGTGTTTTCAGCCAGCTGCACCCAAACAGAGGCCGTGGAGTGAGGAGGGTAGAGGAATATTTTCTAGATATCCAACCCATTTGCTCTTGGATTGAACGACAGTCGTGAAACCCCACCATGCTGCGCGTGGATGCTGTGAACAGGGCATTTTTCCCAAAGGGCTTCTACTGCAATCAGAGCAAAAATCCCATTTTCTCAACTGTCTCCCAGTGACAGAGATCTCAGAAAATGGGAGAAATGAAATTAACTGGGGGAGGGTGCAGGATTTGAAAAGACTTTTGGCTTCTGTTCCTGGTTCTGCCATGTATTTGCCACACACCACTTATTTCCCAGAGGCTGCAGTGCTGTCCCCGTGTCACCAGGGATGATGTGACACTTGATTTGTTGCTGTTTGCAGAGCATTTTGAGGTCTTTGCTTGAAAGGAGCTTTTATTAAAGTTCCTGCATGCTAAGAACTGCCTAGGACTAATAACCATGGTTTAAGAAAAGTAATTTGGGGACATGACAGCAGCTTGGTTCTGTGTGCTTTTGGGCACGTTATTGTGTGTGTGTGTGCACGTGCGCGTGTGCGTGAGTGCATGTAGTTCACAAATTCTCCTGAGACCCGCCCCCCCTTCCATTTGGAGGCAAAAGACTCCCATATGAACATAAGTCTTGGTATGGCAATATTTTATATGCAAGTATTAATCCTCTTTTTAAGCAGTCCGTTTATTAAAACTCAGCAAGTTTCAATTTTTGAGGCTGGTTTCTTGAGATGTCATTATCCTCCTGGTGGAGCAGATTAGCGGATTGCTAGAAGGATGCAATTTGAGCTCAATTAATTCAGCTTCAAGTCCCAATTCAGTGTTGCTAAATAGCTCTCAAAACCTCATCTGGCTATCCAGCACTCCACTGCCTGGTGAAGGCTGCCTTGGGACTGCATTTCTGCCAGGGCAGTCCTGCCTGGCTCTGCCCGACAGCAGCCCCCTGTCACTGGCAGACACCGGTCATGCTTGCACCATTGCTCCCTTTTTTCTACAAGACATTTACAAGACTTTCTGCTCAGTTACTCTAAAGCATCTTGTGTCCAGGGAGCAAACACTGAGTTGGTCTTGCGAAATACCAATGCCAGCATTCAATTTTTCTTCTCTTTCGTATCACTTCTGTTAAATCAGTTAAACCATTGATTGAATACAGCAATGAGAGTGAATAGCAGAGTAAAGCAGATAAAATATAAAGCAGTGAAATAAAAATAGTTCACAAGACAGGGTTTCTATTTTCCCTTGGGTAAGACTTGCCTTGACTGTCCTAAGTAGGATTAAACAAGAGCCTTGACTTAACCTGCCAGGCCCAGAGCCTGCAAATCCTCACTCATGTGGTTAGGTTTATGCGGGTGGAAATTGGGGTCCTGTCATGTGTAAAGTAAAGACTGTGTAAATCACCACTGGAGCAGAGCCATCAACTGCTCCTTCTTCCAGGCAGGAATTGTCTTTTCTTTACATGCCTTTGCAAAACCTGTAAAATTTGGCCCAGATCCAAGACTATCCAAATAATTATTAATCTTGACCTCATTTACAAACAGGAATCAAGTCCATTTCCTTCGTTCCTGTCCTTCCTCTCTCTTCCTTCCTTGCTCTCCCTCTTGTGCTCACAAGTATATACTGCATGTCCTCTTTCCTGCTTCCAGCCAGCATCAGTTACAATGAACCTACCTTACTTATTTTTTTTAAACAGAAATACAAACCTTATCATGATATTCAACAGCTTCCCAGTCTGCCATATCTACTCTCACTGGATGCTCTAGAGAGGGGAGTTTAGGTACCAGGAGGCCATCTAAGGCATCACCACCAGCATGAATATGGAGTAGATGACTCTTGTAGCTGCTTCTACTACTTTTATTTTAAGACAAGGAGGAATTCCAAAATGCAGACCATCTGAAAGAGAAAGGACTGGGGCAGATGGAGGGATGGAACTGTTTTCTTGGAAAGGGACATGCAATGCCCGGGGTGATTCCAGCAGTTGTGCACAGGGAGATAAAGACCCATGACAGCTGCAGACTCATCGCCCACAGCCTTCTCTCTTCAAACGCCCAAGCTGCAACATGACAAAAGAGATTCTGAATTGCCAGGTGGGACCACAGAGCCCAAACAGCAAAAGCTCTTGACCTGGGCTCTAAGACACTCGTGGAAATGCCCGTGTTCCCGTCTTCTTCATAATGGTCTTCTAGATGTCTCAAGGACTTGATTGTGTGTTGCCATATAACTGCCCATATCCTTTCAAGCATCACACCAAGGAAGCTACACTGAGAAGGTTCAGTCCCGTGACATCACTGCAAGCACAAAGATGCAAAACAGACCAGACAGAGACTATCCCATGCGCTGAGCTTCATTCTGTCATTTATGCCCAACTGAGTGTGCACATGAGCCTTTGGAGCTGGCAACATTTTGCACATGAGCTGAGGACAGTCCAAGGCACCGGCAGCACAGATGAGTCTTTCTGACCATGTCTCCAGCAAAAGGCAGAAAACGCAGCTTGCCGAGAAATGTCAGCTTCAAAGGGATTCCCTTGGTGCATTCCAGACCCTTGGCCCATCAGGCAGCAGCCTGAAAAAATACTCAGTCCCTAAAGGTCAGCATGCATCACAGCAGTGGCCCAGCCAGGGAGTGAAGGGCACAGCTGAGGAACATGCCGGGAAGGTCCTGCTGCTGGCCACAGGTGCCACACACCAGCAATCCCCTGCCAAAACACCTCTGCTATCTCAGTGTACTCTGTTTTCATTCCTCTTTGCATTCAGGTTGGGACACAAAGGCCTGTCCCCTGCCATGCTGTGCACCCATATCTGTCAGAGACACCCAGCCCACAGAGCAGAGCACGCTCCAACTGCAGGAGTGCTGATGGCAGTGAGACCTTGCTCCCTGTGATGGAAGGGGGAACCTTGGGAGAGATGCCACCGCCTCTGTGGTTGGTGTCTGAGTGCTGTGGACCTGCTTACCTGAACCCTGTGGGGTGGACCCACTGCAGCATAGGGGCATCCAGTGCCTTCTGAGCTCAATGAGCTTCGGCTGTGATGAGGAGGTGACCTGCACCCCTGCACTGTTCCCTCTCACTCACACAGCTAGCAATCTATGCTCTCTTCTGAAATTTTCTCCTTCCTTGTTATAAGGCTTGTGCCATCAATGCCAATTATCCTTGTCTGTCACACATCTTACAGTTGAACACACAAGCAGATTGCTTGGCTTTCCCAATGATGTCCTTCATACGTGGTGATATTAAAGTGTGGGAGTGATCCCAGGGTCATATGTTAGCATATATCCCCCCAGGGATTTGCTCTGACCCACTGATCCAATTGTGCCCTATGGAGATAATGTCCAAGCAGGGAAATCTGCACCACCCTCCATGTCCTGCAGCACAAGCTCTGGCTCTGGTGGGTCCGTACAGCCATGGCAGCACTGGGACCGGCAGCTTTGCATGGTGGCAGAGAAGCCGGATCTCTGTTCCATCTTTTCTGCCCAGATCACCACTGTCACGCTGGTGGAGACACTCCCAGGGTTGCTGAGGACATCCATCTCTGCTGCCAGCCCCCGCTGAACTGGCAGGTACTGGGGCTGCCTGTTTTCCCAGGCACTGCCATTGCCCCAGGGCAGCACATCCACAGCTGCCGGGGCTTTGCCGCAGGTAAGGGGAGGGTATGGACACAGCAGTGTTTGCAGAGTGTGGGGGAGCAGCACAGTGCCAGTCCTTCAGCTGTTGTTTGTTCTACCATTGGTGTGCAGAGTTCGTAAATGCAACCCTTCATGCTGCTAAAACACCCTTTCTCAAAGCCTTTCTCAAAGGATCGGAAATCGAGATGGGCATAAAGTCGGTGCAAGTTCCTCAGATGGGCCGACCATTTCCAGCCCACCCTGACAGGGCTGAGGCTGAGCCAGGGGCTCAGAGCACAGTGTAGTTTGTGGGGCTTCACTATCCTCCTAATGTGGCTGCACCCAGCCCAGCCCTCTCTCAATAATGGTGAGCAGCCTTTTCTTCTTGCAAGGACCTTGCCATGGCTGTGGGTGGTTTGTAGCTATTGACTGAAGGGAGCTGGATCGATACAGAATCTGTATTGCCTTTGTGGTTGGGAATCCTCCAAAACACAGTTAAATGCTTGGACAGCCCCAAAGGAGGATGTTGCAGCTGGGGATCATGACCCCAGCAGATGCCTGCTCCTGTGGGGCCACCCTGCCTTTCCCAAATATCCCCATGGGGTGATTCCCAGCTCATGGGAACGACTGTGAACCGCACAGACAGGGCTCGGATGCCAGCACATGGATATCAGCTTACCATCCCTTGTGCATAGACCCAGTGGGTTGTACTCAATAACTACCGCCTGGGATAATCTTCATTTTGGAGGATGATTCCCACCTTGAAGCCTTTAGGATATGCAAGTGTCCCAGCAGAGCTGAAAGCACCAAGCCACCCAACATCCCCCATGCAAAGGCTGAGCTGCCCTTGCCAGGGCTGTACAGAGCTGCTTGGAGGTCAGAGCCACAGCCCTGCAGACTGCAATGCCATAAAAACTTCTCTTTACACATTAATTTTCCTGGGAGAATGCCAGGGCTTGGAGGGTTAATCAGAGCATCAGCTAAACAGGGAGAGAGACTCAGAGCAGCTCATGTGGATGGCGTGGAGGGGCTTCAGCTGCTACACTTTCCAGCGCCAGCTTACATCAACATCAAGTCTTTAATCCACCACTGCGTCAGTCAACCAGCAGCTCATAATGCCCAGCCCGTCTGGAAAGAGAACAAGCAGCTTCCAAAAAATCGCAGCCCCAGGTCTTGCCGCCAGCACTAGCACTCAGGGCTGGGGCAGGAGCCGAACAAGCCTGGAGAAGGGGCAGGGCAGGGGATGCAGGGGAGGAGCAGGCAGGGAGGAAGGTGCTTTTGGCAAGCAGAAAAAGAGTGAATTAGTGGAGATATTATTTTTCTAAATAGGAACTTCCTGTGAAATGTGGGCCTCTTTTTCAAGGACTTTTCCCAGTGATGCCACATCACTGGAGATGATGTACCATTAAAATTACCATTACTGATTGATTAAACAAAAAACACTCCTGCCTTAAGCCTAGCCAATGCACCACCTTCCCTTAGTGAAGGCAGTGTTGGAAAACAAGATCGCCGTTACCAAACCCCTTAAACAGGAGGTTCAAAAGGGCTGATACAAGGGTGAGGATCCGCTCCACAGCACCATCCAGAAAGAAAAATCACCTGACATATCTCTAGAGTGGTTAGATCCTGAAAGAAGGTGATCTGTTAATGCTGCGGGTCCAGCTCTTCTGTGCGGAGTCCAGACACCTGGCAGAAGCACGAGGTGCTGGTGGTGGCCGGCCTCATCCCCATGGCTGGCCAGCGGGCTGTGCTCATTGAAACGCTGACCACGATTCTCATGCAAATCGCCGGACAGCGAGAACAGATGTGAAACATTTGGTTCTGTTCTTGTTGGCTTGTAAAGAAATAATGCGACTGGAAGGGGGGAAAAAAGGGGCCAAGCAGGGTGCGGGGGGAGAAAGTTTATAACAATGGTTCTCCCTTGGTGGCCTGAAGTGATGGAGTTTATGTCAGGCTGTGCCAAATTCATATCTCTAAGTGAATGGGACTAGCCCTGTCAAGCTTTGAGGTAGGGGCAATACACAAATATTATAAATACAGGGAAGTGTAGAAGCTGTGTCATGTCCAGTGCGGAGCCATCAATCATCTCCTCCCCATCCTGAGTTTATAAAGTCGTTTCTGATGGTACTTAGACAGTTTATGCCGGCCCTGTGGACTGGCTGGAAAAGCTGACTGCATGCTCCAAGTATGTCGCGTTTGCTCTCAGGGAGCTCCGGTGATGAGGTGCCCTGGCAGGTTTTGTTGATATTACCAGATGGAAAGAAAAAAAATCCACCGCTGCAAAGAAGCAGGCAAGCCGAAAGTGCAACCCATGGTCCAACTGAGCCCAGGCTAGAAGGAGCACGGGGTGTCCATCACCTCCCTCCCCACAGCCTAGTTCAGCGCACGGGATGGGGAAACAGGGCCAGTGGGAGAAGAAATCTGGTAGTGACACAGATGCACCATGGTGCTCAGTCTTCTCTGCCGTTTTTCATCATTCCTCTGGAACTACAGAGGTACTGTTGTCTGTTGGCGTGGGACACCCATGCAGACACAGGTATGTCTTCAAAAATGTGTGAGGCCCTTTTGCTGTGGACATTCATGCAGAGAAACCAATGAAGACAGACAACCCTCAGTGAAAAACATGCATGACATGCAGATGCATACAGCTTGCACATTGCAAACATGCAGCTGCCCCCCACAACCTTACGCATGCCCATACCTCCATCTGCTCTCCTGTGCATGCATGCAACACAAATGCTTATACACAGACAAGAGCATCCCTTTGCATGCACAGACTGGATCCTGAGCTTGACCTTTCCCTTCTTTATTTATCTGGATACCTCTGAGCTGGGACACAAGCTCACAAAACGAAGGGGAACCTCAAGGCTGAGCTTTTCCCACCTTCAGCAATGACTGAGACCTCCCAGCATATTGCTACAGATGCCTCTAACAGCTCCCAGGAGGAAGGGAAAGGCTCATGAGTGACCATGGAGGCCAGAAAGGGAGTAGAGAGAGTGGGAACGTGGCGGGATGAGAAATGGCAGATCTGGTTAGTGCATGGCAGATGTGGAGGCCGAGAAGAGCTGCTGTTGGTTATCAGCATGTTCAGACTAACCTGACCTCATCGCAGCCGTCTTCCCTGTGTAGAGGAGGTGACCATGTCTCCCTGGGATTGTTCAGCTGAGGCTGGTCGAGTGGACCTGTTTAATCTCCACCCAGCCCCACCACTTCCCTTAGCCAAACCTTACACGCAGCTGCATTGAGAGAAAGGTGTCTGCTTATGTTTCGTGAAGCACTAAAGATCATGTTTTGAAACAGCCAAGCTGATGACTGCCTGAACAGCTCAGTAATTACACACTTGGCGCTGTGCTGTACATGCAAATTAGGCCTAAAATGACACCAGGATGTTGTGCTCCCAAGTTGTCAAAAGCTCAGTCCTGGGATTGCCTCCAAAACCCTCCAGTGCCTGAGATGTGCTCACCGGCCAGGTGCACCCCAGGGGAGCTGGCTCTCGGGGTCGTGAGTCACACCCTGCTCTGGTGGTATCCAGACCTCATCCCAGCAGGGTGATGGGCTTATCCACGAGCTGGCGTGCAGGTGTGAATCCCTGTAAACACTCGGGTGCACACTGGGTGCAGGTGGGTGCAGACACAACAGGGCAGGTTCCCCTGCCTGGATTTTTCTGGTGGCTTTAGCGCAGCGGTCGTCACTGCTCAGCCATCGCCCGGCCCTATCTCGAAGCCTCAGCGAGTTATCCAGGCGTGACTTCACCCGCCGCTGAAGCACAGCCATCTCAGAGCTGGCAGTGTTTTTTAGCATTGCCTAGCAGGAGCGTGGGCTGTCTGAGGATGGGATGCTAAGAATACAGTATTCAACCCAAACTCCTGGGGTGATGCAAGCAGGCCAAATTTCCCATACAAGGCAGGAATGTGTGTTTCGTTCCCCCTTCCAGCAGGAACTAATGCTATCTTACTGCTTTGCTTCCTTTTAAAGTGCTCTCTTCAGCCCAGCAAAGCCAATAAGCAGAGCTGTCACCAGCTCCACTCAGCCACGACGGAGGAGCGGGAGCAGCAGCGCGGGGTCTCCCGGGGAGGGAGGCAAAGCCTGTGGCCTTCCCTCAGCAGCCCCCAGGGATTTGCCAGCTCTGATGCTGGTTTGCTGGGGGTACACCATTGCCCCTCTCTGCCTGGTGCTGCTGGTTACACCATAGGGCTTGGTGTTTTCTGGGTGTTACAAACACCCTGGGAGCATTGTGGGGCTCCAGGCTGAGGTTCTGTTGCTGGACCAGTCATTTCCAGCTGTGGTTTCAGCCCTCCTGAGTGGAGGTGGGATATTTCAAAGGGATCATATGGAAAGAGCAAGCCATGAGGCTCAAACTGGTGCCTCCCCTTTCAACCCGTACTCATACCATTGCTGTACAAAGGACAAGTTATCCCTTAAAACCTGCTGTGAAGGGAGAAGATCATGGGCTTTACAGCCCCTCATCAGTGGGTCTCTGGCTCTTCTGTCCAGCATGCAAGCACTGTCCCAGCCCTTTGGGAGCCTGATTCAGCCCTTCATGTTCTCCAAATGTTGCTTGATATCCAGTAAAGTCAATAAAAGGACTGCCCTTAACTTCAGAGCCCCTTGGTTAAGCTTTTGGACAGAGCCAAGGCTTTGTACACTCTCATGAGGACCAAAGTGAACCAGGGTGTCAGCATGGGCAGCTTCCATCTCCACTTAGGGTGAGCCTTGTCTCCAGTCCGGTCCTTGGGGTCATTTTCTCCAGCTGGCACGTCTGTCCTGGACCGGGAAAACCAAGTATATCTTCATCAAAGCCAACCCTCCTTCACAAAACATGCCACTTTCCCCAAAAGCCTATTTTTAAAAGAAAAAATAAGAGTTTTATCAACAGTTTGAAACCAGCCTTCCCTGTGTGTTTAATATAGAACCACAAATGCAGATTTAGGGTTTAATTTTCCCTGTATTGTTTTCATTGTCTGGCTTGGCATTTTTTTTTAAAAAGTAGAGAATAATATTAAAAAGCACAATAGGCCTGGAAGGTATTTATTGTTGTTCCAACCCATAGCCAGTCACAACTATATCAAACCCAGCAAAATGAAGCACACAGCACACAAATAAAACGAGACACAAACAAAGGTAATAAAAGAGACAAGTATCTGTTTCAAAAGCACTGGAAGAACAGCAGGAGTGTAACTACTTCATGTTCCAGCTAATATAGCTGTCTAGAGTGATCCTCAGAAAGCTATACCAGGGAGCAGTTTATGGGTTTCCCTTGGAGAGCTCTTGTAAATATTTGCCTGCAGTGGCTGAGGACCATTGGGAATGCTGGGGTTTGCCAGCCCATCATCATTTCAGTTTGCCAGCCCAGCTAACGCACCTGCTCTTTGGAGTGTCTGTATAGCTCACCCTGCACCGCAGGCTGTAGGCATGGACATGTAGACAGGGCATCACGCCGTTACTCTCAGGACGTGCCCATTGCTGGGTTACTCCGAGACTGATTTTTCCATGGATGAGAGCTGGTGATGCATAAGTACACTTGGGTGTAACAGCTCGCTTCAGGTGTGCAACTCCCCTGTGTGCAGATTTGTACTGAGCACAGTGCATCCCCACTGCTGCCGCCTGCCCCAGCCCCCCAGGTAGAAATCCATCACTTCCTGCAGCCCCCTGCTACCTGGGGAGGAGTGGGTGTCATGCGAGCCAACCCAGAACGACATAATGCCTTTCCCCATCTGATAAAAGCCAAGATGAAAGCTGGGCTCAGCGCCCAGACCGCTCAGTGTAGCACCTAGACCTCTCAAGATAGTTAGACCCCTCAGTGTACCACCCAGACCCCTCAAGGTAGCTCCCAGACCTCTCTATGCACTTCCTCTTCAGGCTCACAGCCCTTTGCAGCCAAGTGACTCCCACCATGGCCCCACAGTACCAGCCTACCTGGTGTAAAGGGGTCCTTGCCTGCTCTTGGGGAGCACTGCGGGGGCTGCAGCCATTATCATGGTGCAAACAGCCTCCCTTATGTGGAGGATGGGTGGTTGCTTGCCCATGGGGTACGTTGCCTGTGACTGGCAATGTACCCCCACATGCCTTGTGTGTTTTAGATGGCTGAGGAGTCTAACATATGCAGTGCCTGAGGATGCTGGTTGCAGTACGTGCCACTAGCTGAGGTCCCTGGGGCTGTTCCTCTGCTGGACCTGCCTGTGGATGAGCACCAGAGGTGGGCTCAGTGCACCAGTGAGGCCCCCGCTCCTTTCATGGGCTGCAGAAGGAGCTGGGCTGAGCAGGCACTCAGCTGAGCATCTCAGCACAGTGCCAAGGCTGCTGAATTCACCCTGCCTGACTCTGCTGTCTCCCAGCCTGTTCTGCCATCACAGCAGCCTGAAGCAGTGCTAGGCCACTGAAAACTCAGCTGGGAGCTCTGGCTTCAGTAAACAAGGGAGAGGCATGATCGGTCCCGCTGGCCCTGGAGGGTCCATAGCCCACTGAAGTCTTTGGGAACCACTGTCGCAGCTGCTTTCATGGGAGGCTGAGCCATTAACGAGCTGCGGAGGCCTTCCAGATAAATCATCAGCCCTTATATCTCAGGGAAGGACAAACAGGGATCATTTAAACGTCAGCCCTTTTGCCCCCTAGATTATATTGCACATGAAGAAGCACCCCACTCCAGGCCATGCTCTCCCCTCCTTCATGGCAGAGGCATCACCCTGAGCGTAATGGCCGCATCAGGAAGGGCAGGGCCAGAAATCAGGACCCTGCCTGCAGCAGCCAGGCAGCTACCACTGGCAGCCCCGAGCTCCCGTCGGGGCTCTGAATCCCATTCAGTCTCCTCCTCTTACTGGTTCTTACTAATTCATGCTTCCGATCTGAGGCCTCCCAGATGTCCCCACATCTTGTGCCAGCTCTCTAATCAAGTTGGCCTGTTCTCCATCCCCACTGGGCAGGAGGTATCAGATACAAGGTAGACAGTGTACCATGTCCAGACATCACGTACGGAGATATGTTGCCTCCTGCCTCAGCCAAAGCAGGACTAAGATTTCATCTGCTTTCTGCTCTCAGGCCTGTTTGCTTTCTGGGTGCAGGCATTGCATGTTCTGCAACAGGCCAAGTCATTTTGTCAGGTTAAGTGAGTGCAGGTTGAAAATACTCCCTCGAAAGTTTTTTTCTTTATTTTTTCTGGTCTGTATGGTATTTCCTGGGGATACTCTTGTCCTTCCAAAAAAAATGTCAAAAACAAAAGAAAAATCCCATCCTTACATTTTTAGTCTCTATATTTCAGGATACGTTTTCAACAAAAACCCCCATCACTAGAGATGCTGCTCAGCTCTCCAACACATCTCCAGCAGCTGCCCCTACCTGCTCGGCCCCCACGGTGATGCTCCATGGGGATGCAGCTCCCATTCCCAGTGCTCGCATGGCTCTGCTGCTGCCCTGTACACCCTTGGCATATGCTGCGCCTAACGAGGGCTCTGCAGATCCTGTAAGAGGAAGACCACAGTTCCTTTTTTAATAATACAGGAGCATTCAGCTGGGACCTTTCTGTGCCAGGCTCTATATGTCCACACTTAGTTTGCTCCAAAAAGCTCAGTGGAGCTGGAACCCACCCGGCACCCAGAGAGTGCCGGGATGAGGCCAGCAGCCACGGTCCTCCTGCCACCGATGCCAGCCTGGGGCTGGGGACACCCCAGGGTGCTGCCCAGGTGACAGCTGTGGCTCGTCCCTGGCACCCCAGCCCCGCTCGGGGCCACTTCCCACCAGCCTTCCCCAGGCCACACCTCACTGGCTGCTGTTCCCGCTGGCTCTTGAGGACAATGCGTGTCCCTACAATCGAAAGGCAAAAAGTCCTTGAACTTTCTGTGTGATTTCAAGGGGGGGAAAGCCCAGGAGATTACCAAGATCAATAGAGGATTTGGGTAAAACAGGACCCACCATTGACTCCTCCCTCTCCTCCAGGCTCTCAAATCCTCGGCTGCTGCTGGCCTGTCCCCATTCATTAGCTATTGTTCCTATTCATTTTAGATAAAGGGGCTTTTGTTGTAGGAGCCCATGCGGGGTCACATTGCCCCTCGGTTATCAATCTGTTTCTCTCTGCTCTGTCCCATACTCCATCTCCCTGGTACAATGGGATGTTTTCTTCCGCAGCAGCAGCCTGACAGGCAGCGGTTCCCTTTGCCTTCAGACCTTATAATCACTTGTTAAGCTGCGCTAGCCTCCGGCTCCCCAGTCCCTTTTCCACCATACTCCCAGTTTAACCCCTGATCCCATCTACGCTACGGGTCACCAGGAAAGGGGAAAAAATACAGCTATCCCAGTGGGGCTGGCACGGGCTGTGCATGCACAAGGCATTTGAGCTGGAAGCCTTCCACTTTCCTTATTGTACAGGAGCACCTGGAAGTATCAGATGGTGGAGGCAAAATCTTCAGCTCTTGTTTGCCAAAGTGACAGAAGATTTGGGTTTCTGAGTCTAAGCCTTCACAGACTCGCTGCCTAAAGGGCTCTCCTGGTAAGCAGGTCTGTTTCCTCAGTGCCCCATGAAGGGACCCCAAAAGAAAGGCATCTCAAAACAGCCCATTTGGAATAGGAATCCTTGCTAATGGGCTGCTGCTGGCGGTGGAGGGGGATTTTGGCACCAGCTGTGCTGGAAAAAGAGCCCCGCTCACTCTCAGAAGTAGCACCAGAAATGACTTGTGCAGCAGAGCATTCCTCAGGGGGGAGACAGGAGGGGAGCAAGCAATGAAATAATAAATAGATAAAAGGAGAAAGGAACAACCGAGCAAGGTAAGGAACGAGTGCAAACAAGACGACGGAGGAGAGCCTGCCAGGACCATCCCCGGGCTGAGCCCACGCCAGCAGCAGGGCCAGTGCCAGGGAGCCATGAGTCATGGGCACAATGCGCAGCCCTGCGAGCTGGGATGGCCGCGCTCGCCTCTGCCCTGCCAGCCCACCGACAAGGGTGATCGTATGCCCATGCGCCCGCCACGGCAGGTGGGGTTCCCCTGGACCCCGGGGGATCCTGGCACCCCGAGGCACCCCGCTGCTGCCAGGCTTTGGGAAAGGCATGCTGGTGTCTGTGATGGGGTGTAGTGAAAGGCTTTGAAATAGGTAGATTGATCAACGCGGCAGGAATTTAAGGGGAAAAGAAAGAGGCTGCACTGAAAATGTTAAGTCAGTTGTGTAAGAGGCTGAGTAAAATGGAAAGCACCTTTTGCTCAAAGCCTCTAAGTCATTAAAAAAAACCCCATATTATCCCTGAGAAGGGTTATTTTTGCATTAGGGCTAAAAGAGATAAGAGGTGTAAACTCTCAGAACTGCATGTGATGACGTCAGCCACCCAATTTTTCTGGCTTTATAGTACAGCATTCACCAAACGCTCTTTGTACTGAGAGAAACTCATCTAAAAATAAGGACAAAACGAGTCTGCTAATAAACCTCTATGGAATCTGGTATTTGCAGCTGTACTAGCAGAGTCTGCAGCGATATGGGGACAGAGGGGTGAAACTATTTTATTTCCCTGTATGGCCCTTTCTACCAGGTAAGACACCTTCCTTCTCAGGGAGTTGTTGCTGGCTGCTGGAGCCACCGGTGCCTTTAGCCCCAGCAGGCAGAAACGATGAGTCAGGTTCTGAAAAAAAATCACAAGGTTGCCTTAAATATCGTAAAGCTGTTTTAAATACAGATATTTTTGCCTTATTGCTTTCTAGACACCGAAACTTTTTAAATAGACTCTGGTCATATTTTCCCTAGGCAACTAGTGACTTTTTAAAGGAAAGCTGAAATTCTCACCAATGTTTCCAGGAAAAAAGCAGCAAATGCGAGTTCTGCGATACGATCACAGCAGATAGACAAACATCGTCCCTCTGCACTCTTTCACATCGATTTCACTTCTCTTTTCTTGTTTTCTCTCCTTGAAATGACCATTTATTCAAACAGAAAATGTAGCATTGTTCTAGGCATCCGGGAAAAAAGTATCATAACAACCAGCATAAAGAAGTCAAACCACTCTGCATTGATCACGCTCCTTCTACAGGGCCCACTCCAAAGCCCATTGATGTCAGCAAAGTCTTTTCATTGACTTCAATGAGCTTCGGATCACAGCGCAGATTTATAAAGGCATTTAGGTTCCTAATGATGTAAGTAGTTGCCTAGAGGTGTTAGGGGCCTAACCTGCTTATAGCCTTTTGTAAATCACACCAGGCATCTACTTACATGTTGAAGCATTGAACTACCTGAAACGCTACAGTATCC
The DNA here is from genome assembly GCA_031468815.1 of Morus bassanus. Lineage (NCBI taxonomy): Eukaryota > Metazoa > Chordata > Aves > Suliformes > Sulidae > Morus > Morus bassanus. The sequence goes on along the minus strand of CM062577.1, from coordinate 11,158,845 downwards.
TGAAGTCACCAAACATACCAAGTTGAAATTACACTCACTAATTTTAGATAAAGTGATCTGGCTGCATTGCAGCTGGGATGGGTAGGGATTTGGAAATCCATATATTCAAGATAAGTTTCTTTGTTAGAGATGAAAAATGTCATAAAGTTGGGAGAAGATCTAATAGAATAATTCATTGCAAATAACATTTGTTATTAATTTTGGCCTGTTTACTATTTGGAAACACATTTTTATTAGCCAGCCAGCTCTGCAGATGGTTGATTATTATTCATTGCAATTTTTCCCCCCTTTTCATTTAGTAATTTGTGGATACACCAGCTTATTTCCAAGCAGTTGAAGTTTAATTCCTCAGCTAGGTCCACACCAAACGGAGGGAGGAAAAAAAGATCTAAGTCAAGTGTTTCATGTGCAAGTTTGTTTAAAAATTTTATAATCTATGACAAACACTTCAAATTAAAAGGACATTCCCACAGGCAATGAAATAATGAAGCCCTTAGAATCAGGCAGCCGAGGCATGAAGCTGATAGCTATTTCCACATTTTATGTACTCTGAAAGGAGAAGAGCTAATTCTGAGAGTAATATCATGTTGTGTTTGTAGATATTTCTTATCAACTGTGGGCCAGATTCTGCAGCCAGCCTAGGGGTACTTTGTTCAAGTGAGTGAGGAAAAATCTGATTTCGGTCTTTCTGTGCTGTATTCAGTGGAATGTATAGTGTAACTGTTGGCTGTAACCCTGCAAATACATTTTACACGCATATCAGTGGTTTCACTGATTTTAAGGGGGACTATTCTTCCATGTAAAGGTATTTGTGTATGTGGATACGAGAGCTAGGCAAATCTGGAATTTGTGCTCAGGTACCAGAGGGATGCGGCCGGGGCAGGGGGGTAGTTCAAAAATCTGAGTGGACAGACGGAAAGGTGGATAGAGTGCGGTCAGACGGACATCACGGTCTCATCGCACTGCACACGCTTAACGGAAAAGTCCTGCAGAGTTCGGCTGACAAATGAGCCTGTCTGCGGGCAGTGGGGTGGACTTCCTACTGCAGCTCCTGCGGGCGGCTGGAAAGTAAGTCAGCATCTAGGGAAAAGCTGTAGGGAACTGAGATTTCCTCTCCGCACCCTGCGGGACAGCCAGCCTCCCGGGGCACCCCCGCCCCGCTCTACCCCCCGGGACAGCCTGCCGGGGCACCCCCGCACCCCTCTACCCCCCGGGACAGTCTCCCAGGCATCCCTCCCGCACCCCTCTCCCCCCGCGGGACAGCCTCCCGGGGCACCTCCGCACCGCTCCACCCGAGGGGGGTCGGGACCGGCCTCCCCGCGGGGGCCGCCCCCGCAGCCCGCTGCTCTGCCGGGGCCGGGCCGGGGGCGGCTCTGCCCCCCGCCCCCGCCGCCCCCTCGCCCCGCCCCGCCCCGCTCCGCCCCGCGATGTCTCCGCCGAAGTTTGCCGCGGCGGGCGCCGCACGTGGGAGCCCCGCGCCGAGCCCCCAGCACCGGCGGGTTCCCGGCACGGCCGCACGGCCCCGGGGGCGGCGGTGGTCGTCTCCCCCTCCCCGTCCGTGTCCCCCCGCCCTCGGCGGGGGATGCCCCCCTGAAGCGCCGCCGCGGCGAGGCCCCGGCGCTGGGGATGCGGCAGCGCGCAGCCCCCCGCCACCGCGCAGCGCTGCGCGGAGGGGCCGCGCCGGGGGGCGGCCGCGGAGCATGGCCAAGGCGCCCGGCCGCCGCCTCGGGGTAGCATGGCCGTGAGCGCGGCGGCCGCCCCCGCCGCCGAGCCGCTGCCCCGCAGCATCTTCAAGAAGTTCCTGGTGATGCTCTGCTCCCTCCTCATGTCCCTCTACGTCTTCTACTGCCTGGCCGACCGCTGCCAGACCCTGCCCGGACCCATCATCGCTGCCGGCGCCGCCTCGGAGGAGGAGGAGGGCGGCGGCGGGGGGTACCTGGGGGGTTCGGCCGAGCTGCCCCCCTGGCAGGCGGCGGCGGCGCGGCGGAAGCGGCTGCTGCAGCGGCTCAAGCAGCGGCGGCGGCGGCAGGAGGCGGCGCCGGGCGAGGAGCTGCGGGCCGGGGGCGGCGGGAGCCGGGCCGGCGGCTCGGGGGGCGGTGGGGGCAGCGCGGCGGGCACCCCCGGCACCCTGACGCTGCTGCTGGGCGAGGGCACCAAGCGGCTGCCGCAGGCCATCATCATCGGCGTGAAGAAAGGGGGGACGCGGGCGCTGCTGGAGTTCCTGCGGGTGCACCCCGACGTCCGCGCCGTCGGCGCCGAGCCCCACTTCTTCGACCGCAACTACGAGCGGGGACTCGCCTGGTACAGGTACGGGGCGGGCTGGGCCGGGCGGCGGCGCGGGGCCGGGGCCGGGGCCGTGGCCGAGCCGGCAGTGCCCCCCGCTGGCCGCGGAGCCCCTCCGCCGCCCACCCGCGACTCCCGGACCCGCGGCTCCCCGACCCCCAGCCCCCCCGCCCCAACTCCTCCTGCCCCCCCCGCCCCATCGCTGCTCCCCGAAGCCCCGGCCCCGCTCCCCAGACCCATCCGCCGGCCCTTTTCTCGCTCCCCAGTTCCCCCAGCCTGGCTTCCCCCAGCCCCCGTCTCCCTTTCCCAATTCCCCAGACACTCTCCCCTCATCCTCTCTCTCCCCACCTCCCGTCCCTGCTCCCAAATCCCCCAGCCCCTCTCCCTCCCCCCATCCTCCTCCTTGCCACCCCATCCCCAGTCCCTAAGCCCCCACTCCTCCTCTCCCCAGCGCACCCCTCCCGGCGCTCCTGCCCTGGTGCAGGGTCCCCCCGGGGGTGCCTCCCCCCAGCCCGGGGTGCTGCTTGCAGTTGGGGGTGGCAATGGGAAGAGCAGTGGGGGGCCCATCACCCTGGGGACTGCACGGAGATGCTGAGGCAGAGCTACCCTCCCCCGAGGAGCACAGTCCCCCCAACATCTTGCTGCTCCCCAGCTTTTCTCGGGGGGGGGGGGGGCTTTGCAAAACCTGTGGCTCATCCTAACTCCCAGCCAAGCCGCCCCACAGCCCCAGCTGCCTCCCCTTGCGAAGCATCGTATCATCACCTCCCGCAGCTCCCAGTCCAGGGATGTAGCCGTTAAAAGCAGCTTTCCTATACTCAGTGTGGAGAAAAAACATATTTCCCATGCAAACGTTTCAGCAGCCCAGTAGTGAGTAACCAAAAACGTCAGTTCCAGGAGTGCAACCCACACACTCACCTTGCCTAAGAAATGAGCAAAAAAGGTAGAGGGGTTCTTCTTTCAATTAATTAGTGTTTCATTAAACCAAATAAAAGGTATCCCCTTTAAAAGGAGGCAGTAAATGTTAAAGCCAAGGGGCAGGATTCTCATTAATGTTGTTTAGATGTTTTCCTTGTGTGTTTTAAAGTTAATAGAGGAGTGTCATCTGGCAGGTTCGTACAGAAAGGATCGGTTAGGGTGAGGGCAAAACTGCTCTTTCACAGAGTATGTCTGTGTTTGTGGCTTTCTTGAATGAACAAGTGAAAAGGAGAGGATTTCGGGTACCCCGGAGCTTGTTTTACTTTCACATTAAGCCCAGCTATTAGCAGAGAGGAGAGGATGATTTTGGCTCAGCTTGCAGTGACAGTATTGAAAAGTGGAGTAGGATAGTACTGACAGTCCAAGTGTTTATGTAAAAGTCTTAACACGTGGAAGCAACGAGCTTCCTTGTGTATCCGCTGGTGTCAGAAACACGCCGGGTTTTTGCAGGCAGCAGAGTGTGGGTTCTCTGAGAAGAAAGATTTCCTTTCATGTGGGCTGAAGCTGTCTACAGAATTATATTTTTAGTGTGCGCTTATCCAATTTCCGCATGCTGACCCTGTATCAGAAAGGGAACATTAAAAAACGAACCTGAAAAAACCTCAAGAACTTTTAATCAAGTCTTGACTTTGAAAAATAAACGCATGGCTTTGGGGTGGCATCTGCTGAAATTTATGGTGGGTATGCAGAAAAGCTCATTTGTCAAAGATGCTCTTGAAGCCTTGAGGAGCAGATGGCAGTGGGATAGACTCGCTTCTGGAAACAGTGCCTGAGTGAGGCGTGCAGACCTAGACAGAGGAGGAGCCACAGGCATTTAGGACATAGTACAGCCCTCGGTGTAGGGGATTTCATTTTCCAGAGGTTTGGTCTTGATCTTGCAGCTCTTGCTCACTTGAGGTGCTGCCCTGCAGGCTGTTTGTGTAATCGTTATGTTTTAGCATTTGGTACACGAGCTCTCCCATTAATTGCTGCAGTTTGTTTGTTCTGGTATTTGATGCACTGAATTTCACCATGATTTTTTTTTTTATTAGCTCTGTAGAGGCTGAGGTACAGTGAATTCTTTGTATGGGATTAGTCCTTCGAGACCTAATCTTGCCGGCTTTGCTTGTATGAGTAATCTTTATTAACACACAAGAGTCCCGCCGTGATGGCAGAGATGCAGTGTCAGCCTGCTGGTAACCAGTTACCAGCCTGTTATAAATACTCATTTAAAAAAAAAAATCTGTCTCTCTCCATGGGTTTGTTGTAATCTTTGATGAGGGTTCAGTGCGGGGGAAATGGCCAGATGTTTGCCAGGGGTCCCGAATTCTTATCTTTGGCATCGGAGGCTTAGGTTTCACGTGCATTTCTGTTTCCCAGCAGTCAGACTAAACAGCATCATTATAAGGTATAAACAGTTGGGTTTGCTTTCAGCGCCCGCAGGAAGCCAGCGTGGGCAGTGAGCACCCTGTCCAAGGGAACAAAAACCTCTCGGCTGTTTGCAGTGGCACAGGCTTGCAAACAGAGAGGAGCCAGCCAGCCTTCGTGACCGATGGTTGATGCCGTTGTCACTGGAGCACGGACGTGGGCTGTCACAAGGATACCACACCGGGACCACAGCAGGGTGGCTGTGGTGTCTCAGGCATGAGGGAGACCCCGATTCCTCCTGGAAACAAAAGAGCAACTCCTGTAAGAGCTGCTTGTTATATGGCGTGATGCTGGATAGGGGCCGAGCTGTGGCTGCAGCAGCAGGATGATGCTCCCGAAGCGGCCGGTTAGATGATGGTACCTCTAGGGCAGTGGCTGGCAAGGCACAGGCTTGGCACGTGAAAGTCCTGTCACCTACTGGGGTGCCACACAATGCACGAAACCGATCGCAAATGCTGTCTGTTAAATCAAGTGGAATAATCGCTCGCCTCTTACAGCCTGGGCTGTGCCTGGGTAAGAAGGCAGCTGTCCTACTGAGAGGCTGATGTTTATAGAAACCAATTTGAGTGATTTAATTTGGTAAGCATGACACCTCTGTGTGTGCTCGTGTGTGGGTTGAATATCAAGGGAAGTTGTGTGCCGAAAGCAGCTTTCTCCGTTTTGGGTTTGCAAGTCCTCTCTTCGTACGGGGACAAAAGGAGGGAGGGGGCAGCCCACAATGCTCGCATTGACTTCCCAGCGCAGAAATCTCTGCTCCAGCCCTGAACAAGGCTATTGAGCTAACAGAGTTCAATAGCAGGTGAGCATGGGTTGTAATAGAGTTCAACTGCCATCCCCCACCCCGAATATGGCTGTATACAGCCTGGGGAAAACTTCAAGAATAGGGGCGAAGCCAGGCAAGTAAAAAAAATGTCTAGATTAAAAAAAAAAAAATCTGTATTTGCGGGTGATGTTGTGAGTCTGGCTGATTCCCTCTGATCCTTTGTTAGTCTCGTGCTGATTGAGCTGCCTGTAGGAATGTCATTATACTGTCAGTCACCCCAGGAACATTTATTTCATATGTTTTAATCTCCCTGCCTCTGTAGCATGGATGCCAATTTCACTAGAGCGAAGCCAAGCTAATGTCATTAGATTACACCCTATCCAGGGGAAGATGAAAGATGACTCAAAGTTACTCCATCAGGTTGGGAGTTTAAGTATCGCTCCTCCCTGATGCTTCCAGAGCTGGGGAGTTCTGTCTCCTAATTAATATTGTCTTGGGATTTTTCTACAAAGCTTCCCCCTCCCCCCTTCTTTCTAATCTAGGCAACCACTGATGTTTCTGAGTCAAAAAGAGCAGAGAACATCTCAGTTGCTGAAGAGGTCTGGGAAGGAGGAAAAGGAGGTTTGTTTAGGGGGCATGCTTACAGCAGCTGCGAGCAGCTGCATCCCACCTTGTGCCATTTCCCATCCTCTGTGCCTCAAATCATGGTGAAATCAGAGCCCTGGGGATGGAGGAGTCAGGCTGCTCCTGTACCAGCGGATGGCCTGGAGGTCCGTGGGGTTTTGCGGTCACCATAATTCAGCAATGCAGTCTGTGAGTGCTTTGTAAGCATGGAAGTGAGGATGGGAGCATAGGCGTGGGGGGCAGGAGTGTGTGGATGATGCCAGGGGAGACTTTGGGGGAGCAAGTACAATTCATGAAAGGTGGAGTGGGACCGGTGGCCATCAGGAGGAAAGACCTTGTTGCAAACCCCGCTGCAGGAGGGAGATGCTGTAGCAGTAGTTGCCTTAAAGTGAGAGCCCCCACCTTTCTTCAGCCATCCTTTCAGCCTCTGCAAGAAACAGCAGGTCCTTTGGCTGTGTTCAGGGTGTGTCCCACCAGAACATGGGTTGTGCCATTGGACATCAAGTTTGAGCCGGTTTAGGTTTTCCGCTCCCTGCTGTGTGCACGCCTGCTTGTAGGAAGGTCTGGTTTAGCAGCGCCTGCTCCTCATCCTGAGAACATCTCGTCTCCCAAACGCATCTGAATTACTAATAGCACCAAGCGCAGCCTGCAGCAGTTCTCGGGAAATCGCAGACTTGGACAACCGCGTGCTAAAGAGGATCAAGGTCCTTGTTTATTTATTAGCTGTGTAATCAGATACCTCCCCGTACGGAGCTCATGGTGCCAGGTACTGTATAAAAAGGGAACAAAAGATGGTCTTGGCCCCAAAGTGCAGGTAATTCACTGTAAACAACAGGTGGAGATAGGGTGAGACAGGCACAAAGACAGTGGTGAGTGTGTTGGTTGGTTGGGCAGCGTGGGTGTCCTGGCCAAGGAGTCATTGGAGATGGAGGATGAGGTGGGTTTATGGGTGGTTGAAGGGACCTCTCCTTGCTGGGGAAGAGCAAGGGGAAGAAGGAGCTCATTGGAAATGCTGATGAGGTCAGGGCTGGAATCACTGAATCTGTTATAAAAAGAGTAACTGGTTCTGGTGCTCATGTGCTTTGCCACTCCTTTGTGCGTGATCTGAACTTGGATACTCCAAGGCATTTTGGTAAAGATTTGAAATAGTTTGAAGGTTGGCACCCTACTGCTGGGGAGATGTCTTGGTACGCCTCAGCTTGCCCATCTGTAAAGTGTGAGGGTAGTCGCTGCCCTGTGCTGCAGGGGTGGGACAGCAGGGTTGTGACTCTGCAGCACCTCTCTCCAGCACAGAGATGAGGTGCTATATGGAGTCTGAGCTTGTTGGGCTATGCTGTGGGCTAAATAACACCCAAAGCAGGTGAACCCCACCAGAACTGCTGGCAGAGGTCCTGCAGCCTTGGCACAGCTTTGGCTCACTGTCCTCTCGTGGCAAGGTGGAGTGCCATCTACTGTGCACACCTGATGGATGGCACTATCCAGGGATGGCACCGTCCAGACACATACCCCTAGCAAGATCTAACTGCAAAGAGCTGGCTGGGGCTGAGCTCTTTCCCCTCTCAATCTTTAAATAAACCCCAAAGGGTTATTATTTTTGGTAGCTCTTTTAAGCATTTTGCATCTATACGTATCACTTCTGTTTTCTGTTAATGGAGAAGTTCATATCCAGGGTTCATGTCCGTTCCTGATGATGGGGTGAGCTCCTGAGTTGACGTATAAGGAGATGTCAACCCCATTCCCATTAGAAAGCATCAAAATAAGTACTTAGGATTTTATTGGATTCCTCTCTTGGCAGATCCTGTGGTCTGCACGGGGATGTACCAGGGAGGTTCAGAAGTCAATAGACCCTATCCTCCTCTTCAGTACTACTTCATGCCCCAGTCCCTGGGGCATGGGAGGCTGGAGGGGATTGGCACCTTCCTTGTCCACCCCATGGCTCTGCCTGGGGTGCTTGGAAACCAGGGCTCCCCTGGCCCTGCCTGCTGGGGCTGAGCAATCTTGAAAATATGGCCTCGACTGTCCAAGATTTTGTCAGTTAAATTCACAGAGCCAGGTCTCGTGAAACACAGAGCAAAGCTCCAGCTGGCTGGGGCAAGAGCCCATTTATGGCAAAAATTGTGATACTCTTTAGAGAAGTAGCAGATTCACCCCGCTTAAACCACTAGTCCTCCTTTAAGGTCGGTTCTTGCGAATCCCACCTCTGCCTGTAGCCTGTCCTCCTGCCATCGGCTCTGCTGCCTTCAGGGGGGCTCCTGGGAGTAATTACATCAAGTCTGGGGTCTGGGGCCATGTTCTGGCTGCACCATCACCACTGTCTGTTCACCGCAGCTGCGCTAGGATTTCACCTTGACCTTCTGAAGTCTATAATAAGAGCAGTTAGGTCTGGGGAGGGGGAAGAGAGCTGGTGCCTTTCCAAAGAGTTCAGAGCAAATAACAAGCGATCAGAAAACCTGAGAATAACCCCCCATGAGCCCCCTCCCTGACATAGGCATTAAAACTCCTGAGCTGCTAATTATGCTTTTCCCCTGGAGAATATTGAGGTAACCCAAACTGCTTTCGCAGGGCAACAGCAGAGGCTGGCAAGGGGGAGCAGGGGTGGTTGTTGCAGCCATAGATCTTTGCAAATTTTCATTATGTGCAGGTATTATGGAAAGGAATTGGATTAGGCTGCAGTTAAAGTTGCGTTGCTGGGGTTGGATACTGGTGTCTTACCCCATTACAAAGCCCCATGTGGGTCAGGGGGCTGTTCATGCAAGGTCTGTAGGACTGGGGCCGTCCCAGGGACCGTGGCAGTGGCCAGTGTCTCTGCCTGTCTCCTGCATAATCCACCTCTTGAGAAATTCAGTTTTTCATGGTTTGGAGTTAAACATGTTAACCTCTAAACTGCACCCTCCTGAGCCCTTGCAACTCCCTGGAGGGTACGTGAGCAGGACGGTGCCTGCAGTGAGAATATAAATAGAGTTGCTTGAGGAAGTGAATTATTCTTGGCGTTTCTTTCATCAAATGATGTGATTCTGCAGGAGGAAATCTTTCAGCAAAAGAAAATGCTGGTTCCCTTCGTGCATGGCAAGACCATCCTTCTTGCTTCCTGGAACTGAGGAGATTCATAACATGCTCTTTCTTTTGCAACACCATCTGTTGCAGAGATATTAAGATCCCTGTTCAAACTCCCCCAGGCTCGAGGCTGCTGCCGGCTATGTCTCTGGTGGGAGATAGAGAAGAAACTTCCCATTGCCGCCCCGTGGGAGCTTTGGAAACCTCCTGTGGTTGTTTTCCCCACTGTTGAGCAGCTATGCGCAAGCGTCGCATAAGGAAATCCTACCTGGGCAACTCCAGGCACCTGGACAGCTTCCTTGCTCAAAGCCATGCAGATCATGGATGCCAGCACAGCAGCTTCAGTGGGATCCTGTCTAGCTCCCGGCTGTGAGCGGGAGATGGAACAGCCTCCCCTGCCCCGGCCGCCCCACTCGGCTCCAGTTCCCGAGCACAGCTGGTGGCTGCAAACTGGGATGTGAACAGCTAGATCAGGTCTGACCACAACCACCCTTCCCACACCTTCCCCTGGTGAGAAATGCTCAGGTTCAAGTGGAACATTGTGATGGGAAGCTGTCTATTTATTTATTTCTATCTCTTTCTAGCAGGATCTTGTTTTGCTGAAAATTTCAAAAAGCCAGGCTGATTTGTTCTGACATTGCCTGTTGGAAAAGGGCTCCCTCCTGCAGCCCGTGCTCTCTGGGGAAGCCTTTTATGGGAAAATATAAAATCCAATTGTTTTGACTTCCGTGTTTATCTGATGGTTTGCGCGTGTGTATATGCTCACGTGCGCATCTTTGGGCAAAATGTTGTGCTTTGTTGTTAACATTTCATTTCTGCTTTCATGGCTTTGTATCGTAACGTTGAGTACCATATACCAGCATTTTGTGACGTTATTTAAACACTTTTGCGCTGTCTGAACTGGACTGTTTGGGAAGTCCTTTTTGAGGAGAAATTCCCAAGCATTGGCATGTTCCAGCTAAGAGTAAAACAAGTGAGGAAACATCTGGATTTCCCACCTGGGGGAAGCTCTGTGTCCTGACCCTTCCAGCACAGGGTTAGCAAGTGAAAGGCAGCAGATGTGATGGCCTGGGAGAAGTGGTGTGCAGAGAGCCTGAGGAGATGGCCTGGCTTGGCTGAGACCCCCAAAAACACGCTCCAGGATCAGCGACCCCATGGTGCCTACGTTACTGGGGCTTGGAGCACATGCCAACTGGAGGTACTGCTTTCCCCATTTTGTGTCTGGACTTTGTTGGCTCCGAAGTCCTTCCCCTGGCTGGAAATTTGCTTCTTATATCCCTTTGGTCTCAAACATTGCTGGACCCCAGGTTGTGCCTTGCCAAGTTTTGCTATAAGCCTCAATAAAAAGGTATTTGGGAGGACCCCAGGTCACCTGGTGCAGCAAGGCATGGCTTTCCCCTACTCCTGCTGGACCTGTGCCCATGGGGCATCCCCAAGCCTGGACCCCGGAGCAGTGGGTTACCCTGGGTGCAATTAGTATTGTGCCATGGTTTGCATAGGTAAAACTGGTGACAGCAGAAAGAGGCTGCATGATGTGCCAAAGCCACAAGGGAGGGACATCTCCCTCCTCTGAGCCACAAGCACTGGGTCAGTGGCCTCAGCCATGGCATTTCTTGCTCTCTGAAACCATGCTGTTAGGAGATGTTGGCAGAGCTGCAGCACGGCTGTCCTTCCTGGGTCTGGCGGCTGGTCCCCAGGTTAGTTCAGTGCCACGGCCATCAACAGCATTGGTGGGATGGAGGACGTGCTGCACTACCAATGGGGAAACAGGCAGAAAAGCACCCAGAGTCTCTGGCAGAGCGAGGCTTAGCACATGGGACCTCCTGACATCTAGCTCCATGCTGCTGTTGATCTCCTCTAACTGTGGTAGGAAGGGAGGCTGTCTGGTACAAGCACTGGTGATGGGTGTTCAGCGTGTGCTGAGCTTCCCTCGGTATCAGCCGCATCCCCCCTGGTGCTGCTCTGCTCCTCAACCTGCTCCTCATACTGAAGGTCACAGAAAGTTCCCCTGACTTCTCTTACAAAGGTTGAGGGTGCTAATCCCTGCGTCCGGGCTAACTTCCAGCTCAGGTAATTCTAGTCTCTGCCCCTAAAAATTAACTCTGCAGTTTTAACTGGCTCCAGTCATCTTTGTTCCCCATCCACAGACCTGCTGGGCACCGTGCTGCTGGCAGAGATCCACCGTGGGGCTCGGGGCCGTTGGCTTTTGATGGCTGGGAAGTGATCTTCCTTCTGGTCTGCCAGATGATTTGTTTTTTTCTCTGTGCAAAAGCTGCATGTCATAGAAAGGGATAAAGCTAATGTTGTGCAATATTCCTGCCCTCTTGCACTGCTGAACCGCACTGTGTGTATATTAATATTTGCCTATAAATGTTTCCCTGGTGTTTATCAGTCTTGTGCCTGTGTGACAATGGTTGTTAGCTCCTTCATCGTCTCTAAAGAAGGAAAAAACTAAAAGCCAAATCTCACTGCATGCAGCAAGCAGAGCGCATGTAGTGACGTGCAGAGCTGGGTGAGAGGAGTGTGGTTTGGGACTGACAGCTGGTTCAGCCGCCTCCTGTGCAGGGCTTGGTGAGACCCTGCTTGTGCATGTTGGTTCCACCAATGTCTGGCTGCCCTGTGTGCCCTGTCCCAGCCAGCTTCCCCAGCAGGGCAGGGCCACACAGAGGAAGAAGAGGAAAAAGGTGCTGAGCACAGGCACATGTGCACATAGATGCACTGGTGCCTCACTGCTCACTCTTCCCCAGCCTGGCTGCATTAGGGGCAGTGGGGACAGTGACCAGCTCTCCCTGCAGCCTTAGCTCATGGCGGGTTTACTGGGTTTCTTGCTCTCCTGATGCGTTAGAGATGACAGCTTTACCGTGCGCTGGGAGAGTCCTTTCCACCTGCTTCTGGGCTGGGGGCCATCACTCCTCCAGCTCCCCTGCTGTCACAGGGTTGGCTGCATCTGCAAATCCATTTAGTTGCATCTTTATTTCCTTGGGCACTCACTGTCCATCTTATATTTCCTCCTCCCCTGCACTCATGCGCTGTATTATTGGGTGGCCATGAGCTGTGAAACGCCCAGGAAGGGAGCTCTCCCTGCAGCCTGGGTCCAGAAGCTGCTGAGAGGGAGATTTCATGGGGTGCCTGAGAAGGCAGCGGCTGTCCCTCTCATGTCTCCATCTGTCCTATCAGCAACAGGTTGGAAATAAGCAGGAATAGGGACTTTTTCAAACAGCGTGAGATTAAATTGTGAAACTGGCTGCTGCAGGAGGTTTTTGGCTAGAAGACTCTGAAAGGGCTTCAGAAGTGCTTAGCAAATAAAGATGCATCAGAAGCTGTTAAGCGCAAGGGACCAGATGCAAAGTCCAGCTGAGGGAGTTCCTGAGCCTTGGCTGGGGGCCAGCTCCTGCTGCTGGCACAGGAATTATCTCATGGGTCAGGGGGACCCTGGGGTGACCCAGGGAGGCTCATCTTCCCATAACTGTTATTGGGGGAAAAATATGATCGGTGTTACTTGGGTAGAAATACACTTTCTGGAAGGGAATTAATTTTCCAGTTGGCATCAAATGGCTGGTGGTTGATAGTGAAGAAGGGAGCGTTGCACTTTGTACCCATGGTCTGGGTAATTCTGGTATAAACAACCACCGAACGCCTGCACCCTGTCAGCTTTTGTGCTGAAGAGCCTGGATGTCTGTGTAATGGTGTTAGTTCATACTGGATGCAAAGAAAAAAAGAAAGATATCACTTACAGGCTAGTGACAGCTGGGTAAGCACGGCTGAACTTTCTGAAGCATCCCTTCAGATTTATGTGCTTCTAAACTACCCAAGGCTGCTCCCCCTGTACAGTGGCAGCAGGCAGGGGGTGGCAGTGACCCAGCCCTGTAGGCTGAGCTGCTGCAGCCTTGCTGGGACCGATGTTTGCTTTGCAAACATTTGGAGTGGTTTAAGGTCTGACTGCCACCCCGGCTCTTCATTTCTGCCCATCTGCTGGAGGGTTTTGCTGCCTGAATGGAGGGTGTGAGCCCTGCTCTTCTGCCCCGTGCAAACCTGCCTGAGGTTTCTAAGCAAGCACAAAAAACACCCCAGCCCATCCATGGATTTGGATGGCTGGAAGGTAATATGTGTCCCAGGAGAGATGCAGAGGGAATGGCTGCGTTGCCCAGTCCTGCTTCCTGCGGCACGAGGTCACATAGCAAAGGGGGAAGCGTTGTCCTGGGGAGCAGGTTTGGGGCAGGATGGAGGGGAAGGGGAAGCATAGAGCTGTGTGCTGGGACTGCTGGAAGGAGAACTTTCTGACAACACTCATCTTTCCGAGGAGACCAGCAATGCCAGCTTGCCAGGAGCAATCTCCTCATTCCATAGCAAAGAGGTGAAGGTATGAAAGCCCAGACATTAAATGCCTTGCACCAAACACCAAGGAGTTTCTTATCTGGCTGCTGCTGCTCCTTGTTTGAGCTAGAGTGGCCGGTTCCCACCTCGCTGTTCCCAAGTGTAGCAGGGTCTGTCTCATGCTGGACCCTCCTTAGGGCAGGAGGTGGGATTTTGCTGTGCACATGCAGTGACAGGAGAGCTGAGCTCCTGGGGGTGGTGTGGACATTGCCACCATGCAGATGATGTGTGCTGTGTGTCTATTGTATTGTGTCCAGGGCAGCGAGGAGGTTTTGGGACACACTCAGCCTGGCTGGGGCCTGTTCTGTCCCGTGCCTCAGTTTCCTCATCTGTGAAATGGGGTTATACTGATGAGCTCACTCACAAAATACTAAGGTCACTGCTAAAGGTCCACCCAAGGGGGCTGGGACTTGGCTTTCCTGCAGTCAGTGAGCACCAGGATCCACCCCTCCAGCATCACCCTCTCCAGGTTGCGTTTTCTCCGACCACAGGCAGATGCAGAGGACATGCAGAGGGTCAGACACAGAGTCACATGAGGTTTAAATGTTGTTTCCGCATGCATGGAGTGTGATTCCCCGCTCAGCCCAGCACAGAAGCCAGGCTTGGGGCAGAGGCGGTCAGCACCCAGAGCTGCCTTTGTAATGAGTTGTGATGCTGCTCCGCCAGCTTGCTCCTGGCTCTGCTGCCTTCCCTTCCAGCAGCAGTAAATCCTCTGGAAGAGCCTCAGAAAGAAAGAATTTAGTAGGACACGCAAGCGGTTAGCCCGGGAGCCTCTGAAGGGGCCGAGACGGGGGGGGAAGGATTTCACGGCCTGACCCAGATGCAGTGCACAGCGTTTAATTGAGTTTGACCAGCTCCAGTGCCAGGGGTCAGGGTCAGCCCCAGCAGTGAAGCCCGTCAAGGCGTCAGAGCCACTTCGTTTGGCACTTGGACAGGTTGAGCTCTGCCCTGCTTGTGCGGGGGGTCGCAGCCCTCTGTCACATCATGGGGACCCACTCTCTCCACGGTGCGATGCGGCCGGGTCGGCAAGCCAAGCCATGAGCTGCGGGTTTTCAAGGGGGGCTGCATCTCGGAGTTTTATAGGCTTCATCTGCTCGTTGCTTCCTAATAGCAGTTGAGTTGTTTGGCCAAGTGACAGCAAAATGCCGGGTCACAGCTGATGCCTGGATGTGTCCCCAGTTCTGACACACCTGTCCCTGCAGCCTGCTTCTTCAAGGGGCTTTATGACAGTAAAATCCAGCATTCTTTGTGCTCCCTTCTAGCCTGCCCCAAAACAGAGGCAGGAGGAAGAAGTCGGTGCTTCCCCATCACTGCTTGCCCCTGCCAGGTGGTGCAGTGGGGCAGCAGCTCGCCTCCCCGGCCGCTGGAGTTGGGCACTGGCAGTGCAGGCAGTTTCCTGCAGCAGCTAAGAGGAGAAGCCATGGGCTTGATTTATCCATTGGGACCCACCAGCCTTCCCAGGTCAGATGTAAAACCTCTAGTTTCCTAGTGTACCTCTGGATTCTTTGGTACATGAGAAATATGCTATTGCAGCACTGCATTTTTAAATTATTATTTATTTTTGGACAATATAAGCATCTCCCCAGCACATGCTTCTGCTGCTTTCTTAGTTCTCACCCCAGAGCAATGCCCCCAGCTCTGCTCTCACTTGGAAGCTGCCTGGGCTCGGTCACATTATAGCCCTGGGAAGGTAGATGGGAAAGGCGTCAGGGGTGGTGATTGCAGAGGCGAGGAAGGAATTTGGGTGTGTTTCCTCTGGAGTAAATCTGGCTTAAAATTATGAGCAGCTCTGGATTTTATTAAAACCCCAAAAGCAGCACTTGGATTCATTGGCCAAATCCAGCAGCATTGTACAAGCTGGTGTAAGCCCACACCTAGATGAAGGAGCCTGAGCCTGGGTGACCTGCAGAGCCATGCTCAACCCTGGCCGCTCCTAGGGGCTTTCTTGGCCATCACCCCCCTGGAGACATCCTGGGGTGGGTGGGGTGGAGGAGTCCAGACCTAGACTGAAGCCCACTGGGTGTTTCAGCATGGATGGGGCATGCATCCTTCTTCTCCCCTCCATCCCTAAGAGCTTCTGCTGAACAGCCCATGGTCAGCCCAGGGTTGGTGCCCTGGTGGGTCTGGCCTCCGCTCATGGTCACCTTCATGGTCACCTTCATAGTCACCTTGATTGCTGGGGGCCAGCTCTTCCTGGAGGCTCCCCTTTTCCTTACACATACCCAGTATAAAGCCAGATTTATCAGACCAGTGAGCTCTGCACTGGCAGCTGAGCCTGCCCTTGTGGGAGTCTGTCTGTCTGTCTTTCTGAGTGGGCTGTGCTCTTGCCTGCCTGCGGCTGCTGGGGTTGCCTGACATCCCTGGATCCCCAGGTGGCTATGCCCAATGTGGGGAATGCATTTAGGGGTTGTTTGACCCCTTGGCTTCCCAAAGATGCATCAGCAAAGGGGTCCAGAGGAAGCTCTGTCCTGGCTGATCTCCTAAACCAGGCATTAAATCCATGGCATACCCTAGGAAAGGGCTTGGAAGGGAAGTGCACCATACACTGAAAGCCATCCTGCCCCTCCACTGTCCTCAGGGAGGGGGCAGTTACCGCACCCCCATACTTAGGAGCAGAGCCCTGAGATGGTCCCGCTCCTGCCCTGACAAACCTTTCCCAGTCCACTCCAAGCCCTCAGGTCCCCAGAGCCATAAAACGGATTCCAACAGAATCCTGGGGATGAGAAGGGAGACCCGAGTGCGCTCGCTCCCTCCCTTCCTCCCCTCCCTGCAGGCACCCCTAGCAGACCAGCGGTGAGCAGAGCCACAGCCAAGAGGCACATCCCTTGCTGGGAGCCGCAGGCCATGGGGCTCCCAGGGGGGAAAGAGTCGGGAAGGAGCTTTAAGGAGTGATTAACAGCCTCAGCCGTGGCAGGGCCACGGGTCAAAGGGGCCCAATTATTTCCTGGTGATATTCCTGCTGGAGGGGGCGATAAGCCGACATGGCAGATACAGGTCCATCTGACCCCCCAGCTTTGGAGCAAAGTGAGGGCAGCAACAACGAGGACGCCCCTGGGCCCCATTCACGCTCTTTGCAGAAGGACTTTCAGACACAAGTCCGTGGGTCACCCCGACATTGCTGACTCAGGTATGGTCTCCCCCCTCAGCACAGATTTCCAGGAATGCCATCATTAACATCTCCCGCTAGGCAAATCATAGCCATCATATGTTTAGGGGAAAAATTGGATTTGCCTTGTAATCTAATCAATGTTAAATAACAGTAATTCTAACTCCGAGGCTCTATGTTTAAAGTGCTGTTGGTCTCTGGGGATCATCGGAGTTATTTAATCTAATGAAATCACCATTACCGTCTAATGAGGGTGCACTGCAGGGAGGTCTTTCCTGGGAAGGAAAGCAATAGTTAAATAACTGGCAGTCACGGCCCAATATTCAGAGGGGGTAAATGGGCAGAGTGCAGTAAGTTGAAGGTTTCACCTGGTTGGGACCCAGAGGTCTTTGGCTGCACCTTTCTGGCATCTTTCTAATGGGAACTGTCATTGCTGAAGGCATGTTGGTGATGAGCAGGTGCGCAGGTCCCCCCTGTCACCTCCCTGGGATGCCTGGGCAGGCTGGGCCACACCAGTGCCACCTTTCCCCTTCTTCTGGCCCAAGCAGGAGTTGTTGGACTTGATGATCTTAAAGGTCTTTTTCAGCCTAAATGATTCTGTGGTTTTTAACCCATCTCAATACTTCATCCTGTGTCATGACTCACTGTGCTACCCCCAGCAGGTTGCTCTCTGCATTGGCTCTCCCTGTGGTGGTGCAGGCTGTGTTGTCTGCTGGATTTTAAGATGTTTTCCCCCAAACCTACTATACTTTCTCATTTTCATTAAGCGTTTTTTCCTTATCTCGTTTTTAGTGGGAGATAGGACCTGTTCAAGTTCACCTTTCCCATGCCAGCTTCGCAGCAATTTCTGAGCCACCAGTCAATTCAGTCATTACGGAGCAAGCCAAGCCGTATTGAGCCAGTTGCTTTCCTACGCGCTGAACTTATTGTATTCAAATATATTGAGTTATATCAGCAGCAGGCAGGGACTCTGCTGCTGTCAAATGCCAGCACGGCTGTATCCTGTGTAACCAGGGGAGTGTTCCTCCCCTGTAGTGTGTGTTCTAATTTCCCATTATTATTTCTTTAATAAGACTGATGCTTACTGTACATCGCTCATTTGCTCCTAAAATTGGAGCCATTAGAGCAATAAGTGGCAATTACCTTCTGAGCAGTGTAGTGTGTGAACCCAGTGCGGAGCCTCCTCAAAGGAGGAGGCTGAAACCCGCCTTTCAGGAGCAAATGCCCATGAGCAACAGCTTAACGCCGGGGTGGCTTTGTAGGGACAGCTGGGTGTCTGTCGGGGGTGCCTGGCATCCTCCAGAGGGAGGATTGCACCCATGGGTGCTGGGGGAGGATGCATCTGGCTTGATGTCTGTGGATGATGGGCATTAGGAGGGGTTGTGGCTCTGCACGTGCTGCTGAGTTATCTCGGCACATTCCCTATCCAGTGGTTGGGCTCCTCTGAGCATCCCGTCCCCGGGGAGTGGCTTCTCCACTGGAAAACAATCTCCATGCTGACAAAAAAATAAAAAAGGAACATGTCTGGTAATTTAATTATATTAAGTGCTCCTAAAAATCACGTCTGTGCAGCACAACAGCATGCCAGAGGTCTCTGGAGGAGCAGATGCAGCAGGACCGGTGAGGATCTGGTGCAGAGAGATGGGGCAAAGGCAGGATTTCTGGAGGAGGGAGGGTGAAATGTGCCAGCAGGCAGGTCTGAGAGCTGTGTACCTGCATGCCACCCTGTCCTACACAGCCACAACCCAGCCAGTGCTGCAGGACACCAGCCCTTGCCCCCACAAGGGCAGCTCTCTGTCCTCAGCACTGGCACAGATAAGCCCCACGGCCACAGCACGAGTCCCCGCAGGCGATGCCCCGCACGCTAACGAGGAGGTCCAGGAGCTGCTCTTGGCAAGGATGGTCCCTACGGCGGCTCCTCAGCGACAGCCGGGATGTCTGTGTTCATTATGCACATCCCTTTCATGCCGCCTTCATTATTCGCATGCTATCGAGTGTCATTAAGATATCAAGTTCATTTAGGTACATCCACATTGGCAGTTTAATTATGTCTGGGTACTACTCTGTATTTTATTCATGGACTATCTGGGGGCGGTTGTCAAACACAAGCCCAAGAGATAAAGGTTCGGTGGCTGCAGAATGCTAATGTCCTGCTGGTTCCCTTTTGACAAATACACATGCCAGTTATTACCAAACTGATTATTTCATTCATTAACACCACATACATCAGCTCCCTTCACCCGGTATTATTGTATACATTCATCTTTTCATAAACAATTACCTGACAAGGTTTGGAAAGGCAAGTACTGGGGAATTAATGCTCTGATGAGAAGTTCCTGGCGTGGGTTAGTAACAAGGTGCTGGGGGGGTGTGGAATGCCCCGTTAGTGTGATCGCTTCATTAATCAAATTAGGGACAATAGCATGTCACGCGTGTGCCATGTTTCCCAACAATACCGAACCCGTTCGCATTGTGCCGGAGGCTCTGCGGATGGGGCTCCCTGTCCAGTCTGCAGTGATGGGGGAGATGAAATGAAAGCCAGGGGACCTGGCGGGAAGGCTTGGAAAGCATTAACCACGGCCGGATCATGGTGTGTGTTTCTCATCTGCCCTTTTTTATTTTTTTTTTTATTATTATTATTATTATTATTGGTTTATTGTCCTGAGGAGCATTTGCATGATAACAGGTTCTTTGTTTATTGTTTGTGCCTTTTTTCTGGCTTCCACGTATTGCTTTCCCAGAGCTGTAACCCTTCATGATAGCATTAGCAATAGTGGTGGGAATGATTAAGACACCGTGAACATGCAACCATCTCGGGGACAAAACCCCTCGGGTCTTCTTTCTGCATTTTTTAGCTGTAAAAGCCTGGCAGTGGAGGGAAAAAAGTACAGGGAGACATGAACAGTGAAAAATAACCAAACTCATGAACCGGTGGTGAAACCCAACGGACAGGACTAGTGATGTTGCTCACCCAGCTGGAGGTCGCTCTCACAGTCCAGGTCTGCCACGAGTAGCATCCTCCAGCACATTATGTCCAGCATTAACCTGTGTGGAAGGAATCAGACCTGGAGCCGCTCTCAGCGATTTCCCTTGAACACACAGCCCACAAGGTTTCAGTGTGTTGTTGGTGCCATATTTATTTCTTTAAAGACATTGTACCCTCAACTGTTCCCACCAGCAAGCTCGCTCCCTCCGATACGGAGAAGGAGCAGCTGCAGGAGGCCACCAACACAGCCAGAATCGATTCAGCCTTTCACTCAAGCAGACACACTCGGAAAGTAATGCTTCAGGGGTCACACTTCTGCGCTACTCCAGCGCAGGATTTGCAAACTAAATAAAGGACCCAAGTGAGATTTAAGTGCCTAACTCTCTTAGGCCCCTTTGAAAAAAGCCCCACTGGAATAACTAAGAAGTTTTCACTGTGCTTTTGCAAAAGCATTAATCCTCCTTGCTATCTCTGCAAGTCTCTTTGATCACACTTCAAAATCTTCATCTCCAGGGGTCCTGTCTGGGCTTTCCAAAGTGGCTTAAGAGCAGACATCTCGCTGCTTCTCAGGGAGGCCTGGGCTCCCAAGACACAGAATCATTTTTACAGTCCCCCCCCATGGCTCTCCATCTTGGGATGGAAAGATCACACCATGCCAAGGGTCCCAGTGGTGCTGCTGCCCTGCAAGGTGAGACCCCATGCCCTGACCACAGGGTGATACCCATCTGTCATGGTGGGCCATGGTGCCAGCATGGGTTTGAAATCCCTGCTGCTGCTAAGAGTATCAGCATGGGCTTAGCCAGTTTTTCCTGCATTTTCTTACATTTTCCTGGGGGAGCGCCATGAAAGAGGGAGCACACTCAGGCTGGGTTTTCTCCTCCTTGTGGATGCTGAGAAATGAAGGGGGAAGGAGGGTTGGTCTTGCTAAGCAGGGCAGCCCTGGAAAATGAGAGGCTGGGGTTCATCTTCAGGAGTCGATCTGAAACCCCCAGCCGATGCCAGTTTGGTGCTGAGTGAGGAAAATGAGGGTTTATTGGCCTGGATACAAATGACTCAAGTTCACTCGTGAGGCTGAGGTCACCAATTGTTTTTGTTTCATCCATTCATATTCTGGAGAACACTTTTATGTCTTTTTTTTTTTTTTTTACATTAATGAGCTGAATTCACTCTTAGAAACCTTTGTGTCATGCTAATGCCCAAGCAACAGCCTCTGCATCCCACCCTGCCTTCCCTGTGCCGTGACGTGAAGGTAAGCATGGTACAAACCTACAGACCACCCAGCCCTGAGCTGGATGCTGGGACTTCTTCCTCGACTTGCTGTACAATTTACTCATGAAATTTAGATCTGCTATCAACTAAAACTTCCTGAAATATGTCAGATGACTCTGTTTGATACCGGGTTAGACAGTGATGCATTCCCTGAGAGGAGGTGGAATAGCTGAGCACAGAAAAGAGCTCTTAATGCGTGACCTTGTGAGCTGTGGCTAAAATCCCTTAATAGACTGCAGGGCTGGAGGAGGCCAGGGCACGATTGCTCAGCGCAGTTTCTTTGGCAGTAGCCCTTGCCTTGCCCAGAACTTGCAAATTAGGCTAGGAGGAATCTTTTTAAGCTTTCTATTTTCTGGAGACTTTTGCCCTCTTTGCACTTGACTGCTTTGCTCCAGGAATGAGGAGGGAGCCCTTTCCCAACCATTAAAGTTTCATTTAGCAAAAGGACAAAGAATTGGCACGGGAAGGATGAAGAATGACTGCGAGGGTAAACTTGTGTGACTCCATGTATTTTTACATCATAGCCTGAGGTCAGGCTCCCTTTTTTGTAATACAGATACAGGATTTTTTGGCCTTGCAGCAGGAGAAAATGTGTAGTGATATATAAAGTCGTCACTCTCAGCATAATTTAAGAAACAACCTCTGTTCTCAAAAGGGAGTTCCTCTGAGGTGTCTGGCTCTTCGTAAAGCTCCCCGTTGATGTGCACACACATGTACACACACACAACTATACATGAAGCATCTCCAGCAGTATAGGGGATGGCACAGTATTTTTCCAAACTTAATAATCACTGTTGAATTGTGTAGGACTCCACAACAACAATATCTTAGAGGATGGATCCCTTTATCTCTGCAGAGAAGGGATCTTCTCCCATCTTTCCCCTCCCAACAAACCCCAGCAGTTGGGCTGTTAACCCGCAAGCGTTAACAGGGATGTCCAAAACTCTCTGAGAGCAGTTGTGTGGCCCAAGTGGGTCTCAGCCCACTGCCCATTTTGGCTATAATCTCCCTACCTTGGGCTTCAGCTTCCTTACTTTAGCTACTTTAGTTCCTGCACTCACTAGGTCCTGATTTTTGTTCTTTGAGATCTGGCAGGATTTCTCCTCCTCCAGAGGGAAGGAGGATGGAGAAACACCTTTTTTTCCCCGGTGACCTCCATTCAGTGGTTTTCCATGTACTTCCAATTTCCAGACAATATTTCATTCCCCTTCACATTGCCTGCAGCTTCTCAACCACCGCCCCTCTCTCCTGCTCTGGTTCCTGCCCTAGCTCCTCTCCCATCCTTCTCCTCTTCTTCCATGGGAGGAACACGTGCTTTGCTGTGAGAGCGCGTGGCTAAAGGTGTTTGTGCCTAAGAAAAATGAGGCAGACATGGAAAACAAGCAAATCACATTATATATTGCAGGCAATAATTCAGCTCCCAGGGGACAGAGATAATATAGTGAGAGACAAAGGAACAATAGACTTTGCTGGCCTGAGCATTCACTTGATTGTGGCTTTTCTGGAATTATTCTTGACTTCCTCTGCGTGAGTGGTGAATCAGGTCTTGGAGCTGATAAGAGATCAGGATGCGCTCTGGGGGCTGTGGCAGGGATGTGCATTGTTTTGTTTGGGAGCCCTTGTTGTACGTATTGCTCTTAGGGAGACTCTTGCTCTGCACAGGAGCCCTGCAGCACAAGGGATGGGGATTATTTTAAAGCTGGCTGTGATTTTTGTGGTTTGGAGAAACACGCTACTGTCTGAGGGACTTTCTCCAGAGAACTGTGTTTATTTGCATTCCCTTTTAGGGGTGCCATTAGCAGTGGGGGGGAAGCAGCAGAGAGTCCCTGAGTTTCGGATGCAGAAAAAGGCATCAGGATGAAACCACTGGCATTAACCATGCAGGGTGCTCCCCCAGCGCCAAATCTGGGGCTTGAGGTGCTTGCAAGACATGACGGGACTGTTAGTCCCCAAGTTTGCAGGTGGCTGAGCGGGGGGCATGGGGCCAAGTTAAGGCAGAGGCTGTTGGGGTCTGTGATGGGGATGGCTTTCCTCACCATCCCGGGTGGCAAGGAGCCTTCCAAACCAAAGCACTGTTGGCTTTTGGAAAAATCTCAGCCAGGACGCTCTCCTGGGGGCTCCCCAAAGTTCCCTCTACAGAGACAGCTGATGCTTTGAGATGTGCTTCAGACTTCCTTTCTTTCCTTCTCCTTTCCTCCCTTTCTCCATTTCTTCTTTTTCCCTCTTCTCCTTCCTTCCTTCTCTTGTCTCTTTCTCTTCTCTATCGTCTTTCTTTTTTCTTTTCATCTTTTTCTTCTCTCTTTTCCTTTCTCTCTTTTGCTTTTTCTTTCTGTCTGTCTGTCTGTCTGTCTTACCACCTTTCTTAGACCTCAGCAAATTCCAGGAAGGCATCAGTTGTCTTTAACACCCAAAGGAAAAATCGAAGGGAAGGGTTCAATTACTCTCATGAAAAATGAGTCTCCTAACCGAGGTCTATCCATTTGCTAGTTGTGCTTGTTTTAAAACTGAATTATAGAGACTGCGCATTTTTCTGGAGACAAATGCATTAATTTTTCTCAAAACAGACAAGAGGGAAGCAGAGGGAAAATAAGATAATAAGAGTTTCCACAGTGATTTATATGCCTTTGTGAAAAATAATGGGGGCAGACGGCAGCACGGACCGGCAGCCCATGAGAGAAGGGGCAGGGGGGTGGCAGGGATGACTGCAAGGAAAACTGCCAGAAGTCCAAGTAGGATTGTTGGTGTTAGATGATATAAGATCACTTTATGTCTCTGCCTGGCTTGAAAAATCTCTCTTTCTCTCTCTATATATACACACATAAAATATATGCCATATGATGCACTTAAAATCAGCACAGGCTATACTGTTTATACAGGAAAGGATTGTGTTTCTCACCGACCTCTCCCCAGCCCTCCTTCTTTTGCTGAAGGATAAACTGGGACCTTTAGAAAACAAAGTGGTGGCTACAATTTTTAACAGATTTGCTTTTGCATATATTTATATAGGGCAGGCGAGCCCTTCCCCAGGGCCAGCTGCCTGCGCTCTCAGGCAAAAACGAGCGGGGTTGAGTTTATTTTTTTTATCTGTCCACTTTCATTTGATTTATATGGTAAAAGAGATATTTTTATTATATTGCATAGTAAATTGGGTTTCTTTATTGCTCATGAGAGCTGTTTTCCAAAATTGGACTATTTATATAGTACACTGATTGCAGTGTATTTCAGATCTTAATGTCTAACTGTAGGGAATAAAAAAAATTATACGAAATCGTATTTTTTTAAAAACTACAACCTCTTTTTAAGTGAGATGAAATGGGTAACTTTTTCTTGAGAAGATGTTGTAGCATTTAGCAGCTCCCAGGAAATCATCTGTTTTAGCAAGTAAAGGCTTTTGGTGGGAACTGGAGACTCTGGAAGGGTTTGGAGCAGTTTTGCGGTTTACCCATTGCTGTAATCCACGGGAAACGCATCCAGGAGGCCAAAGGCCGCTGGGGCTGGAGTACCTGTGCTGATGGTTCTCTCCAATTATTTATAGGAATGACTCAATGAATTTATTCCCTATTAGTTTCCAAGTAGAAAATCCTGTGGTGTTCAGACAGATACAAGAGCAGAGGGAGGCTGGAAGTGAGGCTTTAAACAAAACCTAAAGCTGTTCCAGGGCAGATGGTTAATTGTGTGGTTCAATTTATTTGCCTAATGCAAATCAAGTCCCATTTGCCCATGGTGCCAGGGGAACTGGATTCCTGTTTGTTTTGCTAAAAACTGGGCTGATATTTCACTGCATCTTCTGCAGCTCCCACACGAAGCTCCCCTGCAGCGAGAAAGCTTTGTGGTCCACAGCAGAGGATCACTGTATCTCCAGGGCTGGTGGAGAGGAGAAACATCAGCTGCCATGGAGAAGGGCTGGGATGGCGGTGAGCCACCAACACCATGTTGGTTTACAGGATTCAGCCTCCCATCTTCATGGCTCCAGGCCCGTGAAGGTGCTTTAGTGGATGGCAGCACCCCTTTCTTCGATCCCAAAACCAGGCACCAAGGTGTGTCTGTGGGTCTGGGCTCCCCAGCCCACCCTGGTCCCCTCCGGCCTTGGACCAGGAGGATGTTTCAGGTGGTTCCCAACTTCCCAAATGGTCCTAATTGAAGCCTAAAGAGATTTTTCACAGATTCATGGCTTTTCAAAGGAGACATTTGCATATTAATAAGAAGCTGTTCAGACTGATTGGCTTAATGTGTTTGGGGTAAGTATAATTAAATGTCAAGGGAAATATATCATGAAGTAATGAAGCTGAAGCTAATTTATCAAAAAATGAGTCCTAGAGAGGGAGACATTTCCAATAATAAACAGTTCTTTAACCTTCCTCTTTAAGGGGATTTGCTTAGTCAGGGCTGAAATGTGGGGTCTTGAAGATCCTCAAGTGAGAGAGATGTGAGATGGTTACTGGTTTGGGGGCTGAGGTTTTTCTATGTTCTCCCTGGTACAAAACCCTCTGCCCTGGGACCCCAAGGCTGAGCCCATCAAGAGGGTTCACCCAGGTCCAGGTGGGGGAAGGTGCAGCTCTGGTCCCTCCGAGGCCACCAGCAGTGTCTGGGGGAATGTACATGTGTAAGACTTCAGGGGTGCCCTTAGGGAAGACGAACGGGCTTGAGGTTTAATTATAGCAGATGCTGGGTCACTTATGCCATTTGTTTTCTCCTCTCTGAGTCTTTTCTCTTTGCTCCATAAGCTTTTCAGAGCATGTGCCATCTCCTGCTCTGTTCACGTACTAGCTGGGGATAAAGATCAGCCCATACAGGCACAGCTTTAATACAAACAAAAAAGTGCAGTGCACATTCAGAATTTCAGTGCAGGTCCCAAAACTGTTTATTTTGACATCAGAATTGAGGAGGGTGAGGTCCAGGCTGAAGGCCATGCCAGTCCCTACGAAGGCTGTGACGCTTCCGCACCCTTCTGTGGGATGGGAGGAGGTTGTAAGCTCCCTCCCCACGGCGCAGCTGTGCAGTGAGCAAATGTGCATGCACTTTTCAGCAAAACTGCTGCTTTGTGTGAGTGCTGGGTTCAGAGGATTCATTTCCAGCCATGCACAGACTGTACTCAGCCACGTGCCTCCAGCAGTGACTTGCTCCCCTGTGTGGTGGGAGTGGGACTGGGAGCTCTTGATCTGCACTTTGTGCACTTGCAAGGGAGAAAGGCAGGGTGGAAGGCTGTAACAGGATCATGCCCATCGTTTCAGCTGGAAAATCCTCCTTTGGCATAATATGTCATAGAGGGGAATCAGCAGGTTGTAGAATAATAGAGGCTTCTGTGGAAGAGAGCAGAACTCGTGTCCATTTTCATGAAGAGGCACCACAGTTATAACAAAAAACAGCACCAAAAAGCCAACAGAACCAGCCACCAGAAGCCTAAATTTACCCAAGCAAATCCATCCAGGAAATGAGGAATCACTTTTCATTTGGGAGCTACCTTGGAAATATGATGAAATCACTGTAAGCCTGATTTACTCCCTTGTAAGAATTAGCTGGTGCTGCAGGGGTTTGGCAAATGGCTCATACCCTACGCTTGGAGCCCTGACCACTGCTGGGGTTAAGCTCTCACCTGGGAAGGTATGTGATACTGGGGAGGCCACTGAGATGTAAAAACATGGGGGATCAAAAAATGAATGTGGCCATTGCCAGAGGTGATGAGTGCTGGGTCCGGGTCTGCTGAGGAGGGACAGGGTTTGTGCTCCCTGGTGCATGGCATACCCCAAAACTGCACTCACTAAAGCTGCTGGGAGTGCCTTGAGAGGAACTCTGAGGCTGGGTTAAAGAGCAGGCTCGTGGCCAGGCCAAAGGAGAACCACTGCAGGACTCCTCTGTGGCATAGATGACTGATGAAGCCATCCCCAAGCCCAGTAGAGAAAGCTCCTTTAGATCATGCCTGGTGGTGTCTCCATTCCCCTACAAAGGACAGAGACATGGTGAAGAGGTCTATGGCCAAGGGCTCTGGAACTCTTCATCTGCTTCTGGTTGGCGGATGGCTGGGATTTACCAGCAACGCCACCAGGCAGGATCCAGCATCATCCCAGATGGATGCAGAAATGTGCCACGATGACTTGGCTTTTTAGCCATTGGAAAGAAAACAACTACAGAATGCCCCTTTTCCAAACCCCAGCTGGTCAGCCCAGAGGAAGCAGTGGTGCCACCCATGATTGCCTCAGCTCTGATGAGTTTCTTGTTCCAGCAAAGAAAATCAATGGCATGCACGGCTAATGGCATCAGAGAGTTTCTGCTTGTCAATAGCACTTAGGCACTGGCAGTCTCTGGGAGATGCCCACATGTGCTTCCCAGCACAGCAGATTTTCAGGAGCCTCTCAGCAGAGTTCCTTCTCCCAGGCCAGTCATGGGATGCCAGGACAGCAGCATCGCTGCTCGCCACCAGCATCGCCCTTGCTAGGAGCCAGGAGGCCACTGGGCGCCTGCCTGAGCACAAGGCTCCCCACTTACCTGCTGCCCTCAGAGCAGCAGCTCTGCCCGTCAATAATTAATCAGAGCAATGAGGCAGGAGGCTTGCATGTTGTAATTAGCTGTGATCAGTGCAATCCCCCTTCCCACTGCGGGGGCAGCCAGCGAGGCAGGAGCCAAGCACTGAAAGCACAGCCGGGGTACAGTGCTGTTGAACAAAGGCTCCTGTGCAGCCCCTCTTTGCGTGCAAATGCTCCCCTGCCCCTTCAAAACACCCTGCGGCCCCATCGCTTCAGGGCTGGGGAAGCTGATGTGAAGTTATGCGTGTGCCTGCTCGTAGGGATGGCCCTTGGGGGCAGAATGAAGCCCTTATCTTGGGGATACTGCCGCTTCCTGCTGGGTCACCTCAGCCCCGGGTCTGCAGGGCGGCAGCCACCCTGCTGTGGGCCAGGGATTGTTCCTGTTCTTCCTGAGGAAGGTCATGGCCCTGAGATCCGGAAGGAGAGTATCCACCTGCAGAGGTATCAGCAACAGCCTGTGCAAACAAGCCACTTTCTCCGCAGCCCTTCTTTGATGGGTTTCCCAGCTCCTTGGGGAGGAGAAGGCTTCCCAGCCATGATCTTGGGACAGGGTGACACCAGCTGTTACTCCTGTGGACATGGCACTGACATCTTAGTGTCCAAGTCCCTGTTTTGGAGGCAGTGAGATTGATGAAGTGTTTTTTCTTAAATGCTGAAGTGGTTAAAGCCGCTGGTGGCAGGGAGCAGAGCTGCTGAGGACCCCCTGAGAGCCTGGCACAGCCCCTGGGTTGGACTTGCTCATAGACACCTTTGCCGGAACACCTGATGGCACAGCATGGATGCCCGGATGGGCGCAGCTGCCTGCCTTGTCCTTCTGTCTCACATTTGGATGGGGACAGGGCATGCATCCAGGGGGGTCCCTGTGGCTCTGCGGGCTGAGAGGTTTGCACCATGGGTGCTGGCTGCATCCTGTGTCGGGCTGTCAGCCATCTCCTAAACTTCAGAGGGAGCTTAACTGGAAGGAGAGAAGGGAGGGACGGGAAGGCAGCTCCACTGATAAGACGCTGCTTGACAGATACAGCGTGGAAACAGATGCTACTGGCTGCAGATGTAATGAGATACATAAATACCAAGACTTGCTCAAATAAACGCCAACATCCGCCATAAGGACGAGCTCGGGAGCTCCCAACACTGCTAACTGTGCGCCAGCAGCAAGCACAGAGCAGGCTGATCTGGGGGGTGGGGGGAGGAGAGGCCCTGCCTCTGTGAGAGCATTTTGTCAGGAAGGTGGCATATTAATGGTGTGCCACCTTTATCCCCTGCAGCGATGCCTACAGCCAGGGCTGTGCCTGCAGAACCCAGCAGTGACCGTTCCTGCAGCCCGGGCTCTGGTACAGGTGAAGGTGCCTGCGCTCAGGGCCAGCTGCCTGCCACCAGGTCTGGTTTTTGGGGTATTTTCTAAGTGCCTAAAAGTGATGATACACCTGTGTACTTTGAGAACTGCCCTTTCATCCCAGCACAGCTCAATGCAACAAGACCCTGTTTTCATGGATGCTTTGATTTTAAACCCCTCTGGAGCCTTGGGGATAGTAAAAAACCTGTGTCCTGGGAGGGACCTCGCTGAGCTGGGCACAGGGAGCGTGCCAAGGTGGCAGGAGGCTCCTCACCACATCTCGGGGAGCAAATAACCCAGGGACCATTTACCGCTTGTAGAAATGAAGCAGTCCTGCTGGATGTCTTTCCAACCATGGCCAAGGGAACAGAACCACGATTATCCCAGCAGGTGATGCATGCATCCTGCATGGTTTGCAGTGGTTCAGTGGGGACAGAATTGCAGAGCCAGAAGAAAACCCAAGGCCCATGACTCCACCACAGTTGCTTTGTGAGGGTGCAGGTGTCCTCTGGGAGATGACGGTTGTGTTGTAGACACCCACCCCCCCAACAATAACACCTAGATTTTCCTGACTGTTATCTTTTCACAGAGAAAGTGCCTCGGCAGCAGGGTGGGTGGGGATGGGAGAGACCCACGGTTTTCACTGTCCCCTCCCAGGGCCATTCCTGCCTCTTATTTTGCTCCAATCTCAGCCCAATCCATCCTTCATTAAAAACAATGGCAAGAGTCTCCCTTTGATATAATGTCAGTTGGACTTGATTTTACATCCAGCAATGCAATGAGTGATTTTCTTTTTTCCTTCCAGACCTCTCTGGTCTTTTGCCACTCTCCTTTCAGCTTCTTCAGTCCCACAGCTTTTCATGGAGGGGTTTTTTTTTCAGTTTTTATCAGATTCTTGAAATGCATTTTTCCATTTATTGATTTCACCTGACATCTAAAGGAAGGCAAAGCAGGAGGCTGAACTAACTCCGACATGCCCTCGCAGCTCATCAAAGCAAATTAAGAGCCTTGCTAGAGCTGCCAGGGCAGTACCCTGGGCTGAGACACCAGCCTCATAGGAAGGACACATTCATCTCTTTAGGCAGCATTTTTTAATTTATATATACATACATGCTACTGGTTACATCAAGTTATCACTCTTGCCAGAGCATTTTTCTTTTCAAACGCCTGTACACACTGTAATGGTACTTCTGGGAGTGTGGGCTCGGGGGGGGAGGGGGGAGAGCAACCACTTGTGATAGCAGGTTTTGATTTTAGAAATTTCTGTTGCAGAGTCACTACTTAAAATGATCTGGAAGAAAAACAGAAATGGGGTGGCGGGGAGGAGAAGACAACTTGCTGGTGGCTGCAGTAGCACAGGGAGCGAGGCACACTGCTTCGGGGGCATGAGGCTGCATCAAGCCGTAGTGCTTGCTGTGCCTCAGTTTCCCCATCCTCCTTGTTCGATAGCTTCATGCTGGAGAAAGCTCAGTGTTTCCCCCAGGACTGCCAGCTGTGCTACATCCACACTTGTGCCCCATCCTGGAGACAGAAATTCTGGCAGCATTTCTGTACAGAAGTGAGAGGTTAAGTAAGTCCCCTTGGACAGTTAATTTTCCCTCTCTGCTCTGTTCTCCTAGCCTTGCCATAGCACCCATAACAGTCACTTAACAAACAGAAGGCAGCACAAGTGAGAGAGGCAGAAAACACCGTCAAGTGGGACTAAAGGGCAGAGAGGGCCAGTGCCCACCTCAGTAGCTGCTTGGTTTTTTGGGTGGTTGATGGAGGGGGGGTCCCCTCAAGCCTTGGACACTGCTAGCTCCCAGAGGTGAATGTATTTTCTCTCCTCCTTCTCTTCTTCCTTCCATACACAAAGACCAGATAATTTTGCACAAACAAGCCAATTTCATTTTTAACCATGCTGTTGCTTCATTGTGCAAAGCAGGACTTGGGACGGGTGTTTGCTGGTGGGAGAGAGTCCAGTCCTCCTTGTGACCCCGTGTTATGTTTCTGGGAGCAGATTTAGCCCTTCCTTGCCGGAAAGGCTCTTCCGTGGGATTCAAGGTCCCGCAGCTGACTGCAGAGCTATTGGGCTCTTTTGGAAAGAGCAGCATTTCTTTGATACAGTTTTTCCTGTGATGACCTCTTTGGTGGCACTTCCTTAATAGCAACACTTGCCACCACAAGAGACTTCCTTTCCCACCACTGCTGCAGGCTGGGGCTCTCCAAACCCCAGCCAAACCCTGGCCATTGAATCTGGAGCAAAACCAAACTGCATCTGGCTTAAGCTGAGCAGGGCAAAAAGTAACAGAGGGCAGGTTTCTCCTTTGAAGATTGCTCTAATGTGTTTATTAGCACATTCACTGGCAACTCACCTCAAGCCATGGAAACATCCCAGTGAGCCTCCTTGGATTCTCTAATATCTGCCCGGGGGCTTTCCTTCCCCACCATTTCTTTGGGTGTATCCCACTGTTTGGACGTGTCATTTAGACTTTTGGCTCAGACGGAAAAGGCACCTGGAGGCTGGAGCAATGTGCCTCCCAGCCCAGGCTGTCCAGGGAAGGTGTCTTGGGGTGCAGAGTCAAGGCAAGCAATGCCCTTCTGCAACTGCTGTGTCTCATAACCCCACTGCAACTTGCAGGGTGAGTATTGGAAAGATCCTGATAGCTAAGATCACCAGCGCCTTCATGACTTTGTACCTTTGGGAAAGCCCAGCTCTGTGTAAACAGGCTGTGCTAAACTCTGGCTTCACGTTTCTGCTTCATTCCCATCCTTTATCCAGTGGATAGTTCCCGGCCTGTGTGCCCTTTTGGGGCTGCGGCCAGGTCAGTGGGAACGCAGCCAAAGATAAGGGTAAGCATCAGCGTGCTGGGGAAGGAGGCTCTGCAGCGGCAGCTCCTCCTTCACTGCCTCTGTGCTGCTGCAAACAGGTGGGAAGAGCACTAAGTCAGCCCAGCAGCATGCTGGAGGGGTCCAGGGACACGAGCAATGTCCCCACGCTGCCACTGCCATGTAGATGCACGTGTTTCTACATCTCAGGTCTTGGTTGATGGTGGGTTTGCACTTTCAGGCTATACCTCTGCCATGTTTGCTGGGGTGCTTGCAGACCTGCTCTGCTCACCCCTCCTGCACCAAGCGAAGCAGTGACTGCCCCAGGGATGGGCTGAGCATGTGCCCACATCTCAGCCACCCCCGGTTTGCTGGTGCTGAGACCAGGACATCAGCGCTTGGTGAGCAGGGGACTGATCTTTCTCCTTTGCTGCTTATTTGCCTTGGGTTGTTCCCTGCTGCAGCATCAAGGAGCTGTGTTGCTGCAAGCTCCAAATCCCTGTGCTGGGCCAAACCTGTTCTCTGCATCCTCCTCCTCCTCCTCAGTTATATTGTAATTGCCATTTCAGGCAGTGCACAAACTCACTTTGCTGCTGCAGATGAGCCTGAGGTAGACCAGGCCGTGCACTCCGGTGGAGAAGGGTGTGCAAGACCCCGCAGCTGAGGCACTGCTGCAACACAGGACAGTGCTGACTCTGGCAGCACAGGGAGTGACACCATCGCTCCTCTCTATGGTATCAGGCTGGCACACCTTGTTCTGGATGATTATTTCAATCCCTCTAGCCGGGATACCTGGGTTCTGATAGGCTGGTTATTTAAAAAAAGTCATACTGGGAGTGCCAGGGAGAAGGCACTCACCTTCTGGGGCTAAGAGGAGATGAGTCCTGCCCTTAGCACAAGATTGGGGCAGGTTTTCCTAGAGGCCAGAGAACACGTGGGGCTGATCACTGTAATCACAGCAGCTTTATTTATCTCTCTGGGTTCCAATGGCGTGAGGCCTGATGAAGAGCTGCCCTTATCTGCCGACTTCAGCCTCCCTCTGGGAGAGAGCTGGACTAGATTTATGTGGGAAAGCCTTGCAGCAGTGTTTTTAATGCCTTGCATGCTGCAAAGGAGCTCAGGAGGTCCCAAGCAGGACATGGCTTGGTCCAGCTCGGAGCAAAGCAGTAGGTGGACTTCACACAGCAAGCTCACCTTGAGTTTTCTGGACCCAACACCAGGAGCAGCTCCCACCTCTGTGGGAAACACAGCAGCACAGTGCTGCCTCTCCTATGTGAAACAGGCTTTCCCCTCCCAAAACATCATTTCTGGAACAACCAATGCTTGTTTTCCCACTAATCTCCAGCTCCTCTTGCTCCTTTGAGTTGGTGGGACAGCAGCACAAGTCAGCTGAGGCAAAACAGCCGCTTTAACCCATTTTCCATCCCCTGATGGAGCTGAGGGGGTGTACCCAGCGTGGGCTGGTGGCAAACACCACCAACACATATCATTGCATCCATTCCTGCAAGCTGTATTTCCAGAAAGGCTCAACCCTTGGGTCTCAGTCTTGTAAGGAGGAAGCCCAATATGTTATTCTGGTTTCTTGACATAAAGTGATGCTTTCTTCCCCAGAGTTGTGCTCTTGCTAAGAAGAGGGACTTGAGACTGGGTGGCGTCTCTGTGGATTCTGATCTCTGGGGTTGAGCCAACACCCTGCTTGTCCTGGGAAACTTAGAGTCAAACTTTTTAAAGGCAGCACTCTACTCTCAATAAAGAGTATAAAAGCCATAATAAACAGGACACCAAAGATCAGGTCCCACACCAGGAGTGTCTGAGGGTTGGGAGACTGTTACCGGGATGTCCTTATGTGACCCCAGCACTAATGGGCTGATCATAGAATCATTTAGGTTGGAAAAGACCTTTAGGAACATCAGTTCAACTGTCAGCCCAATGCTACCATATCTCCTAAACCGTGCCCCAAAGTGCCATGACTGTGTGTTTTTTGAGCTCCTCCAGGGATGGTGACTCCACCACCTCTCTGGGCAGCCTGTTCCAATGCCTGACCACTTTTTCAGTAAAGAAATTTTTCCTAATATCCAATCTAAGTCTCCCTGCCGCAGTTTTAAGCCATTTCCTCGTGTCCTTGATGTCAAGGACTGGAACACCAGTGCATCCCAGAGCAGCACTGTGTGTGCCGCTGGCACCCATAACCACCTGGTGCTCAGCCCTTGCACAGCATCACCCCCCAGCCCGGCCCTCTGAGGCAGCCGACCCTGCAGCTGCACCTCTCCCACCCTGGCTGGGTGCTGGAGGGTTTGCTGCAGTGGCTCCAGGGGAAGGCAGATCCAAACCATTGCATTACGAAGTGAAGTCCTGCAAAGCCCATCGGGACGAGGAAGGGGCCACAACCCCACTGCGAGCAGCAGCCCTGTGAGCTACCTCCGGGGGCTTTGGCCGGACACAGGAATGGCCATCTTGGACACCGCTGCTGGGAAGAAGGTACAGGCCTGCAAAAAGCCAGATATGAATATGCATGCATAGCCAAAATGCTCCCTTTGAGGAAAGTCTTCCTCCCCTATTAAGTAATTAAATAAAGCCCTGAGCTCTACTAAAATTAAAATAACAGAATCCATTTATTCTGGCAAGGCCCACAGGTGGCTGCTCTTGCCAAAAACATTTTTGTGGTTCTTGTCTTTTCAAGTGGGTCTTTTGCAATAAAACCCAGATGCCATTAGTCCAGGGAGGCCTCCAGGCAACTGTTTACGTCCATGAAAGATGCCCTTTGTAATTAATTAATCTCCCAAAAGCTGTGGTAGCACATTCCCTGTGGCTCCTGGTGTGTCCCTGCCCACCAGCCCTGGCAGCGGAGGTACGTGCTCATTCCTGGGCGCTGAAGAAAGCTTTTGTGTTGCAGCCTCACCACGAAAGGGGTTAATCTCCTCCTTGGAAAGACACAGTGGAGATTTCAACACTTATCAAAACACAAACAGAAGTCGGCTCGCTTTCCCGCTGCCATCACCCTGCTGCCGGTTCAGTGGCTCCTGCTCTTACTCAACAGCAAATTGCAGTTGCAGGAGGCTGCACTATAGGGGCAGGGATCAGTCAGGGACCTAGCCGGCAGATGGCGGGGAAAGGGGTACGTCCTGGTTCCTGCACCCTTTCAGGGGTTCAAGTGCTTCTGGATGACTCAGTCATTGCAGGGTTTCCAAACCTGAGGGCAACAACACAATGCCTGAGAAATGTCGGCTTGGTGCACATGGAGGGGGGAAAGGTGATTCATGAGATTGCCCTGAGCAAAAAAACATGTGAACAGCTGCACTGGGCCAGAGCAAAGAGCCCCTCCAGCCCAGTACCTTCTTCCAGATGGTGGCTGGGATCAGTTATCTACAGAAGAGTGTACGAAAGCTGGTGATTTGTAGGGCTCCTTCTCCTGTTTTCTCTAAGGGCGGTTGGGGTTGGGGACTCCCTATGGCTGAAGTGGCTCTGGGACTCTCACATTTCAGTGCCACCAACTCATTTCACCCACCATGAATTTGGCCAGTCTGTTTCTGAACCTTTTACACTTTTGGCCTTTGCAGCATCCGGTGATGGCAAATCCCACTATAGAATTATGTGTCTGCTCAGCAAAGACCATCCTCGTGCTGGTTTTCAACCTGTCTCCGTCCTTAGTGTCAGCAGCGATTACCTTTATGTCTTCACATCCTTCAGGATGTGCAACAGCTCTCTCATAAACCTCACCCTGTTTCTTCTCCAGGCTGAATGTCCCTAATTCAGGGAGTTTCCCCCAAACAGAAACCCTCATCAAAGACCAGCAAACATTTGGCTTCTCTAGGACCATGTCTTTGCTCAGGCTCTATGTAATGTGGTTGCACATAGAAAGAATTGCTTTAGGAAGGGTCAATCCTCACTGCCTCATTTGTAACATAACAACTCAGCCTGGGGTTTGGTTGTTATTGGTGTTTTTAGCTGTTGTTGGCTTTTCATTGTTGCTTTTTTGATAGATGAGTTTAATTTTGCTGGCATATTGCACAAGTTTGCAAACCAGATGTTGCTGCTGCAGGACAGTAACAGTAACGCAGGCAGGGAGCAGTTCATCACGGCACATGGGTGTTGCAACCACAGCAAGGTCAAAGACAAGAGGTCAGGGCATGGGGGGATGCAGGTCCCTGCTCCTCAGGACCTGGGACCACAGTTGCCATGAGAACTGCTGGTGGCATGGCAGTGAACCTCACTGGCGCTGCAGCTGACTCCCATCCATCTCCCATTCCCCCCGGGAAGGACCGGACCTTTGGAAGGAGACCAAGCTGCGGAGGAAAACTAAGCTGAGAGCCTGGAAGGAGGGATGGGTTTGTGTAACCAAATGATGATGATGTGAATCACTGGCGTTTTACAGATGCTGGCTCCTGTCCGGGGGTGATAATACGGGGTGATGCAAATGTGAGGGAATGAGATGTGGTGTGGCAGGCAAGGGGGAGCAAGAAGAGGAGCTGGGAGTGCCCAGGAGGGGCAGAAAAATGGCCACTCATATGACTCCTCCACCTTCCTGGCTTGCCTTGTTTAACACTGAGGAGCTCAGGTTATCCTGCAGCCAGATCCTGTGGTCCTTTAGCAAATCATACCCAATGCCTGGCCCAGGTGGACTTTGAACTCTCAAGAGGACCATGGAGCAGGATGGACCCTGGCCCAAGCCCCAAGCCCCTTCCTGCTCCCAGCTGGGAGAGCTTCCCGAAGCAGCCTGGGTGTAGGATTTCTTTGGGTGGAAGAAGGAAATCGCTGAGGTCAGGGGGCTGATACTGCACATTTTTATGTGACATCAGCTTGCTGCCACCTTGAAAATACCAGAAGATAGAGTCTTACATCCTGGCCCTTGAAAATCCCTTGTGCCTTGCAGGAAGGGAGTGTTGTTACTCCAGAAATTCACTGTTATTCCAGGGAATTTAAGCCAATGTGCAGGAAACCCCAGTGTGGGCAGGGAGGAATTTAAAGGGATATCAGGATTGTAGAGGTGTGCTCTGTTCTTACAGTGCCATTGCAAGAAGGGAGGTGAGATCCCCCTCAAGAAGCCCCTTAGAGGTCTTGGATAGGCAAAATAGGTTTAGGTCTAATTCTTGGTAAATAGGCAGCCAAAGGAAGTGGGAAACCAGCAGTGTGTTTACATGCTTTACTGAATCAGAGCCTCCTGACTATCCACGCAAGGAGGAAAGCAAGCTGGTCTGGAGGCGTGACTCGGGAGCATCCTGCCCTTGGTACCCGGGACATCCCCAGAGTACTGCCTGCACTCAGCAACCCCACCCTGCCCAGGGGCATTCGGCACTAACGCGTCCCTCTCTACTCTCTCAGGGACCTCATGCCCAGGACCCTGGAGGGGCAGATCACCATGGAGAAGACCCCCAGCTACTTTGTCACCAAGGAGGCCCCAGCCCGCATCTCCTCCATGTCCAAGGGCACAAAGCTCATCGTGGTGGTGCGGGACCCCGTGACCAGAGCCATCTCGGACTACACCCAGACACTCTCCAAGAAGCCCGATATCCCCACCTTTGAGAGCCTGACCTTCAAAAACAGGACTACGGGCCTGATCGACACCTCGTGGAGCGCCATCCAGATTGGCATCTACGCCAAGCACCTGGAGAACTGGCTCCTCTACTTCCCCATCGGGCAGATCCTCTTTGTCAGCGGGGAGAGGCTGATCAGCGACCCTGCGGGGGAGCTGGGCAGGGTCCAGGACTTTCTGGGCCTCAAGAGGATCATCACCGACAAACACTTCTACTTCAACAAAACCAAGGGGTTCCCATGCCTGAAGAAGGCGGAAGGCAGCAGCAAACCCCACTGCCTGGGGAAGACGAAGGGCAGGACCCACCCTGACATAGACCAGGAGGTGGTGCAGAGACTGCGGGACTTCTACCGACCCTTCAACATGAAGTTCTACCAGATGACGGGGCAGGACTTTGGCTGGGACTGAGGCTAAAAAAGTAATTTAAGAAAAGGAAGATATAATATAATATATATTTTTTTTACATACCAGTAGAGAGGGGGGAAATACAGAAAAAAAAAAAAATAGTTGTGCTGAAACATGGTTTGTTCTGATTTGTTTTTTCTTTTGACACAGCTTTGTTTTCTTTCTTCTCTCAGAGATGAGGTGATGTGTCAGACCAGAAAAGGAGGCTGTGAACAGCAGCCTGGTCCTATTGACATCACCTACAGCTTGGCTGCTTCCTTCGATGGGTCCAAGGTTTAGCACTGTCTCTGTAAGAAAAAAGCAGGTGCAAAGTTTTAGATGTCCTCAGGTCCACCTCCAGAAGTGACAGGGGTGCTTGGAGGAGCTCAGAGCTGTACTAGGTCAGCCAGATTTTGGCTTGCAAATGCAATTTTAGACCAGACCTCATCACTTTTGACAATGAAACAAAAGAGGCTTACTATCTAATTTGGCTTTCAAAACCTTACCTTAAGGGATTTTTTTATTGCATGAAACCTTTGGTAAAATTTTTTTAATTTATGCAATTTTTGTTTAACTCTTGCCCCCCACACACAAAATCAAGCTCTTTTCATCAACCAAACTTATTTTTCATCTTATAGAAGCCAAAACAATATTCCTTTGTTTTGTTTTGAGACAAAACAATTCTGGTAGGCAAAAGTGAAAGAAAACAAATTATTCTTTTGACTCGGTGATGAAAATTGCCAGGTAGTCAAAAGGCCTCATTCACAGGAGTTGGCTCTAAAACAGTGTTCCCCTTTGCCAGCAACATGCACCCCTTTTGCTACACTGACAGCAGAGCGCTTTTCCCAGGGGGGGCCCATCTGAAGGGATTTGGGTGATGGCCA
Source organism: Morus bassanus (assembly GCA_031468815.1). Lineage (NCBI taxonomy): Eukaryota > Metazoa > Chordata > Aves > Suliformes > Sulidae > Morus > Morus bassanus. Next base: position 11,120,544 of record CM062577.1, on the reverse strand, counting down.
AGGAAGGTCCACACTGAGATGGTGCTCATGGAACACCTGTCTTGAAGGTAATGGGGGACCCACCATCCCACCACTCGTATGCAGGAAGCAAGTTCACAGTGTCTGGCAGATGCTATTTAAGCCATGATGAAGAATGTTTTAACTTGGGCCAGTCTTAAAAGAAAAACAGTGGGAAAAGGGTTGTTTAGGAAAAAAATGAACAAAAATCACATCCAGAAAGGGGAGAGAATGGGAAGTTGATGGAAGTTTTCTTGTCCTTTCCTAAAGGAGAACCGAGGGGGAAGCAGGAACAAGAGCATTGGTTCTGCAGGGCTTTAAAAATTGTTAGGCAAAACGAATCTCTTGTTTGCAATAACCAGGAGCTTTAAATTCTTTGCTTTGATCCTTATCACCTTTTTTGGCTGGTAGAAATGTCTCAGTGACAGAAATCTATTAGTGAAGCAGGATCTTGTATTACCATGGGCTCATTTATCTACTGGCTCTTTATCTTCAGCATTTTCTGGACTATAGGAGCACAGAATTATCACTTGGTGCTGTATAAACACAACACGATGATGCTCCCTCTCCTGAGTCTAACTTTAAAAAGCCCCTGGCAGGGTAAAACAAAGTGGGGGATCACCTGGTAATCTGGTTAGGAAGAAGCCTGGGAACCAAGCTTGCTGGCTGCCAGCACACCAGCCAAGATCTTAATAAAATCACAGCAGAGCAGAGATTTCAAGGAGTCCAAAGAGAATTGTATCTGAAACTACAATTTAACCCAAGAAGGGGTCATCCCCTCCTTGAGCTGTCCTACTTGACAGGTTAGGAAAACAGCTTGGTACCTGCTCAACTTCATGGCAGCAAGTTCCACTGCAGGGGTTGAGCCACATCCCCTCCTCACTGCCCTGAGCCTCCTCCTTCCCACCCATCCCTACATGCCTCCCTCAGTTCCTGAGGATGCAGAGTCCTGGGACCTTCCCATCCCTGGAACACAAAAACCCACATGGTTTCACATGCAAGGCCCAATTCCCAAGGTAATTAAAATAATTTCATTAGTGTTGTGAGGCTCACACACTTCTCCCACTGTTGCTGCCCCAAAGCCTTACCTGAGCTCAGGTTTCCATGCCCTGGCTGGTGGAGTGGTGGCGATGGGCTGGTGGCACTAAAGCCAGGCTGTGCTCAGCTGTCATCCTGGCATGGCACAGCTCAGTGCCTCCCTTGCTGCCTCCACTGATACCTTCACCCCCCTTCCCACCATTCTTGTTCCAGTGTGTCCCATTTTAAGCCCCTTTTTGGCAATGTCCTGTGCCATATCTGAGTAAACATTTTACATAATTACCTTCTGCAAACACCTTACAGCAGAAAGGCAGATGAGGGATCACACAGATCCCCAACAGCCCTTTCTCTTAACTGCCTCTTCAACCCCTCAGTGTTCTTATGCAAGAGATGACAGGAGAAAATCAGAGATGGTCAAGCAGCTGCTTTGGCTTCATGGGGTCATGGTCCCTCCCAGCATCTCTGCAGCTCATTGCTGGAGCTCAGAGTTCCCAAATCAGAAGAAGTTGTAAGAGCGTCGGGCTCTTGGTAATAGTCTCCGCAAAGTGCCACTGGAGACGAGGGGAGCAGTCTGCTCCTGCCCGTGCTGGCCAGATCAAAGGGGAATGGGCTTAGGGTGTAGCCAAAAGGATGAGGGTTAATTATTGGGAAAACTTTTCTAACAGCAAGGCTTGTTGGGGCAGGAATGGGAGACGGCCACCATCCCTCCCGCACGGTGCTCTTCCATCCAAGCGCAAAAGCCAAGCTGGTGGCAAGGGCAAGGCGTCACCCATGGGCACAACTGAACAGGGCCAGCACTACCGAGGCACAAAATCTGAGGTTTTTCCAAGCTGAAAATAAGATTTAAGCATGTAGTTTCTTTGGTATTTCAAGGAGACTTAAGGTTGGGCTAATCTGTACCTGCCTTTGACAAGTATAAATATCACTTAAGAGTATGATTTAAAAAAATCAATATCATTATATTGCTATTGTCTCTCATACAGTCACATTCAGACTAGTATAAAGGAGCATTATAGTGCTACAGATTGTTCCTCCCATATTGAACTAGCTATAGCAATATAAAGCACCTTCATACAAATTAGTTTCTACAACTACCACCAAATCGCTGCCATTAAATCAGTACAGCTTCGGTGCATACACAAGCCTAACTATCATACATGCCTTTAAAAAGCTCTTCCCAGCACATTGAACTCAGCTGCATAGGCATCCTTTCCCAAAAATGCTTGAATGTTTTACTTCCACTAATTTCTGAGAGTTTGAATCCCTTGATGCACACCTAGTAAAACTATTTGGGGATCTGAAACTGTAATTGATTTTTTTTTATCTGGGCCATAAGTATTTTTGAAAAATTCCTCCATGTATGAACAATGGCTTTTAAAAAGAGATCACACAATCAAATTGCTTTGAATGCTAATAACATTTAAGCTTCTAAACTCCTTAGGCTTATTTTAAAATCCAGCCATAAAGTTTGGATTATTTTAACCTAAGAAGAATTGGAAGTAAACTATTGAAAAATGCACTCCTCCTAGGCCCACGATACTGAGCATGTGTATTAGGAGGGGAAAGCAAAAGTAGCTATAAATAAAAATGAAAGTGACTATCATGGTTTAACCCCAGCCACCACTTAAGCCCCACCCAGCCGCTTGCTCACTCCCCTCCGGTGGGATGTGGGAGAGAATCAGAAGGGTAAAAGTGAGAAAAATTGTGGGTTGAGATAAAGACAGTTTAATAACTGAAGCAAATGATGCATGTGCAAGCAAAGCAAACCAATGAATTCATTCACCCCTTCCCAAGGGCAGGTAGGTGTTCAGCCATCTCCAGGAAAGCAGGGCTCCGTCACGTGTAATGGTTACTTGGGAGGACAAACGCCATCACTCTGAACATGCATGACTCTGAGCATGACACCATATGGTGTGGGACATCCCTGGGGTCAGTTGAGGTCAGCTGTCCCGGCCATACCCCCTCCCAACCACTTGTGCACCCCCAGGCCACTCGCTGGTGGGGTGGGGTGAGGAGCAGAAACGGCCTTGACTCTGTGTAAGCCCGGCTCAGCAGCAACGAAAACATCAACACTGTTCCAGCACAAATCCAAAACACAGCCCCATACTAGGTACTATAAAGAAAATCAACTCTGTCCCAACCAAAACAAGCACTGTGACGTATGGAGTTTAATTATTTTTAAAAAAGCAGAAAAATCAATACCTTAACGATGAGAAACTAATTAGGTGTATTAAAACTCTTCTGGTTTCAATAATGAAATGTGCCATTAGGCACTGGTGAAGCTCAAGCTTATATGCCATGCAACATTTAGATATTTAGAACATTTCTTTTAAAAGAAAAGGAAAAAACAACATTCTAAAGCATCCTGTCAAGCACCAAATTCACCTTTCAGCAGACGGACACACCTGCTTCAGCCCCCATCTGCAGCACTGCACAGGTGCCCCTTGGTCAACCAGCAGCGGGGCAGCTGAGGGTTTGCACAGCACCTTGCCCAGCCCAGCCTCACAGACAGGACACCACAGCCCCGGTGCACAGAAACCACCATGAGCTTTGGTGCAGGGGTGCTGAGCACAAGTATTGCACTTATTCTGCAAAAATCAAGGTTTTTTTCCACTGATGGTGACATGCTTTGGCACAGGCTTGTAGAGCCCAATTCAGAAAGACAACTGAACCTGAGACCTCCCTTTAGCCTACTAGAGCAGCTGCTTTCAGCCAAACCCAAACTCTGGGAAGGCCCTTTGCACCATGCTTCAACTGGCCACACCTGGAAAATTTCAGAAGAATGGGTTTTTCTTTACCAGTGCAGTCTGGCAAGACAAAACCCTCTGCTGCTGTGATTCGCATCGCTATGATTTCTGGAAGGGCAAGGACTGGGCTGCTATGTCCACGTTGTAGTTGGTGCTGATTTCATGGCGTGGGGAATTGAATCAACTCCGAAGGAAATGCTGCCACCCAATAATTTACACAGTTAAAAGGAATATAAATGCCAATGTGCCATGTATGAGACTCCTTTACATGGTATTCAGGGTGGTCTTTGGGGTGCAGCACTAAGAAGTTAAATTCCCAGCAATGATTTGGCCATACCTCCCCTGCACTGAGTTATTGTGACTAACACTGATCCTTAGCCTCCTCGGTTCTCCCACATACACACTAGCATACACAACATTAGGTCTCCAGATCAGGGAAAAAAAAAATTGCCCCTATTCTTAACAATTAAAAAAATTTTTGTTCATATATAATGGTTTCTGGGTTTTCTCCCCTCCCTCCCCTTTGCTTGGTGATACTGTCATTCTTCTCCCTTTGGTGCTATTTCAGTATGAAACAGACTGATTTTAATTTAATTTAAGAATGAAAAAGCACACATTTAATAAAGTTTACGGGTACTGAGAGGCTGTGCTCTCTTTTTGCTGGCGGCAGCAACCTGGAAAGAGTGGGCAGGTTTATGAAAAAAGGCGAAAACACAGAATTACCCACTTGCGTCTGATTTTAGTCTCCTAAACCTAACGCACTCCACGGCAGCTGAAGGGGCTCTGCCTGCTGTGAACTCCCCAGTGGCATCGCTGGCATTGTTTCCAAGACCTCTTATCTTCCATTTCATGTTTTTCCAGCAAGCTTAATGTCATACTCCTTTCTTTAAATTGCAAAAAACCTTGAAAAGTCAGGTCTCCATGGCTCCCCCTGCCATCCACCCCCTTAGCCATCGCTGGCCCTGCCACGTCCACAGCGTTTCACCACTGAGTTTGAGAATTCCTCCTTTCCCCTGACCTGGTAGGAGAGGAACGGACCCAACTCACAGTGCATTGCGTGAAACCCGAGGTGGAAGCAATTTACCAAGAAATATATACAGTGGAGCAGCCCCCATATATCAGGTTTTCTGTGTGGTCAAGTAAAGTGATATTCTATTTACTTTTTTAGATGTATAAACAGATTAAGTCGCAGGGAAAATATGCTCCCAAACTTCCTAATATTTTATTAAACTGCTGAAGTTTAATATAATCTTTTGGCTTCCACAGAAAAATGTTCCATTTCTTTTCTGAGCACCTTTGATTTTATTTTCTTTTAATTACTGTTATCCGGAGTTAACAATGTGGGTTTTGCACTCCACCCAGAAAGGACTATCCAGATTAGAAGTGGGGAATTTTGCTGAAATACAGAAATATCTATGTGGTGGTAAGGAGTCAACGACGCCTGGGCGGAAAACTCTGGAGAAGCCAATGTGCAGAATGAATTCCCCTCCGCCAGGCAGTAATAAGGCTGCATTCCTCAATTCATAGCATTTATTACCTAAGACATTGGCCAGCCATGGCTTTTGAAAAAAATTATACCTCCTTCATCTTACGCCTGTCCACACCGCTGCGCGAGGGCTGGCGCGCTGCTCAAGCTCACTCCATCCTGGAGGCAGCACAGCTCATTGCTCCACAGGGAAAGCTCTCATTAATTCAGGTCCGACGCTGCCCTCAGGCTCAGTACCGCACCGTGTGAACACAGCTTTGGATGCATTGTCTAGCCGGGTGTGAAGTTGCTAGCAAAGGCCAACACTGTGCTGAGCCTCAAGCACACTGCTCAGCCGGAGACCTTCCAAATCTGATGACCAAGAAATGACCTATGGACAGCCCGGCTCACGGCGAAAGCTGCTGGGAGCCAAACAAAGCTCTTCAAGAAGGACACAGCACCTGCATTTCAGCATCGTTAAATAGGGATAATAACGGTAATAATCATCTCATTGTTCTTAAGACAACTGTTTAATTTCCGGAGGCGAAATTCACTGGTGTAAGTCTTACCCAAGGTCCTCAGTGCAGCAGAGGAACTTCAAACGCAGCTTATCAGCCACAAGTATGTCTCCCTTGTCAAATTTCTTTGCTATCTCCTCTCCTGCAATTCAGAACAGTGCTGGTAATGGAGAGTCCTTCTCCACAGATACACCAGCATCTGGCTTCTGTGAGTTTCTCCATTAACGCCAGGGCAATGGTGATGTTGTAGACAGGATTAGACCTGCTCAGCCACAGTTTCTCCAGCTCATTTCTTTTGTTCTTTCACCAACAGCTGTGATTTAGGGCATGTGAGCAACGTCTAAAGGAAATGACTGAGAGGTATTGGCTGGGGAGCACTTACGTCCCCTTGTATGGGGCTTATGGAACAGAATCAATAGATTTTCTATAATGCTTACTGGTGGAGACCCCCCATGGCTGGGCACAGAAGAGATGGCAAGGGAGTGAAGAAATTCTCCTGAGAAGGACAAGTTCAAGAGCACAGAGGAAAGTGGCAGAACGCAGTCACGAATCTAATTACCTGCCCCTCCACACTTCTGCAGCTGCATGCTGCTTTGTCTGCAGCTCACCAGGGCTTTGCTGGTGCAAAACAGCCCCAGTGGCTTCCTGAGACCCGCGGCTTCAGGGTGCACAGAAGGGTTTGTACTTTGACCACAGGCTCCCTCCACGATCGGGGCAGGATCCAGCGAGGTTCAGGGCTGGGCAGGGCTGGTGGAGGCAGAGGAGAGCATCCAGCCAGGGCCCTCCAAGCATATTATCAGTTCAGCAGCGTCACAGGATTTGCCAGATTCCCAGGAGCCATTTCCTGCTTGTTTTTTTAATCATCTCTTCTGACCAAAAGAGCATGTCTGCTAAGCCCAGACAGGGTCTGTTGTACAAAGTGAAACCACAGTCCAAGGACCCCAATTCAGAGGCACGTCCTACCCCACAGACATGTCCCTAGCTGCCTGCCATAGGAATTATAAAGATATATCCAGTGGTATCACTACACGATGATTTAAAAAAACTCACTCTGATTCCCTGTAACTCAAAATCATTATTGGCCTGAGACCAAATTCCTCCATTTTCCACAATGAGAAGATTCAAGGTTAAATAAAGAAATTATTTGTATGGCTACCCATGAAAGTTGCTGGCAGGGCTGGGGCTCAGGACATGGCCAGCTCTGCCCATATAAATTGGATATTGCCCCTGTATGTCTTGGTGAGCAAGAGGTGCCATATGAGCTCTCCCTGGTCTGCAGATACCCCGGCTGGCACAAGCCGTGTCATCTGGAGCAGACATCATGTAAGAGGAACCTGGAAGATGCTGCTGGTGTAGTAATGGGCTGCCCGTATATATCATCACATCTGCGATCAGGATCAAATCTGGGCTTTCACTGCCTCAGAAAAGCTTATTAATGGAAGACCTGACCAGTCTCCAGCTGGAACCCAGCCCTGGCCACAGCACCCTGCACAGCCAGATCCCGGGTGCAGATCCCACCTCGGTCAATCAGAAGCTGCGGCTCGTTTTCCAGGCAGCGAGGGAATGTCCATCCAAAGTCGGAGTCTCATGTTTCAACCACCTGAACCCCTCTCAGACACAACGTGCCCCGGAGCCAGGGAGCTCACAGGGAGACCACGGGGAGAGCACGGGGTTTGTGGTGTACGTTGGACTCTCGGCACCAGCACTCCAGAGGGAAATGCCGCAGAGAAGCCTGCCCGGATGCAACCGCTGCTCAGATACAACCACTGCCGCACCGGCCAAACTGGCCAGGGGTATTCATCCTGGTTTGACACCCCATATTTTACCAGCTTTACTAAAAAGAAAATTGTCATCTGATTCTACTTTTTGTGGACCTGAGCTGTCCTTTAGGTAGCAGCTGCTAGCATAAATATACTTGAGGCACAGGTGTTTAGTTCCTGAAAAATGTCTAAAAATTGTAAACGATTCTCAAGTCATATGGGGATAAACAGTCAGAATTTCAGTATTGTTTATAGCTTTTAAAAAACAACAGTCGTTTGAGTTCAGTCAAGCCAAGCATTTTGGATAGATAACTTTTTAAACATTTGGTTTCAATTCTCCCAAACCTTCGGCAAAGAAGCCCCATTCATGCTATACTTAGCTAACAATTCAAAATGAAAAGTATTATGGACTAGAAAACTGGATGTTTCTATTTCAAAAAAGAAATGGTCTCAGCTATTGGACCATCTTGGAAGACCCTTTCAGAAAAAGAAAAAACAAAAACACTTGGTCAAAAAGTTTATCCAGGCTGATCTCCTGCTTAAAGTTTCAGTTTTGTTGAATTAGTTGTTTGCTTTGCTTAACAAACAAGAATACTCTGTCAAAAAACATCCTGACAAGTACCGTTTGTCAGCCTGAGAGCAGAAACTTTCCTTCTTGGCCCAATCCTTCCCCCGTCAGCATGCACTACAGCATTCCTCCCTGGCACTGGCCCCTGCTCCCCGCGCAGACGCTCTGCAACTGGGCAGAGTGGAAAACAGAGTTCTTTAATTTCCTCTTTGCATTAGAGTTCATTAGGAAAAATCCAGAGGCCCCTCATTGAGCAAACGGCTGCATTTGCATGTCTTCTGTGGATGTTTAAATTAAATTTTCCTGTAGGGTGGTTTTTTTTTTTCATTTTCTTGTGTCTTTCCTGCACCACTGACACTGGACTCCTTCTCTGCTCACAATTAATTCCTGAAATAATTTTTTTCACGTCTGTCACTGTCTCTCAGCTGGATGGCTCACAGGAATGTAATTTGCTAGTTCTGTTGTTAGGAAATTATCTATTTAAGCTATTTGCTAGTATGAGTGATTACTCAGTCAAGTCACATGGCAGTACTCCCATTCCCAGGCTGGATAACACATCTCTCGGGAAGAAAGAAGTTGAAAATAGCTACTAAAAAACTTTACTGGGTGCATTTTAGATGCTTAACTGCCCCTCCTGAAATGCATCAGGTCTGAGGCATGTGCTCATTTCTTGAACCAGTATTGTTAACACTTTGCAATCACCAAATTCTACTTTGTGATTGCATGCATGAAAATATTTGCAGATCTGGACTTCTTAACATTTTGTAGTCATCTCTGCAACCATTCCTAAGTACACCCACCAAAGACAGGGATAAATAATGCAAAGTAAGACCAGGAACAGGAATAGCACCAGTAAGAAATGCAAACACCAAACGGTGCAACATCCAGATAGAGGTTTGCAACAGTTTGCCTCAAATCCACTCATGAAATCCATGGCTGTGTTTGCCATGGCTCGCTGTTACCGATGGTTTCACAAGAGTAGAATTCAGAGACCATTACCAAAAATGAAGCCAAGTTTTGTATGAGCCCATCCTTGACATCAAATCCTTGCCCTCTGAATACACAAAGAAGAGATTCTGCACTTTTCTTCCTGAATGTCCCAAAACACAACAAAATTTGGCACCCGCAGCACTGCAAACCACCCAGCAAGGCGAGCCCTGTGCAAGGCAGCCCTGTCCCTGCAGACTAAGAAAGGTTCAATCAACACTTCTATCGCCAGACCAGCCTTTGGACAAGAAAACAAGATTTAAACCCCTTCTCCAAGCTTGCAGCTCCTATTAAGGTACTTGATTTCCAAACACAGAACAAGTGGGAACTAAATCATTTTTCGCTGCTATGTAGGGGGCAAATATGGCCCAAAATGCCCAGATATGGGGATGGGGCTCTATGGGCTCAGCAAGCTAACCCGTCTACCCTTGACCATGATGGCCAACCCTGTTGCCCTAAACATGCTCTGTATCTCAAGCCTGCCTTAGCCTTTTCCCTCCTCTCCCACGGACTCTGTTTTCCCTCTTGCTTCCCAGCAGCATCCTGCTTCCCTGCCTGAGTGCTTGCTATCAGGAAGGATTCTGCTTGTCTCCATCCCACCAAGGCCCTCAGTAGCTTATACACGCATCAGGAAAAAACATCACAAACTGTTAAGTGTGCACAGCCCTTTAGCGACGCCGACTGTTTCCAGACCAGAGCCATGCTGCTAGGCAAGGGCTCATGGGGAGAGCCTGAGTGTAGATTCCTACTCCTTGCAAAGGAGCCTGAGACCATCCAGGATGCAGATGGGAAAACAAATTACTTGGTAGTCTGTGGGGCATCACTGATGAACAGCAAGGGCGGCCAATTGCCCCTTGCCTGGATCCGTTTCCTTCTCACAAGAGTATTTTGGCTCATCTTCCTTTATCTACTAGCTGCAGTTTTAGACTCTTAGGGAAGGATGTAGGAGAAGCAGTAGAAAGGAGAACAACAAGTTCCCCGAATTGGTAGTCCCCAGCCCATTCTGCCCTGGGGCAGCAGCACCGAGGCTGAACAAAAAGCCAAACAGAACAGCCTACTGTTTGGTCTCCTACAAAGGACCTCAGGGTCTCACAGGCAACATATTGCTCCAGAATATTGTTGTCCTCTGATCCAGGTTTCCTAGACAGACTCAGGCGTGCGTCTGTGCACACACAGGGGTGTTCACGTGGGAGACTGGAGCATTCTGAGCTTTGGCAAGCCCTCCATGCACATCAGAGTTACTGCTCTGAAATACAGGGGAGGCAACAGAAAAAAAAAAGACTCCCAGATGTTGCACTTGACTTTCTATCAGGCTCTTTACTACCTGTGTGGCCCTGGCAGAGCACCGGGGCTTCTTGGATGCGAGCTCCCGTGCTCCTGCTGGATCCATCCCGAGATAGGGAGCTGGCTGGTGGTCAGAGAGGAGAAGCCAAGCTGCAGCTATTCCCTCCCTCCGCTCCCAACCCGTGGGCTGTGCTCCAGTATCTCTGCTGGGAGAAGGAAAGAAGTTTTTTATTAATCAAATGAAATAAAGATTGAAGGGATGAAAGGGGAGGTTCAAGGGAGTCGCAGGTGGGGAGACACCGAGGAACTGGAGTGCAGCAGCTGTTTCTATAAGGCTTGCTCTTGCAAAAGTGTTATATGTCCTTCACACCCCTTCTCTGCTCCATCCCCACACCTTGGCTTTGGAGCAATGTGGCTTTTCCACCTCCTCCTTCCTCCCAGCCCTTCTCCCCCTACACACACCCACAGCGTCTCTGGGCACTGGCAAGCACCAGCCATCACGCTCGGCATATTGCTTGCTCAGAGCTGCCCGCACACACTGCTCAGTTAAGAAAAGCAAATAATTTTGTCAGATATGGGGTTTGGGGATTTCCGTGCTCAGCCCTTGGCCACCATCCTTTCCTGTACCAACCACCCAAACCCAGAATTAAGCAAATGAATGAGTTTCAGAGGATAAGAATTATTCTCTGCCTTTGTAATCCCAGTTCCAATTTATCGGCATAAAAACTGTCAGTTTCCTTTGGCTACTCCCTGTTGGAAACTCCTTTTCCAAGCTCATGTTGCTTTCCAGCACCACCACACCCAACTCCAGCCAGAAATGACACCAAGAACTCCTACAACCATACATATACAGAGGGTGTAGCTCCATCCTCAGGCTTAGATTTAGGCACTTTGCACCATGGTCAATTGGAAACAGAGACACTCAATCATCCTCCCTTTCTTTCTATACTACATCCCACAAGCACTGAAACGCAGCCAAGTTTGGGATGTACCAGTAGTTTGGTGGACAGCTGATCTTTGTGAAGCTATATGCAAGCCAGCTCAGGAGGATATTGTATTCCAAGGCAACTGAAGCATATTTCTGTTTTTACATCAAATTCTCTGCTACCTCTTGGCAGAACGGTCTCTATACATAAGGTTCTGTTTGAAGATTCATACACTTGGCATCCTTGCGCTCAGGTAGGTGCTGCAGAACTCCTTCCAGACTGCAACGGTTTGTGTTTGTGCATTATCCACATAAACTCATATTAAGCACAGCACCATTCTGGTCATTTTTGACCCCCTCTCCATGCTGTCAAGTGACGGGCAAGCTAGTGTCCTGCAGCTGGTGGGTCCAGCCAGCCCTTCAGCAGCTACTGTAGCAGTTTCAAGCTGAAAGGTTCAGTCTCCAAAAAGCCAGAGGAGACTGTGGAAGGAGCTGGCTGGGACTCAGAAGGCAGGGGGAACCTCTCCTCCCAGAGCCCTGCGCTGCATTTCCATGTTGAGCCAGTTGTAATGCAAAATGACAGCTGATGAAAGCTGCTATTCATGGCCCTCGAAACAGTTTTTTACCCCCTCCTCATCCCAGCCCCGTGGTGAGATTCACTCTGGCTTGAGTCCAAGCCCAGAGGCCGAAGTGGCTGGAGAACTCACCCCAGCCCCAGTGGCCGGTGCCGTACTGGGGCAGGGTTTTTCCAGCTGTGCATCACAGTCGCAGTGGAAAACAGCTGCAGGCTACGTCCTGCCCCACTGCAGAGCCAAGGCCCATTCCCAGCTCTCTCTCCATTCAGCTATTGTGTTTCAGGTGAGACACTGATAGTCACCAAGGCCCCATTTGTAGGTTTCTGCATCTCTGTAGGCTTCTTTGGTATTTGAGTACCTCCCAAAATCACTCCAGATGTGTACACATCTGGGGACGCGCGCACACGCAAAGCAGGCACAACATTTGCCACTCTGCTGTTTATCTGTACCCAGCCCCTTTTGTCCCTCCAGGGCACATGCTAATTATTTGCGACAGGAGTGCCATGCCACTTCAAACCTTAAATGCCTTCTCCAAGCTCAGGGGCTCCTAGACATCCCCCCTTTTCTCAACTTTGCCAGCTCTAAAATACTTTTCATCACTAGCTAGCAGTGGTTTTCACCACTAACCACTGTGGTGGCTTCCTGCACAAGATATCCAGAATTTAGGTTGGATCTTGCCTGTAAGGTCCTAGGCAGCTCTACACCTTGAGATGTGGGAGGAGGCTTCAGAGAAGATCTATGAGAATGGCTAAAGTCCTGGAAAGCCCTGGAAATCCTGCCATGAGTGAAGGAGCCAAGCAAAATCTATCTGGCTTAACAGCAACCTTTTCTGTCTGCAAGTGAAGAGATCCAAGACCTACAATGATCTGAGCTTGGACCAGAGCCTTTGGTCACTCGTTTAGGTGCCTAAGTTCGATCATCTCAGTCTGGATTTAATCGTCCTCTGTGGCAGGTTGGCCAGCTGTACTGCAGAGTATGAATTAGTTCTTCTATTTCTACCTCACATTTCTGAGACTTAGTGGATGTAAATTATTTTACCCTGCAAAAACAGACCATGGGGGTACTGAGAACATAATTTCTGCCTATGGGCCCTAAGACTGCAAGACAGGCAGTCAAATAAAAGGGTAAATACAGCTTTTTGAAAAGAAATCTCAAAAAATCAGCACTCTCCTCTAAAACTTTGACTGTGGCATCATTTTACAAAGAAGGGATTCCTGCACAGGGTAATTAAAGACAGACATTTCAGCAAAGAATAACTTGATGGATAATGAGATAGTGGCAGCAGGCCAGGGCCAGCTGCCAGTGCCTTTCCTCCCGGAGTCCTGTGATGGTGCCACAACTGCGACCAGTGGGGATGGACAGAAGGCCTTCGTCATAATCTAACCCTTCTGGGCTCGTCCATCTGCTGGGACAAGCTCTTCCCTCCTTGCCTTTGAACTCATTGAAAATGCTGTCCAGGATTGTACTTACCAAAGCTTTGGAGCTGAGGTCTAGTCCATGCCATGGATCACTAACGAGCCACTCTCTGCAGAAGCACTTGCGCTCCCATCAACTGTCAAAGCCAAGCGGATGACCTGAGAAGGGTGTATCAAATAAGTGTCATTAGCTTCCTAAAGCCAAGTGCCAAAACTTTATCAGCCACCAACCTGAGAAGAACCAGGAGTATTGATAGACACCTTGTCACAGGGAACACCGATTCACCCCCCCAGGTCTCGGAAGCCCAACAAAGCTTCTTTGTGTGTCTGGTTGTGGAATAAGACAAATCCAACACTTCTGGTACACAGGGACACTCTCTCCCGTTGTGGGGGGAGAGGAAGGAGGTCTCAAGGAACCATTACTAGTATATTAGGCCAAATACTGGCTTACTGTTTTCATGTCTGCCTGTATCCATCTCCTACCCATCTTCCCTTTAGTTTTCTGAGGCCAAGGACCTACAGCAACTAGATTTTAGCCATCACTTTCTGGTGCTATCACAGTAAAAACCATGCCCAAAGGAGCTCAGTGTTCAACTGCTCCATAGGAGTGGGATACAGTGCAGCTGGGATTATCAGAGGGGCTGGTGGGACCATGAGCTGCTGCTGTTGACTCTGAAGAGGAAGGAACAGGGGATCTGTGTCTCCCTGGAAGGATTTCTGTTTCCACAGCAGGCTTCCAAAACATCAGCAGCCACAGCCCAAGAAGCAAAATGTCTATTTGTGGGTAATAAACCCAGACAGATGCCTCCTGCACGCAAAAAGCCAGTACCTCTGAGATAAGAGGCTCTAAATAAATAATCAACAAATCCTAGAGCTGAATGTACTGTTGCTATTTGCATCATAAATAAATGAGGAGGCTTTTATTTACTCATTCTGGGGGCAGAGCACATAACAGCAGAGCTTCTCAGAGCTCATACGCCAGAGATTGTCATTACTTCAGCACAACCATTTGGTTCCCACCAGCTGCTTGATCCCGCACTGCTCCTTGCGAGACACACAGCTCACCAGTGAGAAGGGAAAACAAACATGAGGTCTCCATCATCACAGAGCACTCAGCTCCCTGCTGACCTCTCTTAGTGCAGCACTGGCAAAGTGCAGAAGACACGGAGCCAGTGCCCAGGGATGCGGCTCAGTCACCACAGCCCTGCTAGGCATGGAGGTGGAGGTTGGAGGCTCCATCACACCAGGAACATCTCTAGATCCACCAAAAGACAGCCATGTTTGCCAACATTAGATCTCACGTGGTGGTAAACCATCCTCCTCTCACAGCTCCACGGGAACAGTTATACAGTAAACGTGTAGGTCCTTCTCACTACCAAAGCTGGAGAACACAATTTTCCATCAGGAATCCATTGCACAGTTTGAGGAGAAGGCCATGCTCTGGGAAAATCAGGGGGGTTTTGATCAAGAAAAATAGGCCCACAGTGGTGGAGAAAGGTCAGTCAGTGGCCCAAAACTCCATAAAATATTTCCAGAAAAACTCTACCAAAAAATACCAAACCAGAAATTTTCAATTTCGCAAGGTACTTTCCACAGAAGGCACCTGCTCAATACCTCCTTTCTCCCCATAAATTTCGCTTGGGAATGTAGTGAACCACCAGCTGTTCTTTCCATAAGAGCAAATCCTCTATCCACCATCACTCCTCGGGATCAAATCTGCTCATGGACAAGTAACTACATTGAAATAGCACCAGCCTTACACCAGGGGCAGAAGTTTGAGTGCTGATAATTAGCATTCAGGGTGTCATTCAACAAAAGCCAGATAAAACCACAAAGAAGAACAGAAGAGAAAAGTTCCCATTTCTTTCCCTTAATACCCACAAAATAGGGAAAATGGTTAGTGCCATTTCCAAGGAGAAAAGCCACCTTTCAAGCCACAAAATATATTACTGCAGATCCAGCAAGCTGGGGTCTGGCTTGGTTTTATTTAGTTATGTATCAAGCGGTATTGATCCACTTGCTTCAAGCAAAGCAGCAAGCAGTGAAACCTTTTCTGCTCTTTATGTCCTGAAAATTGTGTTTTTAGCTCTTTGGGTTTGGGGATGACAAACGGCCAGAGCTCACAGAGGCTCAGAGCATGCACATGCACCCTGACCCCATTTGTCAGCTGTAACGGCATCTGGAGCCTGCAGCTCTCTTTTGGCTTATTAATAAAATACAAGCGGGACCAGGAAGGTCCCACCCCTGGACACCCAGTGGCTCCATGTCTTGCTGGTGGCACAGGGAGGCCAACATGTGGGCAAGAGAAACTGTAGTGTAGAGCCAGGAACTGAATTTAAGCCTTGCATCTGAAATGCAAGGTTACCCTTCCCCATAAGTCACTGTCCTGCAGCTCCATATGCATCTTTGGTGACAGGAGGTGGCCAGTCCTCAGCAGATGCAACACGACATCGTGGGCCTTTGCAATACAACATGTGGGAAGCCCAAACCAGACCCTTTAGGAACAATTTCTCTCCAAATGAGATTGTTATCTAATTCCATCACTAACTCAGCTGTCTATTCACACAATTATTTTATCAGCCATCTGGTAGCCAAAATGAATTTCTATGCTTGAATGGTTCATTGCAGGATTTTTATTTCTAATATAGCTGTGAAAAGACCATGGCTTTGTGCGCTGATCCCACTGAGATGGTCTCCTCTCCTGCTTCTGCACAGGAGGTACCTTGGTCCACAGGATCCCAGCAAGAAAGGCCCACTGCCAGCCTCAGATTTGATGCTAGGATTTATACCTCTTCCCTACAGAAATATGAGCTGCTCCAGCACTCATCGGGCTGGCACCAAACTGCTAACACTGTTCAAAATTAGGGCTGGTAGAAAAATGTGTCATAAAATTTATTTTGCAAAGGAAAAGTCATTTTTAGGTTTTTTTTTTTTTAAAGAAAGTTATTTCCTCTTCCCGCACCACCACCACTCAATCCTCCCCCACCCCACTGAAATCATGTCTCATCTTGCAGAGGAAATTTTGATTTTTCATCAGAAAAAAAAAAAAAAAAAAAGCCAAACAACCCTAAGTGAATTATTTTGGCACGAAACCGATACGTTTCAGCTCCAACATATTGCCACCACACCTCTGTCATTAAGTACCCCAACCATGGAACAGCAGCAGGAGTACAGCTGCCATGAGGACAGGCGGCAGCACAGCCAAAGCAAACTGGTTTGGTTTTCCAGTAAAACATTGCCACCTTCCAGCTCAAAAAAAGGGTGGTTTACCTTCTTGTACATGCACATTAGTATATAGCCTCTTGCTACAGAAGCAAGATAAGTTTCCTATAGGACTTGGTGGGTTATTTATTGCCAGGGATCAGTAGATAATTCCACATAGCATGGTTAAGACAAGATGCTGCTGGCCCTAGGGGTTGGGGTGCTGCCTCTGCCACTGCATCTCTTAGACCTGCCTTCACCCCAGCGTACCTCGGCGCAATTCCTGCTGACGGAGAGGGGCGGTGAGGTCCCATAGGGAAAGCAGCACATAACAATGTATGAAAACCCATACCCACATGGTGCAGTGTGGCACAAGTGAGGGTTGCTCAGGCAGGAGGAATGCTGGCTTGAACTCCTCTGGGCTGCAAGAATTCCCAGCTTTATCAATTGCTATTTTTAACACATATGGAGTTTGTGCAGCTTCCCAGCTCGTAAGAAAATCAAGAAAAAGTATGATTTCACCTAGTAGCACCACCTATGTCATGGATGGCACATAGGTGATGCATTTCAACCTAAAAGATTAAAGTTTTGCAGTCCTATAAAGAACTGTAAAGAAGCTCCAATAATGCGAAATGTCAGGAAACTTAATAACAACAGAGATTAGCGCCCTGCCTATAGCACATTGTTGCTGCATTCAGCCAGCTTTTTACATATAATGTCAACAGCTACGTACAAGCTGTGAATAGTTTCCTATCTCCTCGAGTCTTGACTGACTTCCCTAGAGCTGTTTTGGATTTACACTGGCTCTGCTGAAATCAGAATTAAGCAACCAGAGCAGACTGAGGCAAGCCAGCCCCACCGCTCCGAAACCAGAGGAGCCATGTTGCTTTATGCAATGGGAGGATGGAGGAAATGCGCTTTGGATCTCCCTCTTTCCTTGGCAGAAATCCACATCCCTCTTCCAGCTCCAGTAGAGCTGTGCTGATTTACGGCAGTGGGGCATCGGGTCCTCTGCTCATAGCTCTGTGGGATGATGGAGACAGTGCTGATAGCGGAGACCTGTCCCGTTTCCAATCCCAGTAAGAATTAACTGCCCAGTTTAAGTCAGAGCAATGGGCAGGTTTTTCCAAACTGGATGGAAGGCGAGCATGCCACAGGCCAGCAGGTCAGACAAGGGGCAGCTTCTGCTAATGGACACCTCCACCAGCCCCCCGGTCCCCACCAACCTGCTCTCAACGCTGGCCTGGGAAAGCAGAGGTGGTTAGCACACTACCAGCTCCACCATCACTGCCTCTTCCACGCTCCTTCCCACTGCCACTCCACATCCCTGCCCTTGGCTCCAGAGCCCAGCTTTCCCCATCAGGCATGGCATTCCCAAGGGCTCATCAGGGCATTCCTTAAATGTCTGCTAACAGTCCTCCCCGATCTCCAAATAATCTTCTATCGTGTTTAGGGCTGCTCTTTTGCATACGGTATCTTTAAAAATACACAAACAAGAGAAATCCCCTCCCCAAACGTTTCAAACCAAAAAATAAATGACGTGATTAATTATTCTGAAAAAGGCTGTTTATAGTTTGGACTCCATAAAACAGAACGCCTGATTTAATACACTATCCGGGAATGTACTGTTTTTCATTTCAGCACAATTAAGACCTAAGTCTGTGTCTCCCTCTCCCTCATCTGAGCTAGAAATGGTTTTATATTCCATCTTGCTTTAAATTATACACATCAAGTTTATAATGGGACACGGTCTATTTTGTTGCCAAAACCTGCTCTGTAAGATCATCTATTAAACTGTATTTATTTTTTATGGCAAACAAGAAAAATGACAAAACAGCTACTGAGCGTCTGCTAACGAGGACCAAATGCCTCCCCAGGCACCATTCCTATTACAGGCGTCCGCACAGGAGCTGCTTTAACCTCCTCCCACCCACCAGAAATGGCCGAAGGAAGACACGGGGCTTTATAAACCCCGCTATCAGCCCCCGGGGGATTACGGCTCTTGCTGTCTGCACTTAGGTATGAGATCCCAGGTCAGGAGTTGTATCCCAGTGGGATGCAAGCAAGGGAACTCAGCCCTGGTAGATGGGGAGAAATGCTGTTTGAAATAAGGCAACGGGAGAGACCCCAACTACTGTTCAGCCTCTTGCCTGGGATCGGGGTGTGGGAAAGCAAGACTGGTGGGAGAGTAGTTAAACCTGAGGTTTTGGAGCTTGCAGGTGGGGAACTGTAAGAAGCACAGGCTGCCCAGCCAGTCCAATCCTCTCCCAGCACCTCCAGCTCCTGGGGATGTGACTCCCCCAAGTCTCAAGGGGGCTGTAGGGACCCTCAGCTGGAGCAAGCCATGGCTTTGAGCCCTGATTCTACCCTTCAAGAAAGGCTGGCCTAAAAAATGACCTTGAGGAGCACATCGAGCTTGCCAGATGAGCACTGGGCATGGGAAAATCTTTTGTTCCCTGGGGCCCCCCCCAGGCCCTCCCAACTCCTGTAGTAGCACAGACTTTAGGAAACACCTTCTGCTACCCAACAAGTCCACCCAGGCTGGGTGAAATCAAGCCATGGCCCATATGTATCTCAAGATGTCGATCTTCACCTGGTCAGCAGGATCTATCTGTCTGTAGATTGACAATAAGGACAACATAACAGTGTCCAACTTGCCTCGGTGCCCTGAAGAAAAACATTAGAAAACTGGGGCCCTGGGAAGCCATGGAGGCAGAGCCATGCCCAGGTGAGGGGGTCCCCCAACATGCCCCAGCCCCTCAGGGCTCATTGCCTCCCCTCTGCCAGCAGCACCACCCCAGCACAGCTCAGGAACGTAAAACCAGTGGGAGCCCATCCCAGCAAGGATGGTGGTACACAGGGCTCTGTGACAACATTCCAAAATTTCAGGATTTGGGCTTTGTCAAAATTCTGAAGTTTTCCCTGGAGGCTACCAGAGCAATGCAGGACTAGAAGCACCATCTCAGGGGTTCACCATTTCCTCTGACACACCATATCATCTCCTCTCTTAACTCATCATGCTTCAAAATGGTCATTTTATTTTTCTCTAAAATGTGCCTGGACCCCTCTTGTTATGACCAGCTTTCACCTCAACTATTTCTGCAAAATGGTCCCTTTCCACCTACCTGCTCCTCCTCTGTGCCAATGCCAGCTCCTCCCCGCCCTCCACAGGGCACCAGCACCCTCCTCCCCAGCGCGAAACAGCTTTGCATGCAGCAACAGAGTGGGGCAGGGCTGAGGCCATCCCCAGCAGGATATTTGTTCCTTCCTTCCCTGCCCTCAGCTTTTGCATGGCAAAGGAGGGAGCTGCGGGTGAATGCAAAGGCAGCGCTCCATCAATCTGCTCCTTCGCAGGTTGCCAGTGCTGAGGATGTTGCTCTGACCCAACCGTCCTTGACCCTGGGTCTGAAACCAGCCTGGGCATCAGGGCAGACTCATGCACATCCATGTCTAATGTCCATGTTTTATTCCTAGAGATGGCAGCAACAAGAAGACCCTTCAGCGACCAGTATTAACAGGTCTCCAGTAGTGTGGGGTATACTATACATGTGCCAAGCTTCTCTGCTTTGAAGGAAAAAAAGCAAACACTGTATGGAGAGTGGAAGACCTCTTAGAGAAACCCTTCAGCCTGGTGTTTCATCTCTGCCAGACACCAAAACAGTCTCGGGATTTTCCTTATGAACATTGACTTTGGAGGTTTCCCTTAGCTAAACGATTGCTTATTATGGCACTAAGTGACCGTCCTACCTGGCTCTTTGCCACCACCACGGTGGTGGCCACATTTTGTAATGCTTTGGGAACCCCCATTACAGGAGAGCAAGCCTGCCCATGTTTCCTTGGCAGGAAAGCAGGCTATGACATGAGATCTGTGGCTAAAAATCACCATAAACCTAATGCTATTTTAGTTTAAATGACAGATCCATTTATACTACAGTGGTAATTTAGAAAGTCCTTCCCCTACCATCCTATTTGTTTATTTTTGCCGTGCTAGTTGCTAGTGAGCACAACAGCAAGTTTTTAAATAGCGGGCATGGCAACCCATCCCGTTACAATAAATTCCTTATGTATCATATGAATAGCTAGACACATGAATAATTTAACCATGGTTTAATCAACATTAAACTAATGGTTTAATCAAGAACAACTATGTCATCTTTCCCTAAAAGAATTACAGAACAAGGCTCTGGCTCTGGTTTTGCAGCATAGGAAGAGCACACGTATCCTCAGTAAGGTTTTAGACAAATTAATCGTGCATTTCTCCATGGCACCAGCAAGGCATGGGCCAGACCGTGTTAGCCATCCCTTCTCCTGCTCCACCCAAAAAAGCTTTCTACATCCTTTCTGCTGGAACCACAGAGCTATTTGGATGTGATGTAAAGGAGGTTGTGGAAGCAAAGGCCATGCCAGCCCTGTCCTGTGCCAGGTTTGCACATGTGTGCACGTGTGTGTGTCCGTGTGTCCCTGTTCATATCCATGTGTGCCAAATCAGGTCCGCATCTTGGACTTAAGAACATCTCCCAGCCACAGCGGACAGAGCAAGAGAAGAGATTGGTGCTCCTGTGCTAGACTTGCTGCAAAGATGGAAAGACCATGGAAAATACAGGGAAAAGGGACAGTGTAACTCACCAGAGGCTGAAGAGAGCTAAGGAAAGGCCGTTAGAGGCACTTGAGCTAAGGAGAGGCCCAAGAGGCACTTGGGCTAAGAAGAGAGTACTGGCGTGAGTGACCCACACACGAGGCAGGAAAATCAAAGCCCTGGTGCAATCCCCCAGGCAGTGGGAGAGACCTAGGAAAGGATCATCCATGAACATCTGCTAGTCTCCATAAAGGACCAGAGAACCATGGTCCTCTCATTCTCCACAGGAGCACTCACAGACTGGCAAAGCCCCAGCTGCTGCTTGGCACTGAGCCCATGGGAGCTGGACCCAGCAGTTTCAGGGTTAGGTCAGGAGATGCCCCTCTGAAGCGCTGCTGCGGTGGGCCACAGGAAGGACAGTTTGGTTGCTCGGTCTCCACTCCCCAGCCACATCATCTGCGATGCACAAGGGCCCTTTCAGTAACAGGGGTCAGCGGTGCTCCCCTGGGAATGTTTCTGACCTAAGATGGGACACCTGACCTGGGACAACACCCATGAAGTTGCAATATTTTGGGTGTCCATTTTCAGAGAACTAAAACTCACCACAGAAAATAGTGATGAAGACAACATCTTTCACCATTGGACCTCCAATATCTGCAGTGCAAAACACATGGCACACACTGCATGTTTCCAACACCCTCAGGAACAGGGACAGTAGCGTCTGATATCCAGCTCCCCCCAACAAGCATCAGCATCTTCAGTATTTGCATTTCTCAAGAGTCGATGAGATTTTTGAAGGAGAAAATAGCTAGTTACAAGCTCGAACTCAATGGCAGCCAGTTGAATCCTCTCTCTCTGGACCTTTCAAGACACTTTCTAAAGCCCTTATGAAGCCCAGATCTCACTCTGCCCATGTCCTCTGATTTATTAACTGTTTTAAAAGAGTTTATGGCTGTTACTGCAGTCAGAGATCACTGCGAACTCTCAGCCCGCACTGCTGGCTTGGAGCTGCACGTTTGTTCCTCTCCAAAACTCACAGCCACGCTGATTTTATTCCAAGCAGCTAGGGCATCCTACAGTCCAAATGGTTCATTATCTCTGGCTTTCTTTAAAAGGTCAAGAAATGCTCTCTGCTTGGCAGATGGACTAGGGCAGGAGTCGCAAAGTCTCAGGATTTGTAACATAACAAGGTTATTAAATTACGAACTCTATCCTGAGCAGAGGCGACACGAAAAGTTTGTCTAAGTTTTTAAACAAAAAAAAAAAAAAAGGAGGGATATTTTGAGAAAATTATTTTTTTCCATTTTCTTAAAAAAATCAGAAAAAAAAAGAAGTTCGATCTCAAAGCAAATAACTCTGCTCTCCAAATAACACAATTTCTCATTCTTCCGGTATTTGTTTTCTAACCTGTTGCCTCTAGGCCCTTCCTCCCTTTTCTTAAACTTTTTTTTTTTCACCACTGCAGTTACTGGAGGAAAGAAGGAAAAGACAAGAAAAGAGGAGGAACTCCCTCCCCCAAATAAACTACCAACTCAGCAGCTCTTTAGTTCCCACTACCTTTATGTTATATTGAGAAATTCAAAGCTCATAAGCATCAGATACAACCGCCAGCTGTGAGTGCAGGCAGCAGTTCCAAGTGCCCCAAGTGAGCACCTTTGGGGCCATGGCTATTTCAGGCTGGGTGGGTGCAGGTCGGCACCCACACCCTGCGCTCATGTCCCACCCGGGCACCGGGAGTGGGATCACACAAGCAGGGATGACACTGCGTTATTAAAAATCCATATCCCCTCTTCACCTCCGGAGCGCTTTGCTACTGAGTCTTCCTGACCTTTTAAGCTACAGGAGATCAAATGAAGACAAATGCACCAAGCACTTAATAATAATGAGCCCCCCAAAACAGAAAAGCTCTGGGAGTTTGCAGTGCTGTCAGAAAACATGAATCCGATCAGTGTGAAATCCTGCTGCTTGCCAGCAACCAAACTCCTTGGCTCGCATGCAAGAGTGGCTGTGTCTGCCTGCCTCCAATTTTCACGTGAACCGGGATGCTCAGGAGCTGTTCCTGCACAACCCCAAGTCCTCAATACTCTTTGCACCCCCACAGCTCTCCGTGGAGCACTGGACAGTAATCATGAACGCCAGCCTCAAATTCCCAACCTGGCAACACTCAGCAAAACTCAGACTTTAAGTGATACAAACCTTTTGAGCCCAAGCTGTATTTTATTAACTCCGGTAGCTGCCCGGACAAAGCATCCTTTATAAACCCCCTTAAGTTCCTGATTTTAGCAAATACATTTTCTTTCAGTGCTGTAATTATCTGCCAATGAAACAGAAACCACCAGATTGACAGGATCCACTCCCAGGGCTTACAGTGCCTGTTCCTCTGTCACAGGTACCTGTGTCATGGCAGCACAACCAGCCTACTTTTGGAGTCATAAGAGGAGGTGCAGAGGAAAGATGAGTGCAGGGGGAGGTTGCAGGCTGAAGGGAGAGGAGAAGGGGAGGACATGCTTCCTGGAGTGATGTTCCCCACTCTGCTCCTGAATTTCTCTGCACTACTCCCAGCAGCAGAGGCGCTGGCTTGCCCAGAGCCTCTGCTTCACCTGCTGCTGAAGCGGCTCAAGGGGTGCAGGCAGTGGTTGCAGATCCAGAAGTGCTGCTGCCAGACAGGGAAAGGAATAGGTGGTTTTGCCAGCCTGGGTGGAAATTGCCATGTTTGGTTGTGCAGGCATTAGCAGCCCTATGCCTCTCTGCAAAGGGCACTCATGCCACAGGCTCAGCTGCAGTCTCAGCTCGGCAATTCAACCTCAGACTTCCAGTCCCCAAAATGATGGGAGCTGGTGAGAGACAGCAACTGTGGCTAGCACATCTGTGTACCAGGAACACGCATCTTGCCGCGCTCCTGGGCACATGAGGCTTTGAGTGGCTCCAGGAATGGAGTCTCCCTCTGGTACCGAGAAACGATGTCTGCTCCTTAACATACCCCAAAGGATCCGTGAGACCTGCCGCTCTGCCCCATGGCCCAGCTCTCTGCATCCTCGTGAGGCCAACTTACACCAGGGGAGGACGGACCCCTCCAGCCCCTCGAGGCAGGACCTGTCCAAGGCTGCGGTTGCAACTCTGCCCTATTTTGTGTCACTCCCCAAAAAGCACCTGAACGCCCAGTACTGCTCAGCCTGATAAACCAAACCATTGTACCTTTAAGGCCTCACTCCAGAAAGAAGAGGCCTTTCAGTGCAGGGAATAGCATCGCTTTTCCTCCACGCACCATCTGTTTGCCAAGATGAAGAGCTCCAGGCTGGCAGAGGCTGAGTCATTCAGACAAGAATAGGTCCCACTGTACTTACACTTCCCAGGTCCCAGAATAAAAACCATGGCAAGTCATTGACTTTGCTTACCCCGTAGCAAGCACAGAGCTGGTGCAAGGAAACACCTGACTCAGCTGTTATCTCCTCTGAACACAGAACCAAGAGACAAACACAGCCCTGGGTCCCCTGCGGTCAATGGTCCCTTTGAACAGCCTTATCAAGTCCGGTTATTTTTTCAGAGGGGGAAGAGGAATTGCTGCTTCAGAGCATCCTTACAAATGTGCCTGACAACTCTGCAGGGAAATAATACATGACAGATACCAATGGGCAAGACTCAGTGTGGGTTGGGATGCTTGGAGGTGCCAGCAGGTCCCTCTAGGCTCTACATATCCCTGGGGACTGAAGTCTGGCCATGTGCCCAAATTTCAGCATTTGACTTCCCTTCTTCTCAACTAGCTCAAGACGATTTTAAACAACTCGTAGTTCTTTAAGCCAGGATATTTGAGGAGAGAGTTTGTCTTCTAAAACTTGAAACCTCAGATGCCTCCTATTCCCCAAACCTCGTGGGGTCCGTAAGGCTCCTGCATCACTGCAAGGCCTGGGGTGGGCCACTGGATGCAGGGAGCTCTGTGCACACTGCTTTGTTATTGTAGGGTTGCCCAAGGGCACAGTGCTATTCCCTACACGCATAGGAAACCCGGACCACCTCCAACACCCCTCCAGAGCCCAGGACATGGTGCAGTGACACCTCCTGAGCTCTGAAACAAGTCAGGCGACTGTGGAGCCCTGAAAT
Source organism: Morus bassanus (assembly GCA_031468815.1). Classification (NCBI taxonomy): domain Eukaryota; kingdom Metazoa; phylum Chordata; class Aves; order Suliformes; family Sulidae; genus Morus; species Morus bassanus. The sequence continues at coordinate 11,095,390 of CM062577.1, read as the reverse complement.
CTGCTTCACTACATGAAGTTTTGCTGCTGTTACTCACCCCTTCCAAAGCCTTGCCAGCTGGGAGAAGGAGGCAGCGGGTGCAGGGATGCAATTCATTTCCCGTGTGGAAACAGGCTTTCCCCAAAGATCCCCTCAGGGCAGCTCCCCACAGCCCCGTTTCACTTGCTCAGCACCTCCAGCCACCTCTATCTGGTACATGCTGGAAGAGCTTCTGGCCCATCAAGCAGATGGTGCCATTTGAACAAAACTGGAAATAGGTATTTAGCTAGCATCCCAAGGGGAAGCATTTGGAGCTGTTGGGTTAATAACTCTCTGCGGGCCAAATTCAACGCTCCATCACTGCTGTGGGGAGCAGTGAGAGCACAGGCTGTGCCTCACTGCTGCTCACCTGGGAGCCAAACCCACCAGCTGGCATCACCACCACCACAGGGGCTTCTGCAGAGGTGCCCAGAGCCTCCCTGGAGGCTTGTGGCCCCCTCTGCCCGTGCAGGCCAGACAGAGCTGCTGCCCAGGTACTGGCTGGGCTGGGCTCAGCATCAGCTAACCCAGCAGCAGCAACTGAAATTCCCCCTCCCTGTTCCTGCCCCATCCTTTGAGGGTATCAAGAGAGCACATCCCCTCCTCAAGCTCAGACATCCATCCCTCTTCTGCCTGAATCCTGGTGGAAATCTGGTCTCAGCCCTCCATCACCTCTAAAAAGCCACACAGCCCGGTTACTCGGTGCCATGTCCCAGGCTACACAGAAACACTGCCTGGACCCTCCCCAAGCATTAGTTTATAGGTGGCACAAATATCTTTATGCACTTTGGAGCAGATGTCCCTAGGACCCTGATGTCCCTGTGATAACCCATTTGTCCCTGTGACCCCATTTACCCTCTTATTTTCCTACTCAGATACCCTGACTTTCACACAGATCCCAGCCCTGGCTGCCTCTGTACTGTAAACCCGCTGGCTTGGATGGGGATGCAGCTATTTACCCCCAACCCTGAAATAAATTCACTTGTGCCCTTTCCTGTGCATTGCACTCATTCTTCTCCCAGATGGGGTCTCTGTCCCCCATCAGCTCAGAGAAGACCTCTGCCTGGCAGCGAGGGCTGGGCGAGCACAGGGAAGCAGCCCAGGGAGTGACCAACCTTGCTTAGGGTTTCTGGCTTCTTTCACTTGTGGTCCAACCTAAACAGTATTTAAATATCATCATCTTACTCCCCCCTCCCTTTCTTTTTGTCACCTGCAAATTTAGATTAACAAGGAGGTTTGACAAAGTGCTACTGTATATGTTAATAAACCCATTAGTGTCGGACCGCCTGACATATAACCTGCAGAGTCTCCAATGTTTACTAATATGATTGTCAAAGCAGAGGAACATTACTTTTTAATGACATTTCATATCACTTCAGTTGAAGTAATATCCTGGGACATGATAATCAGAAAGCCATTTAGCCACAAAACTGTGTGCTGAATAGAGGCTGGTGCATGAAAGATGCTCATTTTGTCAGAATTAAAACATTTGTGTTTGCTTCATAAGTTGTAAGCGCACTTGTGGAGGAGAAACATGTTGTGAAATATTTATAGGAAGGAGCTCGGTTCAGGTAAATGGGGTTTCAAAATGAAATGTTGGGAAAGGGTGTTATTATATTCACTGTATCTTTTGCATGCAATACATCAATTGACAATTCATACATATGTTATGCTTAATAAACCAATGAGATTTTAGAACTCCTCTTTAAAGAAAATTTCTGAAGTGGTACAACTGGCCATTACTAGCTCAGCTGAATTTATTGCTGCTTTCAGAGTAAGGGAATGGCTGCAAGGCAGACCGAGATGGAGTCTGATTTTATAGAGCACCTCTCATGCTCCAGGTGATTCCAAAATGGTTTATAAAGCAACAAGGGTGGTATGAAGACAGCAGCAGCACAGTGCCTACAGACAGCCCTGCTGCCCTTATTAATAGTTCTCTCCCTGGCTTGGCTGTCCAGGGCCATCTCAGAGCTTTCTGTTTAGCTCAAGAAGCAGCAGATTGAGGACAAGAGGATGCCCAGCCAGGGGAGAGGGAACTGGGGAACTGGAGAACTCCATGACACATCCTCCACAGCCTCAGAGCTGCACTGGGGTCTTTGAATAAAACAAAGAAATTATCCTGGTAATAAGATAAAGATGCAGAAGTTAATAATAAATTAATAATTTATCCTTTTTTGAAATAAAGAACCAAGAGGATCCCTCCGTCAATCTGGTCAGAACAACCTTTCTGATAGAAACTAGCAATTGATTTAGTTAAAGTCTCCCGTCGGATGGTGGATAGAGCTGATTAAAGCTGTGCATGCACTATTAATAGGAGCAGGATGCCTTTCTGTCATTATTATTAATTATGCTGCTGTGATTACGATCTGTTCATCCATCCACCCATCCTCCCTTCTATAATCCCAGCACTGGCCAAGTATGTATGAATACAAATTCTTACTCTCTTTTTGTTCCCAGTTTTCGGGGGGGGGGGGGGGGACGACACAACAAAAAACTTAATTTACAGGATTTCTTAGTACGTGTAAGAGTGAAAGCGTGTCTGTGTGTGAGAAAGTGAGCGAGTGGGTGGTAGGAGATGAGTGGGTGTGACGCATGTGGGAGTATTCGTCTGTGAAAAATGCACAAAGGGAAAGTTAAGTCAAAGAAAGAGACTTCACGTTTCATGTCAAACCCACCGTATTCCTACACCATCCTCCCTTCTGCCAGAGCAGTCCCACAGATGGGGTCTGGCCCCCTGGAAACCCCTTTCTCATGCTCACAAGCCCATCCCTACCTGGGAGACAGGTTCTCCTGAACTCTTGGCCACTGTCCCCAAGATAGTCAGAAATTTTCCTTTTACCAAATGATTAGACTGTGATAAGAGGAAACAAATGGGTCCTCAGAGCAGTGAGGGCTACAATAAGAGATGAATTATTATCCAAGATGGAAATCTCTTTTGATAAATGACTGGCCCCAAGCAAGGAAGAATTCAGCAAAACACAACAACATCTTTGTTGTGACATGAGGAAGGGGAAGGAACAACCTTATAAGGGGCAACAAAGCCTCCGCGCTACCACCTTGACCAATTGATTAATCAAGTGCATCCCACGACGTCAATATGTTTCCTTCTTTGCATTAGTTACAGCATCTAAACGTGGAGGACAGCAATGACGAGTTCAGTCCAGAACCTGTTTTGAAACAGCGGCTGAGGCTCCCCTGACTAATACTGCCACAGAGGGTATCAAGAAATAGGGTAGAGCAAAGCCTGCTGATACATCTCGAGGAGCAGTGTCAAAAGCCAATTGATCCATAGAGCACTTCAAAGCTAATGCAAACCAACACTGAGCCACAATGGTCTGGGAATAAAAAAGAAAATGAGAGAACGCCAGGTTTGCCCCTTTTCCCCTTCTGCAAGGAGCCTGGCTCAGCGGGGTGGGGTGATGCCTTATACTCCAAATGAAAGAACTGCCATTTATTAGTACTGGCCCAACCCCTGATATTTTTAAAGTCTAGTTCAGAGGGGGGAAAAAAAAACCATTGACGTCACTGAAAATAAACCTGACAATGAGGCACTGGGCAAGGCATTGAAATCAGCAGGATTTAACATCACAGCTTCTCCGTGACTTTGATGGTGGGGCGGGCTCAGTATGTCTAACACCAAGCAAGGCACAAGAAGGACCCCAAGACCTCTGTGGATTAGTACCCAGCCATGAGCAATGAGACCGTTGGTGTTTCAAAGTCCCTGTAGCCTGGAATGCAGTTATCCCTGGGGAATGGTAACTGGGGCCTCTGGTGCCACTATTTTTAGTGGGAGATTTAACTAGTAACAGCAGAAATGTACATATATATATGCTATGTAACATATATATACTTCTAAAAAATCTGACAGAAATGGCTCGAGCTGGAATTGCTAAACATATTTCTCTCTTTGTCCTCCCCCAGAAACCGCTACCAAAACATACCTCTCCATCTAATGAGATTAGCAAGGTAGCATGCTAGATCTTTATTAGTTAAAGCTGACCATAGTGCAAAACTTGGCCTGAATCATAAATGAGCTGACTGCCAGAATGAGGAGTGCAGCCAGCAAGTAGATTTATTCCAAACAGGTCTCTGCTGTTTGCCTTGGGGAATATGCTTCCTTCTCTTTAACTCCCTGAAAACTGGTAGCCAAGGTTCAGCTCTCCTTACGCTCCCCAAAGCCAGCGGTACCACCGCTTCCCGCTCACACTGGCCTTATGCAGGCTTAATTCCACTGGCTGTGGTGATTTACATGAATACAAGGTAAGAGAGAAACAAACTTACTTAGTCTGGTGGCTCTCAGTAGGATTTAGCACTGAGGACATTTATATATGGCAATTCCTGCCTTCTCTACTTTACTTGACTGGCAGTACTCGATGGAAAATATCAAATATTAATAGTGGAGCCCTGGATGTTGATATCAGCAGTACTTATTTTTACAGCCATTTTCTGCCCTCAGACAAGTTAGTCTGGCTCCCAACGTTTTTCTTTTGTACAAATGGGGGCAGGGAGGAGCAAGTGAAAAAGATAATTTCTATTATGAAATGAATGATGCTGGCCTACCCTCACATGTAATGGCCAATAGGAAATCTTTCACAAGATCTGCACATTCCTTTCCCAGGTCACACCCAGAACCTCGTTTTAAAGGTCTCAGGAGGACCAGCGCATGCCTTGGGGGAAGGAACAGAGGCCAAAGCATGGCCATGTATGAGCATTTCACTACAAACAAGCTTCTTGCTTTGGAGTAGAAATGAGAGGCATACACAGAACAGATCTGGTTTCCATCAGGCCGTTATTTATAGCATTGGTTTCACACCATGGATTATACACACTCATTCTTGTTCTTTGAGGCGCTCTCAGTGCCCTGCCACACTCCCTTCTCACCTGAGCAATGAATATGTGTGTTTTACCCTGCCATGATCAGGCTGTTCATGTCTTATTTAGTTGTGCGTTCACTAAATATGCTCCACAGAGCTTGGCTGCTCATGAAACAAGAGTTTGCAAGCAAACATCTTTCTGAGCCTTGGACTAAGGTGGTGAAGACAGACTAGTTTATCAACGGTGCACAAGTGAGAGATCTCCTGGAGCCTTTGATTCACAAGCCCCAAAGGACTACCTACCTCTCTACCTCTAGTTGGATCAATTGAAAACGCCTTTGGCACAGAGAAGAATATGGTCTCATGAAATAGGAAGTTACTTTGCTCTGCTACTGCACTCTAATGGCTGCATGGTGGCAAAGACTTGATATGAAGTCCCACTTTGGCCAACTCACTAGAGACTGCACCAAAGACCTCCCATGCTACCATCCCATATTAAACAGCAGAGCTCTCTAGCTGGGCCTGAAACAAGCTCCAACCCAGCACAGTTCACAGAGAAATCTGCAGCCCATCCACTAGCTGATTACTCATAGAGAGCGGTTCGAGGGTGGTAGGTCCCATCTGGTACGCCTGGAGTCATCCAACATTGTTCTAAGTAGTGAGGTTAAACAATGGCTGTTTGGTCTCTGCTGTCGATCGAATGAGATTTGTTGTCCGTAATAAAACTCCTGGTACTTGACCAGTCACTGTACATAAACGCAAATTATACCAAGAAAAGCCAGGATACTGTCAAACAGCTCCAAAATATCATTAAAACAGAGGCCATCCCCAGTCAACACATTCTGAAGAGCCATGAGAAAACTGACAGCGTTCTTTAGGTTCCCCTCAGGTAGACATGAGGGTGGAGAACATGGCTGATAGCTCTCCTCGAAAGTTCCCTGCCAACATCTGCATCACAACACAAAGACTGAGGCAACTTCTAAGAATCCCAGGACCAAACAACACAAGATGACACAACGTTCTGTCCCTGAGGCCACAATCATCAGCATCAACAACCTATCCCTGCTAGATTTAACTGGGAAAGCAGGACATGGGCCTACATCACAAACATGACATCTTCCCCCAAACCCACAGAAGGAAAATTGACAACAGCCTAGATAGTCTCCTCTGGAGACGTGAGCTTGCCAAGCTGCCCTCCAATAGGACCTCACAGCCATACCAGGGGCTCCACAGCTGCTGCAATCGGTAGCAGAACAGGTATATTATGCCAGAGTCACCTTCTGGGCAACTGCAGCTTAATGAGTGTTGACTTAGTTACCAGAAAACCACGTAAGCACTTTGACTAAGCAAGAGGTACTCAGCAGACTAGGTGATAGGTTTGGTCTACTACTAAACCTGTAGGTGGTTCAAGTTAGGGGAGATGGATCTTATACCCTTCTTCTGGAATTGGAGGGCTCGGTTCAGGTGCCTAAACACAGACACCTGCATCTAGTGCCACTGCAGATGTGGCAGATCTGCCAGTTCCACACAGATGTCTCAAATGGCATGATGTGCTTATCGGGCAACTAAATAGTACCAGAACAGTAATTCAGGAGGGAACTGCAATTACAGTTTGAGGGCTGTGGGGTGGAGGGGAGCTGCTCACATTGAGATACTTAAGGTGCTTAATAATTTAGCTTATCAAAAAGAAGAGGAAGTAGTACCTTATTAGCAATAAAGAGCACTTAGTAAAGAGGAGATTTCTTATAGCAGAACTCTCTTTAATCTAACAGACAAAGCCACATCAACATCCAATGGCTGGAAGCCAAAATTAGACAAATTCAATCTGCAAGGAAGGTCCCAGTTTGTAATTGAAAGAGTAATGAGCCATTGGAATTACTCACCGCAGGCTGTGATGGATTCTCTACCATCTGAGTGGATGCTGTTCTTAGAAGTGCCACATTGCAGGCACATATTTCTGTGTTTGGGAATTATTGGTAAAGGCTTTCCAGCTTGCGTGAGTTGTTTGTGCTCTAAAAGACAAACAAAAGAAGTATTATGCTGCTTGGTTAAAGATGGAGAAGGGAGGTAGAGTGGCTTTAAGCAGACAACCTCTGGCAGTACTAGGAACAGGACTCGGGTCCCTTGAATACTATCATTGCCCAGCCACTCTTCCTCTCTCCAGAGCAGCCCACAGCCCCAAAGCAGCCTGCATTTTCGTGGCAGCACCCACAGCTAGGTGAAACCAGGTTCAGCAAGTAAACTCAGAGTCACAAGGCCAGGTCCAGATGAGAGACAGAGAACGGACCATATCAGTCAAACACTCCTACTGGGAACACCTCCAGCAACACCTCCAGCAACACCTCCAAAGCTGCTCCTCACAAGAAGTCTGAGAAGAACAGGACATCCAGGTGAGGGATGGTTTTCCTGAGCTTTCTGCATTTCCAGTAAGAGCTCTCCCCAGTGCAGGTCTGCCAGGACTCAGCTCTCTCCATGGCTTTGCCCAACATGACTGTGCTCACAGAGCCCTCGAGCATACATCCATGTACTATGGATGGGTGCTCTGCAGGTGACCTGCTCTCTCTCTTCCCAAGGAGCATTCCCATCTCTTGCATGCAATATCGGACAAATTACATGTGAGAGATATATTTTCATCGTATTTCCAGCACACAGGAAAGAGAGAAAACCACAGGGGAAACAGTCATCTGCCAAGACACCTCTGTGCTGGACCCATTGTACAGGAACGCCTGCTGCCAGTCATATGGAAGAGCAATAAACACCCAGGCTCAGATACTCCCTCATTGAGAAAGTCTATTTTGCTGACTTCAAGAGTATGTAATAAAAATTAGCAGGAAGGGCAAAGAGAGGTAAAAGCACTGAAGGCTAGACTGACGCACTGTTGAGCCCTGGGAAAGAGGTAAACCCCAGAACTGGGTGAATAAATGATTTCTTTGCTTCTCTGGTAAATAATTTCAGGTTGCCCTCACAAAAAGACACAGAGATTAATTCACCGCACTTGAAATAAAAACAAGTTTTAAAGATGCTTAGATATCAAATAAAATATTTCACCAACTTTGTCTAGTTTTATTTGCAGGCTGTGAAAAAGGCTTTTGAGAAATTAAATGTAGGTAAAGACACCTGTTTTGAAATAACCAAGAGAAGTATGCCAGCTTGGAAATGACAAAATAAAACCTTTTGAGTTGGAACCATTACAGATAGTCTTTCTTGGCTAAAAAGATGTAATAAATTTGTGGACAGTTTTTATAAAACCCCTGCAGATGCACTGGTAAGATTTCATGTAGACCATAACCAGGAAGAACTCTGCAACACACCGGCTTGGAACAGCACAAACAGAGAAACTCTGTTCCTCCTCCTTTCCCCAGTCTTTGCCTGCAAACACATCACTACAGTTAACACACAAAACACCATTCATTATAGTCAGAATCCAGGAGCACAAAGTTAGCTCTTACACTGGGGCTGGGATCAAAATGTAACAAAAATCTTAAAAAGCAAGGATGAAATATTGAGCCCTCTGGAAGTTCAAACAGAAAGAAATGTTACCGTTTCTCAGGCAAATGTGAAAACATTATAAAAGTATCTTTAGCTTTATTCATTTGAGTTTATACATTCACATCCAGTGAAGGTGCTCCAGATTTACGCATACTAGGGTGGCTCAGGGCAAAATTCAGCCCTTAGTGGCGATACTTTGGGTTCACATCATGACTGTGTACCCAACTGCCTGGGCTCAAACTAGGCAGCACTGCTCAACATCCAGCCTCATTCTGCCTCATATTATGGGCAGCAAGTCTTTGGTTCAAGAGCTGTGCTACCTGAGGTTTGATTGGGGCACCTGAACATCTACAGGGCTCCTAGAAGTGCTCCATAATCTCAGTATAAGTTATCAGGAATAGTTGTGACTCTGAGTAAACAGCTTCTCAACAACTTAGAAGCTACTGGATATGTCCAGACCTTCGTTTAGAAATTAGGTTGTTAAGAATTACCCAAGCTGTTGTGGACATAAAAGAAGGATTGTTATTACAGTAATATTATATTTCAGGTAGGAACCCAACCACAGAGAAACTGAAACAACCCATGCAAAGGCACACAGGATGTCAATACATCTTGAGAAAGAGAAAAAAATCAAACCAGATTTGGCCAAGGCCAGCCCAGTGGTTTGCCCTTCCTTGTGATGGTCAACAGAAAATTTCAGCAGGTGACACAGGGATGAATAATTTGGCTGGATGGGCCTGAGAAGTAGAACATGGAGGCTGAACTTTAGGAATAACCTCCAGCCTGCAAGCCTGGTTGAACAGACTCCTGAAGGAACCATCTCACTTAGGGCATTTTCCTTGGACTAACTGAAACCCCACAAAATACAGCCTGTGCAACCCCGTGCACAGGGTAGCAGATGGGTCCCATCTGTTCGTGGGCTGAGCAGGTATTTTCCATGTCTCACTATGAAGCTTTGGTGTTTCTGCAGTGCAAGTGCATCACCCTCAGCCAAATTAACTAAGCCTATGCTGCAGCCTTTAGCTTTTTCAGCCCTGTGGGCCTGGCCCAGCTGGAGAAGCTGTGGTCTTTGTTAGCAGGAGATGGAGCTTCTTCTAGGTGCCACGGGACCTTCTGTGCTTTTGTTTTTATGCCATTCTGCAAAAACAGTTGGTTTCATGAGTACTTGCAAGAAATCGGAGCCCCTGGATCTTTTCTGGCAAGACTTATTTTACCTTCTCTGCTAAGAGCAGCAGCGAGACTACAAAGAACTGCCTCCTGAACAAGAACAATCTGAGATTCAGACAGGAACAAAAAAGGTTGGGAGGTAATAATCACTGGTCTGTGCATCCTTCCTGCTCCCAGACTTTAAGGTTTGCTGTTTTCCAAAATGACTGCCCAGGTTTGGATCAGCTCAGGGGTCCCAGGAAGCTGAATACACACAGCTACAGATACCCCTTCCCTCAGAGCAGTGAGAAAGACACTGCCTGAACCACAAGAAAAGCGGGACAGATGAGAAATTCTTCCCTCACAACGGGAAATACAGCAGTCAGGATACCGAGAGGGTGGTCCGCCTGTTAATTCAGGAGACAGAATTCAAACTGAAAGCTCCATGTGGAGCAAATTAGCAGAAACTAATTCTAATCCGTCCCACGCTGGCACAGAGGCACGTCAGCCCTGCTTAAAATTGCACCTCCCTTCAGATCTAGGCTGCCCCTTGTCCTACATGGAGACAAAAAAGGATGGGGAGAAGCTGCATCACAGTCTGCATGCAGATGGTCCATATTATTGAACCTCTGTGGAGTATCAGCTACTTGCCCCTGTGCCCCGTGGTAAATCACAGTCTCCTTCAATGTTCTCAGGGAAGAACAACACTCTCCCGGGCTCTGATTGGGTTGAAAGTCTGACTAGTTAAGGAGATGTAAATACTGAGCCCCTATCAGTCTGTAATTGTCATCATCATCCTGTTTAGGAAACTACTCACATCTTTGAGCAGTTACTCCATGTCTCCTCCACCCCAGGAGAAGGTCTGGAGCCCATTTCCGGCAGCCAGCAGAGAGCTGCTTTTCTTTAGTTGACACAAACAGAGTTTGTCAGCTTGTGCATCCTTGGTTTCTGCTTGGTTTAAAGTTGCTGCAGAGTCCTTGGGAGCAGCTTAGCAGCTGGAAACAGAGAACTCGCAACCCTTGCCTCAAAGGTGCCCATTCAGCAGCTGCCAGTCCCCTGGGTCCTGCCCAACAAGAGCATCCTCTGTGCAGTGGCCTTTGGGACAGCGTCCTTGGTCCCCGCCTGAGAGGGGGGAAGTGACACTTCCAGTGGCTCTCATGGAAGGCAGAGCCAAAACGCGTGCATTCACTTTCTTCTGCAGACAGAAAACTGAAGAAACACCCTGCCGGGCCAAAATAAATACATTTGGCATCTTTCCTGCGTCTGCACCAGCACGTTCATGGCGCTGAAACTGAAAACAGGCCTGCACCTTATTTACACTAAAGTCTCTTTCCATCACTTTGGCAGTAGGAAGGGGCTTAGTCTTGGTACATATTATATTTTCTTTTCAACATGTGTAAATGAGGATCAAGCTTTTACATTGCTTAAAATAGATGTAAATGACCCTTTATGCTGTCAGAACGGTGTCGAGAGGCCTTCCTGCAATAAAAAAATCAGCCCCATTATGCTTTCATATCATGCTCCATTCATTTAGTTCTAGTTTCCCAAACTTGGGCAATTCCCCTTGACCTTGGCAATCTGTGCTGAGATTTCCTCAGTCAGGACTAAAACCAGGGGCAGAAGAAGGTGTGTGAGCTCAGACAAACACATCGAAACCTTCAATCTAAACTGGACTTGAGTACCCACCTAGAAGACTCCCCATCCCCAAACAGGCTCTAGGCCATCTGTGACAGATTTATTCTTTCTATTAGTTGTTTTGGAGACTTTTTTAAAAAAATTTTGTATATTCCAGTCCTCTTTACAAACCATGAAAAGGAGAAAAAGAGAAGCAGAAAGCGAATAACAAGACATGCTGTGCTGCCATCAGGGTTTTGATGCCTCGCAGATGGACCTGCCTTGCCTCCTGCTTAGGCCCAGGGGAAGCCACCACCACGTATCCCTGCCCAAGCCACTGGCTTTGCTCAGTTGCCAGTTTGCTCTGTGCACATTGAAGGAGATGAGAAAGGAACTGGCCTTCCTTGGATCTCTACTATAAAATGCATTAATTTTCCTTGAATAGATAGTCTCCGAGCACTGACCACACAAGCAGACAAACAACTAGCTGTATAAGCTACCCAAGTTTTCAGTGGTTAAGGTCGGTGATGTGATCCCCATCCCTTCTGTCTGATTAACGCAGAGGAGATCCATTAGTCAGCAAGAACTGACCAAGGAGTGGGCTCAGTCCAGACAACCTGGCAGCCCAGAGGAAGGTCCCTCTGGCTAAGGCAGCCCATGCCCTTAAGCTCAGTCGTGAAGAAAGTGTCTCCAGGTACCTCGGATGCAGAGCGCCCTGCTTTTCCACCTTCCTGTTGCTCTGTACAGCAAGTAAATTATTAGAGCCCATAAAAGAAGGTGATATAGTTCCACGTTGGTATCTTTTGCCATTGAGTAAGCTCTAGAGCCAAGAAAGGGTTGGCTGTTACCCTAATTACTGCTGGTGCTCCTCGCTGCCCAAACTGCCTTCTCCCCTTTTAGTGGTGTGGACTACTGAAAGAGAAGGGCTTTCATTCCACCTTCTAGACTATTAAATCCAGACCCCTTCCACACTACTGCAGCCCTAACCTCTCTCGCTCCACCAAATAAGGCCTGCTCAATAAACTACACCATTCCTTTGGCGACACCATCACATGCAGAGATGTCCTGACAGGTCATCAATACCATCTGCCCCTAACAGCTGGAGCAAGTGATAGTCAACCCAACTGCAAAATAAGTTACTGCAATATGCTGAAGCTGTGTCAGCCTATCCCATCCCCAGAGCCACTCTGCGGGCACTGCGTGGCCTAGCACAGCAGCGAGGCCGCAGGATAACCCAGCCGAAGGGCTGAACATTTACAGTAACTATCATTTTCTTTTCCTTTCAGAAGAATGCACGAGGGATTGTCAACGCTTTCCTTACCCCCCCGCCCCTTTTCCTCCATAAAATAACCCTCGCTCCAGCTTCGCCAGCTGAATGCTACTTCACAGCTTTTCTCCAGAAGCAGTTGCAATTGGAAACACCCAGACAAATCTTATCCAAGAGTTTATGACAAACAGCTCAGAGGCACCCCGAAAACTGCAGCATGCTACCTAGAGTGCTGCAGATTATTATAACTTTTTTAATCTCAGTATAGTTCTGGGTAAGGTTTTAATTGGGCATTGTATTTCAAAGCCAGGGAGTAGGATCTATGCAAAGCACTGGACAGTTTCTGCATTAATTGACCATCAAATCCTTCCCCTTTGCATCTGCATTCTATTATTAGAGAATGTAAAGCAGTTTATAGGGCTTTTAACCTCTTCAAGCAAACACTCCATGGAAGTTATGCTGCTGCAGGGACTGTATTAGCTTTATAGACTTCATTTCTAATCCAAGGAGAAGGAAAAAAAGGAGAAGAGACAGAGCAAATGAATGATTTTTTATGGTATAAATTCAGCTGGTGTAAATCAGCACAACTCCCTTAGTGTTAGTAGAGTTATGCTGATTTATGCCAGCAAAAGATCAGACATTTGATCTGCAATGAGGTCCTCGTTCCCAGGAGACCAAAATGGTACTAGACAAATCTTCACAGACCATTTATCTGCCTTCTCAACTACATTCTTCCCTGCTGCTTGGAAAACCCCTGATCAGATGCCAGGGAGCCATCTGGCAAACTGGGTACCATGGCATTCATGCACACGGTATGCTCAGTCACTTGGAGAAAAATCATCTTCCAGCAAGTCGCTTTGATGACCTCTGAGACCATCAGCTTGTCTCCAGGGCTTCCATGATGATGGGTGTCAGAGGAAGGCAGAACCATGCTATGGACTGGGAGCCTAAACTGAGTCTTGCAGTCTTTAACTAAAGCTAGCTGAGCTCTACTTTCTTCAGGGTCTCATGGTTGGACTCCTCAGGGAGTAAGCACCATGCCCAGGTCAAGAGAACCAAGATGAAGGCAGCCCAAACTCTCATGGGTTCCTGTGTGCAATGGAAATGTGGAGGCCAGGTATTATCACCAAGGTAGGAGAACAAGCATCAGGAAGTATTGTGGTGGCCTGGGCTGATAGCCCCTCCCTTGCTCAGGGCGCTGGTTCCAAGCAGCACCAGACCAAGCCTGTGGATCTCATCGGCAACTCACCTTGATGGCCCAACCCTGCTGAGTAGCCACAGCTTCCACTCAAAGCAACATGAGTGCTCAGTATCTCTCCTGTTCCTGGATGAGAGCCAACATCCACCATTTCCACTCAACCTAAGATCAGAAGGATGACCAAACTGTCACACTAAAGGTCCACCTAGCTCATTACCCTGTCTCCAGCCCAAAGAAGATCAGATGTCTAGAGAAAGCATCAGCATAGCACATATATGGTATTTCCCCTTCCGAAGAGATGCATTCCCCTAACAGAGGAGCTTGGCACCTGCAGACCTGAATAACTGTTGCAGAAAGCACAGGAAGCAAGCCCTGGTCCCACCCTAACCACAGCAGGAGAGGAAAGGGGTAGTTCTGTGCTGCCTCTTTCAGAAGAGTCATCTGAAGGGACAAGATGAAATCTATCCTTACAAAACCACAGGACAAGCAGTGTTTGATCTCCTAGCTCTGTGCAGCAGGATGAGAAGGAAAACTCACCACCTTGCTTGCCTGCTTTGCCTGTTTTCTTCACAAAGTTGTTCCATCACCCCACAGCAGGTGGGATTCTTATTTTGCAAATCCCTACCCTATTTCTTTGTTTCATAGTAACCCCAAATGTCACTAGACAGAGCCCAGGACAGTGATTATGAGCATGCAAACAGTGGTGTAAGGGCCAGTATAATTATCTTGTTCCTAAGCACTCAACAGTGCTTCCAAGTATCTTGTATTTAGTTACTTGGTAAGGTCCTGAACGTCTGGCTCTCAGGCACAATGGTTTTATTGCTACAGAATGAGCCAGAAACCATTCAAAAGCTTTAAAGGTCTTTTTAAATAGTCAGAATGAATTTACAGTGTTGGCTGCCTGGCAAATGCAACAGGCATTTCAAGTGGAAAGGAACAGTCCTTTATTGCATCTGCTGTTGGCATTTAGAGCACCCTGATCGCTAACAGCTCCTCAGCTCTAACGCTCAGCACCCTGCAGGCTGCTCGCTGGGCAAAACCAAGGGGAGCACAGACTGAGAAGAAAGGCTATAGGTGAAATCAAAGCCTAGGTTTAGAGTTAGTTGAAAATTTTCATTACAATTCATCAGAAAATGATCATTTTTCAAAACCTTAAAGTGTCACAGAAATGCCTTGGTTTCAATCACCTTCTAGTGAAACATAATCTGGGCTCCACCAGCAAACCTTTCCCAGCTCTGCCTGCCCAGAACATGTCCCACCTGCCTCTCTGTGTGCCACCTCAACTCAGGTGTCCAGGTCTGGCACCCTGGACTTTCTAGAAACCAGAGCTCTTGACAAACTGCTCTGGAGTTGACTCCTGAATAGTGCTGGTGTCCTTGAGCAATACTGCCAAGGAAACAAGGCTGAGACAGACTAAGCCAAGTGCAACCCTCCCTCCACCCACGTTCATGGCTATTGACACCCCATCTCAGCCACTTCTAGACACCACCATCATTAACCCAGCTGGTGGCAGGCCACTTAGCCTCAAGCAGCATGGGAGAGGGGAGGAACAGCGGATGCCTTTTTGACAGTCTGGAAAGCCCAGAATAATTTGCCATTTCTTGTGACTGGGAAAGATCAGAGGAACACAGGAGCAAGAGGTTCCTAAGAGCAGTTTACATCTGGGGCTAAAAAGCCATTGGACAAGCAACTGGAAGAGCTATTGCATGTGTAGAGAGATGAATGGGGATTCATACAGCTCTAGGGGATACAGGAAAGGGCTTCTCCAAATTATCCTACTCCATCTCAGCTAAGAATTAAGGCCACAGCACCCCTCGCCATTCCCATGCTCCCACTCCCCTGCCCTGCATACACCAGTGTTCTTCCACCCACACCTGCAGGGTCACCTGTCCCAAGGCCAAAACAGCTCGCTCCCTTCCAATGTGCCTGTGCAATACCCCAGCCTTGTCAGTTTGGGCTCCAAGATCCCTCTGCACAACGGAAGCACAGCAAAGTGCCATTACGTAGGAAATCCTCCATTACTTTCCACTCCATTTAGCTCTCTATGAGCAAATGTGAGGCAGGGGCTGACCTACACCCCTCTTTGCAGGATCTGGCTCCAATCTCCCATGTCAGGCCAAATATTTCCTGACTTGATTGGTTACTGGTGTTCTGGGGCCTTTATCTCCCCATTCTGGGCACAAGAAGGCCCATCAAAATTGTCTGTCTTCTCCACCAGAGAGTAAAGGCCAACTCCCTTGTCCTTCCTTGGCATAACTTCTAGAAAATGCAAGTTTCCTCAGGACACTGAAGGAAGGCAATTAGCAAAGATGATGATCGTCAGGAAAACATTTTAAAAAGGCTGAATAGAGTAATTTAAAGGTATTATTATTAATTATGGCAATTACAGTACTAAAAAGCTCAGTGGTTTTTCATACAGGACTGAAAAAGGAAAAGGAACAAAACCAAGCAACCTCTATAAGAATGCATGAGAAGCAGTAATAAGCTGTGGAAACCAAACAAGATCACTCTCAGAACAACCAAGCCAAATCCTCTGCTTGAGTAAACCAGTGCAGGTCCCCTAGAGTTCAGGGGCTTTGGGAGAACCAAGGCTACCTCCCTCTGACCAGGGCAGAGGATATTAAAGCTGAGCTTTCCAAAGACCTTTCGGGAAGTCAGCTCAAAGTCAACTGCAGTTAAATGAGCCAAGGAATTCCCCCGAGGCTGTGCAAGATTCTCCGCTGCTCCATTCTGCGGAGCTGCTCTCCAGAGAGTCACCAAAACAAGTGTCACCCACCTATCACACCCGGACGTGCTGTTGGGCTGTCAGCTCGGGATGTTTCCTGAGGATCGTGCAAAGGCCATCAAGCTGACCAGTCATTAATTCTCAGGAAGCACCCACTGCCTCATTGGTAATTACTTAAATAAACTTCCCTTTCATGGTGTCTGAGCCAAGGCCTTTCTATCTGACACGTCCCAATAAAGTTTTATTTAAGGTAAGATAACATGAGGGTTATGCACACGAGCTGGGCTGCACCTGACTAAACACTGGGCCCAGTGGCAATGGCCGGATGGCTCGAGCAGGAATTCACCGCCTCGCTCGCCTCTCCTCCGCGGCCAGCACAGCCCCTTCCAGCTTGCAGCGAAACAGCCCGTGTATGATTTCCCCTTATATATGCAGCGTATATCCTTCATGCAAATCTGTCTCATAAATCATTGCATCCCAGGTGCACCACGGAGTAATTTGCTAGGAAAATAATGTTCCAACCAAAGGACCCAGCATACCACAGTGGTCTTTATAAAGGGTAATATCCAGGATAGGGGTGACTTGGAAACCTGCCAGCCTCCGAAAATGATTCATCCTGCCTGACCTTGAATCTTGGATCCTGACTATTGCAGATGGAGCCGCCTTCACAGGCAGGAAGTGTCAGTCACGGCTGTGTTCATATCCTCTCCCTGCCTGTGGCTACAGGGCCCCAGGGGCACGTGAGAACTCCCAGTTTGAGAACCTAGGGTTTGGAGTATGAACTACCCCAAAATAACCAAAATAAGGTTGAAGAAACACCAACCCAAAGCATCACTTAGCACTGTGCACAGAACCAACCCTAGCATTTTGCTTTCTGAGACTTCACAAGAAGCTGCAGCCTGTGTTCATCTCACCTGCGTGGTTTTGAGAAAGATCTTATTGGTCTCAGTGATCTACACTTCAATCAGCTGAGATCCTGGTCCCAAAACTCCAAGAATTTCTTAAATTTTAAGACTTCTGGTCTGTCAAGTGATCTTTGTATCTCTGATAGAGAATTCTACCCAGGCATCTCGGTTTGCTGCAGTTAATCCAACAATAACCCAAGCATCTCTAGTTATCACATGTTTCCACAGTATTTAGTATACTTCCAAATAACTTACTCTTATTTACAGATGTCAGGAATATGCTTTGCTAACCAGACCTTTGACCCTCTTCCGTGTAGACCCGTGAGATACTGTAGAGTTACTTGCAAGTGTAGGACCCATTTTTCAGAGAAGGCAGCATTAAGTTACCAAAGTAAAGATTGATTTAAGTCAAAAGTATAATAGTTTTGCTGTGGCAAGAGAAAATCTCAGGATATCAGAGTCAAGGGAGGAATATAGTACTCAGCTGAGAAAATGGACAAGCAGTCAGCCACAAAAGCCTTTCTACAGCTCTGACAAAGAAACAATAAACTCGAGCTCCTGTAGAGCTTAGCTTAAACCAAAAGGATAGAAAAAGGAGACAAAATATGGAATTAAGATATTTCCCCTCTACTGATATTAACTATAGCAATGGGGTGACATATAATGGCATAAGAAATCTTAACTTTCATAAGAAAAAATAAAGACACAGGTTAGGGATTTTCAGTAACATCCTAGAAATGGATATTTTAGACCATTTAGACGATATCACAGGTATTCAAGACTTCATCCTCATTCACCACAGCCAGTACTAGCTGTCAGACAACAGCAGCAGACATCAGGAGCCCAGAGTAGCTCTCGGTGGGTCTCTGACCCCACAGTGCTGGAGCTTAGCACTGCCCACAGGTATTCATAACCCTGAGGACAGAGAGGTGGTTGAACAGGATCAATCAGGAGCAGAGACAAACAGCAACATGGGACTACTCAAACACAACCACCTACCAGCTGCTTTACTAGCAAGCAACCCTCCTGCAGACAGCTGAAGGATGGCAATACATGTCTCCTCCCAAGCAGCTCATGGTTGTCATGTACTGCCAGACAGGAGGATTTCTATTCCTTGGTGTATTCCTTACTGTGCCTCTCAATACCATGGGCCAGTTGATGTCCACCAGACACCACTGTCAGTGCTAGCATTCCCCAGAGAGGTCCTGGTGCACTCCTAGGTTCCCTGTGTAGGTCCAGACGCATGAATATCTAGCCCAGAGGTAGTCCAGGAGGGAGCAGACTTGTTCAAACACACGCTGGGGACAGGGCTCCCTGCCATTCACCAAAATGCTTTGACCCCTGCCCTCCTGGAATGAAACCAGCCCCTCAAAACTACCAGCGTGAGGAACAGAAAATTGCAAATGACTTAATGTGGGATGGAAAACTCCGAGTTCAACAATCACAAGCTGAGGCCACTAATCTTCTTGTCATGGGAGCAGACTCACCCGGCAGAAGGGAATTCCTGCCTTTGACTGGACTAATTGAAGGCACCGAACTCTGCACCCGTTATGGCTTGATGTGCCTTAATCCAATGTGACATTTGACATACGCAAGGAACGCAGACGCACACATACGGTTCTCATTGCTTAAAGGGGTTTGGCATCCGCGGAGGTGTACCAGCTGCAGCACGCTTCCTCCACTCACCCTGCTGGGGTGAGCTGTGCGGGGTGGCAAAGTGGGAGACAATTACTCATCTCGCCTCAGAGCCGCTAATGACCCTGGATGGCTAGACACCCTGCAGAAGGTCCCATTTAGGGGAGAGGAGTGTGGTCCAACCCAACACTGAAAGGTCATTTGAGAAGGCGAGGATGGGACTGGGATTCAAAGCTTTCCTCAAGTGAAATGAAAGAGGAAGGTGCCAAATGAGCAGTGCCCATCTCTCCCCTGTGCAGGTACAGGAACAACCAGTTGCTGTGCCTTGGGAGTGCAGAATATTTCCAATCATGATGGTACACAAGACTGTAAAGATCTCTAATTAGAGAAAATATAAGATGCAAGATGAACCAACTGGGTATTTGGATGGAGCAATGTGAATCACAGATATTGTTTGTGTTCCTCACCTCCTGTCCAGGACTGGCCTCTTGAAGTCCAGGGATACATCGCCACACTTGACCATGCTCAGCAGAATCCTGAACCAGCCCTGGGAAGAAAACTTTCTTTAGACACTAATGGGAAGGAAACAAACCACCTCATACTTCAAAGCCAAAAGCCCCTTTCTCCACAGAGCACCGCAGTGTAGGAAGCAGCGTGGTATGGCCAGCAAGGCACAGGGCCAGGCTTTCCAGCCCTCTCCCCAGACCAGCCAAGCACTCACACCGCAGTGATGCTGCAGCACTGGAAGTAGCCTGGGAGGGCAGACGGTGGCAGACGAGCTGGGATGTTTGTGCCATGGGAATACCTGGCTCTGAAGACCTAGGCTGAGGCACAGGCCCTGAAAAACAATAAAGCTTTCCCAATGGCACTGCAAGAAATCAACTTCCCTCTTCAATTATTGTTTTTTCTGTAAAAGATTAGAGTCCCATACCATTATTACTTGCACTGTCAACTAAAAGTGTTGATCTGCTAGGTCGTATGGCAGCAGGCAGTGTGTTTACATCCGAAGGTCCCAAGTTCATTTCCAGTTAATGATCCATAAGAGGAACTGCAGCATTTCTCGCAGGAAGATTGCTTGGAAGCAACTGATAGACTGCTTAGGCTAGGGTAGAAACAAAGCACTGAAATATAGTCATGAGTTATAAATCAGGTGAAGTCAGCAATGCTGTATAAGGAACAGTAACATTTGGTGCACACTAGTACCAATAGCTGGTCAGTAAAAGATCCTTCAGAGTTAAAAAAAAAAAAAAAAGAGGGTGATTTCAATATGACTGAAATGCAGAACATGTTCAAATTCATATTTAATAAAGCAATTATTGTTTATTATTGAAGTACCAATTGATTATTAAAAACACATTTATTGAGGCTGGACCACAAGGTAACAGATATGTACCTCTGGCATAGTTGCGAAACCTCAGTAAATAGCGATTATTAGAAACAGATTTATTGAGGCCTAACGATACCATAAGATGCATATCAGTTACAGAGCTCTTAAAACCCGATCAGTATGTTCTTAAGCCATTTTTACTGAGGGTTTATAGCTCAGCAGTAGGGCTACATGTCTTCATTTAGCACTGTTAAGCCACATGGAATATCTTAATGCTCATTTGATACTTAATTAAGGTAGTGTTTGCAGGGAAAAGACTACACCAACCAACGAGCACCAGGAAAAAACACAATCATTTTCCTGCTTCCAGAAACATAGATCAGAGCTGCTATTTGACCTGTTGTCAAATCTTTTCATTCATCTCTGAACCCCTCTTTCAGTGGAGCATGCGGACCACGGGTGATCTGAGGATATGACCATGCAACACGCAGAGTCATGTCCATCCCGGTGCCTGATGCCACGAGCAGAGCGCATCCTCCTGCCCTCAACCACGCAGCTCAAACCTCTGCTAGGCTTTGACCAACTTGCACTCAACAAGCCCTCATGCTCCTTGAGGGCCTTCGCCAAGTCTCTCTGTGTCAGCGCTGTTGTTGTAAACTGACTGTAATCAAAACTGCAATGACACGAAAATTGGACAGAAAACAAAAACTGCCCAGGATGAGAGAGATGAGTGCTGGCCACAGACCATGAGTGCACCAGGCAGAGGGTACCCCAGATATGCAGCCCTTGTTTATTCACAGGGAACAAGTCCCCTCCCATTGCTCCCTTCGTAACTGCTTCAAACACTTGCGTGGTAAAGCCACCCTTCCTCCCTTCCCTTCCAGCCCCCACGGCACCTGCTTCTGCTACCAGAACTGATGTCTCCATCCCACACACATGGGGTACCAGACTACAGCATAGCCACTGGGGACTCCCCAGCGCCAACCGAGCCTTTCCCATGTCTCAGGATGAATGCAGGAGACCATCTCCCCAGAGACACAGCCAGCAAAACAAAGAGGCAGTATGGAAACTACAGCCGGAATGAAGGCAGCGATTTTGCCCAGATCATGCAGAACGGCTGGGGCAAAGCCCAGGGGAGAAGAGAGGTCTGCCTCTTTTCTTTTACCATGCCTTAAGACCTCCAGCCTCCCCAGTGGAGGAAAAGGGAAGAAAGGAGCCCAGATTACTGAAGAACTCCCCTAGCTCCAGTCTCCTCTGTTCAAATTTATATATTCCACTACAGGTGACATCATGATTGCTGGAGTCTGACAGGTGATGCTGTAAAATGCATGAAACCATAAAAATTTCAACAGCAGCAAGCTCCATTGCCGCTACATCTGACAGCACTTAGCTGCCCAGCTAACACAAATATTATAAAAGCACTCAGGAAAGAAATCCAACCTGCCTGACCTCAGTTTTGGACTAATAAACAGTACAGCACGACCAGACTTCACCCACATATAATAAACAGACAGCTTTTAAAGAAACCAAAGCAGGGTGTTGGTAGGTGTAATGGACTAAGGAAAGAGATGAGTTAAAAGTGGGCAAAGTCATTGCTGAACGCAGAGGGCTCGACTCCCAGCCCACGCTGCTTTCTGCCACTCTGTCTCCCTACCAGGAGGGGATCTGTCTCAGGAATAGCATAACTATAGCTGCAAAAAAGATGCTTACTGGTGTTACACAGCCAGACCAGGGGTAGGTAATTGCCTAAACTGTGTCAGAGCACCTGATGTTCATTTCTGCCCTCTCCACAGGGAAAGGGTGAGTAATCTTGTCTCTGAAAGTTGGACAGTAAGTGAATCCAAGAGAATTATTGCCCTTTCTTTCATCACCCTCAGCACTAAATTTTAAAAGGCCAAGGATCTGCTTTCTATTTCTTTCTGCTGTGAGGTCCCTCTGGTCTCCCTGGAGGAGGAAAGCACCTTGCCTCGGCTCCATGCAAAGCTCTCTCGAGGCGAAGCAGGACATCCACACAGGCAACAGCCTCCCCAAACCACCGAGGTGAGTCAGGCAGACAAGGGCTGATGGTTCCAGCCAGGGCAGGGATTTTCAAACCAGATGTGCTAAAATGGATCTTCAGCTTCTCCGAGGGGAACTGGTTCCCATGGGCTTTTTTCAGATTAGTCAGACAGATGGGCAGAAAGATCCTGTCACCTTCCAACTGGCCATCCCCAAAGCCTTCCAAGCTGAGGTGGGGACCCTTGGGAACCAACACTGGCTATTCGTAATCACCTCTCAGAGACCCTCTGGATAACCCACAGGGTCCAATATCCAAGCCACGCTGTACTCATGCGCCGGCCACCAGCCACCACCACCCCCAACACAGCTCAGCCCAGGGACTGTCCCAGCACCCAGGGCCACCGGACTCTGTGTCCAGTAAGCAAACGGGCACCCAACCCATTTGGCATCTGTGCCAAAAAGCACACCTGGAATAAGATTTGCTGTTAGATCATAGTAACAGTCTGTTGAGACAGGCAAGGAACAGAAGCTACTATAAATACATATATAGCTCCATTAAATCCCCCTTTATTCAAATGATTGGAGAGCTGTCTTCGAGCTTGCTTGCTCTCACGGATGCATATACAAGACGGGGAGTGAGTCGAGCAGCAGGCACCAATGGGGCCGCCCTGCTCCGGAGCTGTGTTACCAGGCAAAAACATCATCATCAAAATCACATCATTATCCACACAGCTACAGTAATTGGCAGTGATGGTCAACCTTCTAAGTGCGGCTTTAGATATTAAAGATAGATGTGTTTAAATGTCATTTTTTCAACTAAAGATAATACCTTATTGCAAAATTCTGTATAGTGTTTTTAATCACAGATTTTTACAAGCACTTCAATAGAAGGTATATGATCATTTTTTACACAAAATCATCACTGTTTGTTCACCATTACAGATCTCCTTTTTCTATTGAACTAACTGGTGACAGATACAGCAGATTTTTCAAACAATTTTTAGTTACTGGAAAAATATGCATAATGAAAAAAACAAAAAGTGCATTCACTGGACCGAGTTTAAATCTTTTTCACATAAATGGTTCCCTATTTTGCAGTCAGATTTATCAGAGTTGACATCAACTGATGGAAATGTGATGGCTATAGGCAGTGATTAAAAGCACCTGATACAAACCAATACAGGACAGCAATTCTTCAGCGAGGGACATCAGCTTTTACCATACTGGGGGACAGGACAAATTGCTACCAGGCAGGACTTCATCTTTCTTGCTCCAGTTTCTTTAAGTCTCCAGCTCACCAGCCAGGTCCAGCTACAAAATCACATATTTTTACAAATACAAGCAGACATTGAAATGATTTAAGTGTGGTCTTTGCAGTCAGTCACCTTCATACAGAGCCAGAAAGATATTTAGGCACATAATTTCAGCTAAAATAAAGTGGATGTCCTGATGCCCATGGGAAGTTTCCTGCTTAATCCCTCCCTGAATCACATCCCACCTCCCCGCTGCTTCTCCACTGCAAAATGTGGTGGAAAATGCCAACGGGACTTCCCAGAGTTGTACCACTTCCAACTTGGGTTGTGCGAGGGCTCAGCTACTCTAATTAAAACAAAGCCATTACCAGGAAATGAGCTCTCCCCAACTAGCACAGGAAAGCAGCTCTGGATTAAGTGCTCCCATCGTCTGCTCTGCCAACCTCTCTGGATAATTTCCTGACTGGAACACCAGCCTAAAGGGAGCAGGAGCAGCTGCCCCGGGCTCCCTATGGACGGTACAGAGCTGCGGGAGTCCCAGTTAATTCGTATCAAGCCAGGAGATGGCACTCCACAACATGCAGAATAACGCCTGGGCTTTGCATGCCCCAAAATCCTCCCTTTTGTACCTGCCAAGCAATTTCCTCCACCCATCAGCATCTCCGTGAGTCATCAGCTGTAGCGTGGTTGTACCAGGCCCCCGGGAGGTGACATCCAGCAGCCACCAGACGCTGTCAGGCAGCTGTGTGGCAGCACTGCCCTACGCCTGAAGCAGTCCTAAGTCTCTACACCTAAGCAGCACCACCTGGCTCCCAGCAGCTCCGATTTGCAACCTTAGGGTCTCTTTAATGCAATTCCCCTCTTTTTTATGGAATAGGCAAAAAAGTAATAATAACCAATCATAAAAAAATCAAAATCGTTTACCTTTCAGGAGGCAACTCAGTGCAGGCTGTTACAGGGTAATTTGGTACATCATAAAGTTTCCTATTAGAACAGAAAATAGGGCTGCTTGCATGAACTGCCAATTGGAAATAAAATAATAGTAGGGTCGTGATCATTAGCACCGCTTTTTCTATTCAGTTTGCTTCCCATCAGGGTGGGAAGAGGAGGGAGATTGAGATGCAGGTGAAACCAGAGGAAGACAGGTCTGGAAGACAGGATAGATGAACAGAAGGCAGCTCTTTACGTTTATGAAGGGTCTCCTCTCGCACCTATTGCATTTACAGTGCAGAGCTCCACAGAGTGATGGTGGATGCAGGATGAGTCCCCGGACCACAGCTGGGTGCCCAGTCTCCCAAGGTACACAACACCACAATAGCAGAAGCAGGAGCCACTCAGAGGAGTGGCAGCTCATTTATGCTACTTGCTAACACAGCGTATGTTTTGGGAAAAAAAAGAAAATACTGAAGTTGAGATAAAAACAGGCCAGAATGAGAGCAAGCTGGCCTGTTACTGCAACCGGCCACTGTTATAAATAAAGGCCCCAAAGTGCTGGCATTCATATGCATTTCTCAGCACATTCCCCTTTGCTGTTGGCAATCTTTGACATTGATCCTGTGCCTCTTATGCTTCTCCAGTTACCAATTATATTGAAGTGCATGCAAACCATTCAGCAAAACCCAGTCTCCTGCCAGCTGCATTACAATTGCCAGAAACAACTTCCCTGGTCTTGTCTGTGCGTGGCACACCAAAACACAGCCCCACATGACATCGTTGAAGTGACGTGACCAAGACTACAGAGGACAGCAGTGGCAGAGGCAGGAATGATGTCTGGGATCTTGAGCGTGCACTCCCTAGGATGTCCTGATTTTTCCTGAAGCTATCATCCCAGTCCACAGGGACAGTGGCACAGGAGGAAGGCCGAAGCATTCTGCTTCAGGAAAGCAGCAACAGAGCTAAAAGAAGCATAGATCAAGCTTTTATTTCTGTGAAGGAGGAAAAAAGCCTCTTCCCTCTGTTAGGAGTTTCATTACACTGATGCTCACACTAATGGCATGCTTCCCCGGGTGACTGCTTAGTGAGATGAAGGGATCAACTCACCTCCACGCTGCCACACAGCGATGGATCCCCATCACGTAAACTACAGGCACCATAAAAGAAACTGGTCTATGGAGATCAGAGGGCATCGGCTTAGAGTTTGGGGCACAGAGGACACGAAGGGCCATGGAGCCCAGGCCACGAATCAAGAGTAAGCAATAACAACGTGACCTGTTTGTTAATATTCATCCCACAGTTCCCATAAAAACCATCACACCCTCTTGAGAGCTCTATCCTATTGCATTATTCCTTGCAATTTATTAAGACAAATTGTTCCTGTGCCACAGTTGGAAAGTAACTGAAACCAGCAGCGCTGTCTCCATCTCGTGGGGGAACTGAAACCCAGCCAACACTGTGTCACTGCTCGCTAAGCAGATCTGCGGTTTTGCTACCTCCCCACTTCTTCCCTTGGCTTTTGGGTGGTTTGCCCCTCAGTTGCTTGCCATGCCCAATTCCCTCCTGTCCCAGTGTTGCAATCCTCCCTGCAATCATCTCGCACCTTCATGCTCCACTGCCGTAGCAGGTGCCCCTCTGCTGCAAGGAGGGCCACCCACAGCAGGCCAAGACCGCGGGCAGGAGGAAGCCACCCAAAGCTGCATGCAAGAAACCTCTTTTGCCAGCAATAGCAGCACCTGCACACAGAGCCCTGCTACAGTCGTACCCACAGGTCTCTTCCAGCCTTGAAAACCCCTAAGAGGCCTCACACAACCTTTGTGCCTCTTCAGCAAAGAGCACACAATGCTTTTACAGCAGAAAGAGGGAGAGGGCATGCATGCAGGGGAAGCGGCATGGCTCCCGGTATTCGTGGGGCTGCTGGCTGACTTGGCTTTCATTTGCCTTCACCTCTCAGTGGAAAATAATGAAAGCTGGGTCCCCTGCCAAGGAATAATGTGTCTCGCATGGCCATCACCTCCTCCGTCCCCCGGCGCTCTGCAAACTGGCATCTTGCAGGAGCATCCTGACACTTCCTACTGCTCAGACATGGGAAACACAAGCCAAGCTCACACCCAGGCACACACTCAGTGTTTCCAGCAAGCAAAGCAACATGAAAATGAGTTGCATGGTGAGATTTTTGGCAGCTTCCTGGCAGATTAACATGGAGATTCATTGACAAGGACTTCTGCTGCCCCACAGCTACGCTACTTCTACCAAACCATGCAAAAATCCACCCCTTGCCAACAATCCACATGGCCCAAAGGCTGAAAAGCCCCAGGTTCCCATCACATCTGCTCTCCCTTACCTTTGCAAACCCCATTAGATGATTACAAGAGCAATGTACTGGGAAGAATTATGCAAAACTGCTCATATTGTGACCACCGCAGCCGAAGGGCTTGGCTGTGTGTGCTCCTCCTGCACACACACACAGAGCTCTGCAAGCCAAAAGTGGATCCGCTCCCCAAATACCAGCTGGATGTGACACTCAGATGGGCTGATCTGTTGATACTAAAGCCAGAAAAGTCAGCACAGAGGTTGAGCACTGAGGTGAGTGTTTGATTAAACCGAGTTGGTGAGGGTTCTTCAGGGATCTGTTGGGGGTGGAAGTGAAAGCTTTATGGAGTGCTGGCGGGTGCTCCTGACAGCGCTGGAGACAACATGGATTTGGCACAGGCTGCAGCACCATTCTTCCCTCGCTGTCTGATTTCCAATCTCCAAAGGCCTTGGGGTGACTGATGAAACTTTGCTACATAAAATTTTTGGGTTTATGTTCTGTTTTATCACAACAAGCCTTGAATCTTGTTCCAGGCTGTTCACATTCATTCTTAACATTTTCCAAAAAGATTTTGCTACCCATCGATTCACCCCCACCATCACAGATTTGATAGCCCATAACAGAGTT
Organism: Morus bassanus; assembly: GCA_031468815.1. Taxonomy (NCBI): domain Eukaryota; kingdom Metazoa; phylum Chordata; class Aves; order Suliformes; family Sulidae; genus Morus; species Morus bassanus. The sequence continues at coordinate 11,068,127 of CM062577.1, read as the reverse complement.
ATTAGCCAATAGCAGGTACTCCATGATGCAACTTTAAGTCATAGTCATCTTTTATGTTCAGGATTTATTCCTTAAACCTTTTCTTCTCCTTCTATCTTGCTTTGATTTTGGCTTTTCTTATTAATTAAATGGCAAGTTTCAATAGCCTAAGATTGAATTATAAGGCTTGTTTAGAGCAAGCAGAATGATCAGAGCAAAGGGTGGAAGCTATACATGTAATATATACATATACTTAAGATACAGAACTTTGCTTCCAGACGTTTGGAACAAATTAAATAGAGGATCAAATTAACTAGTGATTGAATTAAGTGGAAAGCATCTCATTACCTAAAAGACGGAAACATGTGTCATTTTGAAACAGCTAAAAATAAAGCAAGAATGGGTTGAAATGAAAAGCAGGAACCTTGCAAATGTCAGCCAAATTTGGGTTCTGTTGAGCCCTCCAAATGTGAAGGCTGTAAATAAGGTGGGTTTGCTGCATAGCGGGAGCTGCTGGGAAATGATGGGCTTGGAAAACAGATGTTGCAAAATGCAGCTGCTACACATCGCATTTCATACGTTGGCAATCAAAGAAACATGTGCAGGGTGAAGGGGGTCTTATCCATGGACCACAGCTTAGCAGGAAGGGTTTGGGATGCCCAGGACATTGTCTTCACCCACAGGGAGGCACCCTGGGCTTTGGATCTATTACTTGGTTGAAAATCCAGAGTAACTCTGCTTACTCTGTCAACTGGATGAACGGTTCACTGTCAGTCAATGTCTTTAATTTGCTCTTGCTGCTCGTTGCCCAGAGAGTTATTCAATCAGATTAAATTTCAAGTATTTCGCAAAGAGGACCAAACCTGGTGATACAAATGTATCTTTTTAACCCAAGATTAAGATATCTTGTTGCTGTCTTTATTCAGCACCTTTATTCAAGGGCTCACTCTTCTTTTTTCCAGCCACTTAATTACCCTTGAAATAGATGTGAAAACCAGAGAGAGCACTCGGATCTAGTCTTTTGTTTCACCATGAAAGAACCAAGATCATTTCACGTTTCTCCCCTCCTGTGATATTGATGCTCATCTTCCTTCCTGCTCCTCTGGACCTTACAAATTCCAGTCACTTCTCTTCCTGACACAACGTTTCACTTAGCGATGCATCAGATGGAAATTGTACTGAGCTGCCACGCAGTGCAGGAAATCAGTTTTTCACTCCACCAAACTCCAGTCCCAAACTCAGGATGAGGAATAAGGCCTTAGCCCTTTCCTATCTAATGTCGTATTTTTCCCTTTTGTTCCTTTTATATAGCATATTTTGACAAATGCCAGTGGAATTTTTCCAACATAAATAACGTTATCTTTGCAGAACCCTACGGCACCCCATGCAACTCACTGTTTTTCAATTAAATTTACTGTTCATTGGCAGTTGCTCTGCTTTAATTTTCTGCCATTTGTTTGCTGAAGAACTAAATGCATAACACAAAGCCCTATAAAGTCAGACTAAGTTAATTAAATGTGAAACTGGGAAACCCTAACTTTGCCTCCAGAGCAATTTTATCATGAGATCTCCTTAAAAATGTCACTTTTTGCAGAAATTTATTTAGACATATGCAACCATTATTAATTAAATGTGTGATCCCTTCAAAACTCTCTCCAAAAGACACTTAGCAGCATTTTGTAACCACTAACTGTAGAAACAAGTCACAAGATTCACAAAGCCAGATGAAGAAAATATTTTTCAGTCAGACCAATATTTTTAGCCTCTTACATGTTTCTGAGTTATTCTGTCTGAACGCAGGATACCTAAGTACCAGTTTGGAAGCGATGCACCATAGTATTTTCCTTCTATTGTCAGGAAGACCTGATTTCATTCCTTGAGATAGGACCATGAGTTTGATCAATTGCAAAGCTGTCAAGTATGTAGGCTTTTATCAGCCATTTTACATGCTAACAGAAATACTGTGATTAGCGTCCGCCACTAGCTGCACACTGCACGTCACATGGATCAAGAAATGACTGCACAACAGATGTCAAAAATTAATCAAGACTCACACCTTGGCTGATGACGTTCCTAGAGAAAGTGAGAAAAAAAATTTAAGCAACAGTATTCAATATTTGCATGCCCCTCTCCATCTGAGCTAGGCAGCTGAGATATATCACACCTTACAAGCTCCTATTTCTCTGTACGGGTGATAGAGACCTTGATACCTTCTCAGATATGGATGTCTACACTGCAAATCATTGTAGCTGTTCAGGTGAAGTCCGTCCCTACAGTCTCGGCGCGGGGTGTCTAACACAAACACACCACCCAGACACCACTGCCAACCATAGGAACATGCACCTTCATCCCACCCTAAGAAAGGTATGTAAAATAGGTGAGATGAATCACCACTTGGAAGTGCCGATTTCCCACCACTGTTTGCGGCAACAGCCTATATGATTTCCTTAGGTAAGTCACTAAATTTTAGGTTGAAAGCCGGAGGCAACTTATTCCAATCTAATAGGAGAATTTGACATGTCAGAAATAGCTTTCCAATACTAAAAGATTCCCAGCTTGGAATTTGAAACTCCAGATCTATTTCTAAAACCATCAATCATTCTGAAGAGGAAAGGAAAAGAGCAATCTTTTCTGAGAGACACAAATTAGAAACAACATGAATAATTAACAGAGCGCTATGAAGCTGGATAAAAGTCTCCATTTAGGTACCCAAAAGCTAGTTGGGACACAACTGAAGCCAAGGCTTCAATATTTTGTTGGGACAAATTTCTTCGAAAGGGAGACGTACTGATTGCACCTATAAAGGTCTGGCCCGGGTTCTAATTGCAGGATTTAGCAACCCAGACTCTAGCTCAATGGGAAGAAGGTTTGTCCTGGTAGGAGCAACACATAGAGGTCTGGCCAGAGCACATCACACACATCGGAGTGCGTGCTTGATCTCTGTGCTACTGATCTCTGGGGAAGCAAAGAGTGGTGCCTGAGACGGCAGCACCTTGAGTCAGGTGCAAGTGAAAGGCAGTGTGACAGTGTTGAGGTGAGCTTTACATCTTGTGCAAGGTGAGAGAAGCACAGTGTCAGCAGCTAATAAGTTTATAACGGGGTTTCTTCCTCAAGCCAAATTCAGCCCAGATTTATAACTCCCCCATACCACTCTGAACTTTCCGACACTCCTCCTGAAACATTTCATTATTGCTCAATTACTGTCATGTTCTCTTAAGGACCTGGAGAGGGGAGAAGGTCTCCATTTGGAGACCAGATGCCACTTCCATAGATAGTCACAAAACCACACTATGCAATAAATAATCCATTCACCCTTCAGAAACAGGCTCTGAGGATATGATAAATTAAAAAGAAAAAAAAAAAAAAGTGAAAACTGTGACATGTTCTACGTGTAATGGAAAGTAACCAGAAACTAAGATGTTAAATTGGTAGCGGGGCACCTTTGGCTTGTAGCGGGGCCAGACTCTCTGTCTGACTTGGAGGTAACAGACGTAGAAGTTCTCCACAGCCTCAGCATAGCACTGATGCTGGTCACACTGAAAGACACCAAACATCAGGGCTGTCAACACACCATCAGGAGATGCGCCCAAAACAGACCTACAGCAACAATTTGAAGCAGCTTCTTCCAGGCACTTGTGGTGGAGTGGCCCCAGAATGGGAATGATGCACCACGCAGGAGGTTAATGGTGACAGCATAAACCTGAGCCCACTCTCCAGGACACACTTGCCATCTACACACAAGCAGGAACTCAGCAGCCACCTAAGCTGAGCTCTGGAAACTGAGAAACCAATTATTTTCCAGACCTAAAGGTGGGTTTGACCTTTTGTTCATATGGTCTGGGAAGACTGGACTTCAGGCACTACAGTCTACTCAAGCACTGAATGTCTTAAATTCAGTATCCTTAACCAGAAGGCACAGGGTTCATAGATCCTCTTGGGCTTAACCCTCACCCTTAAGATTTGTGACTCAGCTGACGGCTCTCATGCATTCCCTGGACAGACACTTCCACAGCACATTATCATCCAAAATGCTCTTTCTGCTTTGATACTTGTAACAAGTCTCTGTTTGTACATATGGAAACCACATTATATATTCCAGATGGAAATTCATACTCTATTTCAGAGAAGGAAACGAGAGCTATTTCATACTAGATGCATAATTTGTTGTGTGAATATGAAATACGTGACTGCCTCACAAGTTATGTTGTGAGCTAATCATAAAAAAAATATAATGAAAGAGGTCCCGTCTGTCTCTAAATCCTATAATCCAACTGTACTCAGCTAACTCCAGCTCTGCCAGTACCTGGTATACATAGAGCAAGGAGAGTTTCTGTGCCAGGGTAATACTGAAAACCAGAAAAGCATCTACAAAGCTGCAGCTAAAGTTTCATCCAAGGCAGCGAGAAAATGTCTTGGAGAGAATAGAGACCTTATGACACCTCTTCAGCTGACTGAAGTAATTCCCCAACTCTTCAAATTGTTCTTGACCTGCCTTTTTATCCAGGCTACCCTGTAATTATCTTCTTAACATGATTTCCCTGCAGTTCCCTGAAGAGCCTTAATGGGATCACTGGGAAAGATCCAGATGCACATTAGAAAGCATGGGGGCAAAGTGCTGTCCCCAAAAGACAATGGGAATATTGCCACTCACATTGGCGAGGCTGCGATTTCAAAATGGAGCTTGCTGACTGCAGAAGCAGCTCTGCCATGCTAAGTCAGTAGATCTGTGGCAAACAGCAGTAGGTGAGTCTGACATGCTCTGCCTCTTCTGTCACGGTCTCATTTGTCTGCAGCCAAATTCCTGAGCCTGACCTTACAGTTCTACTGCAATATCACCAAGGAGCTTTTCCCCTGGCATCTAAGGGACCATTTATGGAGAATTACTTCATAGGAAATAACAATATTTGTTTGTTCCTTTGTACTTAGCTTCAATGTGTTACTGCAGCTGCTTCAGCTTGCTCACCTCAAAAAAGAAAATAGACGTGACATGGCAGCAGGAGGTGTTACCAAGTTCCCAGGACTGTTAGGACATTTTCATCTAAAGGTGCCAAAAAGAAGTCCCAACTCTCAGCTGGCAGCTCACTGCAATTTTTCATTCTTTCAGTCTTCCATATTAATAATTTCAGTTTGTTAGGTGATTTTGGGTATGGTTTGGACATAACAATGGGCAAAGGACATAAATGGGATGGCTACAGGCCCTTCAATACTCAGTGTCTATCACATGGTTGCCTGGAGTTAGCGGGTGCCAGACCTTTTGACAAACAAAGTGGCTTCCACTCCTCTTGATTAACTAGATCCCTTCTCCTGCCTATGGGGACTATTGCTACCCCTTCACCACCTTCTGCACCATCTGAGATGCTGTGCTACAGCCATAGCAGCACGGCTATGCTCAACTACTCATGGAGGACTTGCATCCCACTTGGTGCTGGATGGGGACAGTGGCAAGGTGAAGGAGAACTGTCACTCATGAAGGATGGTGGCACTCCATAGCTGCGTCACTGGATCTCCATGCCTGGGACCCATGGATTTTAATGCCAGATGATGCAGCTCACTTTAAAGTGATCTTTTTTGATCTCAGAGAAACTATTTTCAAACAAGAGCCCTTTTATTGCTATGCCAGTTTCAAGCCATGCTGAAGTTCTTAAACATCTGGGCCTGGGCCGTTGCCTTTTAAATTTAACCAGTCCATCAGCAATTGCATTCCAGTAGTATGAGCTGTGTCTGTCTCTCCTCAGGCCTGCACTCCATTTCCCCTTCAAAATAGGCCTTATTTACCATCACTCCCTTATGTCTCTTTTCCTATCTTTCACATGAAGTCTGGCAGAAATGGTGAGGCAGAGGCTCTCCCCCCTAACGGCTCCTCCTCAGACTGAGGAAACACACGGAGGGCATTAGCAGGGAATTTGCTAAATATGGCTCTTAGGGGAACATGGGAAGCAGACCTTGTTATTTAGGTGGGCAAAACATGATTAAAAAAAAAAATGCCACAACTACCAAGCAATCCCCTACAGCCCTTACCAAATGAACCTGAATGGAAAATTCCCTCTTGACCCCCCGTTTGGAGACTGAGTGCAACAGTCAGGCACCAAAGAGAACGTGATGCCACCAGAAGGTCTGATGCGAGCTGCTTACCCACCGCCATGCTGCAGGCTCCAGGGCTACAGAGACCTGGAAGAACTCCCCCAACCTAGCAGAAACCAAACTACACATCAAGGGAGAAAACCACTCCTTCCTGATCTCGAAGGTGAACAGAAGCAGCCAAGGAACACTGAATTTATATAAATATGGTACAAATAAAGAGTGATCTGATCTCTTCTCAAACCCATTGTAGATACCAACAGATTAGGTATGCTTTCAAGCCCTAGAAATTCTGCTGCTTTGTCATACAATCCCTTCCATAAAATTATCAGACTTCATCTTAAAACAATCCCCCAAACCAATCCAAGGGTATCTCAGTGCTTTTAATCGCAGCAATTCACTAGAATTCCTACTGACAGGTACATCTGCAATATTTCTCTGGTTCTTTCCAATTTTCATGCCTCCAAGCTGTAGATCTAGATTGTTCCCACCAAACAGCAGGCACTTCCCTCGGCTCTCTCTTCATCCAGAGACAGAGGAACAGCAGCTACCAAAGCAGTGAGACCACTAAAATCCAGATCATCCTCCAGTCATTCCTCTATCTCTCCACTGTGGAGGGTGATGACACTCTACTTTAGATGCCACAGCTAAGTCCTCAAGTTTAATGGGATGAATCTTTGCCATCCTACAAGTTTAACCCACTTACAGGATTACACAAAAGCAGTTGCCTGGATTAAGATAATTTTGCTGTCTGGAAGCCATTTAACTAAGCAATGCAGATCACTGTAACCTAACCTCTTCTCCTTGAGATTTATCACCCCACCACCTTTGTCCAAACTGTATTTTACCAGCACTTAGACCATCCCTTTAGAAGGTTCCAAATTAACAGTTACTTCAAGGCTTGATTCAGAGCCTACTGCAGTCAATTAAAGACTTAGGTACACTTTAACAGGTTTTAGATCTGATCTTTTAGAACCTTTTTTAGTTACAAACCATGTAAATGTTTTAATCAAGAAGTCATGCACTAATGAATTAAAAATTACCCTGTGTCTTGGCCAACCAGACCACATGGACATGTTTCTGACAGGTTCTGTCTTCCATCGTACCAGTAACTGACACCCATGAATTTTGTCATCTCTGTTGAGAGAAAGGCAAATTAGCAATGATGTTAATTTACACCTCTCACAGCTCCCAGGGATCTCTCCAAGCCCATTGCCTTGTGCTTCCTGTGCCTCCTTGCCTGGAAATCTCCCCACGTTGGGATGTGTCTGCTTACTGCTGACAGCAAAAATGGTGTAAGAAAATACCCAGAACAACATGTAACATGGAAAGGAAAAGGAAAGGGGTGATGGTGAAGGAGCAGGACTGGCCTAATGTGTCACACACCTTTGGCAAACTGGTCAACTCTGGTCTTCAGCTTGCTTTAGTTTTTGAGATCCACAAGAGGACAGCTGCTGCCTCCTTCCTATGTGTTTTCTAAGTCTGACCCCAGCTGCCCCAGTGTTCAGCTAGAGCTCTGGCTGCTTTCACCAACAAAGTTAAAGCAGTAACAGCAGCGTTTGATCAGGTGGGCTTTACTTCTGGCTCTGTCACCTCTTCTCTTGACTTGGTTGTACATCCCTCCTGGATCCTTTTTAACACAAGACGTAGGGAGAGGGAAAAATTCCTCCAGCTAATGGACTTGGGTTAAAACACAGCGTCTCATTCAAGAGTAGTTGTTTGCTGTGGGAGGCAAACACTGATTTTACAAACAGCAGACAATGTCCTGGGGATTTTGGGTGACTGCTGCAATGTTTTCTAGCTGGATGGTAAACAGCCAGGTTACCACTGACACCATCTTGACGCAGGGTTTGAGGTTCCTCCCCTTCTCCCTGGGGACCATAAGCCAAGATCCTACTAGAGAAACAAATGCTTTATCATAGCAGGCGTGCCTCATTAAGATTTATTACAAACCCCTGTGATAGCCCAGGAAAACTGCTTCCAGGAGTCATCCAATATACCAGAATTAACAAGACAGCTCCTCAGATGGAACCGTGCTATCCAAATCCCTTTACACTGACCTGCAGCCCAGAAACACTATGACAGCCACAGCAGCTGCCCAACATTAACAGATATCTGCAACTTTTAACAAGAATCAGGCACAGAGCCGTTCCAAGCCCCAGCTATAAAACCGATGAACTGAGAGGAATATTGCAAAGAGAAAGAGGAAAAACACAGCATCATGCCATAGCTATTTGATTGTGATTTATGTCCTGTTCCACCTTGCCTTATCATAGCTTAGCCTTTCAGGAGAAAAACACTACACACACTGTATAGAAATGGCTTTTGGTCCTGGATATGTAGTTCTGCTGCCTCATATGTCCGGAATGGGGGCTGTAGACAGTCCTGCCACACAAAACCAACACTTGCTCCCACCAAGAAAGCATGTATGCAAATGTTGGATGCATTGATGGCACCTGCTTGGCCACACAGCACTGCCCACGCTCCTGTAGTTTCACTACAGCCTTGAAACATGTGCAGTGTAAACCCTGGCATCAAATCCCTTGACAGCATCTCTGCCTTGGCTGCACTGAGGTCTTCATCAGCAGTCATAAGCAGACTTCAACACACAGACAGCTGGGAGAGAGAGAAGGTGATACCTGGCACCAGATCATTTTGCCAGATTTAAGAACCAGACTTTTCACTGTTTTGTTTCAAAGGGATATTTTTGTTTACTTGTCTAAAACCCAATCATGTTTTAAAGAAAAATGGTTGAACATACAAGTGAGAAATAACCCCAGAATGAAGCAAAATAATGGGGTAAAATGAAACAATTCAGTTGTGCCAATATTATTTTGTTTTCCAGAACAAAAAAAAAAAAAAGAAAAAAAAAAGGCAACTTTTCTGTTTAGCATGGTCTCTCTTTCTTTACTTCATGATTTCTGATTTGGCCAGCCACACCACATATCTGTACCTCCCACACCTATCCCCTAACATGTTAGAGAGAGGCCGAATGTGTCTACTTATAGCATCAAACTGAAGTGCCCTGAATTGTCCTTGTGACAGGTAACCAGCTCTCTCCATTGAAGCGGTGTAGACCCAGCCCTCTGCATTGTAGTTAAAGTTACTTCAAAAAGGTGCAGAGCCCAGAGCAGCTACTGCCTTTCAGCAGTGAAATAACTGTTTTTGCAGCGAGCTCACTAACACAAGGGAAAGCTGCCCAGTGTGTGAAAAGATCCAGGACACCATTTTTCAGTTTGTTTCTCCCATCAGTGTGTAATGTTATCCAGCTCACACATGGCTGAGATAGAGCATCCCTTCCAGGAAGATATCCAGGTTCAAGGTGAAGCATCCAATCTAGAATAAATTTCCTCCTTGCCTTGGTCAGCTGCTCCACTGCGTAACTACCATGTTGCTCCACAGTTGTCTTATTTCCAACCTAACTTCAACTTCCATCCACTGGATCTTCTTATATCTGTTACACATCAGAAATCTCCTGGCACAGGGAATTACCTACCGTGATCACATTGCCACCAAACTTTCTTTTCAGCAAGCGAAATGGACTGAGCTCGTTAAGCCTACCTCTCATTCCAGACCTTGACTCACCCCACTACAGTTGAGGTATCCTCCAACACATATCCAAGAAGAGATCAAAAGCCAACATGTCATTTGTAGGGTCATAAAACTTTGTGCTTTACCAATGAGCATTACCCAGTGAAATTGCCCCAGATGAAAACACTGACCTCCTAGAAACTGGCTTTGTCAGAAGGAAGGGAATCATAGGCCCCGGACCTCCTCAAAGGCTTTCATGAGCAGCCAGTTGCAAACATTACCTGATGTCAATTATCCATCAGTTCACAAATATCTGGCAATCTCCACTCGGTTTGTGGACTTTGAAGTCTGTTCTTTGCCATGGTGCTGTGCAATGTCCGTGAGAGCTGTGTGTGGTGTTTGAGATGGTTTCACTCAAAATGGCACCTGTCCATGGGGAAAAAGACAAGTCTCCAAACAAATGGCTTATTCTTTCAATACTTGCATGGGAGGGGTCCAAGGAACGGTTTTCATCAACAAAACTCTCTCTGGGTACCATTGACAGCCAGAGCTTCCAGTCAAGGCATGCTGAGGTGAAAGTCCAAGGAGTACCATTCCTTCCTGGAGCTGATTCCTCTGCTGTCAAATCACCATCCAAAGAAAACACATTAAAATCAATGCCCTTAAAAATGACAAGCCCTGAAAAAACGCACTTTGCAAACAGAGATGGTCAGTCCAAAGCCGTTAAGCTGTTCAGGAGGCAACCTCCAGCTGCCAGGCTGCCTGTCACAATATTCACCCACAGTTTTTCCCCAGTGAAATATTGCTCACCTTGCTGGAGCCAGCGGGCTGCTGCTTGTTTGCTCAGGCAACGCTACAGAAGCGTGGAGCAGGCTGCGCCTCGCCATATTTGTTCAGCCCAGAGAAAGGCAAATCCAGCCATTAACTCACACAGTCACTCTGCAGAAAGCACATCCCGATGCAGAGGGAGCTTGATGTTTCCCCACAGGCTGTGCTGGTGGTCTCCCGAACCAGGCTTTGCTGTCTCAGCAGCAGCTCTAATTATGGAGCCCAAGGAAGCAGATAAACAAGGAGTTGAATGATTTTGTGAGTGAATTTAGGGCTTGTGATAACAAAAACGGAAGAGCACTGCAGCCAGGCAGGGCATGGGAGAACACTGTAGTTTTTCATCTAGTTTTACTAAGGCAACCCAGCAGGACCCTGCTGACTCAGCCCTGATGCCATGCACAGCTGAAGCAGCGAGCAGCCATCTTCTGCAGAAGTCCAGCAATTCCCCTGGGACTCCATCCCGCTCTGCTGACACCCCTGCAATCCCCCTGCGACAACAGTACTGATCCTGGCCCGAGCCCTCACTGAGCCACCAACAGACCCCAGCACTAAGGGCTACCACTCAAAATAGGGTCATACTCCTGAGACCTGAACCTTACACCTCAAGCTTTCTATACACCATCCCCTCTATCCAAACTATCTTCCTCCTAACCTACAGCAACCTTCCAGCCTAGTCCTGACCTTCACGTGTGCAGACCGCAAACCACAGTGAACCATGGATCAGGTACATGACAGGAGCAGCAGGGATAATTACTGCTTTAAATGGAGACACAGTCTAGCCATTAAAAGAAACTATTAAGGGAAATGGGGGATTATCCACCACATGGTCTCTTCAGACCAAGAGTGGAAAAGATGTTTTAGCCAGAAATGAGTTAGTGGCTCAGTGGTGAGGTTAATGGACAGAACTTTATAGTCTGCTATTGAGAAGGTCAGGCTAGATAAGGCCTTAGATGTTTCCAGCACTCATATCTCTGAACAAATGCATGAGGGAATAATAGGGAGTCTCTTCCAGGCCACTCTACTCATAAGTTCAATTATGGGGAAGTTGGGGAAAGTTTATAAAACAGTAGCATTTTCTCCTGTGTTTGACATGGAGGGAAGCCAGTACTGATCTCTACATTCAACAGCCTGTATCACATTTCAGTGCTTTCTGGATCAGTTTACCAGCACTGACCTTCCAGTCTCATTCATGCCACTGCAAAGAACAAAACCGTCCATCAAGTGCATCTTCACTCGGGAGCAATGGCTTGAGCCCAGGCTGTCCTAAGACAGCCCAGGCTGTCCTCAGAAGTCCCAGCATGATCAAAGGAAATATTGGCAGTAGAGAGAGGTTCTGTTGGTGTAAGGAAATATCTGCTCCTTAAGCCAGCGAAGTCCTCCAGGGGCCACACTCTGGGCAGGCAGCAGCCGCTTCATCTGCTCTCTGCGCTCACTCGATCGCCAGCAGTGGTACAGTTTCTGCGCAATAACCAAAAGCACATGATGCTGCAGCTGGTGACTTGCGAAGAATCAACGTCTTCCTACACCATCATCTGGGCACTGAGAGCTCCTGTTTCAGCAACATTTCTCCAATGCCGGTGAAATAATTAGCAATAGCTCTTAACACTGTCCTCTGATGGAAGATGGACTCATTAATTACATTACACTGAGTCAGCTTAGCATGCTCAGAGATAATAAAAACACTGTTAGCCCTTCTTCCAAAATAAGTAGCAAACTTGCATTTTACAGACACTTAGACAAAGATACCACAATAAGAATACGACACCTTGTGTTTAAATATTTTCCATCATGCCTTAGACTATCTGAATCTCTAAATATTTCCTACAAGAATCAGTCCACCCACTCCTGAACTGCCTGCATCAGACAAAACACTATGTGGTATTTTAGGGTATCCAGCAGAAATAGCAAAATATATCTCGTTACGAGGATGGAATGACCCTGCTTAGACTTTAATGAAGCATTAGTATCAATACATACCTGCATCACCTTAAAAGCATCAAGAGTCCTTAACAGTATTACCATTTTTCATATTGTGACCTCTCCTGCCCCCATCCAAGGTCGCTGGTACAATACTCGCTTTGGGGAGGAGCCTCCTCTGCTGGCTCATCAACTTCATCTAAATGAATGTGGTTGTTAATATAGACTAATCTACATATTGTTCACGATGTTAATGCCTTTCACTTACGAACCCCACTGTTCCCCAATGCTTCTGCTGTATAACGCAACACATTTACACCCTAAACATACAAGTGAGCCTGTTTAAGCATTTCACAATATAAGCTGTGCTTAACACAGCACATCCACAGGCCCAGGTTCGTCCTCTCTGACCTTAAACACGTGAAGGGACATAATTTAGCAGTGTTATCCCTACGGTTATTAGAGAAAGGCAGAAGGGTTGAATCACCTTTCAGAGGCATCTCTTTCCTTCCTGATCTTTTAGGGACCCTGCAGAAACTAGGGATGGGGACCATCCTACGGTAACTACTACATGGTAAGAAAGAGGCCATAACTTCTTTAAGGGAGAAAAAATAGGTATATTTGGGAAAAGAAAAAATCTCTCTACCTAGCATTTTGAAGATGTTTTGAAATGTTTAAAGTTTTCCTTCCTAAGTACATTTGTTTCAAAAAGCCACCAGCATTTAATTTTCAAAGAGGGGTTTAAATGGTTTCAGAGCACGCAGCTGAGGCAATATGAATCAAACTAAACATTTAGGGTATTCTATTTATTCTGCTGAATAATCTTCCTCTTAGTGTGATCAGAAAGAAATTAAGAAACATTTTTTAGTTTAACAACCAAAAGTAAAAAAATCAATTATTCAGAGTTCTAGTTCTGAGCTCTTTTAAAAAATCTACCTTTTTTTATATGCTTGAGATCATTTAAAGATATTAAGAAATATAGCTACGTGCACCAAATTAAAGGGAGCATCAAAATATTAGAGGCAAAAATAAAGGCTTTAAAACAAATCTCCATAAAAATCAGTGAAAACATTTGGCAATTATTTATATTTCCAATAAAACAGATGATTTTTCAATTAAAATGGAGATCTAATCTTTCTTAAAAGTAATGAAAATGCAAATACTCAGTACTAGATAAATTAGGCTGGGAAACCACATATATACAGAAAATAGGTCATGTTGCACTGAGGGAAAGAAGGAGGGAAAAGTGGAAAATTAAAGGCAAAAGGCAAACTGAACTCAAGTTCTTATTTCTCAACATCATCTTTTTAAAAAAACACCCTTTAAATTTTCTCTCCGAACACTGAATCAACAAGGAAAAGGGCACTGGGATCTGACCTTCTTTTAATAATACATTGGCAGCTTTTCCTTTGCAGGGAAAAACATTTTGTAAGAGGAAAGACAAATAATCCCAACTAGATTAATAAATTTGTTAACAGAGAGAGCTGAAAAAGGAAGTATCACAAATCAGGACAGACCCTCTGTTTTTATTTTAGCACCTTTTCTTTTTTTTTTTTTTTAAAGAAATGCATAAAATAATATTTGCAATACCACGGGGTGTTAGGGAAAACAGAGCCTACCCTGAGCTGCCGGGAGGAGCTCAGCCCCGCTGCGCAGCTGAAGAACAAAGCACTGGAGAGGCAGAGATGCGGTGGGGAGAAAACCCACTCTCCTCCTCTCATTCTTGTTTTCACTCCTGTCTCAGAGGTCGCTGGTTTATTTAATTAACCAAGTGGTGTCTCCCAGGACTGCAAGGCTGATCCTGCTCTCAAATATCCCACAGGAGAAGAGTTTCAATGGCATTTCCATGGTGTTGAAACCAGTCATGCACTGGTCCAAGTCCTGGGTTTCTGGCAAGGATGGGACCAAGCTAAAGCATCTCATCAAGGTTTCAGGTAACCTGGACTGGAGGAGCAAAAATACTAGGGAGGGAAAAGTACAGGTCAAAAATGGGCATCACTGTCAGATATGTTAGATATCACTAACACAGGGATCAGTCCTTGGGGTAGCACACGCTGGAGACCCCAGCCATGCACAGTTTCTTTGTGTGAATAGGGCAAATTACTGCTCTGTACCTTGCAAGATAAATCCAGCAACAGTTTGAATGAGGTGACAGTCAAGACTTCCCCTGAGTGGCTACAACATTAAAAATTCCCACTACACATGAGGAGCTGGACTATTTCTCAGTAACAGTTTCACTTCTCAGAGAGGGCTTTTGCCTCCAGCAAAGTCCATCCTGAAATATGCCAGAAGCGAGAGTAAGAGGAGAAAACTAAACCCTCCAAGTTCAAGGAATAAGATTTAGCCCCTGACATGAAAGAGTTATTCTCTCTGAACCAAGTACAAAACTCCAAGGGACAAAGTTACACCCTGGCCACAGAAGAGCTAATCTTGCCCTGATCTGGAGACAGGATCACCACTGCCTTGGCATCTCCTTTTCCCTAATCGTCTCATTCATTTTGTACCCTTGCTTATCTCAGGCTTTAAAAACAAAAAAATCCCCAAACAACCAAAATGCAAAAATGAATTCTTGCTAAAATTCTTTTCATGATTACTGTGTAAATAATAATCCAGTAAAATGAGTGATACAAACCTCCTTTAATGACTCATTCACCAGATTTCTACCCTTGCCTTTCAGACCTCAGCATCAGTAGTGTAGTGTTTCGTCTTCTACCCATCAATTGATACTTAAATAATGCATAAAACTGTCTTATTAAATGCATGTTGAATATTTATTTGGAAGCTCATCACAAGTTGAAAGATAACCTTCATTTTCAATTCCCTTTGGGATAATCAGCTAATTGGGTATCAGCAGAAGCTCAGCCTCTTCAGTCTGCTGCTAGTCAGTGTTAGAGCCCCCTCTAACAATGCCTTCGACATGCACCAAGAGGCTCAGGCCCTTGTGCTGCTTTGTCCAACCTGAGCTAATCCACAAGATGGACATAAAAAGAAAAATAATAAAAGTGGTCGCAGTCACCCACTTCTTCTTCAGTCTCATTTGTGCTTTTGGATTTGGGCCAGACATAGGCAGGAAAGAGCCAACCACTTCCTTGAGATAACAGCTTAAACTAAGTCCTGGCAGCTGTGACTTTCACATAAACTCAAGAGCTATATGGGACCTCCTGGTAGCAGTGCAGCAAGATCTCAGGCTTGCTTGTTCCTAAGATACTTTGCATTAAAGCATCTTGCGATAAATTCAGTTCTTAGAATTGCAGGGTCTGTGATACAGTCTGGACTGTATCTGACTCCAACCAGCAGAGTTGTTTTGTGTTCATCACAATCAGGTAGTCGTTAACAAAGTCAGTTAAGTAATCATGTCGCAGAGGCAGAAACCAACTCTACTTTCTGGGGAAGAATCCTCTCTCCTCTCTTAAGAGCACACTGGCTCAGTTTCAGAGGGCTGCTCCAGATCCCCGGCATATAACATTGGAAGGTTGTTAGTAAATTGTCATTTATTCTGCACTGCTGACTATTTTATTTTATTTTATTTGTAAAGAAACACAACTGTGTCAACAAATTAGGGGGAGGGAGGTATATTATATCAACCTGGTAAAAAAATATGAAGGACTGGTGAAATGAGGGGCCAGCCCAGACACACCTCACTTCTGAGAGCATTACATTAAAAGCCCGCTGATGGCACAGGAGCCACCAACCCTTTTACAGATGGGCAGTTGCCAATGTCCGACAGGTTCTGCAGTACAAGACCTGACAAATCAGCACATGGAAAAAATTTACCCGTGCCCAGAGCTCGTCAGGTCTTTGGCAGCTGCTGCAAATAGCTGCACAGGGAGCAAACAGAAGCACTTGTGTGTAATACTGTCTTTCAGGCTTGTCAAATTCACTTTAAGAGGAAATTCAGTCAAACAACATTTGTACGGCAAACGCCTACTAATTCTCATACATTTGATTACTGCAAGCTAAGGTTGTTTCCCTCCTTCTCCCATTGCTGTTCACACTGAGGGGTGTTCCACCAGTACATGGCAAGGCATCCCGCGGGACACAGGAATCGTGCTGCTTAGCATGAACCACTTCTACCTTTGCGCTCAGGAAACATTTTCAGTCACATCCCTTTTCTCCCCAAACACCTGCATCACTTTCACCTGGATACATCTTACCTGAGATCAGCAAGGAAATGCAGAAAGAGCTCCAGAACCTCCTAATAAATGTAGCCTCAGATTTTCACCAGCGTGTGAAAATCCCAGTGCGCGTTCCCCTGACTTACCAAGTTGTAAAGCACAGCATAGATTTTCTACAAATCTAAAGTAAAGTGACAAACCGACTTGTGATTTAAAACTATTTGACAACCAGATCCTGTAAGAAAGATCTAATCTGTGGCATTTTTGTCCAAATTAAGTCTAATAATGACAAATGAGAGGCTTTACGCACTTCTGGAATGAGACCTAAGCAGTGTAAAGAGAGCAGCCAAGGACTCAGCCTGCCCCAAAATCAAACCTCGTGGCACTTTCTTTTGCAAATCCACGTGCACCCAGCAGACAGGGGGCTGCCCAGTGATGAGGTGAAGGGTCTGCACATGTCTGGCCGCTGGGACCCAAACCAGAGCAATTCACATGAAGGGAGAGGAGCTGCCTCTCTCCACACAGCAGCTCTTCCCTCCTCCCAGCCACAAGGACACCAGCATCCAGCAAGATGGATAAACTGTGCCATGAAGCCAAAGGTCCCTTCTTGCCTCTCTGCATGGATGAATAAAGGCTCTCACTGGAACCTTAAATATTTTCACAATCAACCATCTATATATTAACAGCCAACATGTGTGGATGACAGACCAACAATGTTTTTTCTGAAAAGCTTATACTCGACATCTGGATGTTTCTCATGAAAAAGCGATGAAGAAACGCAAGCATCTCCGAGGTGCATCCGACAGCAGAGTCAGGCTCCTCCATCGTGTTAATCAGGTCTCCCTGCCACATCCACCGCTGCGAAAGCACAGGTTCTCCAGACTTGCTGGGATTTCAACTGGAAACGCTGCATACAAAGAAGTCCTTAGTTTCCAGATGTTTTGAATTTCCTGTATATTTGGAAAAAATAAAATGATTCTTTAATACTGAGAATAGTTCGTAATATTGGGTTTGGAGTGGTGGGGGGAGGACTGGACAAACTGAAATGCGTGGTGGATCTTTCACCGGTGTTTTACACATGTAGAGAGAGAATAAAAAAATGTGGCAATTGTTATTTTGTGGGACATTTAATTCCTCCAACTAATTTTGCATTAAACTAGCTTTAGTTTTCATTCCCCCTTCTTTTCTTTGTTGTTGTTTTGTTTTGTTTTTTCAAGTCTTGCCCGCCTTCTCTTCCCTCCAGGAAAAAGAAGGGAAAATGAGAAATTAATAACCCACCCCTCCCCATACTTTAACTTTTTTCAAACTGCTCTGTCAATCCCTAATCAATCTCTTCTCCAGGTAGGCCCCAGGTAGCCTTTGACATGTTTTAGAAACTCAATGCCTATAGTAAGGTTCCTAATTCCATATTTTGAGCACCAAAAGCATGAGCTGGCTTTAAAAAATGCTGAGCATGCAGCAGCTCGCAATAAATTTCACACCCTTGCAAAAGTCCTGTTGTCGGGAAATGTTTTCATCCTTTCATTTGCAGGTTGCCTTCATTACTTCCTTCCCCTGGGTCACGAAAAGGCTGTTAGTGACATCTTCCATTTACCAGGTGCAGTAGTATAAACTCAAGAGTAACTCCACTAAACTTAATGTGCTTAATGTAGATACTCTGGATTTGCATTGCTGCAAATGAGATCAGAATTTGTCCCAGCCACAGGAGCCAGGAGGAGGTCAAATGCTTTACATACATTACCTCCTCTTCGGCATGCTAATGATGTGCAATTTTCAAATGCTTTTCCCCAGGTGCTGCAGTTCCAGGAACAGCACTAAAAGCACTAAAAGGATACAAGGCAGACTTCACCACTGGAGCAGGTGTACAACCAGCAAAGCTACCAGCCTGACTGCAGCAAACCTTATTTTTCTAAGTTGAGAGGGGAAAGACTTGGCGGTATCCAAAAGATATCAACAAACCCATCCTTGCTGATACCGCTATCCCACTTACTGACCAGTGCAATGCCTTCCCCCCGTCCCAGAAAAATCAACCCTGGCCACCCCAGCAGTCAGAAAACACGTTGGCCATAAGCACCTTCCTCCACCAGCCAAGGACCGAAGTATGGCAAGAGGTCTGTGATGGCACACACACACCGGCAGGACTACACGCCTCTACCTCACAACAGTCCCATGGTGCTGGGACACAGCCCTTCCAGCAGCCTTAAATCACAACTGCTCCTCTGGCTTCTGCTTTGCTTAAAGTGGACAAATGCCTCGCCTCATTTTCGGTTCAGCCATGTCCTGCCATCTGTTCATGGTTTTCCTGGGGTTACCTGTGCAGCTCAAGTGTTTGAATGTGGGCTGAAGCACATGTGGTTTTAAGCTGGATGTTAATTAGAAACATTTAGTGCGTCAAACCTATGATTAATGCACAGAGTTTCAACTGAAAAGACCCAGAGTCCCACAGATCCGTTCTCCTTCCCTACTGCAAGACATTGAGGGGGAAGGAGCTTTTTCAAAGCAAAACAAGGTCAGAGGCTTGGCCAGTGTAAAGCAGCCTATTTATATTGGAGGCAATGAAGTCTATTTGCTCCATCTTAAAATTTGGCCTGAAAACTGTAGACTACATTAAAAATAATATGAAAAATGTCACAATGCCACTCTACTTTGCTTTTTTATTAACAAACATAGCTGCAAGGCATGATTAAAGGTGCTCATCATTCCCATTGTAATTATGGGGTATTATCTGTAATACCATTTTAAATTTGCCTCTCAGTAATCCACTGAAGAAAATCTGATTTCCGTTCACTTCATTATTAAGTTTTTAGTGTCAGAATAACAGAGACTTGTTTTGTTTTGACCAGTGGAACAGATTCAGTTTTCATGGCACAAAAAGGATTGCGATGACTTCAAAAAAAAAGAGCAAGAGACAATGAAGTATTTGGGAACTCATCAGGTTCAATATTAATTTCATGGTTTGCTTTTTTTAAAAAGCACAGACCATTTAGCAGATGAAAGCTGTCTCTCACCTCTGCTATTCTGAACTTTCAGGACCTCACCAAAATGTGCAAGAAGTTTCTTCAGGTCAATTTTGGGACAGCTTTGCTTTGGCAGTGAATTGCAAAGCGCAGATCTCAGAGGTCCAAACCAAATATGTTTTGAATTTTGCCATATATCTGGCTTATTACATCCCTGATAAAGAGTCCCAAGATACTACTGTCAGTGAACTATGGAGTGTTTCTCAGGAGCAGCATAAACATCCTATAGCACATCCTTTACCCAGGCTATTCACCTCTTACCACTGAATGCTTGACAATACTCTGATAGGGTATCTGAAAAAAATAGTGGGTGACCATGAAATGAAGGGCAATTTTATGTACATTTACACAAGGCAGTGACTTAAAATCTGGCCTATTCTGATCATAAATTTTCTTAATATTCTTTAAAACTTGTTATTTTGATGTAATTGCCTATGAATATTTGCAATACACTATCAAGTTTTAACGCTGCTGAATGCTTCTCACCCTCACTTGTTTACACAACTTTGCCAAACTTTAATGATTTGAGATGAGATTTTACAGGTGAACAATCTGCCTCCAGCAACATTTTCTCTTTAATTTATATCTAAAATGACCTGCCCCTTTCTGGGATGAGGATAGAAGAAAAAACAACATTCTTCAGCTAAGTTAAACAGTTCAAGCAACATTTTCCTTAATTCCTCACTGCCTTTCTGACTTTGGAGCAGGCATTTTATTGGGGGTGTCCTTGTGGTTGCCCTTGAGAAAATGTGGACAATTTACAAGCTTTTGTAAAGTCAGAGTTTGCACAAGCTCAGAAAAATCTACATTTGCAGAAACCTCAACCCGTCCAGGGCACGTTCCAGCCCAGAGCACAGAGCAGAGTTGGCCTTTCCCCAGCTACAGCTCCAGCGACCACTGCAGACCAGAACAGGTCGGGGGGCTGGCGGATGGTGGACGGGGTCTCCTGTTAAAAATCATCTGTTCTTAACTCACTGTCCCTCAGTACAGCATCAAAAAAAAAAAAAATCTTTGTATCCTGCTACCATGGGACTGCTGAGCAGGAAAGGGTTTTGTGAGAGAGGGTTTTGTGAATACGTCCTACTCTGAATGGCACCAAGATCAGGTAAAAGCAAAGTCAGTGCTGCACATCACCGTTTAGACACGTGAAGGAAAGGTGCTTAGTCCTTATGAATAAACCCATATGAAACTAATTCTCCTTGCTGATGCTAATGAGAAAACCCAGGGCATGATCTCCGTTGAACTGGAATGAGGACCCGCAGCGTGGAGCTTCCAGTCTCAGCAGACAGACGCACCCAGGCACAGCACACCCAGGCACAGGTCTGCAAGAGTGATTTGTGATGTCCCTGTTCTGAGCGACCCACCTGAAACGTTCCGAGGGGGGATCAATAGCTTCAAACCAGGCAAGGCCAGGCACTTCCCAAAAGTCAGCCCCACTAACTGTATCAGGAGTTTGGCACTATAGAAGTCAGAGCACCTGGCTCAGAAACATACAGTTCAGCATAGCCAAAAAGAACAGACTGACCCATTAAATCTTCTACAAACAGCACTGCAAGAGCCTTTATGTTCTCTGAACCTTCGGCAACCTTGAGCAAGCATTCAATTCAGGCTGGTTTCTAGAAGCTGGCAAAATTGTGGGGCCTCTCTTCTGCTTTAAGCTGCCTTGTTTTATTCAACTGTGCATGCATTTTAAAGGACTTATGGTATCTGAGACTATGGTGACTAAAAATAAAGCAGGCAACAGGAGCTAATGGACTGCAAACACAAGCTGTTTCTAGGTTGCAAGCGAAGGTACTGAAGCATTTTTCCTTTCCTCCTCTGCCTTCCTTCTGCTTTTTCCTTACCCAATTCCCTCTTTTCTTAACCCAAATCCCTTAATCTCAGTGCTGATAACTGTAATCACTCTAATATGTAGCCATCTGAGCACCTCAGAAATGTCCATCTTGGGCCAGTCCCTCTCGTGGTGAGGAAGAATAAATATGAAAAGCACATGGACTCCTCCAGAATTTTAATTTAAAACAAATATGGAGTCAAGTGAGGATTAATCACGTTTCCACTGAAGGCTGGCTTTTGTTAGGGGTTTCTGAATCCACGTTGCTCTTTAATCAAAAGAGGAAAATGATGATGGGGGGCGGCATTTAGAAGAGCTGATGGAGACGGGCTGGATTTTCTCCAGACTCTACTGTTCTGACCCACGACCAGAGTTGTGGTTAACATATCAGAGATGATTCCCTCCTTCAGCTGCTGGTTTTTGGCAAACAATCCAAGGATCACAGGGGGTCAGCACAGAAATACACTGCCTCTTCCAGAGAGAAATGGCACACGAAGAGGCAGGCTGACTGCGCTGCAGGGCAAAAGGTGACAGCGAGAGCCGTGGCTGTGGTGTGTGAACTTCTTCCCCAGTGCAGAAGAAAGCTATTTTGCAAACAGCAGAGTGATGATGGGCCTTGAGGAGAGCTGATGAGCTCATTAACACTTGCACTGGGTTAAAACTGGAGCCTTCGAGGGGGAAGTTGGGATGGGAATTCGAAAGCAGTGACTGCAATCTGAATTTGTACTGCTCAGGTACACAGACATTGGCTTTTCAGTCATGTACCCAATTAGAGATTATAATTTTTAATTAACTTCCTTAGCAGTTCTTGAAGGACCACAAATTTCTCTAACAAGACAAGCAACTTACTATACAGGCTGGGATGCTTTCAACATTGCAAATGATCAGGACTGGCTCCCTTTGCCTATCTCCACAGTGGCAGCTCTTAGTCCACCAATCATAGAACAGGTGGGAAAGGTTTGACTAGAAATGTCAGACCCGCAAGTGAATCTGGTCCATGATATAGTTGATTTTCTTTCAGGTAAGTATATCAAGCCAGGGAAAGGGGGCACCAATGTTGTTTCACAGTAGGCAAGACGAGGAGTGGGCTACATCAGAGCACCAGTGCCTCCCCTGGCAGGTGCTTCTGCACACCTACTGCCAGCGGCAGTGGGGCATCTAGCCCCAAGCTACAACACGCGTAGGAGCAAGTAGCAGGCCTGAGTACAAACAAAGGCTCTAATCTGAAAATCCAAACCATAAGAAAATCTCTAGCCTAGAATTAGAATATGGTAACCCACTCCAAGTACAAGGTGACCTGCTTTTTCCTATTTCTGATGGTTCTGATCCTCCAAGTCCCCATGCAGCCACACTGTGAAATTCATTTGAAACATCAGAGAGACAGCATGCATCAAACTAAAATAAATTCTTCTACCCACCCAGCCCCCTTATAGGGCAACAAAAGGCTCCCCCTTTCTCTGCTACACCCATTTCACTACCCTTTGGCTCAGCAGCTCAAGTACTTCATGGACATCAAGCATTCCCTTGAAAATCCAAATTGAGATGCTTATTTTATTCTATTTTCTTAAGCCCAAATAGAAAAATAGGTTTATACATATAAATAAAAAAATAATAACCTGCCATTTAAATCCTGTTCAGGCAATTAGCTCAGTGCCTAGCTCTGTGCTAATGCGATCGCCTTTGTTTGTTCCTATTTATACTGGTCTTTAAAGTTCGTTAAAATCACTGCTGCTATCTCACACGGAACAACTGTTCAAAACATCAGTGTCACGCAGTCAGGAAATTTATGCTTTGAAGTTCCCTCCTTTATTCATTTTTATCAGGCTTTTCTCTCCTTTTCTTTTTTCTTTCTTTTTCTAGTTTTTTCTTAATGACTAAACCAGTTTTATGCTCTTCACAGTTATTCCAGAATCTGTTCCTCCTGACACAGAACTGATACATCATTCCTTGCTCATAACCCTTTTTCTCATTTTCATCATTTCTCTCCCCGCTTGCTTTGGCTCTCTGCTAAGTCCATCACAGCTTTGTTTTTATATCCTCATCACTGTATTTTATAGCCCAGTAAAACCTAGAAAGCTGCTTCAGAAAACACACATGCCAGCCCTTTGATGTTTGTGTTTGTGTGGCAGCTTGCTGGAACGTGTCAGCACTTGCACAGAGAGCCCTGCAAACCCGCCGGCTGCTGGAGTCAGCCCTGCCAGACACAGGGCTGCAGGCAGCGGAGCAAAAGCAGGGATGATAAAAGGGGAACAGGTGAACACTCTCCTGTCCAACCCCAACTGAGATAAACTGCCTTTTTTCTGCAACTTTTCCAAAGGGGCTCGCCCCAGTCCCCCACACCACAGTGAATTGCTGCTGCTTTTCCAGTACTAAAAGGTCCATGGGACAGAAGAGGCATCTCCCCCAGGGGAGCACTGTGAAAATGCTTCTTGCCTTTGCCTTGAGCTCACTGCTCCCCTGCACACTGCCAAAAAACAAAAGACAACATCTATAGATGGCGACCATTGCTCAGTGATGAAGGACAGTCAGCGCAGATCCTTGGCAATGTCAGGAGTCAGGCCCAGGAGCAGGTGGAAGATGCTGGTAAAAATAACGGGGATTTGGCTGTGAGCTGTCTGGAGAAGGAAGAGAGGCCAGCTTCACTTTTCTGCATCCTAAGAATTGTGTTTGACAGCTCTGCACCGTAACACCTTTCTTGTCCAGGAGGCAATGTCCTGCCCCTCTCCACCACGTCTGCAGGAAACCATGGGGCAGTATCTCCAATGGCACCTACAGATTGTTTCCACTGTGGCCAAGGACAACATATTCAGCTGCCATAAATCCATCCTAATGGAGACTAAGGGAGCCCAGCCCAATTACAAATCTTGCCTCAGCTTGGAGCAGGGTCCCCCCATGCCAGATCTGGGACAGACAGAGAGGTGCTGCCCCAAATGCTTTGGTGTCTAAGCAAACAACTCCAAGGGTACAAGCAGGAACAGCACTGCAGGGGAGTGCCTGATCTAGGGTCCAAAAATAGACCAATTTTAATGAACATTAAAAAAAAGAGTTCTTTTCAAACTGGTGCTGTATCTGCCAGGTAACACTGCTTCTCCGGGGTACTGCACAAAGCTCAGCTTGCAGATGATTAGGAGGAGAAATGTGGATTCACCCTGGACGTGTCCATCAATAAAGTCCAGATCACTGACTATCACCTGCTTTAACCAGCAGCCTGCTCTCTTCTGCTGGTCTTCAACAGATTTTGGATTAGATATGGAGGCTTATAAAGACCAAATTACCTGTATGATTATTCAGAAACAGATCTGTAGATCATTTTAGTTGAATATACTCAAATTTCACTTTTTTAATAAAACAGTTAAAAATACTGTTCAAGCCAAATTCAGGTTACATCACTGCATAATTCTGTACCTACGCCCTTTAGAAAGTGATATTCCCCTCTTACCCAGAAGAGCTGGAGAAACTTATATGCTGAGAATGAGCAGAAGACCTCTGTCGGGAGCCAAAATTGTTTTTCAGCCTGCAGTAATTAGCGAGTGCTGTAGACCATCACTTAACATGATACAAAGAGCACTGCCAAATCTCAGGATTATATCTGAAGCTTTACTCTCAAGTCCCCTGTGTCTGAAAACCTGTGATTAAGAAAATCTCAGCTTTAGTTTTTTTTAAATGGTCTTCTAAATTTTACAGCTGCAGAAGAAAGCTCAAAAACATGAATAGTAAGGCTATCAAAAGCAGAACTAGGAGTTCAGTCTTAATGTATTTTTTTTTTAAACTTTCTCTTCTAAGCTGTCTCTTGAGTTGAGGGCCTGATTCATGGTATTTTGGCCACCAGCAGTCGGTGGTGCTCAGTCTGTCATAGTAAATAATGGATGCTGTGAGCCAGCCCTTAGCGGTTTTAAAAACAGTTCTGGCTCCCAGACAAGAAAGGTCAGTTGACGGCTGGGATGTGCTGCCACCAATGTGTTAGCACCTTGCACAGAGCAGACACCACATCATCTCTTCCAGGACTTTTGAAAGAGGAAAACATTTTTTCCCCGTGAAAACAAGAGTAATACTAGCTGTGAGGTTATCTCATTTGGCTTACCCGAACGCAGCAGAGTTAAACGGTTCCTAGTTCGCGGTTTCAGTCCACAGCTCTTTCAGCTCACCCACCACAAATCAAATAAGAATTTGAAGGGCAAACCTCCCTTTCTGACGAGCCAAAGAAACCCTGCCCAGTGCCTGCACAGGCAGCAATGCCACACTCAGCTCTGCCCATGGATCACTGTTGTCTTACTCTTCTGCTGATAGCTCAGGAGCAGGAGAGAAATCTAATTTTTCAGCATCAGATTTACAGCTGAAGTGGCCTTACCTGACAAGGGAAGGCATTGTGCTTATTCGAGCTGATCAAGAACCTGAGAGCAATTTCTATGGGAAAAAGGTCTGCTTCAATATACAGATATTGAAAGCGAACTCACAAATTGCTCAGACTTCAGATGAACAAAACACAAGAAGGATTTGATTATCAGCTGCTTTCCTTTCTTCTTTCCCTGAACCATTGCTGGTCTCAACAAGGAGGTGGTGCCTAAACAGTCCCTAAGCACTCACAAGGCTCTGCCCGAACCTCTGTGCCCCTCATTTTCACACAATGGGGAAAGTTGACAAAAACAACCATCCGCAGTTTGATCTAGCTTGTAGGCCCTCCTGGGAACGGCAAGGGTCTCCGACACAACGCCCCATACAAACTCGATGCCATCTATTCCACCGCTACTACAACACACCACCACAGCAAGAAGGCAGCAGGTAGCAAACCACATCTCCAGGAGCCCACATGGGCAAGCACAATTGGCAGCACCCATCTTACCAGCATCGGAGGCATTCAGAAAACCCTACAGCACGTGGTATGTTAAGCTCAGAGCTCGCCTTCGGTACAGCGCACCAGAGTGCAATAAACGCACGATCAATTTAGTCCAGTTTTTACAAGGCTAATTTGTCTGCCTTTTCAACATATTCTCCACCAGGGTCTCAACCATGAGCCTGAAGTAGGGTGTGGATGGAGATCAAGTACGTGAGCAGTCTTTTATGGGGTGAAGGGCCATGAGCAGGCACCACCCCCCTAGTAACTCTGCAGAGAAATTCTGGGTTGAAATGCCTAAACCAGGCTTGACCTGCAATGGGATGGAAAGGTTTCTGCTCTGGTTATTGTCATCCTGGGTTTGGGTCCTAAATGTTTACTTCTCTGGTTGGAAGCCTGAGGTTCAGATTCCCCAACAGTGCAGGTGCTGATGGATGTACAGAGAATTTCCAGACGGTGCTGGAATCCCAGCCACAGCACAGCTCTGCTCTGATTTACTGAACTGTGCAATGGGCAGGGACAGATCCCATCCCCCAACTCTGCTCGCGGTGTTATCCCTTGCTAGCCTTTGATAATGCTGCGTCTTGCCCAGAGGCACTGCCTTCCAAACACATGGACAAAACCCAAACTAACAGCACTGCCATCGGAGGTCTCCAGCTGCAAAAGCTGATGCCAATTCCCTGCCTCCTCCCACACTCCACTCACCGGTGCAGGAAGAGGTCTTTTCTGTGCTATCTCCCCACTGATCCTGGCAGCTGGCTGGCAGTGCTCAGTGACTGCAACACAAGATGTCCCTTGGTGGACATTCACAGGCTCTCCCATGTCCTTCAAACTCTTCTGAAGGACTCCTGCAGCAGCATTACTCTCACACAAGCCCATACTCCGGGAAGTGGACGGTTGCACCCCGTAGAAACACTCTACAAACCAGGATTTTGGGGCTGCCCCATCACACAGGCTAGACCCAGGCAGGCCACCAGCCCAGGAGTTTGAGCCTGCATGTGAGCTGTGCAATGGAAAACGAGTAACCAGAGCTAACACTGTGATAATATCTCCGAGAATAATCATGCACTGAGCTCCTACCATGTTGTTTATAAAGCCAAAGCAGGCAGCAATCCAGACAGAGCCACACGGGAACAGTGCAGGAATGAGTGCACGAGGCCCCTCACTTGCACAGACAGGACATAAAACAGAAACATGGAATTTATTCCACTCTATACTGGGCTGGACTGGAGCTTCTCCTCCCTCCACTCGGTGGATTAGCAGCCACTAACAATGCCTCTCACGACAACTCTTAGTTTTGTTTCCAAAAAATGTATCCTGTTTGTAATTTCTCATACCTGCTAATCTCTCCCGGACATCCTCAGCTGCTCCAGAGCAAGGGTCAGGCTGAGCCACGTGCCGCATGGCTCGCTGAGTCTTTTTTCACCTTGCTGCCTGGCTGTCATCCCTGCTGCTGCTCACCGAAGCAATGCAGAGACAACGGATGGGCTTTGCATGCTCAGCTCCAGTGCTTCTTTCTGTGGGAATTAAAATCAGTGGGAGTTTTAAGAACACGTCAAATGCAACTTCAGATGGTAAGTCAGTGTCAGCTTGCCCAGAGGACTCGTGTGTGGCTACAGCCCTGCCTCAGGCATTTCCAAAGGCCCCAACAGCTTGTCTTTGCAGCTTGAAAGACCTTTCAAAGTCACTTCTGCAATCTCATGCATGCTTCCAGAGTCCATACCCTTCTTCTTCCCAGCAGAAAACTCCAATGACCCTTTTAAACAACACAACCAGCAAGGTAGTGCTCCGAAGCAACCCTACAACAACTAACAAGCCCTTGCTCTCAGCAATCACAGGCCACTTTCTGGGAAGAAGGCAGGATATGGACACAAGGGAAGGGATCACACAGCAGTTGCTGCAAAGAAAGAGACTGCTGTTTCCAGAACAGAAGGGTTTCCTATGCACATAAATAAACCCCATGGCCATGTCTTTTTGCTCATGCTGATAATTTCCTCAGCTCCTGAGCCCTCTTTCAGTAGACGCAGTACCTTTTCCATAAGAAACTCATCCCACCTCGTACTTCAGGCTGCTCCTCAGCCATGGACCCGAAGTGACAGAAATTATAAAGCCACATGGCCATGTGGTTTCGAACAGCAAAAACCCAAGCTCTGACGCAGAGCATGGATCTAGCCTTCTTACAGCAGTCTGGAGTATAAGAGCCTCCCAATACTACTTATAAAAGGAACATGACGAACTGCTTTTCAACAAGTTTCTCCGATTTTTTTCCCCCTTTCCCCTTTTATACTCCAAAGAGTGAATGACTTCGGCTCCAGTGGAAAAAGGAAGAGAAGTACACCAGGAATTATTTACTTATTGCTGCCCTTTTTTCATTGCATTTTCCTCCCTTTAGGACTTGGCCCTGGCTGGTTTCCCAAGCAAGAACTGAGAGAGCCGATGGCTCATCCATCTCTATTTAAATTACTTTTGCACTTCATTGAATAATTGTGCCTCCATTTTACTCTGGGGCTAAAGGTGACTGACTTAAAGGTGATTATCTTTTGTTAATAGCCTGCGTTACTGAGCGAGATCTCAGAATTACCTTTGTAATCCTTCCCCACACTTTAATGTTGCTATTATTATTAATACTGCTCTTTAAAACATACTTTTCTCCTGTCATGCGGGGGCAGTGACTGCTGCTTCTCACAGGGATGGTGAAAAGGCTGTCTGATGTTATCAAGCAGGAAGAATCCAGTGCATCACACTGCTTTTCTCCTAAAAGGTGGTAGGGGTTTGAGTCCAGCCATGAGCAAGAGGCATTTGATTAAATCGATACAGGATGGCTGCAGCCAGGCTTCCACAGTATATATGGACACCACGGATTTGGGAGGATATTTAATCATTTTGTAGGATTTAGAAAATATGTTTTATCTTTTAAATAAACCCATTTCTACCCAAGCCTTGGGTCTTGGTGGGCAGAGTCTGCCTTGCACTGGTAGCCATTCTTTTCCCAGCTCCTGACTGGAATACCATCCCAAATCCAGTGGACACAAGTCCAACTTCAGAGGCAGCATCAGTGACTTCAGATTTTTTCATGCTTCTCAGGATTTAGCAGAGCTCATCAGCACTGCTTCAGGAAGGTCTTTAACCAAGCCAGCTCACACAGCGCTCCTGAAATACTCCATCAGGAAATCCCAGCACACCATAAATAATTGGTATTAGGCCTATATTTTTCATGGCCCAGATTTTCTGCAGTTTCTGCTCTAACAAATCACGTTTGTCAAGCCTTCCCTGCATTGTCTGCTGAACACTGAGCACCCCCATTGTTTGAGGAGTGTTTGTTGAGTGCTTAAAGGACAGGCTCTGGAAGGACTCTATAGTTTGAATATACAGCATTTCACACATACTTGCACACTGTGTGTTGCTTCCAATGTCTTCTATCTATTCTTCTCTTCCTCCTGTATTTCTATTACTGTTTGCCACCTCCAATACAGAGGAAACTCGCTGAAGGCTTGTGAAGAAGTGTATAATTTGGTTCAAGCGAGGCTAGCATTTTCTAACATCATCAGCGTTGCACTCAAGTTTGTAATGTGCAAATTTAGCAATGTATTACAGGCAAAATATAAATGTCTTACTATTAAAGATAAAAGGTTATGAACTTTTAATGCTAACTATTATTATTAAACAGTTAAAGATCCAGAGGTGGAGAGAAGAAATACCATTCCTGTACTGAACTTTAAGCTGTGAGGTGCATAAACAAATGATGTATTTCTTTCACATAAAATGCATATTAGAATGCTTTTATTAAGCTCAAAACATCAGGTGTTCAAACATAAGGAAATAGCCATGCCACCTCATCAATTAATCCCATACTATTTTTCCTGCCACATTTGGTGCCAACTGCTGCCTACATGACCCTAAAAGTTTAACACAGCCTCAGAGCTTGTTCTCCACTCATCAGCAGCCAGCTCCCACAAGCTCACCTCTTTTGCTAGAATCCCTACTAAATTACCTTGATATGCAAGGCGAGCAAGACCTGTTTTGTCAAAGACATCAAAATAGCATGTTCGGTAGAAATTTGAGGCTGCATCTTCACACTCGCATCAGATGTAGTGCATACAACTGGAATATGATGGTAAATAGAACCAAGCCAGGAACTGTCACCCATCAAACCCCATGGCAAGTTCCTTCCACCAAGCCCTTTTCCATGCAGAGCAGTCTAATTAAATCGAGCCCTCCTGCAGAGACAGCTGGCTCTCCACGGACAGGCAACTGGTGAGGAACTGCAGGGGAGCCGGGAGGGAGGGTACCTCCCTGCCCTGCAAGTGCTCACACTCCAGCGCCATTCAGAGAAGCATGAGTCTGATCCAGACCCACTTTCCAGTGCAACCAGAAACCTGCTGCTTTGCCCAGGTCAGGCTAGGAGATGAGACTGTGTGAGACTACTGAAGTCACCTGGAAATTTAGTTTCACTCCCTGCTCGGATATGGATCTGGGTTGGAAGCTAAACTCATGTGCAAGAAGTACAACAGGCCAGATCCAGGATGTAAATCATCCCCCACACAGGTGTGCAGTCTGGTTCTGCCATCTCCCCTTCAGCACTTCTTTCAGGCCAGCCCAAGTTTCTTCCCAAAAATGCCCTGTAAGCAGCAGCTCTAAAGAGAAAGGGGCTGAGAGCAGCAGGGAAAGACCCCCAGCCTGCAGAGAGAGCAAATGCAGCAGCATTTTGCAGCACAAAATCAGGCAATTTTTGGAGGGCAGCACATGTCCCCAGCCCACTGCAGCTCTCCAGGGAAGGGAAAGACACACTTCAGGCTGGAAGCACCTTCCCAGCCTTACAAGTTATGCAGTTATTTAACAACTCATCGTCTGTCATTACTTACAGCTTTACATATAACCAGAACTTCCTAACTGGCTGCCTACATCATAGCCACGGCTGCCAGCAAATAAATGCCCGTGGCTGATGGCCTTATTTCTATGCAGAAATTCCACCCTGGGACTGAATACAAAATATTTAAGGTTAATCATTGCAGTTGTCAGATGATTAAATCCCCCTCAGCATTTGGCATCTGCATTTGTCATGCCCATTTAGATTAAAATCATCTGGGCTTGCCCTGCCCATAGCACCTTATCATTCAGCTGAGGCTAGGCTCAGGTGGATAAAGTGCTGGTATATATCTCAGGCCTGAAAATAACCTTTCTAATAGCTTCCACTGTGAAACTTGCATTTTTGTGGCTGCAATCAGTCCAGAGTGTGATCCAGAATGGTTGTTTAGCTGGCCTAAAACAGCAAGACAGGCAACAGAGCCTGTAACAAAGCCCCATTTCTCATACTGGTTTTTGAGTTAAGCAAGTCAAGGGAAATGGTCTGAGCAGCAAAAGGGAAGAAAAAGATATGAGAAAAAAATGTAGAAATGTCTGTTTGAGAAAATGGTACTTGGCTTCTGAGAATAAAAAGCTTACTAGTCAGAATAGTCCTTCCCCAAAGCAGAGATTTTCCAGTGTTCCCATAAAAATGAAAGCCATAAAAAAGGATTTTCAATTCCAAAACATACACATTTTCAACTCAAAAGCTTTCAAATGTAAATAGTTTTGTCCAGTCATGATGTTCTGGCTTTGAGTTACTGATAAAGCATGGATGCTTTTAGAAATCAGCAGAAACACTCCACAGAAATTTGTATTTCATTAAAATACTTTTTTTTCCTTTTTTTTTTCAAAACAAATAAAAGTTTTGGCAGGAAAGGTACAACAGGCTTAGCTGTGCTTAGGACTTTTGAATGTGCCCAGGACTGACTTAACTTCGCCTCTGACTGAAATCTGTCCTCTGGCTTCAACAGGACATTGCCCTGGACCAGAGCTGAGGCAGGGTTTTTTTGACCCACAAAAACCCCCAGAAGTCCCAAGTTTGATGCCCAAATATATTATTAGTGACAGGAAATCTTCACGAAGTTCACTAATTCAGTTCAGCATCTACATTTTGGTAACTTGTCTAAAGCTGCAAGATCTAGAAAACAAGACTGAAAATCCCCCAAAGCCAGGCCCTCAAGAAATATTCTGTACATCTTTCTCTGAAGCATGCAGAAAAACCACAAGAATAGCCTTTCCTCAAGGTATTTTAAAACCTCAGCTCCTAGTTGGATTGGAGAAGGGGTGAGGCAAGCGGAAATGAAAATCATCTGGGGAAATGTTCACAGGGCTGCTTAAGACCTTGTGGAAGCCTCTGTCTGGACTTGGATGAAAGATGGAGACAAGGGCAGCTTCAGGGAACAGAGGAGATTAGAGGTAAAGAGGCTGTTTGCATTTTAGCAGGAAACTTCAGCAATCTTGAATTTCAAAATGGCTGAGAAAGGTGAAATTAGATCACTGTCCCACCAGCAGCTGTGATGGTCTGAACTGGAAAAAGCTCTAATAGAATTTAGAGGTGGGTGAAGACTGAGACCCAGCTTTAGTTTTCAGTCTCACATCCAGTCTTCAATCCACAGCACCATGAACATGTTCTTGTCCACCTACTTTCAAACTGAACAACTGAACAAAATCCACTCTGAATGGGGTGAAAAAGGAGATTTGAGTCTTTTCCCTTTTAAAAAAACCTCTCGAATGACTGCATGCATGTAAATTACACATAAAGGAGGCCTGACTTACCTAACAAACCCTTTCCCTGGCAGCAGGAAGCTGGTTGCCCAATGTCCACATGGTGTTTCTGGGGGCTCTGGCAGCTCCTCTCTATGCCACTGACGAGTACCAACACTGCCCCCAAAGCTTCTAGGGCCTCATGCCTGGCTTACCAGCTGTGCATTTGCTCAAGATAACATGAACTATGGGCCAAACGTACAGCAAATGTTTTGATTTGCAGAGTTGAGCAGTGGCAAAAGTGCCTGTGCAGGTGGGGAGGAAGAAATCTGAAAGGGGCATTTCCTTCCTCAGCTCCTGCCATCTGGCAAAAGGCTGCAGAAGTCATTTGACGCTGGGCAGAGTGGGCTGGGAAGGACCCCATGTCACCAGGAACAGCCATGGCTTTGTACGGCTCGCCGTGTTTTTCTCCACAGTTGAACTGTGAACTCACAAGAGGAACCTCACTGACTTCAGCTCAGCCTCTTGCTCACAGGCAGTCAGTGGTGAGACCAGATCTGGATCTTGCCACATATGTTAAAATACACATCCCAGTGCAGGAAGGACAGAGGACCAGCATCATCACTCTTATCTCCCAACGACAACTGGAGGCAACGTGTTGTGTTGCCCTCAGAAAGGCTGACAGACCATCAGCTCACATGGAACAATGCCAGTTTACATTGGGGCAGATCTAACTTTGCTCCTGCACAAGACAGAGTAGAAAAATATTAAAGCCTTGTTCATAAATCATTGTCAGCCTGTGATGAGAGTTGTCCGAGCTACAACAAGATGAATCGCTCAAGTCATGATTCCCTCTCCATTCCCCTCCCTGCCCGCTCCAGAAGTTGGAGGATCTGGAAACCATAATCCAACAAACGTGGCTTTTCTTTTCCTTTAACCTGATGGGATTTCAGATGGATCAGCTGCAAAAACACACAAAACCCATACACAATCTTTCAGAAAATCAGGAAAGGGCCACGGGCCTCCTGAGGCAAACAAGTGCCTAATTATGCAGGCAAAGATGTCATACAATGCTATCAGCAACTAACTGTTCTCTGGCAGATGCCCCTCACAA
The DNA here is from genome assembly GCA_031468815.1 of Morus bassanus. Classification (NCBI taxonomy): domain Eukaryota; kingdom Metazoa; phylum Chordata; class Aves; order Suliformes; family Sulidae; genus Morus; species Morus bassanus. The sequence goes on along the minus strand of CM062577.1, from coordinate 11,034,337 downwards.
ATCACTCCTGCTGCTTATTTTTATATTTTTCTCTGTCTAGTCACCATGTGCAGCCTAAAATGGATCAGCATGTAAAAACTCACTGCTCTGGAGCAGCACTGAGAAAAACCCTCCTTCTCATCAAGGCAGGAACGCACCACTGAAAATAGAGAAAATACTGGAGAGCACATCAATAGCAAAATCACCCCACTATGATTATTATTTGACTTTAAATTACTTAAAATATATCTTAACATTCTAAAAACACATCCAGTTGTTGCAGTAAGAATGGAAGGCCTAAGATTTCACCCGTGTATACCATACTGCTCCCCAGAAGACAGGTAACCTGCACTGAACCGCATCTGAGGCTGTCTTAAAACAACAAGTAAGCAACTAGAAAATGGATGCAACTCAAATGCATCTCAGCAAATGAGAGAGAATCTGATCTGGTTCAGCCTGAGCCCAGGTGTATGCAACAAAGCTGTGGGTAGAAACTAAGGTGGGAATTTAAACTGAAGATTATCTGAAAGTAGTGTATCAGTGCTACTACAGGTGTACTAGCCTAAGCATAGTGCCACAGCCATGCCTCAGCACAAAACGCATCAGCTCCCAGACTAGAGCTGCCTTGTACCAGCTAAGCTTGGATCCCAAGTGTAACACATGCTGGCCTGGCTACAGCCACTCCAAAACACTTACAGAGCATTTAAGGATGTAAGATTTACCCTGTGAACATTTCAGGACAGATGATGTCTCTCACTACCTGCACGTACAGCATGAAGCACAATGGGTCCCTCCTCCTGCTTGGAAACATTACACACGTGATGCCACAGCAGAATTTATTACCAGCATTGCTCAAGCTTTCCCGTTCTCAGATGTCACTGCTTTTTCTAAGCTTTCAGCCTTTCCGGAGACAGGAGGTGGGAGCAGGTCAGTGTGGTTCAGTGCTTTCCTTGCTATTGACCTCCCCATCCGCTGTGAACACAAAAACTCACCTCCTCCCATCTCCACACGTACCGGGAGCCCCTGCCAGCCTCATGCTCTGCAATGCCAGCCCCTTCTGCAGGCCATCAGCTAAGCCTTGACTGTTCTCGGTAGGAACCACATAGGCTCCATTAATCATCTTTTCTCCAAGTCTCCAGTTTTCTGCTCAGCCTCCCACCCAGCGCTCAAGCATCCTGTCTTCAACGCCACTCTTGGGCTGTGTCCAGACCAGCTTTGCACTCACATCCTGCCTTCTTTGCACCACGCACATCTGACACCATTTATTAAGCAACACCATTCACTAAGCTGTAACATGCTGGGCTGCACCGTATCTCTTTTCCTATTCAGGTATAATTCTAGGAACAATTTAGATGAGATCATATATAGAGGAAATGACACTTCTTGCCTGTACTGAGGACCAAATGGCAGCATTGTACGGTGAAGTGCCACAGACGCTTGATATGGTTGTATTTTTAGCCATTCCCTCCCTTCCCAAACCAAAACAATAGGAGTGGGATTTCTCAGTGACTTTTGCTATACAATGTCTGCTAGACTGCAGATACAAACATCTTCTCATGAAACCAAAGGTTTGAAAAGCCCAGGTACAGGCCAGCATGATTGGCTTTAACACTCGTATCAGCTGCATGGCATCATTCAGTGTTCTCCTGGCAAACAGAGGAGACAACAACAACTTCTCTCCATTCAGGAATGAGACTTCAGCTCCTCCAACGCCCCAGGCTTGTGAATGGTGCTTCACAGCTCCCCTGTATTTCCCACAGCCACGTAAAATTGCGGCAGGCAGGCAGACAAAACACCAAGCCCAACAGAAAATGTGATCTTCTGCAGGGGAAATTTCAACTTTTCAGCCAGAAAGTGCGAACTGTGTCCCAGAGTGCTTTGAACTTAATGAGACATGTTATTTTTAGCTTTTATAGATGAAATTGTCATTAAAAGCAAACATATTGGGGGGGGGGGGGCTAAATTCCCTGCAGTTTGGACTTTTTCGAAGGCCACCTCTACTTTCAACAGAAGATGATGAGTTATAATAATAATAAAGAAACACATTGTGCACCTTTTCCCTTTCCATGCAGGGCACTGCAGTGCTGTTTCCAAATAGATAACAATATAGTTTCCTTCCATTTAAAAACCCATTTGTTACTACCATGTAACTGAGAACCTGGCCTTCTCCTGCCAGAATGGCCATCTGAAGTCTGGCTGAAGAGGCAGCACATGGAAACCTAACACAAGGCAGATGGCTCTGTACCCACTCAGGCACAATAAGTCAGTCAAAATCCATACTCGTAAACTGAACTAAATAGAAAGCTCTGTGTGGGCAAGGAAGTTAGTTCATTTTGGGGTTCATTTTATTTTTCCTAAGGGCAACTGGCGCAGAGGAGAAGTAGGAGGGTAACTTGAAATCAATCTTGCTAGAAAGCCTTCATCCCAGTGAAAACATCCACGAAGCAAATTAGTTTGCAGAAAATGATCAACTGGTGCCTAGTTTTGAATTATAGGAGCACAAAGTTAGGCTCTGACTCCATCTCTGGGCATTCAGGCACTCTGCACCAGAAGTACTTGCAATTCAAAGATGCAGTTTTTCAGTGCCAGTAGAAATCAGGCTGCTTTTAATGCAGGACCTAAAGCTGGATTTAGGAACCATTCTGGGAACCACATTGTGAACATTTTTGCTCAAATCCTCTGTCCGTCTGATGATCTTCCACCACTCTTCAAGAAGTATCTGCCAAAGTAGCAATTTAATTACTTTATCCACGTGGATCTTGCCACCTCCTTGCTCTCCCCAGCCCCTCACACTGGTAAATGTGGCTCCTCAGAACTCACAATGTGAGGAATGCAGAACTTTCTCCAGGAAAAACACATCCACCTCCCAGGTCAGGGAAATCTGACTCAGTTGTAACATTAACAAAGCCTCTCTTGGACAGATGTGAAGAAGGGGGACATAATCAACATTCTTCCCTAGGTCTAATCGGCTGCTGCACTGGTGCTGATCCCAGAATCCATCCAAGCAACATCATGACCATGTCTCCAGAGAGGTGTAGCTGGAGGAGGGTGGGAGGCTCTAACTGTGCTTTACAAACCTTTCACTACAGAGGCAAACAGCCATGCCAAAACTCTATACTTCCAAAAGCTTCCAGATATTGCTTCCCCTCAGCCCCCACATCACTGGGGTCATAGGGGTATCATACAGGGTTTGATTTACCGAAGGATTAAAAACATCACTCGTAAACATTTAAACAAGCACACACTGCATTTGCAGATGTCTACAGGGAGGACTCCATGATCTGTTTTCTGTTTGCACCCTTTCCCAAAGAGCAATCTGTAACCACGTCTGTGTGATCACCCTGGCAGCTGGAGGACACAGCAAGAGCCAGAGCGTAGGTGGGAAAAGAGCAAAGGACTTCGATAAGAGAGCATCCAGGGTCTGGCAGCATCCTCTACCTGCACGTGGGGCAGAGAGGACCATCCTGCGGAAAGTAGGTGCCTCTGGGATGCTTGGCCACCAGCCAACCAGTAACTAGAACAAGATTCTCAGTTCCTGGACTGTCCAGGATCCAAACAGGGTAAGACAAATGGGAGGGCTAGAGGGAGCAGCAATTCCAAAATTGTGTATTAAATACAGCACCCGTACCTACATGTGCTTAGGGAGTGTGGAAGGCCTCAGGACATTTTTGCCTTTCTTCTGACAAAGACATGCGATGAAGTCTTGCTTAATGGTAGCTCATGAAAATATAATTTCTGACATGGGTGAGCTCCAAACTAGAGCTTTAACACTATTGACTTTAATCTCTGCCTCTCTGGAGTAAGTCTTGATGGATTTATTCTAAGCACCAGGTTAGATTCCCAAATGGTGCCAACCAGCTTTTCGTGGAGGCCAGTGGAGCTCTGCCAATCTACACTAACTCTGTATTTGCAAGGATTTTCGACTGGTAGAATTCAGAGGTTTTGAGAGGTCCATATTATAAAAAGTAGCACTAAATCAGGAGGGTGAAAAAGGGAGTGATGGACAGACAGAATTCAAGAGACCATTCATGAACCTTTGCTTTAGAAGAACATGGGCCACAGCCAGAACAAAACACACATGTATGGTCCCACTGCCTAATTACAGGAAACCAGAGAGTGAAGTGATATCTACTTTATCACTGTCGTAAGGAGATGAAAACCCAGCAAATGCTTCAAAAGACAACCCCCCCGATGTTAAGAGGGAAACTGCCCCCAACTTCTACTCAATTTGGATCAGGCTTAAAAAAAAAATGGCCAATTTTTTAAAAGTTCTGAGGTGAGTAAGGAGCAAACTGGTTGTCAGTTCAAGCTGCTTTGTGTCTGTAAGTTAGGTGGAGAGCTGCAAAAATCCCTTCCTTCCCCAGTATGTTACCAGGTAGCCAGTTCAGCCAGCAAAGAGCCACAGAGCACCTAGCCATGCCCCTGCTGTAACTCAAGTCCTTTACAAACCACTGCCTCCACCGCAGGAAAGGGAAAGCCAGCTCCGCTCTTGGGCAGCCTTTTTTGTCCACACAAATATGACATGAGAAATTTCAGTCCATAACTACCTTGCTAAATAGCATGTTATAGGTAGAAACAGTTCAACACACTTTTCAGCCAGCTTTCAGTGCAGATTAACTCACAAATTCTGTCTCTGAGCATCCCAGCACGTACCAAGCTTTCCTTCAGGCAGAAGTGAGATCAGCACTTGCTTTATGTGTTTTTCCAGAAGGGGGGTGGGGGAGGAGACATTTGAAGGGTGGCATTCTTTTTAAAAAGGGGTCAACAATAGGTCAACAATACAAGAAAATAGGTCATGTCATCTTAATTGGGAAATCATGAATTTGGGGCTGTCCCCATCCTGGTAATACAGCAAGGACCTTTGTTCCAAGCATTAGGCAAAAGCCAGCACCATTAGCCAAAATAACTTTTCAAGCAAACTCTCATTGAATAAATCTTTTACACTGAAGGGAACATTTTTCAGTACTCTGTTTTTTAACACCAGTAACTTTAACTGTCAAGCCTGACAAGTATGGAAAACTGTTTTCTTACAAAAGTTAACATAAAAAACGTTTTCCACTAGAAGGAGTTTTGCTCACTACACATTAACTCTCCATTTTTCCATTTAAATCTAATTGCTATTTTTCTCCATCTTTTTTTCTCTCCAAGATCTGGACTTTAAAGAGTCTGAGTAGACAGATGTTAATGCTTGTTTATAGAAGTTCTGTAACATGGATGTATTGTAATGAGCTAATTTTATTTAAGAGAAGGATCTGGGAATAACCATGACCCATTAATTACTTTCATTCACATGCTCCTGTTCTTTTTCCCTACTGTTTCCAAGTGTCTAGGTGAATTCTTGAAAATATTCAGGAGTCTAAAAACATGCTGGGACTTTCAGAGCCAAATGACAACATGAATTAACAGCCACATGGGGCAGAAAGGGAAAAGGAGTGCCAGTCCATTAGGTCACCAGCTTACCAGTGGGGACATGCTGGCTCAGCAAACTGCGGGCATACGTCTCAGGAGGGGTTCATCCCTCCTGACTTTACCTTCTGAACACTGCATCTAGTCTCAGGTGTCTCCTTAGTCAGTGAAAAGCATCAGTACCTCCCAGTGACAGCGTGGTTTTACAGGGGACAAATCTGCACTGCACGGACTGACGTTAACTGCCCTGCTGGGTTTGCCACGGGAGTCCCTGCTGCTCCCAGCACGCTGCAGCAATGGGTTAGATCACGAAAGGAAAAAGCCTGAAGTGATTTAAGACATGTAACTTGATTTTAAAAATGTCCACACTAGTAGGATTTGTGTTGATTTACCTCCGTACATTTCTAAGCCGAGTTACGTAGCTGCACAAATGGTCCAGAGATGTCCCCTAAAAGGGGCTCCCAGGAGATGCAGCGATGCGAGGAGCCTGTTGAGCCGCTCGTCTGTGTGGATGCGCTGCTTCTCCCTGGGCAGGTAAAGGAATCAATATGAAGCTAAGAGAATTAATTTGTGTCTGGAATGCTTTAACAAATAACAAGGTTTTCAGAAAATTCAGTCCCTGGTTCATTGGTTCTTCTGGAAATCCTCATCTAAGCTGGTAAGAAAAAACTCCTAATTCACTTCTAGATCAACCTATTTTTGTAAAACCACCTCTTATGTTACACTGCGACACACAGGCAGCTGAGCTGGTAGCGTGCATAGTGCCAGCGGCTGTTGGATTAATTGATGACAAAACCAGACAGGACCACTGTGATTTTCACTTCTGACCCCCTGGATAACCCAAGCCACAAGACTTCCCAGAACTGATTCCTTCTAAAACTAGAGCAGATATTTTAGGAAAAGAAAAACATGTAAAAATTTCCAATGAAACAAAAAGCTTCATGTTTCTTGGTGTGCTGTTGTGTTTAATTGCTCTCACTGCTGAAAATGTGTTTTATGTCTAGTCTGAGTTTACCTACCTTCAGCATCTCTCTGCTGGTTTTTATTGCATGTTTGTTTGCTGGACTGAAGTCAGCCTTTTTATTGTGTTTATGTTTCTCTCCACCAGGGTGTTCAAGGCTCCCCATCACCTTCCTCTTTGTTAGACGATGCAAACTGTCTCCTTCAGTCTCTGGTGGGTAGATGTGCTTTCCAATTATTTAACAATTCTTAAAACCTTTTTCTCAGTTCTCTCCAATTTATCAACATCTTCCTCAAACTACCAAAGTCACAACTGGAAACTGCAGGAGGAGCACCTTCCTCCTCGTCTCAAATAGTCCTCTTTTTATACACCCAAAGATGACATTTCCTTTCTTTGCTACTTGGCTGATGGTCCCCACAGCTTCACACATATTTTTCAGAGTCATCAGTTCCCAGGATACAGCCCAGCTCTACATGGGTCCGATTAAAACATGTTGCTTGTTTTCATCCAGGTTACTAATGGGATCTAAATCATTCTGCACTGGTGATGTGTCTTTCATTTCAGTTATCTCTTCTTCAGATTTTGACCTCATCTCAAAGACAGATCTGTGATAACACCAGGACTCCATTAGAAGCATGTCTACTCAGTGACAAATTCCCATTTCAAACTGGAGACTATAGCAGTTTCTTATCCATTTCAAAGGTGCCTAATTGGTCTTCTACCATTCCCGTCCTGTATAAAAAGTTACTCATAGCCAAGGCAATACTTTCACATGACCACAGGGTGATTCAGGTTGGAAGGGGCCTCGGGAGGTCACCTAGTCCAACCTGCTCCTCAAAGCAGGGTCAGCCATGAGACCAGACCAGGAGCCTCAGGCCTTTCCAGAAGTTTATCACATCCGTACTATTACAGTTATCAACACAACTTGTAATCTTCCTGAAAAAGAAAAATCTAATTAGACAAGAACCATATTCTCTAAGCCTGTGTTGATTGACACTACTTACATTAATTCCCTTAATTCTTTACTAATTACATGCCCTATCAGCAATTCCATTATTTTGTCTATGATTAATGTCAGGCAGAAAAATCCATAGTTATGTGAGCCACCTTGTTTATCCCTTAAAAAATAATGGTACAAAACTAAACAACTTCTACATAGCTGTAACTTGCTGGTATTTATTATCTCTAATTAAGAGCTGCTATACAATATTCTTCCAATATAAAAGGTGTTTTATTGTTAAAGGACACGATCACACCATCTCCCTTTTCCCCATAAGAAACAGAAATATTTACTGAACTCTTCAAAATTCTGTACAATATTACTAACAATGTTATCATTTTCATGTAGCACTGATCTATTGTAAACATAATTATATCACTCAAGAAAGAGAGCTGCATTTCTATGGGGATTTCATTTTGAAAGCCATATGTTGGAGCCTTGTGCTGCAAGTACTAAAAATGTGCTCGGAATTCCTAAAATTATACTTGAAAATATCCAGACACAAAAACAATTGCATCGAACATAGAAGAAATTCTGTATTAGGCCTCATTTTCGCAGATCAAGGGGAACTGATGACAGAATGTAAAAATATAGTAGCAGCTTAGGTACAAGAGACTGATTTGATTACATTTGTTATGTGCAAATAGAATAAAGTCCAAACGAGTAATGTATCTACTTGATGATTTAAAATGCCAGCTTAACAAAGCTGAAAATAATTACAAAGCAAAACAATTGGGAGAAAGAATTTGAGCAGGAATCTGTGAATGATAATTGGAAACTGTTCAAGCCCATTTTACTGCCTATACAGAGGAACCACAATCCCACGGAAAAGAAAGAAGGCTGTGCTGGTTAAAAGCTCTGGCTTGGAGAGCAAGTGAAAGCCAAATCATAAAGTAATAAATGCATGGGAAATTCTTCCCATGGAAGACAAGAAACAATAATGGCAATGAATATAAGTCAGCAGCAAGGAATTCCACAAAATTGATATGGGATGTCGTGCACGGATTGAAGGAAAATAAAGATACTGCAGACAAAAGAGGAAATGAAGGTTTTGTCTTTTGTGTGCAGAAGGTCAAAGATTCAGTTCAGTAAGTAGCAAACACGCTGCAACAGGCAACCCAAGTGAAACCTTCTACTGACACGCTCAGTTTTGCTGTTGCTGGATCAGGGAGCCCCAGCAATCCTCTACCATGCTGGAGTCATCCCTGTCTGTGACACAGACATTATCTAAAAACACAAAAGGAGTGGCAAGTTACCCCAAAAGAAGACCATGCGTTTCCTCAGCTGGCCACTCTCCTGGACTGTAGTGGCATGAACCATAAGCAGAGGCAGAACTAAAGGAGGAATGAGCCATCACAGGATGCTCTTCCAGACAGGCCACTTGTGGTGGCTGCAGCACGCACTGGATGCCTCTGTATTGTTAGCAGCAGGCCACTGGGCTAGGGTTTTGCCCAACCAAAGACCGCTAAAAACCTTCTAGAGTTAAAAAACACCATTGCTGTCTTCAGCTCTTTCCAGCTAACCTTTGACCTATGTCTGCACAAGTTCTGGATTATAACACACAATATATTTCATCTGCATTGTGCTGTGCTATGTGTGTCCATCCAATCCATCTCTAGAAAAACAAAGGACCAAGAACGAGTGCCATGGAGCTAGTCCAAGGCTTCAGAATGACAGCATATAGAGCCAGCCATTCCCAAAGCAATCATTCCAGGCAGCAAACACTTCACAGCAGGCAGCATGTGAATGCTCCAAAGCCTCCCCAACCACCACATCTGCCAGGTTTCCCTTACCCAAAATACCAAAGTACACAATGACGATGAAATCTTAATATTGAGTATGTTGGGTCGCAGAGAAGCAGCAAAGACCTTTTTGAGAATAAAGGCACTTAGAAATGCCAGGAGTCAGCAGGCAGTCCTGAAGAGAGCCAGAATGTCCAAAGGTCCAACACAAAACACTTAAGTGCATGTTTGCATTCAGTAAGTGTCTTCCAGCACCACACATTGAGTCTGAGCCAGCTCCCAGCTAGTGAGGTCAGGAGAAAACTTTGTGGGACAGGTTGTCCCACTATTGCTGCTCTGGGGTCTCTTCTGGCTTGCTCACTGCACGGAAGACACTGCTTTAACGAAATGCTAAAGACTTGTCCAACAATGGTACCATCAAGAACAAAAAAAAAAAAGGGGGGGGACCCATGCTCCTAGTGAAACAAACCCAAATGCTATGTTAATCTTCTGTCAGATGCTCCCCCAAAGCTAAGGGTACTTCTGAGCACTGCAATAAGCAGATGATACACAACAAAACAGTCATTAAGCTGCTCAGGTTTGTATGGCTGAGCCTACAGAGGTCATGCAAAGGCTTTCCTGTATGTTCTCCTTCCAATCCAGAACACACAGGATGATCTGCTTTAACACAGTGAAACAGGAGACAGACAAATGGCTCTTCCACAAAAGTATGCCAGCTGCTCTCTACAGACACAGCAAATAACTCATTCATGGGTAAGGAGATGCTCCTGTAGCAATGACTTCTTTGCAAAGCAAGGTTTTCAAGGGAAGGTCCTTAAGGGTTAAATTTCCTCCCTGTCTCCTCCTCTTCTCCACCAACCTCCCTCCTCCCTACTCCAGCAAAGGATGCTTGTGAAAGAATCTGTATTCGATATGCACCAAGAGACACTCTGGTCTGGGCTTTTTAATAAAGAGCAATTCCTTTGCATTCTCAGGTGTCCCTTAAAATCAAGCTCTGATATTTCTGCTGCATTATTACCATGGTCTGTAGATGTCTTCAGACTCAGAAAAGCCATTTGCTCTGCAGGTATGCTTTGCCCCTGCAGTGCCAAACAGTTTCTCTCTGTTAAGAAAAGCCCCTCTAGAGAAATTGGTACTTGGAGCCAATTAATGGACCTCTTCCACCTTCTGTCTTGCCAGTTTTTCTTGGCAACAGCATCCAATCCCTGTGGCTGAGACACCGGTCATTACAATGTGCCATTAAAAAGTGAAACTGGGGAAATAGTGTGTGTAACCCCAGCAAAAAGGAGGTGCCTGAAAGATTGCTGGCCTTACTTTTTTCTAACCTGTGCACCATTCTTAATGATGCACTTCATGATTCAGCTTTTGCGGCGCCACTAATTAACTCCGGAGAGCATATGAGCTGCATGGCACAGAGATAAATTTAACTCCAAGGATGAGCAAAATCCCTATAATTACAAGCAGGGGAGCAAGGTGTTCCTGGAACCACAAGGAAATGGGGAGGGAATACCTGGCTCCCAAAGGTGCAACTGCTCAGCAACACCTCTGACCACAGGACCGGCTCTAAATAACCACATAAAACTGGGACTTTAACAACCACCTGGGATCTGGGCAGAGAAAGAGTCATTTTGTACAGCCCAAAGTGAACATTCAAGCTCTTCAGTGTCTCAGCCAAAATCCCCATGGACCTTCCTGGGCTGAGAAGAAAAGACTGCGTTAAACTTTCCAAATTATTGCCTTAGAAAATCCATTCTATTTCTCTGAGCAGACAGAATGAAGGGGGGCAATTTAGGTCTGGATTAAGTTTAAATGCAGGGCTTGGAATGAAGGGATCGTATTTGGATTCAGATTCACAGATTCTTATCTCTTCAGATATGATAGGCTGACCTCCTGCATCATCCAGGTCAGGCAACTGCTATTAAAAAAACCAAAAAAGTCTGTATCGAGCCCCTTCACTTCTGTTTGAGCTACAGAGTATTTCTGAGGAAGACAGGCATTCTTGATTTGAAGAGATCAAACCATGGAGAATCTACCACATACCCGGTAAACTGTTCCAGAGGTTAATTACCCTCACTGTTAAAAATTTATACCTTATTTCCAATTTGATTTTTTCTGGCTTCAGTTTCCAGCCTTTGGACCTTGTCATGCCTTTGAGTGCTCAATTAAAGAACACTAAAGCATCAGATACCATTCGCATCTGTCAGTGCTTAAACACAGAAATCTCAGTAGCTGGTTCTCATGAGGTCTTTGGCAAGATGTGAACTAACAACAGTAACTTTTCTGTCTGTCTTCAGATCTAACTTGGAAGCCAAGTCAAAAGGGTGAATGTAATTAATTTTTAATAATTAGTGATTCTTGAGAGAGCTGGGCAATAAATAGATCTGATAGGAAAAAACTCTAATGAATCTTGTTTTTATCAGAATTCACGATTTTCCCTAGTGAAATGTTTCAATGGAAGAGTTCAGCTTCAAAGGATGGCAGCGAAGCCTTCATTGCACCCTGTGAGCTGAACAGGTTCTGCCCATAAGTGCGTCCTGGAGCCCACACCACCACGGCATTTGTGCTCAGAATCTCGCAGAGACCCAGACGCATGATGCGGCTGCGATAGCACAGGGTCACAGTCAAATGAAACTGCAGTTCCACTGGGAGCTGGATCACAACCGAAACAACCATTCCTACTGTGACAGCAGTGGAAAGGAACCTGAACTCATCCCAAACAGCTATGGAAATTAACCTGAACACATCCCATGAGAGTGTTGGAGGATTTTCCTCCTCCCACCTCCCTCTTTCCTCTCCCATGGAGCAAATCAAGTTTTTGACAAGCAACTGGCAAAAATAATCTACATGTTCAAACAAGTATCAAGTGACATCACACCCCAACATTATGCTATGCTAGGCACCCTCCTCGGTACCTGCCCCATACCTGATCGGTATCTGCCCAAATGAAGGTATGGTGATGCTTCCGCTAACAGGACTTCCTCTCTCTAAAGAGCCAAAAACAACCTTTAGACAACAAAAACAGGTGTCAAAGGAGACCTAGTCAAGGCTCACAAATTCAGACTGCCTGAATGGAGCAGTCAATGACTGCTTCCGAGTGAATTTTAGATGGATGGGTGGGAAAATGAGGACTTGTGATGGAACCAGACTTGCAATCTTATTTCTGGAGCTACTGCCACAACTCCTGCATGCAAGATGTTACTTCATTGCTACTCTGATACACTGCTCACGAGCCAGCTATTAGGATGAACTATGCTTCCTGCAGAATGGCACTTGCCTGCTTGAGGCAATGGTGCCATATTCTGCCATTGAATTAATTTGCCATATGACAGGCAGACAGAGTACTTGAACACGCCTGGAGCCCAGTGATTTTGGCTTGCTTTCACAAGGGATATTTCCTCTATGCATGCAGCCTCCATTATGATCAGGGAAAAAAGGAACTAAGTTTATCTCCTAGACAAATCTTTATTTGCTGGCCTATCAGCAAAGGGTCGTTTTGGGGTTTTATTGCTTCAGCTTGAACTATTACTTCCCCCATTGCTTTTCTTATTTAGCCCAAAAGCACAAGATACTACCACAAAGATCCGAACTCACAGGTGAGACTATATGGAAGACCTTACAGCCAAGAGCCATATGGATTTGGATAAATATTGCGGCAAATCCTCAAGGTCTGTCCAATTCAGCTACAGACACTTTTTGTCATGGTAAGTGTTCAGAAAATGAAAACAGGTTACAAAGGTCTATTCTCTCCTATAAAACACTAAATGCTCACCTGAGGGAGAATGATTCCCATGCCTGACATCTGCTTCCATAAAGCCAGATCCAAAATGTCGCAGGGAAGAGGCTCTGGCAGGAACTGAGAAGCGTTTCGGTGGATGGTACCATTCATTAAGAGTCCTGATGCAAAACCAGAGACACCCGTAAATGGAAAAGACCTCATAGGTCCCCCCCGCCTTTCCTCTGGCCACCACAGGATTGTTCCCAAACCTTCACCTGTCCACAACAGCTTAAAATGCCCTCAAGTAGGGAAACCCACCCTACAAAAGGCAGTTCTGTGAACCAAGGGAACTCGAACGCTCCCCTTCTCTGGCTGACCTCTGGGACAGCCCAGGCCAACTTTGCCCGCTGCAGGCCAGTACCTCTCCCAAAGTCAGATCTTCCAAACCCATGGGTAAGAAATCAGGCAGCAGGAGGTCAGGCTCATTTCTCACATTCTTCAGGTCATCTTTCCCAAAGATTCCTGTTACTGAGCCTATTTTTGACCCTGTAACCTTGGCCAACTTAATCTTCCTATTATCAGGAGGAAATAGTGATAGGTTTTATTGTATCTACCTGTCTCAGATTTATTGTACCCAGATGGATCACTCTGGGCTGTGTTTTCTATTAAGAAGTATCTTTATTTTATCACATCAGTAAGAGAGGTATGCAGGTCCTGAAGGCTGTTCAGCCCAGCCATCAGACACATAATATTTTTCTTTGCTAAAGAAAACTGCAGGAGTTACTAAGGCCCTAAATTAGCAAAACTCCTAAGTATAAACATAGCTTAAAAATACATGCTTAATTCCCATTTAGATCATGGGAAATTACAGCTCAATTCCAGCAGGCACCTACAGTTTTTCATATATAAACATTTATAAATATATAATTACACGTTAGCTGAATAAGTACACCTCAAAGCACGTGCTTGAATAAATTGCTGAATCAAAGCTCAAACACCTTCCATACCAATCCTGCAGCAAAACACGATAGTGTTATTGGAAATACTATTAGCAGTGACCACGTCTTAATAAAATGCAGTTTTAATGCTAGGAAACGTCCCGTGTTATCTAACCTAATCCAAACACCAGTGGCTGCTAAATGACACGACCTGCATTTGATCTCGCCTTTACACAGCAAACGCGGGAACACAAGCTCATAAACAAGTGAGGAAACACATTTAAACAACAACCCACAACTTACTTTCAACAAGCTTACCGATGTCAGCACATGTGATAAAATTAGCCTGTTGGAGTCTGCGATTTTGGCATGATTATCTGCTAATTACATGCTGTAAGCTGAGAGGGGTGGGCTTAGCAGCTCTCCGGGGGCTGCTGGCTGCTTGTCTTCCCACAAAACTTGCTCACAAGGCATCTAAAAATAACTTTATAGGCAAGTCTTCTTCTGAAGGGAGAGGCAGAGCTAAACAAAAGAGCATAGACAGCTTAACCTCTTCATGCCCAAATATCCACATTTGCAGCCAGGTATCCAATGCCCACATCAGCAGAATCAAATCCTTTGACTCCTTTTCATCAAGGAGCCAAGGCCTAAACCCTATTCTTTTACTCATTTTCTCCAAATTCAGCTTTCTACATCTTCACCTCTGCCCTATCCCTTTAATAGCTAGCACATGACCATTCCCTCTGTTCCACAAGTTGGATCCTTTCAATCCCGCACGGAAATCTTGGGCTCTGCTACAACATACCTGCTAACTGAGAATAACCTGGTTTCATGCACAGAGAGGACAGGCTGCCCTGTCTCTTCAAGCTCTGTGCCTGACAGCAGCGCAGGTTACATGCTCTCACAGATAATATGAGTGGAGATTTATTTACCCAGCAGCTTTCCTGTGTCCAGTCTTCTCTGCCCTGCTTCCACTTCCCCAGCAGCAGCTGCTGATTTCCACCCAACTCTGATTTTATGCAGAGGACATATTCATCCCAGTTCTTTTCAAAGGATGCAAGTTACCCATGTCCTGGAGCATGTGTGGGAAAAATACGATGTTCATTGTCACAGGCATATGACAAGCGCATGATCATTTTCAGTAGTTATCTTGATGGAGCAGATCTATCAAAAGAGTGAAACAAGCTAAGTGGATGAAACACAAGCAAAATTTTATCCATTAAGCAATTCTATTAGGTTACAGACCAAAGGAGTTTATTGATTCAAGGAGCACAGTGTGAGTGACTAAATACTTATGAGCGCCAAAGACCCACTGCAGTCAATTACTGCTCGCAGCCAGTAACTGGAGCTTCACGTTAGGAAAGGATGTGTTGTTCCAACATCAGTGACTTGGTGAAAAACTATGCTTTTGGTGCTAAATATGATGGAGCATATATAAAGAATACAGACAAGTGATCATACAGGGAATATTTAAGCTTCTCAACAAACTAATTACACTGCTAATGATAAGCAAACCAGGAAGAAGCACGGAAACTGGAATACAGACTGCACACAAGACTGGCTCTTACACAAAGGCTGAACTCATACTTTTTAATACAAAATTCAAAAGAGACCAAGCTTATCCATTTCTTAGATGATCAGTCATGTTTTTCATTACAAGTTCATCTCCATATTCAGTCTAATGAACTTTTCCATGAGACTAAAGGCAACCAACAACATTAGCAACTGTTACGGTTGAAGTCCTCCCTAAGACAGCAGGTAGGCAGGTAGGTCACATCTACAAAAAATACACAGGTAAAAGCATAATTACAAGGAGTAACAAAATGGAAATTTCCAAAAAGTAAAGGCAAACTCCTATGAGCAGCAGCAGGGAAGCAGTGTTAGAGGCAAATGCTATAGCTAAACCTCATTAATGATCTTAAACTTTCCAAATGACTTCATATAGCCATGCAGACAAGATGTTATTTTTTTAAAGGCTGAATTTTTAAAGGTTGCTGAAAATGAGATTAAGACATTCACACACCTTGCGCACCTCTTCTGTCTTCTATCCAGAAAGAAGACACGAGCCACGCCTATTCTGTATTAAACTGAAAAACAACCACACGTGCAAGTCTCCTGATGCTTGCCCATCATTATGCTTCCACTTGTAGACGAGGCTAAGCTTGTTTCCCCAAAAAAAACTCGGTAGCTGCTGAGGGAAATGCAAAACACTGCTGACAGAAGGGAGGCATTTTACATGCCCGTTTCCCTTTTTCCCCATTAATCCCCCCTCCCTGTAGAGCTTCTATGTGGATAGAATTAAATTATTTTTAAAGCTAGTTTTAATTCCAATAGTGTCACCACTGTTTTCCACCAGAAGGAAATGCACATAAACACAAGTTCCACAAGTTCAAGCTGATTTAATAAATCTCCCTGTTCTCTGATCCTATTGTTCCTTGGTGGGGCTGGCTAACATCAGCTTTCAGGAGTCAGAAAAAGCTGCCCCCTTCCCATGGTGCAGGATCCACTGGGAGCTTTGGTTTCAAAGCGTGCATTTTGTATTCTTTTTAATTCTCAAACGCTAAAAGTGAATTGGTGAACCAGGACAGCTGCTGGAGGCTGTTGCAAGGTGGTGATTTAGAAGGGTTTATGAAGCCAGGCACCCTGCCTTTTAGAGAAAACATTGTATTCCCCAGAGACATTTTAAAATAATAGGATAGGATATAGTTCTAGTATTTGCTCATGTAAATTGTTTTTCTTCACCCTTTTTTAAAATCTGTTGGCTGATGCAAAGGATTAAAAGTATCAGCATGTGGAAATCATGCAGACAAACCCTCAGGAATCCATTTTTACCCAACCTGCATATCATCAGGCCTTCAGTCTGAGAGCTCAGAGACTGAAACCAATGGGCACTCTGCGACCTGAACTGATTATAACATAAAATGTCGGAAAAAAGAAGCCAGCTTCTACATTTTATTTTCTGATTGATATTGGGATTGATATCTGGATTATTGATATTGGGTTCTCCCTAGCCAGCTGGTTTGGGGCAGGGGTTGTGGTGTCGTGTGTGCGGACAGTCCAATGTGGGCACGTGTGTGCAACCATGCAAAGTCAGCCTGTGTCCTCCTGAACATATTCACACACAGATCCAGGCTGCAGATATGCACATGCTCTGCATGTGCTTTTGTGCAGGTGAGCGGGGACACAACTCATGCTATCATTTAAGCATGCCTTGCATGGCTGCAAGTTAACACGTATCTGCCGAGGGAGGCTGAACAGGAGTTAATTTTCTGTGCAAACATCTTGCTGGAAAAGGAAAACCCATGGTGTATACCGTTGAGCTGCACTTTCAACTTCCCCTCCCACAGCCTTGCAGAGCTGCCTCCTTCCACCCCGCTGCTGTAGGATCCCAGCAGACTTGCAGCATGCACAATTTCTATTCCATACCCAAGAGGCAAGAGAGAGTGGGCTGGCCCCAGCACTGCCACCTCACTGCTGGGTGTTTTGCTGTTACAGTGGCAGCACTGCATGTTTTGTAGCACCCAGCATCTAGCAATTCTTAAAAAAAAAAAAAAAAAAAGAGGGGAAAAAAAAAAGAGAAAAAAAAGGGGGGGAAAAAAGCTTAAAAGCCCACAGGTGTGTAAAGGCTCTGGCTTCTCCTAGGGCACAAAAAATGTGAGGTCATGTTTTTTTTGATAAAATCCATTTTTTGCCCAGTGGAGAGGTATGAGAGTGTTGAATCACAAGCACAGCAGATTAGAAAGAACATATTTTGTTGAGACCGAAATGTTTAATCTGAACACTTGATCTGAACCAACCTGGGTTTAACTGAAGATTTGCCAGATAGGCAGGATTCCCACATTCTTCCAGAAGCTCTAGGTTTGGAGCAAAGCTATCCAGCAGCATACCATGTGCTGAATATCCTTACCATCCAGCAGCATACCATGTCCTTAGCTCTGAGTAAGATCCCACCAAAGCAATAGGTCAATGACTTGTCCCAGCCCAGGATACCACGAGGCATGTTCTGGGGCTTTCAAGGCTGCCCATGAAGCAGGCAGCCCTGCAGCTGTGCCCCTGTAAGAGCAGCTCAAGACCTTAGACTGCCAGACAAAGAGTCACTGAAACGGAATTTGCCACAGACACTGCTACTACTCTCAAGAAGGTCACTCTCCCCGAGAGCCTCCAAGATCAATTTTGAGTCACAAATGCTTTGTCCTTATGTCCAGAATAGATCAAATTTGGATGGAAACCAAACATTTAAGGAACTCCATAAGCATTCTTCCCACAGGATCTGGGTGATCATCGAGGGGACAACTTGTACAGTCCTTCATTAACCTCCTAACATTACTGTTGGTCCCCACTGGTTTGATACTACCACTTTTCATGAAAGCACATGCTTTCCTGCCACAACCTGACTGTGTACAATGTGCACAACATATCCCATCATCACCAAAACATTCATCTGCATGGCATTTCGGAAGTCTGCAACATGCCAAATCAATTGTCCATCTGTTGGCAATTTCACAACATGTACAGCATGGACTGCACTTGATTTTCTTCACTACATCACTCACCTATCAATATCCAAAGTCCCTTTTCCTTCAAAACAAGTGTTTCATTTTTATCAAAAAAGACCAAGTCAACCTATTGATGGTTTGGTATCAATTCCACAGAACAATTCAATATGTGTACAAATTTATACTTCCATTAATCAATATCTACTCATAGATGAAATGAAGAAGTAGCCTTCTGGGCACATATGTTTAGCGTCAATTCATGACTACAAGCTAAATATACCTCCCATGGCTCCAAAAACCTCAAACAAAGAGCTCCTGTTCACTTGAGATGCACAGCCAGGGTCAGGTAAAGGTTATGAGTTATCCCTATCTCAAGGTTACTTACACAGTACATAAACTCCAGGATCAAGTTGCAGAGTCTGCAGCAATTGCCCACTCAAAGTCAATCACCTTCAGTGGAGACCAAGTAAAAGCAGAGGCCTTTGGGTCCGCCCGGCTTCCAGGACTAAGCTTTGCTGTTTTATCAGTTTTCTGTCTCCAGGGAGCCTCCGTAGATGTCAGGGCTTCTACTGCCAGCCCTGTGAACCAGATTTGAAACAGTATGACTGTTACAATTTCTTGACATATTTTGGAGTGACTTCAAATTCAACAGAGCAGAAGTGAGGTAAGGTCAGGAAGAGAGGTGTGAGAGGGCCCTGTGAAGGTCTAACTGCCTAGACAAGAAACAAGCTGTTATTTCACCTTGAGAGACATCTTGCCCAAGGGTGCTGTAGGGCACCAGGACCACAGCTCACAGGACTTCTCTGTGGTGGTCTGTCATCTCATTTAAAAAGGAGCAAGGAGCAAAGTCTACTCAGCTTATCCTTCACCCCGAAGGCTCAGTGGGTGAAGAACATTGTCCTACAGAAGAACAGCGGGGAAAACCAAGAGCCCAAATTCTGCATGATTTTCACCTGTATTAGAAAAGTATTTAACCTAAAAATACATAGCCTAATAATCAGGAAGGATAAAAGGATAAAAGACATGAATCACTCTTATGCCTTAAATCTGTGAACTCTCAATGAGACTTCAACTTGCGAGTACATTTTGCAAACACAAGGTTTCCCTCTTCGGAGCATCCTCCAAGATCTCATCTGCTTTAAAGGGATTTATTCTGAAGAATGGGCATGATCACACTGCCCAGATCCACAGTCTGAACATCTGATGGGCCAATCAGTATTTTGAAGATGATGATCAGCCTTTACGTTTAAAAACGGAACTGCTCACACCCTCGCCAGAGAACAAAGTACACATTTGGAAGAAGCCCCATTCCCTTCCTGCTGCAGACTTCTCTTAGCAGCACTAAGTCCTGATGAATTTCTAGCCTGTCTCACAGGGGAATTGCAAGGCTCAGGTCAGTATTATTTGCAAAGTGCTTTGAAACCATTCTAGGAAACCCTCATATAAATGCAAAATATTATTATTGTATTACTTTTCCTAAGCTTCGACCCAGACTGTGGGGCTCTCCTCACACGTGCTTGTCAGAGGAAGAAATTTTTCTCCCTTATTAAATTGCTTTAACTTTCTTCCTTGAACAAACAATCATCAGCTTTTGTGTGGTTGTAGCAACTGCCCAACAATATCCCTGCTGCTACAGGCAGCCTGAAGCCCCCTGGCTGCCCCTGAGCCCCCTCCCGACGCCAGGGAGCAGAGCATGCAAACAGCTCCAGCTAACGCAGCATTTCATCCCATGGCAGAAAACAAAAGCACCGAGCCCCCTGCACCTAATGCTCCACCTGCCCAAGTGCTTTGTGCCCCTCACATGAGCAGCGCTTCCCTGGCAAAGGCTGGAGGAGGTACCGCAGGGCGGGGATCAGCTGGCGCTTTCGCCTGCCCCATGTAATGCATTTCCCTTTTATTCTTTCCCTCTCCTTTTACAGTGGTAGGTGGGAAAACAGAAGAGCAATCTCGCATCAACATCAGAAGCCATCAATCATCCTCTAAACACAGCTAAATAATAGAACAAAAAAGAGAAAGAGAGAGAAAAGAGTTGGGGCGGATCCTTGGGTATGGAAATGCCTGTCCTGGTGAAATATACTGTAAATTAGTCTGAGACAGGGGAATTTGGAGCCAGCAGGGTCCCCAAAGCTCGCTTAATATCAACTCCAGAAACATTACACTAATGTATTTTTAAATATGATTTACAGGACACGCTATCTGAGAGCATCAAGTGGATGGAGGAAAATGAAGAGCTGGCCTGGCATGAGTAATGTGCTTCAGGGAGGCAGCCACTGCCTCCCTGTTGCAGGGTGCACAGCTGGGTGGAAAAGAAATAAAAGCACTTAAAGGGCAGCACAGCTTGAAGGTGGGCAGCCACCCCCTGTACTCTGGAATTACTTCTCACAGGACCCAACTTCCTTTGCAAATCAGAGCAGTGAGGATTTAGGCACATGTTTCCCACCACCAAAAGCAATTTGAACATTTAGAAAACTGTACCCATGGAGTTTAAATGGCTTGGACACCCCGCACAGCTTAATCACAAGGGACAAAGTCCCAAACCTCTTTTGGGGTGCATGAGGCTGAACCACAGCCACCTCTACATAAGGATGCAACTGCACATGTGCCTCTCTGCTCCCTGAAGATAACAGCCTCTACGCAGGAAAAGTGCTCTTAAGTACATTAAACAACTCTATTAGGATGAATCTCAGGTGGTTCAAATTGGGAACACAAAGCACAGGGACCCTTTAGTTGTACAGACTGCTTTGAAAATGCCTCTGCAATGGACTGAACTCCACTGATCAGGATGGAAGAGAAATCCCCTCCTAGCAGCAAAAGGCTCTCCTTCCATCAGCATTAGCAGTGATTTGTGCATGGAGAGCAGACAAGCTGCTCCCCACGATAGGAGTCCAGTCAACTGTGATACAGGACTTGTCAGCAGAGCTGTGCAGAGTGAGGGCATCCAGCCTGTTGTCCCTCCATGCTAAGGACAAGCAGATGGCTCCAACTGCAGAGGGACAGGTTCAGCAAAGCACTATAAGCATACACTTAAGTTTCAGCATGTTAGGTACTGTCCCCTAGCCAGCAAAGCACTTATGCCTGGGAAGCAAATTAGACTCTGGCAAGGGATTGGAACTAAGCATGGCTTGGTGAGCTTGGCCATGATACTGTCCATTCCAGTAATTTTCACCGGCCTAGACTTTTTTTTTAATAGCTCATTTTTAATTAAAATACCCTTCAAGAAACAAAATAATTACTTGCTCAGCTTAATGCTCTGTTTCTAATCTTGGTCGGTTAGAGGGAAACTGAATAAAACAAACACAAGTAACTCCACTGTAACAATCTCCTGTAGCATCATCATGTGATTCTGACAATGTATTTCAAATTATTAACACTCGTTGCAGCTCTATTCATCATCATCTTCAGTGTCAAGACACTTCAAGAGGCAAGTGAGCTTTTAATGAGCTCTCAGACCGAAACAGGAAAGGAAAAATATATCCAGTGCATACTACTTCATTCATCAACTTATTCATTTTATTGTATCTGCTGTTGTGACTTATGAATTAGGCAGAAAGATCAGAGACATTAGAAAAACACTCATGTACACAATATCCAAAATAAGACAAATATACATTTTTATATATATTGAATAGATATACCTGGATTTTATTTAAAACATCACATCTTCACACTGGCGTTTATTTTTCCTTATAAGCCCATGATGTTCTCACTGCACAAGTCACTATGTAATTATGGATTTGTCATATTGATTTAAACTCCTACAGCCCATGGGTCCGCCTGCTCGCCTTTGTGTTTTATACCAACACAAAGAAAACAGCTCAGAAAGGTGGTTCTTTGGCCCTGGGGTATTAATGAGTTGTTCCTTACGGGCTCTGCCTCTCTCCTGTGCTGACCCTGGCTCACACCCCCTGAGCAGAAATGATTTCCATCTGTCAGCTGCACAGGGGACAAGAGGCACTGGACGTTTCAGAAATGCAAGTGACCCCTCTAACCCTCTCAGTGTAAGCACTTAAAACTTGCTCTCGCTTTTTATTTATCCTGCAGTTGTATCCCATGAATAAAGGAGAACAATTTCCTTTTCATGGCAACAACTACCTTTAGTTAGGTGAATATTCCCTGCAGATGCCTGTTGCAGGGTTTAAGAAGTGATTGGGTGATTTCTCAGTGTCCTTTTGGAGACCCTGCAAAGAGCCTGGAGCTGCAGTGCGACACCACATCGGGCTCTTTGTACCACCACAGCTCAGGAATCCATCACAGGGAGTAAAACAAAAAGCCAAGTCTTAGCTCAAAATGCATCTGAAATCAAATCTTCCTTTTTTCAAAAAAAAAAAAAAAAAAAAAAAAAAAAAATAGAAGCATCAGGTTGATGCTAGAATATAGAGGATGGATGTGTTATGTTATATACCTTTTGTGTGTGCCGGGCAGGAGCTGGATGGAAGGGCAGGGAGTAGCCCCTGCCCCGTGACCAGGCGTGTGCACACTGCAGGCAGCATGAGCCCAAAAAGCTCATCCCCCATGCCAGAAAATCTGCCCCTGCATCCTCACAACTCATGGAGAGCAAAAGCAGAGGTATGGACATCCCTGAGCTCCCTCTGGAGAGACCTTACTCAACAAATGACTTTCTGTGGCTCCTGAAAGTCAAATTTATCATGCCAAAATACCCACAAGGGCTTCCTGCACCTTCAGCATCACCCCAGCCATCACATGGGGATGGGTGTGTAATCTCCTTCCAGGCATTAGCAGGGGTAATGTGAAACATCTGTGGCTTGTTTTGAAGCTCTCCCTCTCCTGGCTGTGTGCAGGGGTTAGTGCTTATATGGTGGTGGAAAGGGGGACAGGGACCCCAAGCCCACCACCACCCTGCAAAGTCTCAGAAGTAGCTACCGAGGGAGAGGGCTCCTCTGGAGAGAAACACGGCTGTTTGCACACACAGCAATTTATGGCCCCGGGCTGCCCCAGCGCACCTCCCCCTGACTTTGAGCACTCACTTCTATGTCCTGTCCCCTCCCAGCACTCCTTGCTCGCTCTTTGCTACTTCAACAACTGTTCCAGTCATCTTGGTGCAACCTAAAGCTGACAATATGAATATGTTAAATTGAGGAACACTTCCATTTTGGAGTACAATTCATGGGCACATCCTGCCCTGGACAGTACCCAGGTAGCTACTGATGCAAGCACAAGACTTGGGCAGTGGTCCTTGCCTTCTAAGCTGCTGGTTTTAGGGTTGAAATAATGACAACCGCAAGCTGCACTTTGAAAAGCCTTTGGCCACCAAACACTCAGTCTCCAGAGCATAGTTGGCTTAGTTGGCTCAGTCCTTTGTCATAACATCACGTGCTGAAGACCTGGGTATTCAGAGCAAGCAGGTGAACACAGCAGCCAAGAAAAACTACAAAGCTTATCTCTATCATTTTATAAAACAGACATTGTCTGCCATTACTTCTTTAAGAGACCTTATCCTTTCAGCCCTAATATTAATTTCCCAACTAGAAAACCGCTGGACAATTTCATTAACAAATGCTTCTTCATGCTACTGAAGGACCTGTTGGCCACCTGCCACTGGCTGCTATCAGTGGGGCACAAAACCTTTATGATCACCACAGGGACTGGAGTCCCTCTAAGGCAGATTGTGGTGATTCTCCCACAGACTGGATTGTCCCCAAGTGATCTCTGATGTCAGTTTGCAGATGATAAATGACACTTTCTCTCATCCCAAGTATGCGACTCCTGTCACCACAAATGGAACCCAATTCTTCCATTAATACATAAGCCACATATATCTGTCATATGGTTCTCCAATGGCCTGGACATAACAGCAAGCATCCCTTCATCTTTACTTTCCAAATGCCAGGTCCAACTATCTCCTTAGAAAGCATCAAGTGGCTTGTTCCTTTCCCACCAAGCACCATAATTCCTCCAGAATTCAGTCCAGCACCTTCATAAATGCAATTATACTCTTCTTACCAGGAAGAACCTGCCCACCACTATACTTTGTTGAATGTTCAGGCCTAAATGTCCACTGCAAAGTGCTTTATGTGGGTCATTTTTATCTGCGCCCTGCTTCAGTACTTTGCAATGAGAGATAGGCAGAGAGGTTTCCCACCACTGTCCATTTGTTCTGTTTTACTAGGTGTTTTTTCACATCTCTCAGATTCCTTGCTGCAAATATTCTCCTCCAACTGAAAGCCATATAAGATCAATAAAAATAGGAACTTTGCTGAGGGTGCAGGAATCAAACACCACCTGAAATACCCCTGAAATTATTATTACATCCAGCAGTCCCAATCCAAAATGGAGATCTCTGAGCTAGATACATCAGTTGGATGGAGGAAATTGTGTATGCCAGTTTGAACATGAACCCTGGGAAAGCTCCAAGGCAAATCAGCAGAATTGTTCAAAGTGATCAGTGATCATGGTACTGCTCTCAGGTGAAAAATTTGTAAAGATATATTGATGCCTGGAAACCTGCCAGCCAATTCAATGAACGGTATCTGTTCAAGAGAAGGGGCACGTGAAGTATTGTAACTATCAAGCATCCCTCTGATGGTCAAGCACGGCACAGCATAATTCAAGACACGTGAAGTAAATGATAGAAGCAGAACTAATGCCACCATCAGCTGGTTCCTGAGATGGAAAAGGCACCTATGGGGAAATTAAAAACATCCTTCATGTCACTGAAAAAATAGAGTTTCAGCAGCCATGGGTTGTGCCTTTCACAGGTTGCTCAAAATATCCAAAATATCCCCTTCTGCCATCAGATAAAGGAACTCCAGAGCATCTCACCAAATTCACTGTTATTTTCTTATTGTAAATGGAAACCATCACCATGAACAGCAGCAGTGAACAAGTGGTTTTGCACTGGGCAGGAGTGACACACAGGTCCTGCCACCAAGCCTCTGCAGCATGTACATCGAATTTATCCTACAACAGCCCTGGCTAGAGTGGAAGCAGCTGGGAATTGCACTACAGACACCTATTAACCTACATCATACATGACAGTGACAGACACAGCTCATTGCTACAACCCCAAGAAATGCCAGAGTTAGTGTCAAAAAAAAAAAAAATGCTATCGATGAGTATAGGCTACCCTCAAGCACAGTGAAAAAAAAGTGTGTGTGCATGTGGATGCAAGCTGTCAATATATTAAAGAAACTGATTACTTTGATTATAAGGGACCACAGACACTGGACCAAAGACGCAGTTCCCAAAAAACCCAGAGATCACTAGGAATAGCTTCCTTGGCCGTGGCCTCCCTCCTGAAAGTGTGGAAGAACTGTGGAGTCTCAAAATATTTAAGAGTTTGATGAAAAGCTTAATTTTTCCCATAGCAATTTATGGACATGAATCATGGGGAAAGAATGCTGCTGACGGGGAGAAAAAACTGAAGCCTTAGTGATGTGGTACTGACATATCTTTTAGATTGAAAGGAAGATGAATGCTGATGCTAGAAATATTAGTGGAGAACAAGCAGACTCTGCTGTCAGAAATCAATAGATACAGACTTATGTACTTTGGTCACATCAGACACCAAGATGAAAATAAACCTCAAGAAAGTAATTACGGAAGGGAAAGTGGAAGATTGTTGCAGAAGAAAACAAGCGATGAGGAGATAGAGAGGACAGCTGCTTCGAGGTGGGTTGTCAACCACTCAGAGCTGGTGGGAGCTCACAGCGGCAGCTAAACACCACTGCGACAATGTCACCCACACATGGGAAAAAGGACTGTGCTTTGCTCAGGTACCAGAGTACAGCAAGGAGACAACCAGGAAAAAAGACAGTAGGGGCTGGGCAGGGAGGAGGGGAGAGTAGAGAGAGCAAGTAAGCAAGGTGAAAAGAGGAAACGTTGCAATATTCTCTATATCCATTTAGAGCAACCTTTTTGTGCTTGATCTCATGCAAATTTGTTCTTTGACCCTTTTCAGAGGTCTGTCATAAGCCCTTCCTTTCTATAGCTTTACAAGAGGGGAAAATCAAAAGACTTTATTTGGTAAGAGTGACCCTTCCCCATACCCCTGCTATCCTCCCTTCACCACCGTATGCTGATGCCACATACACAAGGTGACCACTAGCACTTGCTCTGCGCACAGGAAGAACTGACCAGACTATGTAGGATGCCCAAATCTGGGCTAGCCTTCAAAGTTCAAGAGTCTTTACACAATGCACAGGCAGAGCAGCAACAATACACCCAGTCATCCTCCAGGAGCTTTGCACTCCCGAAGCTGAAAAGAAAAAGCTAGGACAAGTCTTCATCTGAAATAGGACGGCAAGAGGGATCCAGTTTTATGTGCACATGTGTGTTCATATGCATACGCTTGTCTGTGTGCGTGTGCAGACCCACCTGAGATGTATGACCAGAGTGTGCACACACTTGTGCCCAAAGCAACACATGGCACCCAAAGGTCTTACCACTGTGAACAAATGCCACCTGCTTTTCTTCCCTGTCCCTTTCCCTTCCTGCTGGCCTTGCAGCACCACCACAGCTCTCCTACCTTCATTTGAACCCATCCCTGTTTTTTTTCCAGTTCAGCAGCTGCTGCTCTCCTCCTGCATTGTCTGCGGCCATGGGGACGCAGCAGACACTGCCACTGCACAAGGCTGCCCCAGGGACGGTGCTCTGCAGTGGGGCTATCACAAAAATCATGCCTGCACAAAAGGCAGCAGCTCCTCATAAATTTCCAGAGATGAAATCTCTGACACAAGCTCTTAAAAACTGTGATTTAAAAGCATGGTCAAAAGCAGAAGTGGCAGAGATAGGAATCTAATTCATCTGATCCAACTGCCACTTTCAGGAGTTGCTGCTTGGAAAGGAAAAGGAGCCCATGAATCCCAACAGCATTTTCAGATCTCTGCTGCTTCGAGACCTCTGCTAGGACCAGGTTTCTGGGAAGCACCAAGTACCCGCTTGCCTAAAATCCATGCTCTTTCGGAGCTCTCAAGCACCAAAATATTTGACAAGAATCCAAATCCATTTCATGACAAAGGAAAACAAGAAGCAATTTGCAAGACTGAGAGCATCTAATTAGAAGACGAACACACCGCAGACTGTTTGAGCTGGTCCCAGAGCTGATGTATCTCAAGCCGGGGGTGATTTCTGGAGCTCCTGTGATCTGCCCGTGGGAAGCTGAAGATTACTGATAAAAGACTGTATCTTAAATACATTTTTTACGTGAGCAACTCATACCAGACAAGTCTGAAGAAGTTGACTCTAAGATTCATGTAGTCAAGGTCTATTTTGCTTTGTCCAAGTACTTAAGGATTGTGAGCAGCAAGAATAGTTCTAACCACTGATGTTTTCTCAAACATACACAGCTGAGCCTTGAAATTCCTATTCTGCACCAGAACCCAAACAAAACTGTCTCTCTTGGGCTGCTGTTCAGTTCTGCATGCTGTTTTGCCCATGAAAACCATCCTAAAATGGTACTCAAAATCTAATCAGTTGGGAGACAATGCCTCAGATTTCACTGGGATTAATTTTGATTTCCTCTGGCTAGAGTGTGTGCAAATAATACCAGTTTCTTAAATTAAGAAAATAATTCAAGGTAAGATTGATCCCTCCCCCAAGCCAGCAGGTCAGGGAGGGGACGCCTCTTTCCACTGGGCCTTTGATCTTTGCTGCTTGACCTTGCTTTTGGCAACCTTGGGAGGTCAGGGAAATTGTTTTCAGAGCCCGGCAGCCTATTGATTTCTTTACAAGGGGAGGGACACTGGCATTCTCATGCTAATGGAAGACCCCTGAAGGCTTGTTAGGTGTACCACCCCTCCAAGACATGCACCATGGAGGGCATGCCCAGCTTCTTCGGAGGCCAACAATCTGCCAATCAGTTCCACCCCATGAAAGCTAAGGTGAACATGAGGAGACCTCACCACCTGTATTATAATCTGCAGCTGTACTGAAATTTTCCTGGCAGAGCTGAAATTTTAATGTTTAATTTACTTGAACTAATGGGTCACAAAATTCCCATCTACACTGAAAATTCTAATGAACCTTTGGATGGGCAGAGAGACCTCCAAGCTTTGATCCTTTTCATCGCTGTATTTTAAAACAAGCAGTTCCTTAAGAAGGTTAAGGAAGCAATAATAAAGAATTTTTAGTGTGTGTACATGATCATTCCATACTGATGCACTTCAGCTTTAATAATATTGTATTAAATTTTATTGTAACCTTGCTGACATTTACTGCAAGGGAAAGTGCATAAGCTTAACAGCCTTATAAAATACAGCCCAGTAATGTACCTATAAAGCATAATATTTCTATACCAATGATGAGCTATTGCAATTGCATCCAATTTAGTGGCTCATTATTAACGAGTGCAATCACCTTCTCAGTCACATGCTCTGAAACGCAGCATAGTATATTGATGCCATTTCACATTTTACAAGGCAGCTGCTCCAATTTTGCTCAGCGGTACAATGATCTGACAGTGGAAATTCTCTTCTCAATATGAATTGGCTGTAAAACGCACCTGATGACAAAGAGGTAAGTCCTCATGCACATCACCATGGCTCCAGTATATTAAAAGGAGGGAAATTAGTTTACACTAGCTGAGATCAGGCCCATTAAAGCTGACTTACTCCCTTCAACTCCTGTAGATAACATCTCACTAAGAAGTGATGCTCTTTGGTATAATTTTGATAGAAAAAACGTTACTGAATTCCTTTTATGGCCTAAAATGGCTCAACAAAATTGGGTCTCCATATAACCTGTGCAAGTGTCCACAGGCTACTCCAAAAGCCCTTGGCCACCTTTGGAGTCCAGCCCCCTGAAAGGCTTTTAGGAATCCCACCTGGTGCCCAGCTGCACCATTACATACCTAAATATCTTGGTAAATCTGAGCTCAGTGGTGTGTGGGGGAAAAGTTCATTTGGTATCAAAAAATTGGACTTTGGTGGAATTTAAGCACCACCTTTCACAAAAGCACATCTGAAAGTCCCTGCATCCACAACCACTTATTCCTAGAAGCCCTTAAAACTCTTAGGTGACCTCATCATTTCCTAATAGAAGTTCCCAGGCTTTCCCAGACCCTTCTGGAGGGCCGAAGACCTGCTGGGATCCAGAGACCTGGCAAAGAAATAGCTAAACTCTCCTTATAATCCCAAAAGAGGTCTCCTAAGCAAGTCCTCTGAATCCTTCCCAAAGGCACCAAGGACAAGGTGATGCTTGAAGTAAGAACAGTCTTTCTTATTAAAGAAGGACAAGGATATGAATTTCAGCACAAGCAACAAGCTCAGTTGCCACCTCCAATAAACACAACTTCTCTTTTCCTCAACCCTTACTCAACACTCTCAAAGCTTAGCTCAGCACGATACTTTCACTATCACAGCTGCAGATTAGCATCATACAGTGACCAAATCCTGGTGTTCCTGGAAGGGCACAACTTTAGAACAGGCAGAAGGGGAATTCAGTCACACTTGAAAACACCTACGAGCTCTATGACCATGGATTCCACATCTCCCTTGGCTGCACTGAGACAAGGCACAACAAAAAGACGATGGGGCAAGACCCTACACGATGTGAGGGGTGCCCCTGGCATGAACCAATGTTCAGGATGTCTGAGGACCTCTATCACATGACAAAAACCCAAGTCAAGAGCAGCTGGGGATTTTCTGAGCTGTCAAGGTGACATGGCCTCAAAGCGATTGGTGCTGCTCAGCAGCATGAGACAAACACAGCTGGTACCTGGAGGAGATTAATTCAAAGAGTCATCTTGGCTGGGAAGTTCCCTTGACAGGGAAAGATTTTGAGACACTGTGTATGTGGGGTAAAGAAAATAAGTAGTTCATTTTCTTAGAGCATTAAGCTGTAATGGCTGTCAAGGGGGATTACTGATATTGTTATGCCAGTGTCAGCACATGTTGTAGAACAGCTATATTTTGAATTTCCATATTTGCTTAATTTAATGTTCAGATAATCTAGCAAATGAAACAGGAGCCTCAAAGACACTTTTTCCCCCTCTTCCTTTAAAAAAAAAGTCATTCTATTAAGAATGTTAAATTCTTGGGAGCAAGAGCTGGCGTACATGGAGGGCACATACTAATCTCATTTATGCTGAGATTTGCTTTCCGTTAAGCAACAGAAAAGCAGCTAATCAAGCATAATTCAATAATACATCATCTGCAGATGCAAAGACTCAGAAGATTGGTATGGAGCTTTGCCTATTTACATGAACTGATGATCTAGGCCAGGTGCCTTTAATTGCACACAGGGTGTGGGTGCACACCTAAATAACTCCTCTCATGGCTCCTCCCCAGCTTTGGGCTAGCTGAAATCTGGGACAGCTTCCAGCACACAACTGAACAGCCTCCATACTCCTCTACATGTGTCATTGATCTGTGGCAGCCAAGGCAGCCCACTTCCCTGGGTAGGGAGCACTGGCCCAGCTGCCACCGTCCCTGTTAGCAGCCCAGTGCTGCCGGAGGCACGGCCCATTGCTCAAGGAAAATGTCAGGTGGAAGCTTAGATCAGCTGGTGACACTGCCATGCTCCCTGTGTCACACCACAGGGCGTTTCCAGACATCCTCAGAATAACCTTATGCTCCTCGCAGAAATCCATAGATGGAAAAACACACTCTGCTCAGACACTGTATTGCCACGGCTGGATCAGCACGGTCTTCCCTATTTTCCACCACATGGCAGGAGCTCAGGACAACTGACCCGGTTCATTCTTGACATGGGTCATGTCATAAGAAAAAAGGCTCCCTGTGTCAACAGCCCGGCCCACCTGCCACAGCAACCCTGCAAAGAGAGCAACACGTTTGGCTCCCACATGCCCTGTAGCTGCTACAGACACTGTACAAGGCAGACCGGAGTCTCGGCTCTGCTGCAGCTGATGCAAGGGCAGCATTTCACACCGATGGCAAATCCTGACTCGCATTACACTGATCAGAGCTGTCTGGAGGAAAGCAACTTCATTTTGTGGAGAATAGATCAATACCTCCTCTCTTTGTTTCCTTCAGATTCAAACCAAAATTTAAGGTGTTTGAAATTCCTTACCTGAGAGAATAGAGACGTGGCCCAAGGAGAGCTGCTGGGGGCTGGAGCCGTGGTCTTGTGGAGCCCTGGGCTCCTCATCAGAGACACTGTGCCAAGGACCAACAAAGAGGTTCCTTCGAACTTCTGAAATCAAAAACATCCTCACTAACCAGACTATTTGGCAAACTAGCAAATTCCATCCCCTAAGTATTTTTTCAGTGTTAGTATTATGCAACTTCATAGATCATAATGATGTAGAATATGGTAAAAACCTCATGTTTCAGACTAACTTAAAAGAATCCAGGTACCACCTCTTGCCAATGCTTCCTCTGGCTGATATCTGATGCACAGGAAAAAAGCCATTTTGGGATACTGGACCGTTTGGGGTGCAAAAATTACTAATAGATGGACTAGCAGAGAGAGAGCGCTATGCATGAGGATGCGTAGACAGACACGTGGACCGATATGCATATAAACAGGAGCACGGCCGAGAGACATTTCTCTTTGTTCTACATCCCCTGTTTTGTTGTTAAGGCTCTATGCTAATTTCCGTGGAATTACTACAGCACATTTGTAAACACACATGAAATGCAGACAGCTCTCTGCAATCACGGCTGTCTTGGGTTATTAAGTATAATATTTAGCTCAGCCAGATGCCACCAGAAGTTCGCCAAGCCCATAAAACAACCTCAATCACATATTTTCAAAAACAAGAACATGAAGCCATTTTGGAAGAGTTTACGTATATGTTTGTGCATTTGTTGCCTTCCATCTGGCAAATTCCCTCCCAAGACAGAGCTGAAGCCCAAGGGAGGAAGTTTTTGCATTGAGTCACCTCTCAGCAGCACCCTCCTGAAACAGGATTGCGATCAGCCCCCCTTAGCTAGAGCACATGCCGCTTCTAATGGCATAGAAGATTAGAGAAAATGCTGTTGCTTTTGATGGCACACAAGGGAAAACAGGCCCCTCTGCTGTCTGCAAAACTCAAGGGTGGCTGGTTCCAGAATATTGTGGAGGCAGCTCTGCAGGTTTTCATGGTGCTAAAACTGCAACGTCCAGCCACAGCACAGTTCAAGCCTGTCTCTGCCCTTAAGGCTGTTTGAAGGGGCTCTGCAGCGGAATGATAACCAACACCACAGGCCCCAGACCGACAAACACACCTGCACACAGGCACCCTTCCAGACCTGAGCACCTCAGTAAGATGCCTTATGGGGTAGAGCCATCACATGTGCAGAGCTGGAGGCTGAGGATGTCAGAAAGGCATCACTGGAAGTGCTCTTCTGTCTGCATTTGCTTTGAGGCTCAGGCCATCTTCAGCCCTGTGCTGTTGCTTTTTATGTTGAACTGAACCTAAGAGCTTGCACAGTCAGTTATCCCACAGCAAAACAGGGCAGGAACAGGAAGGGAAAGGAGACCAAATTATTATCTCTCTTAAACCAGTGCCCTAGAGCATATTTAATTATGTCCTGACACAAAGTGTTGCAAAGACCAGAAACCTGAAAAATCACAGCAGGCACCCAAGAACAGCTACACCAGGAGTAGCCAGACGGGCTGATGGCCAGGGCAGTCTAGCCCATGTATCAGCTCCACTAATGGCCACCATCAGCACAGACAGCAAGAAAACCACAGGAGAGATGTGTGAAACAATCAGCCTTTCAGAGAAAAAGGTCCTTAGCCCCCCAGTGCCTGAGCCTGTCACTTGCTCTGATATTACCCACCCACTCCAGCACTCCCACCCCAGCACTGAGTACAGTGATGCTTGTTACGTGCACTACTCCAATCCAGGATTTTTTCTTGCATTTCACCTATAGGAAGTTTTAGCTGGTTCCACAAACATTTAATGAAAATATTTTACAATTCAGCCGCCTCCAAGTGACACAAGCCCCTGCTGCAGTCACACGTGCTTTGGCTTTGCACTTGGTGTGTGTGCACAGAAGCGTCCCTGCACCCCATGTCCGGTACGAGCTCCTGAAGGGAGATGTTGTCTTTTCCCTGTGCATTGGACCCTGCCTGGTACAACAAAAAGTACCTCAGGTGCTATCACAATACAAATAATAAGAGTAATCCTCCTAAGAACACAAATAATAAGGATATGACTCCAGCGATAGCAGATGCAAACAATCCAGACAGATGAGCAGCTTTAAAGTTAACATAGCCCTAATGAAAATTACAACTTTGTCTCATCCAGAGAGCTTCCTCCCTGCTTGGCATGGCCACGTAGCCAAACCAGTGGCTCCAATATCAAAGAACAAAACCAAGTGAATAGGCAAAAACCAAAGCTCTTGGCAGATAGGCAGCACACAGGTCACACCAAACACCTACCCACACCCTCCGTGACTCTCCCTCACCCCAGCCCAGTTATTTCCCCTCAATCCACTGATGCCATTCGGTGCAATGGATGCAGCGGAACACACGGGAGCATGCCCCTTCCTGCAGCTGCGAGCATGGGCAAGTGGCAGCTCCTTGTCCCATGGCCAGCCGTTGTGCAGGGGAGCATCAGGGGTGGACCTGGCCGGGGGCCAGTGCCACGCACACGTGTTCCTCTTGCAAACTAACCAGAGATTTGGTTGCTAGGTCTCAAGTTTATCCACAAGGCTGTAAGTCTGAGATGCTTGGCCCTGCCCAGAGCCAGAACACATGTTTGTGGGATATACAAACTGCTTGAAATAGAGGCCACAGAGGACCCATTAGAAATTCAATATTAGCTTTGTAAAATTGCTAATAATTAGCTACAGCTCTTTTCTCCATCACAGCAGCTGGTGACATGAAAGTGATTAAGTTTCTAATGAATAGATTAAGGTTACTGAATATATTAAATAACAAGGTTTTTAATCAACTGTTTATTGATTCCAGCAAGACAGTTCTGATGGCAAAAAAACCACTGGGTAGCAGTGGAATTTATTTATGGGCTAGTGTTCTACATCAGAAATAATTAAAAATAGATTATTTTTACCAAATCTAGAGCTTTTTTTCTCTTTGAGGCAGCTCAATATGGATTAAATTAACTGAAAATAATAAATTAAGGGAGAATTGAAAGCTAAATTCAGAGTGGAGAGGTGCTCACAGCTTGGCAGTCAATCTTTGTTTTCAGATGTGGCAAAACCAGCCACATATTTATTGTCTGGTTTTAGCCGGGAGAGTCAAAAGATTGGACATCTTAGGCAAGCAGTTTCTGACACCATCCCTGTCGTCCAGCCTCATGGGAAGGATCCATAAGGACCCCATCCCAAAAACCATTTGGGGCTAGGACAGTGTTAACTAGCCAGAAGGCAAACCTTTAATCACACAAGCTCCTTTATATGAGAAGAACTACAAATGTTTTCCACCAAGGTGTAGTATGCAGCTATTAACGCTACAGGCTGTCCAAGCTGGGGTCTGCAGCCCAGTGTCACGGCCCGTGCCCCGTACCGCAGGGAGCCACGTGCCTCTGGCTGGGCATGTGGAAGGGAGGTCTTGGCTACTGCTGGGGCAGGACACGAACACGGGTCTTCTCTGAGCAGGGTCCCATTAGGACACTCACAGTGCAGCATCCCCTCATCACTGTGATCCTCTGTGCCAGATGCAGCCGGACAGTGGGACTGGGGGGGCCCCCGTCCCCCACAAGGTGCAGGGTAAGAGCTGCGAGATGGGTCACTGTAGTGCCCACACCTGCCAAGCAGTATCACTGTTGCCCCACAGCCGGGAGGGAGAGCTCTCCTCTTCCCTGCTCTAGGGGTATCTCCCCACCACCCAACCCGTTAACTAGTGTTTATATACATATTCTCCCCTGCTATTCCCCTCCTTTCTCAGTTCACTGGGTGCCACCGGGAGCAGGGTGAGTGTCCTCACAGAGCACTCTCCCCCCTCCTAGAAAATTCCTGCAGAGACAAGAAACAGCCTGGAGCCCCGAAGCCCCTTTTCAGATTAAGACAACAGTCCCACCTTGTAGCCTGGTGCTCGGCTTATAGCCAATAAACCCCCGTGGAAAAACAGAGCTTTTCTGCTTGGCTGCATCCCTCACCCTCGCTGGGTGTCAGGGGTTACATGTTGCAAAGCAAAGGATCAGCCAGGGGGTCATTCTCACAGCCGGAAAGACCTCTCTGACCAGCAACAACAGCTTTGCACTAAAAAGCTGTGAACCTGCCAGTGACATCTCATGTCCCAGCCCTTGTAAACAAAGCTAAGAAACAATTTCTCTCTGCTCATCGGAGATCTTTCCAGTGCTGCTCATTGATCTCCAAGGCTGGCCAGGAGACAAGCAGCACATTTCACATTCTCTTTAAGCAGTTTCCATTTCTGCTCCTGTCAGGTTCAGAGGACCACAACTGCATCCCTTCATGCAATAGGATCCAGGATGTTCTGCAGCTTTAATTACCCACAGTGGAAACTAGCCGGAGGAAAAAGAAGAAATGTTTAGGAGCACTAACTTTTTCCATGGCTCCAAAAGGGCCGAACAACTTTCTGCTGGTATATATAGCTACCTAGGGGTCTATTATTTTATTAAGGGATATTTGAAGTGCTCCATGACATACACAGATCCATAACATACATATACAGTGCATATGCATACGGAGCCATTTATAGAGCAAATCTTTCTAGCCCTGATAGTTTATAATGTAGAGGACCTTTAGTCTGACATTGAAGCAAAGCCAAATGCTTCATGTGCTGTTTAAATCAATGTAATGCAGAGAAGACATTTCTCTTGGGAGCCCCAGTGGAAGCAGGATTCCCTGCAAGGTTTTGCTCTCAAAATGGCAGTTGTTTGAAGCTGCTGTACAGGTTTGGATCAGTATAAGCAGTGCCTGTAAAAAAGGTCTTGGTGTGCAGAGGGCTCTTGAGGTGATCGAAGGGCCATGATAAATCAGCTCTGCAGATTATGGGCATATAGAGACAGAGCATGTGAAAACAGGTTGGATCCGCATGACTTTCTCAAGCAACACAACCATGCCATGTGAGTGCTGCAATCCCCTCTTCTCCCCTCTTTTGTGTGTCTGTTCCCTGCCAAGTCTTCCCTACCTCAAGAAAGTTAGCATACAGAGAAAAATAAAAACCAGATTGCTGACAATTACCTACTCGGCTTTCCTTGCACTACTGTCACATTTTAAGATCAGACACCAGGATATGATCCGTAATATTAATATCTACATATGATACCAACACTACAATTGCCTATTTACACCATGTAACATGACAGGTAACCACATATTTAGTCCTAGACAGTTAGATGCAAAGATCATCTACGTCCTGAAGCCCAAATGCAATTTGATCAAGTTTTTCCTTTTTTCATTCTGCTGAGTCTCAGTGACAACCAAACACTAGCTATGTCCCAGTTCAGGTGAACATGTCCATAGCACCTGCACACTTGGGACAGCCTTACACACCCACGCCGCTTGCTGCAGCTCTTCATCTCAGTGCTCCTTCCAAGGGTGGTCTGTGCACATGTCAAAACCATAATGCTCTAGTCACTTAAGTCTGTATTCACCTGCTAAAGACACATCTCTTACTTTGTGTTTGGTGATGCTGGTTAAAATCAAGGAAAACTCCCACTGCAGGAGACATCAACTGCAGCAAGAACTTTCCTTTTTTATGCATGTAAGATTTTAAGGTAATTTGGAGTTTTCCTAGGTTTTTAATGATTGTGCCCTTCTGACCAGGATACCTGGGGAAGGAACAGCTCAATCTTTTGCCCCAACCACAGCCAGCTGCCATTCAAGCACTCGCATCTTGTAAGCATCAAAGGCAGCTTTTAGTTTGATTTTCCAGACAATTAACACTGAGACACCTGACCCCCAGATGGTGGAGATACCCCACAGAGACATGATGGGGTCTGACACAGAGGAGTTCAGAGCCACATATCAAACCAGAATCAAATCTTTAAAGAAGTTTGCATTTACCACCACCTAACGGGGTCTGCTCCAGGCTGGCTTCTCATTTAAAGGGATGGTGACTCAGTTGTATGGTCACATGTTTTCCTTAACTTACTTTAACTTATGTGTTAACTGGGGTTCAGTTCAGCGTGCCATCTCGCTGCATCTATATGGTGATTTTCCTTAGCATCCAGGTACAAACCAGCAGTCTCTACAGCCATCCACACACAACTCATTGGGACAGAACTACATTTACTTGCTCCTGAGGCTGTAATTCAGCAAAGCCTTCGGGCCTTTATGACACTACATGTTTCAGTGGGCTACCCTGGCCCTTCCTGGCTTAGATGCTTTGGGAGAAAGGGGGAAAGTCTGGAGCACGGTCCTGCCAACAGGGATTCCCTGGGGACACTCCAGGGACATCTCTGACTTGTGCTCCAACCTCAGATACACCCAGGACAGGAGAAGCTGGAGAGGTGATTTAGAGCATGCTTTCCAAGCCATGACCCAAGAGCACTCTGAGCTGAGCTACAGTTAACATCTAAGTGTGGAGAGCAGAAAAAATTCAACAGAAAATAGAACAAACCCCAGAGGAGGAGGCAGCATCTCCCTCATGTACCAGGATTGCTGCAGGAAGCAAGTCCCAGCTGGCATTGCAAATCCCAGTTGGCTTCAGCAGCACTGTGAAATAAATAAAGGTGCCTTCGAGGCAACCTTTTCCATCACAGCATCAGCCTTTTTTTTTTCCTCTCTCAGTCCCAGAGGCAAACCAGCTGAACAGCACTGCAGTGAAAGCACTAACAGAAGCAGCATTTCATTCCTGCTTCCCCCACAAGCCCTGAAAGTTGGTCTGTTTAAGAACAAAATTAAGAATGCTTCCTCGGAGTCACTATTGCTATTGCTTGCACTTCTTCCAGTGTGTAGAAAGTGTCACAGGTAAAGAAACATGTATCTTCCTAGTCTTTCTCTTTAAATATGTTTTTAATTTGCTCCTATGCTGAATTGGCCAGAGGAAAGCCAGGCTCGCAGGCATAGAATCATATGAGATAAATTGTACAAGCATGGAAACGACAGCAGAACATTTAATAGGGAAGAGGACCGTGGTCAAGGGCAGTGAAGAATGGGACCTGGGCTCTCCTGTGGTTGCATCCCAAAGACAGCACTCCCTTCTCCTCCAAGCCTTACAAGACCAAATAACAAGACCCATGACATTCTCAAGAGACACTGTGTCAACCAAAAGGGCATCGTTAATCTCCAGGCTTTTCACGTAAAGCACACAAGTCTTTGCCCTCGAGTCATGCTGATTATCTTGAAAACACACCCGCACACACCCTGCTCCACTCAGTACCACTGCTTGAGAGCTGGGAGTCAGCATGGTAGGCTGAGGAAAGCCACATGCCTCCAGGCACTCAGCTTACCAGCCACTCCTGCAGAAATCCTCCCTGCACCTTCTTATCATCTGCAAACTCCGCACTCCAAGCTTAGTTTATCTTCTGCTAGAGGGGCTGGTATCCAGAACATGCTGGCAGGAGCATACAGCTGCTTGAGCTAAGCAGCCATCTGGGAGAGCCTTGTTTCCAAGAGGTGGCTGGAAAATCAGCAGCGTGAAACACCGGGAAAGGTATGTGGAGACCGCACACTCGAGTCTGGAAAGAGTCCCCAGCATGTTTCTGCAAGACCTAACCATGCTGGCAGCTGACTACGCCTTCCTGTTAAGTCCCTAAACTGCTAGCTGTATGGGGGCTGTACCAGAGGAGATGGTGTGCATCCTGACACGAGGGCACATGAGCTATGGAGTCAATCGCTGAGGTTGTGGGGTCACTCCTGGAGCTTCCAGTTGCGCTCGGCAGGACTAGGTTAGATAGCAAAGATGCACCACAGGAAGCATTTTGAAAACCCTCTCCAACTCATTAGTCCCCCCTTCCTTTCTTTCACCGCCCCAATTTGATGAGTCCCTGGAAAGAGCAAGGTCAAAGATGAAGAGAGTAGTAAATACTTTGAAGGAGACACTGCAGAGGGCTTGCACAGCAGAAAGACCACCAAGACCAAATCCATCCTGGGCATTTTCACCATCTGGAGCAGCATTCACTCAAGTATGCTCCTTATGGGGATTACCCCATCACCTTCATGCCAAGTTACAATTTATAATGCTGGAACTACAGGGAAATATAATGGCAAAGCTCTTCACAGAAGGCAAGTGTCACTGGATTGCCCTAGGATAACCTCTCGATCTGCTTTTTCCTTCCCCCTCTGCAGTAACTGCACACATCCACAGGCACATCCCACCACTGATCCACCCGGGTGCCCCTCCTCACTCCAAGGAGATGCAATTGCACGGAGCCAAGGAGGGGTGGCTCAAGGCTGCCCTTATCGCACTTCATCTGCACAAATTCCAGAGAGCCTCTGGGAATTTGAGATTTGTCGGCATTTCCCATCTCACATTTCCTACTGGAAATCCCTCCAGCTGGTGAGATGCTGTAATAGGTACCATTTAGCGGGCTAATGAAATCCATATGTAATTGTCAGAAAGATAATTGACACATTAGGACTCAGAGATTTGCATTTGGCCTTCTGCAGTTTACATCTCTTGGCACGGCAGCTGCAGTGATGGCAAACAGGTAGCATTTAAAGCACTGCATGCATGCCATCTTTTCTCCCCCGATTAAAAGTTCTACCTGCCTAAAAGCCTGGTTTAACATGGCACAAAGGCGGCTACTCAGTCCCCCTCCCTTGAGGATATTGCACTGTTTTCTGTCTTCCTTTCTAGAAGATTTCCACTAGGAAAATGTTGGCAAGGAGCACACTACCAACCCACTGCACTACTGCATGGAGAGGAGTTAAACTGCAGTGAGGGTGGACAGACTGACACACAAACTCAACTGTTCAAGTCATCATTGAACATAGCCTGCCCCACCTGCTGTTTGGTTAGCTTTAGGTAAACAGCACAAGAGTTGGACCTCAAACTTCAACATTTATAAAGTTGGGTGAAGGCAGACCCCCTTCTTCCTTATCATTTCCACCTGCAACTTAAGTTTTAACTATCCTAAATACTTTATCATCTGCAAAATTTGTCACTTCACCATACACTTTGGCCATGGGGGACTCCATTAGTGACCTTTCTCCACCGGGAAAACTGACTGTTTATTCATAACCTTTAGCCAGATACAAGCCCAGGGAAGGACATGCCTTCCTCTCCTACCATAACTTAGTGTAAGAGCCTTTGATGAGAAGACTCGACAAAAGCTTTTTGGAAATCCAAGTACACTCTGCAGTCTGGATCAAGCTGGTGATGGAAAATGGCCAAAAATGCAAATTCTATGCAATATCTAAAGTACATTTTCCATAGGTTGAGCTTGAACGTCCCTTGGTAGAGGGAAAGCCAAACCTACCACATGGATCTTTACATCCAAGGCTCTTGGTTCAGGCCAAGGTACGACTTTAAAGGAGATCCTCTGATTTTCTGTAAAACTTTGCAATGTTGAATGCATATCCAGACAACCACAACACTTTTGGGCTAGGATGCCATCTGGAAATTATTATAAAGCACAGACTTGCTCATGGGATTTCATGCACTTCCCGCCCGACATGGGAACAGCCTGTTCCTCATTGTTTGGCTGCTTCTGTTCCTCGACATATCAACTATAGACAGGAGAGACACAGCAAGTGCCTCCATGCTGTGAGCTGCCTTTTTCTTGCTGTCCTTTTAAATTACTCCTTTGTCCCCAGTTTCCAGTACAGTAATTCTCCCCTTTGGCACTTTGCAAGGACCATCCCTCCTGCCGACGTAGGACCATGCTCCACACTTGAGCACGCATAGCCCTCTGGGACTGGAGCAGTTTGCAAAGCTCTTGGCTGAGGCCTGAAACCAACTGGAATGGGGAGCTTTAGCTTTTCATCATCTCTTTTTTTTTTCTTTTAAACATATTTTGCTAAGCACAGAACAATGCAGGAATAGCACAGAGTATAAACTTCTTTCCTTTTTTAATTAATTTCACAAACTAAACAGGATCCTTAGCTTTCCTGAGCTACCTCAGGGACCCTCTGGAGTGTCTCATATGTTCATATTTCAACCTCCTTTCTGTCTGCATTTTACACATTCTTCCTCCAAAAATTTTGAACTCCCTCTCCCCTCTCTTCTCTGCTTTTAGGGGGATTTTTACAGGCATCTAGAGGCTTCAGATAAAACACAAAGAGCCCAGTTCTCCTTTGCTATGTAGTTTTTGTAGTCACTTTGACTACTGAAACACAAAATAAAACATCACTAAGAACATTTCTGATTTATACTCACTTTCTGTTAACTAAAGGAGATAAAAATGCTATTCTGCTGTGTATTCTGACCAGTTCTCCTGATTCAATCATACATCTTAAGGGTGGAGAAGGAGGAGGTAATACATGTTCAAACAGCTTTGATAACTATCAGAAGACCTCCCAGTCTTGCATTGCAGAAGGAAAGTTTGACAAAGGAAGAACATCTGGATGTAGCCAAAGCAGTTTGTGCATATTTACTGAAAAAGCTTATTTACCATCTAATTGTTTCCAAGCAGTTTCATCATGTTCTTAATGCTGTGTCAGGAGCGAAGGCAAAGCACTCAACATGTTTAAGGACCGACTTAAAGCCCCAGTACAAGGAGTCACGCGATGGTGTAAGAAATAACACTGCTCCCTAAGATTTCAGCCAAGCAGAAAATGCCTCCAAAGACCCTTCTGCAGAGGGGTGGATGGGTAAGAAGCTTAAAAATGGAGACAACAAATGCCCAGAAAACTGAGGGCCAATGAAAGGAAGCCAAAATATGTTTTTAAGGACTTCAACTAAACTCATTATTATGTTTTCATGAAGGAGGGCCTGACTTGCACCATAAACAGTGCTGGAAGTGACTGCTCAGCCCCATACACCACACAGTTGTAGCCGACTTGAGGCCAGGATGGGCTGATGGATTGACTGATGGATGGATGGATGGATGGTGGGGCTGCGAAGCTGCTGGTCCTGGAGCAAAACACCAACCCCAATCTTGCTAAAATCAACAACACTTCAACATTTTTTTCATTGACAGCCAATGTGTTGCAAAGGAAGGAGGAAAAAAAGATTTGTTTTTATTGCCTCTTGATTGTCAGCTGGCATACTCTGCCTTGGGATAATGTACCCTAATTATACAGCTAGCCTTCCAAACACACTCTTCAAGTCTGCCGCATGTGGCATTTACAGTTGCTGTAATAATACAACAGACAGCCAAGAAGCACAGCATAAGCACACCTCTGACCTGCAAGTGACCCGCTAATTAGTGGATGCCCAAGGTTAGCGAATGGAGCACTTCATACAGGGAGGCGTGTTAGCAGCGTGAACTCCAACCTCAGTAAACTGGGAAATCTATGCCAGGAGGTGTTTACACATTCATTAGTGGCGGTGGCGAAACAAAACACAACAGAAAAGCCCCTTCCCGTTAATATTATGCTCAGACTAAAATGAGAGGTCTCTTTTTTCTGCATGCAACAATTATTGCAGAGGTTGAATCATAACTATGGAATTAGGCCCTGCATTTAGAAACTGCAGGTAATTAGCTCCCAGTTGGCCCCACATGCCTTGCCAGGGTTTGTCTACCATCACTACAGAGTCACAAATCCCTTGTTTTGTCCTTTGTTTAGTAGGAAAATGGTTCTGAATGCTCCAGACTACAGC
The DNA here is from genome assembly GCA_031468815.1 of Morus bassanus. Taxonomy (NCBI): domain Eukaryota; kingdom Metazoa; phylum Chordata; class Aves; order Suliformes; family Sulidae; genus Morus; species Morus bassanus. The sequence continues at coordinate 10,991,617 of CM062577.1, read as the reverse complement.
TGGATTAGCACTTCCAGACAGCTGGAAGCATTTGGACCCGAGTTTGGAGGGCACATCTGAACCAACACAAGGGTGCAAGACTTGGACGGCCCCAAGCTCTCTGTTGGGGGTGTGCTGCTTGCCATTGGGTTGGCCAGAGCATCCGCCGGATGCAGGAAGCTGCATTTCCACCCTCACTCTTCCTCTCCTCTGAGAGGGAGAATTATACCACAATAATCCAGGAAAGGGGCACATATGACTTCTCCCTAGTGCTGGTGGGTAAAGATAGCTAGGGCTCAGGGTCAACACCAGTCAAACAGCTGTAACCCAAGCCACCAAACCAGGAGCTTCAGTGTAAATGGGGTCAGATTTCCCTGTTTGCCTGCCGGGTGCTGATATCAGAACAGAAGAGGAAGGTTGCTGTTGTCTCCAGTCAGATATGTCAAAGCAGCTCCGAGCTCTGTAGTTGTAGTAGCGAATCAATAGCGGGGTTATTACTACAAACTGCTGATCCCAGTCTCCATCACACAATGACACAGGCATGTCCCAAAATGTACTCAATCCTCAGTTAAACCTCCTAAGGCATGATCTAGACCTGACAAGAAATATAACAGGTGAAAATTGCAGAGAAACTGATGGGAGCACAGGCGTCTGAGGCAGGACCCAGGGCTGTGCAATCATAGCAGTGCACACAGGTGATGGATGGAGCATGAGCAGTTTGTTATTAAAAAAATGGACACAGCTATTTTTGTCAAAAGAGTAATTTTGGTGGGAAAGCCCTTTTCTGACAGAACACCAAAAATCTGGAAGCTTTTTTTTTTTTTTTTAAGAAGAATAATCTAAACACTTCCAGCTCAATCAGAACAACCCCAGCAGGCTCCAAGGATCTCCCATCTGGAAAAGGGAGTGTCAGCTCTATTGACAAATCTGATAATCTTTAAGTTCTATTAATATTTTTCCTGTGGAAACAAGACATTTCTTGGGCAGCCCATCACTCCCAGAGCTGCCTCAGTGCTGCTGGAGTGACATAGCCCAGCTAGGGACAAGTGCCACATGTCCCTTCCTGGAAGCACCGGCTAAAACCCACACCCCTCCATTACTCCCACAGCAAAGACATAAAGGACCCCAAGAGGAGGATCTCCATGTCTCACTCAAGAATCCTCTATTCCCTGGACAACGCTGACTTCTTAGAAGAGAGAAAAAGAAAAGTCCGATTTTCCTGGCAAACTCACGGGCTCTATCCGATAAGTTGAGGTCTCTCTGTTGCTGCCAAAGTAAGGCAAGACTTCCCATATTTGCCTCCTGCTTTAAGGGAGGCAAAGAGCAGAGCACCGCATTTCAGACAGGTATTTTTCAGCTACATTTGGGAACAAAGATTTCCTTTGATCCTTAGTCCAAGCTGTGATTTTCAGTAAAGCTGCTCACTCCAAGTTATTTGTGGTGAACGTAATTCCCCTCCAGCTAACGCCCATATGGGAAGCAGCCCCCCGAACAGGCCCACTCCTGGAGGGAACAGTCCACAAGGGAGTTTCCACATCATCCCCAGCCTGGCTAAGCAATGTGAAAAGCCAAAAGAAAAGCAATGGTGGGAATTTGTTTAGCAGCAAAGAAAACAAGTAGCTGGAGGCTGAGAAAAGAGAAATCAGTGCAGTGGAGAAGGAGGGGTGACTGCTAGCAACAGGGGGACTGGGGCAGAGATATCCCAGCACAGTCTGCTGCACTCCTGATTTCAAACAAGGATAACAGAGCAGGCTGGTTTTCCCTGGAGAGGCTGGAGTTTAGCTGCCAGTAACTGTGGCTTATTCACTCCACCCCAGCCTAGCAGCCTCTAAAGCACACACACACAAAAAAAAAAAAAGCACTTCCCCCCTATTGGAAGATGAGGGGATTTTTGCTCTAATCCCTAAACAAACACATTTAATGCCATTAAACACTCACTGGCATTACTGAAACATATCATTCTCATGCTGCTGCATGCAGAGCACAGGCTGGATTTCAGAGAGCTGAGCTTCTGTGATCACATTGCACTCACAACCTACCCCCGGTGAAAAAACACGACTCCTTTGTCACCGTTCACTAAGAGTAGGAGGAAAGTGATAAGTTAATGTCAGGGAAATGGATAGTTCGGAAGATTTTATGGCCCAATACCTGTATTTAGTTTGGAAGAACCAGTGCAAATATCAGAGCAAACCTTCTTCTTGTTCTACAGTCTTTCTCTCCTTTATCCCAGTTTGCCTCTACTCTTTTTACTGACAATTAGCACAGCTCAGAAAGAAGCATCTCTTCTCTTGCTGGGGGTAAGAGAATCAAAGGGAAAAGAATGATGACAGCTGGGCAGGATATTTCCCTCCTCCTGACACTCCAATACAAAATATTTTCTCCCTCCCATCTTAAAACTGGAGAAGACAAAAAAAAAACCCACCTTGACAAAGTTGCATGAGCCAACACCAACTGAATTGAGCAGATGTCAATATTTTTTTCAACTGAAATCAAACCAGTTTGTGTCTTCTCTTTCCTTTTTTTTAAATAAGGAAACAGATTAACTTAGTTTTTGTTTTAATGGGGATTACTGATAATTCTAAAGCAAGACAACATTTGTATAAAAAAAGTCATTGCTGGAGCTCAGAGTATTTAACTCTGTAACATTATAAAAGTCAAATTATCCCTTAAAGTGATCCCTTTCTCATTAAGGGCTATTTGAAAAACTGGATTTCTCAAGACTGACATTTCCCAGACATTCCGGACTAGCTCTTTTCTGGGTTACATGGATAGGGATTATTATGTGGTTAGGAATTCAAATCACCGGTATGATGAGTTGGACAGGGGTGGCCCAGCTCCAGCATGTACTCAGAGCCTGCTACCACCTGATTGCTGCTCTGTGGCCTTAGGGCAAGATGAGCTCTGCAGATGATCATCCGTTGCCCATCACTGTGGTAGGTCTTTTCCAGGCCCCAGGTGAACCAGATAATATTCACAGCAATAAATACTTGCAAAAAAAAAACAGTTTTGGAAAGGACCTAAAAATCACATTTTTCTATGCTTAATGCAATGCCTCTGCACAAAGGGCATCTCCCACCACAAATCTTCCCCTTACACCTTTCTCTGATGCACATGGCTGCACTAAGACATAGGTATGGATCCAGCTGGGCAATTCTTGTCTTCCCATGAAGCCCTATAGGACAAATGACGCAGCACAACTGGCCCCTCCATGGAAGTAAGTAGCAGTAAGATGAGCAGGATCAGCCTGGTTCATGAAGACTGTACCCATCTCATACCCTCCTCCTGATGTAGTCTTTCATCCTCATGAGACACCTCCTCCAGCTGCTCATCAGCCATTCTCCCCTCCCTGATTTCAACAGTACAACCAGTACAAACAACAATTCTTTCCTGGTCAGACTTGCTTGGACTGGGACAGGTTAGGGAGCAATTACCGAGCAGCTTTGCTGGTGGACTTGGGGGAGAGGATGGACAAACAGCTGGAAAAAGTAACCCCTATAGCCAGCACAGCTGCAGCCTGAGGTCAAGTCCCCAGCCTTATAAATTCCCCCTGGTTTAGGGCATAGACACTTTTGTAAGGAAAACAGACATTCTGGCTCAGTCTTCTCAACCAGCAACAGTTTGCTGCTCTGCCTCAGGCTCCCACACAGAGACTCTCAATGGCCAAAGGAGATGCCAGCACCTTACTGTCCTCAGCTCCTCCAACCCAGGTAGCTTTGAGCACAGAGCAATTGCTACAGCAAAATAATACACCCAACTCCAACACACAGAGCTGCCACCGAGCCTATGGCATCGCTGCAATACTTAAGCACAATAAAGCTGCAACCATCCCTTTAAAAGAGGAAGAAACTGGCTTCGTAGGACTATAATGATGATGAGGAGTTTAAATGTAACCACAAATATAAAACTTTAAAACCCTCATAAACAGATTTGAAAGGGAGCCAGAGGAACTGGTGCAAATGTGAGCTACTCCAGTACAAAGTAATAACAAAGACACAACTATAAACCTGGGCAAGAAGGAAGAAGGAGAATCAGAAGAGTTTTCTTTTTTGTGTGTGTGCAGGAATTAGCTTGAAAATAGGGCATTTTATAAGCAGGGCAAGACTGATTTTTTTTAATTTTATTTTTTGTACTCCTGGTTAATTGGTGAGCACAGCCAGAACACAGACACATGCCAAATGCAGATGTGTCAGCCCAAAGAGGTTCTTCAGATGGCCCCAAGCCAGGTAAACATTTGACCAAAAAGCCCACCTAATTTTAGCGGGCTGAAGTCTGGAAAAGTGATTAACTACAGAAAGGCCAGTGTATTGCTTTGTACCTGGGGAATGCTGGAGCAAAGCAAAGGCTCTCAGGCCCTAATTAAGAAACTGACTTTTCACTCGATGGAAAGCCAGAGTGCCGTGAAACGAACGAACCTGGTGCTTTTCCAACAGTGCTCATAAAGCTGTCAATAAGTTGAGAAAGTGGCCTTGATGGTGTGAAAAGCCATCTCCAAGACAAAAAAGAAAAAATTCTTTGCTGTTCAATAAGGCCTAACAAATCATCTAGGATCATATAAATGGCAAATTTAACAGCAAATTAGTAGTGTTTATGAAATCTAGACAGCCAGCTAGGAGAGACAAAAATCAAGAGGAGGTAATTATGAGATCAGATTCAGTGATTTTTTTTCCCCCCCATCCTGGGCCTTTCTACTGTTGTTCAAGACAGCAGGGGATTGTCCTTCTTTTGGAAGGAAAATGTTCCTTTTGGGAACACAATGCCAACAGCAAACACACCAGGTATGGCACACTGCAGGCGCAAGCGAATGTGGGCACGTTACCATCCAAGGGATCCCACCGTGCTGACCATCCTCCGGCAGGATACAGTTTCGCTGGGCTTCCTACAGATCCACAGTGCCGTACAGACCTGGTTTCCAGATGTAGCTCTTGCAGCTGTGAGAAAAGTCCATCACCTTATCTTTACAGACTGCAGAGCTTCCAGAGGACTAAAATGGCTACTTCTCTTCATAAAATTAATGGCGTGCTTTTTATGGGTTTCAGCTACAGCTGGGAGCCTGATTCTGCTTAGAAGGGACTGTTAATACAATTACCAGGCTAGTTTTACACTGTAAATTCTCAGTTGTTTTCTTTACACTGTTTAGGAGTTTCTCATTTAGAGGTGCCCTGGAAATCAGGTAGGGTTGTTACTGCAGCTGTACCAAAGGTTATGCTGGCACTTGCTTTACAAAAAACATATTTTCAAGGTTTATAATGGCAATAGAAGTTTTCCCTTCTTGCCGAAACTTGGCATTGACACTTCAGCAGAGCTCCGGAGAACATTTTTTGGAAAATTTTGAAAAAAATACACACACACCCCGTGCAGTTTTCAGGCCCAGAGGCTTTAGAGGGCAGACAGGACTGGGGGTTTGTAAATGAGGTGGGGGAGCATTCCTACAGCACCTGCAGCATGGCATGAGTTACCCTCCCAACTGCATGCAACCTCAAAAGGGACTTTAATCTCTTGTCCTCCATTAGGAAGTGGTACCATGTTAACTTAATTGCAGGCTGGTAAACCTCCTGATGCGAATACAGTTATATATGTTTATTTTTAGGTATTTTATACCAGTGGAATTACCCCCTTATGGGGAAAAAAGTGTAAGTCCTTACAATATTATAATTACGCTAACACAGTTCTTAAAAATAAAAAAGCTTTATCCAGTGTGACCATATCAAATATAGCCAGACTTAATCAAATGAGCAATGAAAGGGGAAGAGAGAAAGCACAGCTCAATTTAAGCATACTTATTTACCACTAGAAAAGCAATCAGGAAACAATTTTCCCTTTCCAGAAGAGTTTGAGATACCCACGCAAAATCAGATTAAAAGTTAGTCTCAAAAGTCTTCAGGTGCTGAAAGACAGGAAGGAGAGGGGAAAGTTAATTGGATGAATAAAAAAAATGAGCGGATGTTTTGTTTTATCTTTATGTGGTTTGTTTGTCTTTAGGCAGGATGCAACTTTCAGCCAAAACCAGATTTTTTACATCTATTTCAGAAAATGTTGACTTGGGCCATTTAGGAAACTAAGCAAACAAGAGAAGAAAAGTCCTTGCAAGGATAAATCCTGGTTAAAAGCTAGGAAACCAGGAATGGTCAGATCTTGCAAGGGAGCAAGGTCAGCATGGAGCCCTAGAGAGCTCTGTGCCATTAAAAATGCATGTTCATAAATGACCTGGAAAAGGGCGTGAGCAGTGAGGTGGGAAAGTTTGCTGACAATACTAATTTTGAGAGCATCGTGATGAACTACAAAACAATTTTATGATACAGTGACAGGTAATAAAATGGCAGATGAAATTCAATGCAGATAGATGTAAAGGGACTCATCCAGGATCTAAACTTCCTATATAAAATGATGGGCTCTAAGCTGACCATAACCACACAGGAGCAATACCTTGGGGTTGTGACAGATGGATCTGTGAAACATCAGCTCATTGCTCAGCAATTAAAAAAAAAAATTCATCGTTAGAAGTTATTAGGAGTAAAGAACAAACCAGAGAATACCATTATACCATTGTATAAGTCTGTACTTCACCTGCAGCCTAATCACCATGTGCAGTTGTTGTTCCCTCATCTCAGAAAGGATACTGTGGCATTGCAAAAGGCAACAAGGGTGGTCAGAAGTAACTACAGCTCCCAAGCGTAAGGGTCAAGCAAGCTAGGACTCTCCAATCTAGAAAAGAATTGACTTTTAGAAGGAAAGGACAAAAGTCTATATGAAGCCACGAGTGACGTGGAGAGGTGGATACTGTTCACTCCCTCTTCCAATACAAGAATCTGGAAAGAGCATCAAATTAAGCTGTTAGGAGCCAGGTTGCAATCCAGTGAAGCAGATGACCCTGAATACATTAGCTCTCACCACAAAAGGCAGTTGTGGATGTTAAAGGTTTACCTTGGTTCGACAGAAAATGAGACAAGTACATGGAAGAAAAGTCCGCCAAGTACTAGGGGATACATAAAATCCACATTTATCACAGCACAACTCCTGAATTGAAAAATCCTGGAAATTTTTAGTGCTGGGAGAAGTTATCATGTATGTGTGCCCTCTTATTGCTCTTCCTGATGCCTGCACTTACAGCGACTGCTGGAGGCTGGTATTGAGCAAGCTGTGGCCATCACCCAGCATGGCCATTCTTAGCTTCTTTTCCCCTACTTTGAAATTTGTTACTTGCAAAGTAAGAAAGTTATCAAAAATTGCTGTCTCACACAGGCAGTTTTGCTCTCAAACAGCATTTTGTAAGAGAGGAAAAAGGTTCAGTAGAAACCAAATCCAATGCAGTGTGGTAGCCTGCCAGGAGCCACCCAGCAAGGGACCCACCACCAGCAGCACTGTGATCTCCCACGGCCTCCCTACAGCGCAGAATGCTCCCACTTTATTTCAATGGGACTTATATCCAGGATCAGCAAGCAAGAAACAATCTTGCACCACTACTTTTTTTTTTTTTTTTTTCCTAACGAATTATGGAGCAGATACTAAGATTTCGATGACATTTTAAACTTCAGGGCAAAGATTGGCATAACAGATCTATAATCACCAACAGTGTGTCAGTTCTCATTGCATCAAGTTCTGTCCAGGACATCAACACCAAATGGTGGTGAAAAACAGCTGGACAGCCAGCCTTCAGTGCTGACTTTAAGGAGCCACTGCTGAGCAAGACATCAGAAAATGAGACCCGAGGGCTCTGTATGGCAACAAGGAAGAGCTATCTCTGGTCCTTCCCTTTCTTCCAACATTTTTTCCTTAGTCTGATTTTCCTTCTCATTTACCTCAATCAATCTCTTCTCATTTCCAGACCAAAGCCAATTCTGTCGGGATTCATTACAGTTGTTGTTATTTTCACAGGACAGCAGCCATGCTAAGTGCTAAGTTAATTAGCCATCACCTTCCACTTCCTCTGCTTACAGCAGATTGGAACAATCACTCCTTTAAGTCCATCTTCACCCCTGCCACAGCCAACCTGCACAAGGGAGACCCAACCAGTCTACCAGGGAGTAAGAGTGGACCCTGAAAAGCCCTTGCTATGGTATTTTTAGGATCAAAGCCCCTACAACAAGGGTATGTTGCCATTATGTCTGTTGATAAGTTTATAAGCTTTGGGGTTAAAATTAGAGTATGACAGCCTTTGACAGCACTGATGCAGAATGGGGAACAAGGTGGGTATGATCTCCAAGGCTTATGAAGGACATTCTTTTCCTGTAGATTGCAATCTAACTGTATAACTAGTAGAACAGGAGATTGGGACCTTTCCATCTGTTTCAGTTTATTTCATCCCTTAGAAATGAGTAGGAGAAGTGTCTAGTTTGCACAGGCAGTCCCACAATGGAAAGGAAGGTCTCTGTAGGTCAGCCCTGAGGCTGGACAGTGGACTGTTGAAAGAGCAGCAACCGGACCTCTAATCATTCACTGAATGAACTTTTTTCCTGTATCAAAACCTGGCATCAGTCTGAGTTTCAGTATGCTCAAAGGTCCTTTTCCGATGCATTCTCTGTTTGGCTGCTCTGGCTTCCCACACTGCACTAAGTTTAGCCCTAGGCCTAGTTCTGATATCGTTCACATCTCATCACCCCGATGACGTTAATTCAGGCACCCCGTTAGCCACATCTGTCAGTTTCTTGTGATAAGCATATTTCTGATCATTGCCATTACCCTTTAGCCACAGCCAAGAAAATGCCTCCAGCAACATCTCCAGCAAGCAAATCTGGTCCATAGTTTTTTTTGTGTAGTGGCTGATAATAGAACAAGGGACAGTTTGGGGCTGGAAGAAACCAGAGTGGCATTGCAGAACCTGTCTGCAGAGTATTAGAGTGACCATCTTGACAATACTTACGAGTATTATAGCTCATTTTTAGAGAAAACAGACATTTTGCCTCAGAAGCTTTCCAACACTGACAAATATCTGTGCTACCTTCCCATCACTCCTGGCAACAGCCCCAGGTACCTGCAGCCTAGAAGAACAGAAGATGTTGAAGATGCATTTATGTGTTACCAGAGGCAGCAGCAGCAGACATTCCCTGTCCCTACAGGGAGCAGAGTACAAGGCAGTCTCACACACTGACATTGCTCTTCCTGCTTCCTCACAGGGAAGGTTCAGGGCACATCAGGGCATTCTTCCGCAGCCCTGAAAGCGGATCTTCCAGGGCTGCTGTCTCTCTCCCAGGAATAGATTCCTGACCTGACCTTACCTTATGGCAGAGACCACCACTGTGAAATAAAATATGACTTTTGAAGTTGTGTTTTTATGATCTATGAAATCACCTAGACCTCTTGGGTAAATAAATTCTGGATATGAAGCTGACCTCTTAGCTTTTAGCATATCAGTAAAGCCTTAAGGTTTTTCATTAAGCTTAAATAACATCTGAAAAGCCCTGTTTTCTAGTCTTTCTTAAAAATCCCAAGGAGGTAAAGCCTCATAGTAAATTTTGTTTCAAATATCAACCAGAGATACAAGTTCAATAAGTGTAATATCTTAACTGCAGAATGCCAGAGGAAAGCAGTGCTATTCACACAAGGCTTTTTGTAACGTTATTTCACTGTGCTGCCTATGTTGCTTCTCACGTACTCTACCTTCGAGATTGGTTTCACAGCTCCAACTGATTTTAGTCACCAAGCAAGTGAGGAACTAACAGCCTTCGCCCACAGAAAAGCACCAAATTTCATTCCTCAGAGTCCTCTTCTGTCAGTCACCAAAGCCCTACTGGTATGACCAAAGCAATTGAGGTCCACAAACAGAACCACAAGTAGACTAACAACATGGAGAGGAAGGACAAGGGTAAAAATTAGATGAAGCAGTCATCCAAAGAAGAATGCCTTCAGTCAAAAGGTAAACCAATGTATCAAACACATCACTTTTACAGGCAATATTCTAGGAATTCAGAAGTTGAGAAATTGAAATTCAAAGAAACATGCAATTAAACTGCAGAACTGACTCATTCAAGAAGTTCTTCAGGCTACAGATTCAGCAGGAATCAAGACAATATTTGAGATTACTCATCAAAAAAAAAATCACATAAGAATACTAGTGTAGATATCAAACCCTGCTATCACCTAGCCTTAATTTTTCAGGAAGCATGAGGCATAATCCAGTCCCAGAGACAGGATGCAAAACTCTATAGGTCTGACAGGCCCAATCTGACCAATCGGTGGCATGAGGTTTTCAAGAAAATTTTAGTATAGTGTGAAGTTTAGTGACAGGCAAGACCAGAAAGCATTCCATGATCAAGGGACAAAAACTCCAAACACAATCTCCATACCAATTCCTAGCACCTCTCCCCTGTCTCCAGAAAATGGATAACATTACTTGGAAAGAAAAGATCCAGCTGCTGCCAATTATAACCCAGCATATCTGCCTCCTTCAAAAAAAATGTGGTTAAATATCTCAGTGGTACAAATCATAATTTCCCTGAACTCAATGCAAATGTGCCACTGCCCAAAAGTAAGTGAACTGAGCTGTATTTTGGTGTGGTCAGATTATGGTAGGTGTTGTCCCTATGCTCAAGCACTTTGCAATTCAAACCCATTGACTTGAACAGAAAGTCTCCTATTGACTTTCCTTGCGCCTGAATCGGCCTCTACACTTCCATCTCTGATGGGGGGGGGGGGGGGCAAATCCTTTCCCCTTCCTACATGAGCCACTTGTTTCATATTAAATATAGAGGCCACATAAGACTACAAAGGAGTGATTCATGGAGAAAGGGAGAGAAGGAGGAATAGTTCTCATGCAGCAAAGTCTTTATTAGGAGACTGAAGGCAAGGAGGTCTCAGGATTGTCTGGAACACACCCAGACCTTGCAAGATCCATCTATCTTCCAGTATGATGTAACCAAACACACCCATATGCCAGCTGGTTTGTGTAAAGTCTCTCCTATTGCCTTCCAGCCATTCCTCCAGCCCCTGGTATGACTCTTCCCCAGCTTGCTGAGCTCACTTCCCCTTGTAAGAAGGATTTTTGATGAAGTGGAGCAATAGTAACCACATGGGCTTATTCACCCTCACCCCAGTCATCTGCTCCCCCAGGCTGGTCAGGGGATGCAGGATTTCACACACCAGCTCATAAGGACCCAGCAGTTCAGAAAAATAATACACACCTGGGATGGAGTGCACCTTGTTTCCTGCATCATTTTGTTTAATTTTTTTTTTTTTTTTTCAAAAGATCTTCAGAGTCAATTTTCCTTCTGTTTTCATTTGTTGACTCAGCTGCACTCACAGCCTGAGGTGATGGATCTGGCATGGCAGGGCCCTCATTCGTGGACTTCAGTTGCTGGTAACAGCTGGGATCGCTGTGGGTCTTCGGTATATAGGTTCTGGTTTAAGCAGAGAAAAAAAAAATCTTCCCAGACTGCAGGCCAAAAACATCTCAGCCATGTAACATTGCCATGTTTGGGATTTCCACTTTTTGCACCCATCTCTCCTTTAAGGCATCAAAAGAGGAGAGCCAGGAGATGGTTGGTAGCCTAAGCAGAGCTAGTAATGTGGAACTGGGGATCAGTTATTAGGGTTAAAGAATAATTTGTTATTAGATAACATGTAACCTGCTGTCATCTGCCTGATCAATGACGTATCCTGGACATTATTCTAACCATACCTTATTGTCATCTTCTATTTTTGAGACGCACCTTCCCCCCACAATAAAACTTAACTGCTATTTGTCTGAAGTGGTTGTGTGAAGATATTCTCAGTACAGTCACTAGTTGCAAACTATTCCCATCCTGGTCTGGTGGAGTGTCCATTATATTTCTAAGCTGCCTGCAACATCCTGGACATCTTTATGGGATGGACCACTAATCTAGGTTACATTCAGCAAAGACATTCTCACAGCCTTAATTTAAGAAGGGCTGCAAATTCCAGGCAGATTTTCTGCACCAAGGTGTTCCTGCTAGTCACCTCACATAGGAGCCACTTGAGCCATAACTATGCCTCAGTAACCAAAAATGGTAGGCTGAAAACAAGGACAGACATTCTGGAAGATATCTGAAATCCCCTCATTAAGTGTCTTCTCAGGGCCCAATGAGAGCCTTGACATCCAGAAGAAACTTTGGCAAATTATATTTTCCAACGTGTACACCATTAATATATGGCTGGTGTAACTCTCCCTGAGTCACTTCTATTCAGACACCTTCCACCGTGTGCAAAGAGCTCTGCAAGTGGGATGCACACAGTTTATGGGTACAGAATAATTATTTATTGGTTAATATCCCCAGCAGATTTCTAGGAGTTACATGCTACTAGGTTAAGTATTAGCACACACAGTGAGTTTCTGCTGGCCAAGCAATCATCAGTCAGGTGGGGATGTGTTAGCCTTCTTCAAACAGGCTGATTCTCAATCTTAATAGTATTCTCAATCTTAATAGTTGCTGTCTTCCATTTTTCTCCATTTTTCCTTAGAGTTTTATAACTTTTCATGCCAACAGTTTTCCTCTTGAATCTTCAAATCATTATCTCAATCACACTTTTCCTAGCTTGCCTGCCTTTAGCTGACAGACTTTCTCACAGCTCAGAAACAATTTTCTCAGCAAAACTGAGCCAAGGTCACACAGCTGTGCTGCACCAAACCAGGCCTTGGGTCTGAGAGAGCTGAAGTCCTGGGCTGTAGGTTACATTGGGTCATCTTGGCAACCCAGGGCTCATTTTTCTGGCTTACAAAGATCTCTGCTGACTCCTAAGGCAGAAATCTTACATTGTCATTTGAACACTCAGTTCGAAGTGTGAGCAGCCAGGACAAAGCCCCAAGGGCCAGGCCAGGGCTAGGCTAAATCGCACAGCAGCATCTGTGCGTCCTCCAGCACGTGAGGGAGAGCCTGCCAAAGACCCAGCCAGCAGACCTGCAAGCAGTGCATGCACCGTACTTCATAGAATGGGTTACATCAGCATAGGCTGTGTCCCACCACCACTCCCCATCACTAGTGAAACATTACCAAAAGGAAAAATAATCATTATTTCCTCTAGGCTTTAATGTGTCAAGCAGGGAAGGATGTATTGTTGCCATCGATGAACAGCAACCACTGAACATCCATGAGGTCAGCAGCTGCTGCCCGAATACATTTCTTTCAAGGAAAAAGGCAAAAAGAAAAGAGGGGCTGAGCTCTCACAGGGCTCTTTCCTTGAAAACAACAGCTGGGAACTTACCCCCAGGAGTGCTATACTGAGCCTCACTACACCACAAAGGCCATAATTGCATCTGCATGGGAAATTACTTCTCTAGTTGAGGGCCAGGAGATACCCACCCCAAGACAGGTTGGGCTCAAGCCAGGAACAAGCATCATTTTCATATCTAGCTGAGTGGAAAGATCTAGACAAAGGATGGGGAGAGTGGATTCCTGGGAAAACATTGGTGGAAGTGAAATGAGTTTGGAAAACTGTAACCCTTCCTGTCAAAAAGGAACTTTTGCCAAAAATAAGTTGACCCTTTCCACAAAGAAAAATGAGCTTTTGCAATAGCAAGCTAACATGTCTCAGCAAAATTTTAGTTCAATACAACCAACCTTCTACTGGCAAGCAGTTTTAATGGACAGTTCTCAGTCAGCCCTATCTAACCATTTAAAACATCTGACAGAACCTATTATAAGAGCAGTGGCTGGATGAAACTAACTTTCCTTCTTCTCTTCATGAGCACCAACGGAACCAGCACAAAATAAACTCCCTCTCCATTTCTCACTTTATCCCCTAGATTAGTCAAACAATTAACTGCAAGTAGCAGTCATTGTGGCTTCAATCTTCATCATCTGTGAACTAGTCCGTGAGTTTTTGTGAGCCAGTCCATGACTTCATTACTCAAAGCTGCTCACCCCATAGCTGGAATGAATAATTTTCATCCAATGGACCGTTCACTCCAGCATGTATGCTCTTTGTTACCCATGTGCGAGACTGCTTGTACAAGTTGCACAATATCGTTTCTACTGCCTCAGTGGATAACAAACTTTTTAAAGAGAGAAGGGAGGAAACAATCCCTCTGTTCACGCAGAAGTACTTCTGTCCTTTCAGAGGACAAGAAAGAACAGCCAACTCCCAAACAAGGCATACAAGTAGGAAAGCGTTCTTATGGCTGCTTGAATGGCCACAGATAATTAGGAGGATCAGCCCTAGGCAAGACAACTGATGTCACTACTGAAAGAAAGAGAGATGCAGTCATGGATATTGCCTTGTGACAGTGAGAAATTCACCTGAGGACAACCAAAAGAATGTCTAAAGAGCCCAGGGTATCCAATACAGAATATCAAGGTGAATGGACTCCAACACTACCATGATAATCTAAGCTGCATTTGTGGGATGTTATCACTAACAACAGGTTATCATCTGAGATGCTTAACCATTAGACAGTATGTTTAAGCAAACAAGTCTTTTCTTTCCCTGCTGCAATCCAAACAGCATCCTTATGGCTCATCCCATTGTAAGGACTTCTGTGGCTCTTGGCACAGAAACTATGTTTGTCATCAATGGCTATCTCCTACTGCATTTTCTGTCCTTGGAAAGGTTCATCTTTAGCAGCTTTTGGGTAGCGAAAGCTGTATCCTCATCCACCTAGAAGCTTTCACAATTGGAAGCTTGCCATTAAAATGTCTCTCCTAGGGTCCTACAGCAGAGCTGGAAGGAAGGTGGGCCAGAAACTGGACTATAACTCATGGGAACGATGAGTCATTTGAGATGAAACCAGCAGTCAATATTTGACAAATTAACCTTCTCAGAGAAAAGTTTCTAATACACCTGCTCCAGATGAGAGTGTCAAGATTTAAATAGGCACCAGATTTGCATAATACCCTTAAGATAAGCAGCACTACACCAAAGCCCTGCAATGCATGAAGGATTTATTTCATGTCTTATACATTTCTGTATTCCAGAAGAGGCGATTCATCATTGTGCCAATACCTCAGAGATTTCACTGAAAGCTCCAACAGCTCTAGATTATCGGGGAATTACATATTTTTCCCCACTGAATAATCATTCCCAGAAGCCTGCTAGGAAAAAAAAAAAAGCAGCCCATTTTCATCATGTAGACTAATGACACTGCAAGAGTTGACATTCACTTTTAATGACTACCCAGTCAAAGACATTGAAACCGCTTTTTGACCAGTTGAATGGATCTGTTCATTACTGCCTAATTTCCAGCTCTATTTAGATACGCATTCAACATCTTACAGACAGACAGATCTTCATCAATGCCCTGGCTACATAGGACCTCTACAAAAAGAAAAAATTCTAAGAGTTATTCCACTATCACTGCAATGAGAGATTCCTCCTGATTCAGGGACCATAAGAATAGGTATACCCATTCTTGTGGCCCATACATTCGGCCTCCTACTCACGGGTCCTATCCACACTGTCAGCGGTACACATTCAACTTATGTGTCTGAGATCCCCACACCAACATAGCCACATCCTGGCAAACCCAGATTAATTCTTTCCTGAATGCAGGTCTCTGAAAACTCACTATTGCCTTCCTTAGCACTCAAGCTGCCCGACAAGGACAGGAACATATCCAGCACTTGGCAGCTGGACAGTGGCAATGGATTTAACCCAAGTGACTATTTTGTTCATCAGTACAATGCCAGAGGAATCTGGGAAAGCCAACACCAGCTCAAAGCTTGTGGACAGGTGGAATATTAAGACAGGTAGAAGCTTGTATCCCAGTGGTTTGAGAGCTTAACTCGCTTAAGCTCCTCTTGAGACTACCACGCTCAGATATGATGGTGATAAGGCTACAAAACTTTCTTGTTGAGACGACATATCGATCAATCCAGAAGCTACGTGAAGTTTGTCACATCTGGAAAGAACTCTGCATGCGATATCTTACCTTCAGTATTCTGTGATAGCCTTTAAACCTCCAGCCTCTGCTTTGATACACATGTGGTTTAATTCAATCAGTTTTCCTTAAATAGGAAAGTGATTTTCAGGGTGCAAGGATCATGTCAGGCAGTGATGTTCAGAGTGGGAAAACCTTTTGATAAGGGGAAAGAGGTTACTGTATATCAAAAAAACTGTACCATCAACTGCTAGAATCACTGGAATTTATTGCTGTGTTATTCATTTGCTCCGAATCTTTTGCTGCTTCTGCAAAGAGGCCCTTGGAAAAGACTATTAAAGAAAGCATGCTTATACTTTAAAGGGATGCTGTCACAGATCATGGACAGAAAGTGCGCACAAATCTCAATATTATGATCACTCTTACTGGCAGTACCTGTTAACACTTGAAAACACCTTTGAAGACTAGTAACTAAATACACAGAGTCACTCAAAAGAGGATGCCAGTGCAGGGAGTGGAATTACTTCAGGGGCTTCCTTGCTCTGCTGTTTTCTGCCCAAGTGCTAAAAACAACCTTGCTAATGCAGATCTTATGACCTTGCTGCAAGATCACAGGTCTGTCTCTGCCACCCAACCCAATGACTACTGAGCCAAGCAGCCTGTTTCACCCACATCCAACAGCAGGGCAGAGCTTTCATAATCATCACATACATGAAGATACGTGCTGAACGACCCCGTGAGACAGGCTGTAGCATAAGCCCAATCTTTATCAGGCACCAAGGAATCCCAATGAAAGACAAACATTTTGAAACCCCCAACTATGGGAAATACTTCCTGCAGTAGGCACCAAAGAACCCAGTCCCAAGACCTGGCTCTGTGGGAAGGGAGCGTTCTGCTGCTCACAAACCAGGTTTCTTTTTCATACTGCTTTTCTGTGTACTCACACAGAGAGGACATGGCTAAACAGCTTTGCCAGCAACAGGTCCAGAGGGGCAACAGAACCCTCTGTCCAGAGCCCTGTCTGCTCTGGTCCATTGATTCATCCCCAGCTGCCCTCGAGAGCTGCATTACTTCCTCCCTCCCACAGCAGCTATAACCAGTCCTGCACACCTCCTTCCTCATGGCACTGAGGTTCAAAGAGGCGAAAACATCTGGTAAAGTCTGTTTGCTGAAAAACAGTACCTAGTTCGTCAAAACTATTCACAAATCTGAGTGAAATTCAGAGAGCTGTCACCTCCCTCTCTCAAAACAGCAATCAAGGAACAGCAGCATTTTGCACAGTCACTTTCCATGTGGAACCTGCCTGTTTTTGTCACAAGCTGGGATGCCTCTGAAAACACATGGAGATGGAGCAAATGGACCCAAATCAGAGCAGCCTACAGCAAGGCACAGGACAGACTCCAGCTCCACAATTCCCCAGCCCCACACTCCAAGCTAGATGACTTCATCTCCTCTCACTGCACTCACTGCTGCACAGATGCCAGCTGGGCTAGTTAGCAGGACAGCTGTGCACTGGTTTACAGTAGGAAGACTCTTTGATAGAGCAACAACTAGAAGTGTAATCATTTTTTAAATGAAAACTGATCCAAACCTGACAGGGATGCCAGCACAGACTGAGAATCCCAGAGGAGAGGCCTTGCTTGGGAGATTTCCAGGATTTCCTGCTTCTGGACCAATTAGAAATAGTACAAGATCATAATGATATATTCTGATGACAATGGGCCATGTCACTAACCATTTTGCTTTTGGCCTGAAACTTGGAATTATAGACAAAATAATGGGAAGAAACAACTTTGGTTTGCACTTGCAAGGTTTTCTCAAAGACTCTTCAGGGAGACAAGAGCATTGTTCTTCCATCTGTATTCTTTCACCCATCCCATCTTTATAGACCCTCACCTGGCAAATTACATATGTTTCTGGAACATGTTCTCAGGAATTTGAGTAAAGGATATTATAGTTATAAACGAGAACATCCGCACTGCCTGGCAGACAGTATATTCACTGTGTTCAAAGGAGAAGTCACAGACATTTCAGAAAGCCTCAGAAAAAAAGGAAATTTCAAGTGGACATTGATCCATATGGATTAGGTATTTTGCACTGTTAAAATTTCTGGGCACCTTGTAACCTTTCATACATTGACACCATCAATAGCCCTGGGAGACAGAGAAGAACTATTATCCCCACTGTTCTGATGGGGGAACCAAGAGATGAAGAACATGGGCTTACTACAAATGAAGATCCTGAATGTTGACTTTATAAACTCTTGATGGATACCTTCACACTGGGCAAGGCTTCCTCTTTGAGTTGTATTGAAACTTAATGAGTACTAAATCTGTCATTGCCTCAGTTTCTGAGCTGGAAGAGGTGGTTCATGCTGACTAAGCTGCCATTCCTCACCCATTTGATACTGAACATTGCACACAGTTTCCAACTCTGACAACATTGTGGTTCCTACTGCTGTACTATCCAAGCAAGGACGCGGGTCCCATGTGTTTGGTACTATATATTCATGTAACAAAAGTAAGGTTGTTCTTACAACTAAGGAAGCAATGAAAACTTTAAGCTGGAAGGGACCCCTGAATGTATCCAGTCGAAGCCCAAGCAGGGCTGTCTCCAAAGCCAGACTAGGTTGCTCAGAGCCCTGCCCAGTCAAGTATTGAAAAGCTTCAGAAGACAGATTTCACAGCCTCCAAGACACTGTTGTATTGCTGCATCACCCTTTTTGATCTGAACTTATCATTTAGCTTTGCCATTATGTTTCAAACCACTGGTAGCCAACCCCTCCCTCTACCATGGCAGGCTGCACAGCCTTCCTCCCACCCACAGCAGTCACCCTGTACCCACGCGTTGACTGCAAACCTTCTGGGTGCCCTTTCCCTTTGGGGCTGAGTAGCTCTCCATCCCACCAGCCCTATCAACCCTCCCATTTTACACAATGGGGTCAGCAGGTCAAGGGAGGTGATTCTGCCCCTCTACTCCGCTCTGGTGAGACCCCCCCGCAGTGCCGCATCCAGCTCTGGAGCCCTCAGCACAGGACAGACATGGACCTGTTGGAGCGGGTCCAGAGGAGGCCACAGAAATGATCCGAGGGCTGGAGCACCTCTCCTAGGAAGAAAGGCTGAGAGAGTTAAGGTCGTTCAGCCTGGAGAGGAGAGGGCTCTGGGGAGACCTTATTGCAGCCTTTTAATACTTAAAAGGGGCTTACAAGAAAGATGGGGACAAACTTTTTAGCAGGACCTGTTGTGATAGGACAAGGGGTAATGGTTTTAAACTAAAGGAGGGTAGATTTAGACTGGGCAGAAATTTTTTACAATGAGGGTGGTGAAACACTGGCACAGGTTGCCCAGAGAGGTGGTGGATGCCCCATCCCTGGAAACATTCAAGGTCAGGTTGGACGGGGCTCTGAGCAACCTGATCTAGTTGGAGATGTCCCTGCTCACTGCAGGGGGGTTGGACTAGTTAACCTTTAAATGTCCCTTCTAACCCAAACTATTCTCCGATTCTATGATCTAGCCTCATGGCAGGGAAAAAGGGATGATGCCCCTAGGAAAGGTAGCTAAGAACTGGCTGAGGCTAGCCAACATCATTTATATAACCCACTCCTTGCCTGTGTCCGAGAGGCCCTCAGGAAAGCAAGTGGCCGGTAACAGGCTCCAGGCCAGACAGATTGCCCTGGCAGGCCAGCTGCAGCTCATGAGCCAGATGCTGGGCAACCCAGCTTGAGACTATTAAACAGCAAAAATCTCATCACTGTTTATGGCCCAATCCAGGCTCACATGCAAGCCCTGCATCCCAAGCTCCTGAACCAAAAGGTGGGCAGCAGCTTTTTCAAAATCTGGACCCAAGCCCAGAGCAGAATTTTCCAGCTCTGGCCACTTTATTTCACTGGTGCTTTTGCATTTCTGATGTCAATATCGTTTTAGGTAATAATATGTTTCAAGTCAATTCACTGTCTGGCCTTCATGCACATATAAAGTCTGACAGGCAAATAAAGAAAAGGAACATATATTTGATAGATTTAAAAGCTGTTTCTATTTGGATTTCCTTTTAATGGAAACATTCTGTTGGTCTTTGGTATTGTGGAAGTTGGGGGCGCTGGATTTTTTTAAATAGAACATAATTCAGGGGCCAAATTTAACTTAATGGGGTCCTGTCAATTCCTTGAAATACTGCCTTGGAAAACTGCAATTAAAAAAGTGTTTCAAATCAATAGGACAGACACTAAAGTGGATAGGGTAGATTGTTGAAATGGCCTCCAGCTCATTGCCTGGCTTTTTGTAAATTCTGCATAATCTTTATATAAACATGCTTTTAAAATGTAAAGTTAAGTAAAGAAAATACAGAAGCTTCATATGCAGATATCATATGTTTCATGAATAAGCCATAAGTAGTTGCCATCCAGGACCTGAGAACAGCACTACCTACCTGGACTAGGAAGTTCAAATCCATGAGCACTTGGTGACCAAAGCAATGGATGACACATATTTGCCCATCAGTGCTAGTTTACAAGAATATTTACATGCATGTTTTTGCATGCACAAATCAACACTTCAAAGCAAGTCTATAACAGAGTAGCACACCCATCGTGTCAGCAGCAATACAGCAAGCCATTCCGATGAAAAAAAATCCCTAAGGACTAGAATATCAATTCTACTGTCCAAAGGTTTATAAAATATCAGTAATAGTGGAGAAATAGGTTTAGAGATAGAGAAAATTGCTGGATTCATCAAGAGATGAAGCAAGCCTTTACTACAATTCTTACTGAAAAACTTTATTTTGATAGATCCACGTTATTACAAGTATTTGGCACAGAGAAAAAAGCCAGTGAAGTTGTTTCCCTTTCCCTTGCCCTCCCCTTTGAATGACTGAGCAGAAGCTTTGCTGCTCCAGAGGCCAGCAGAGCCAAAACCCCTCAGCAACAATCTGCCACAGAGAAACACTCAGGAAGGTTTGTTGCCACTTAGCTACACACACCCCTAGCCTTCGTGTTAGCTGCACATCAGACAAATACATAAATTAGCAGCAAAAGACTTCCCAGGAGCCAGAGACCAACAAATTAGCGCAGGGAAAGAGATCACCAAATTCTACCTCACAGAAAGATTTCTGAATCTGCCCTGAGTTTTGTTTCATTCTTTGATTATACTGACATCTAAAGGTCATCATATTAATTGTGTTAAACCTCCTGGCGTGATTCTTTCTGCTTCTTTTTCCCTTATCTGATCTCATCTTTAAAAATCAATGAACATTTGCTACATTGTTAAGAAAAATAGAAAACTGGTAATACATGAAAGATCTTTCACTGGTTTGGTTTTTAAATAAAAGACATGGAAAAAATAAAAAGTCTAAGTCTGTTGGTACAAACATATCTGAAGGATCAAGAATGTAATATATGGTCTAATCATACATCAAAATAGTGGACCTGATCCTAGATTTACATTTCTGTTACACCATTGGCTTCTAAGAATAAACTCCAGGTATTCAGCAGTACAAGGAATCATAGAATCTGGCCCATAAATCATAACTTTCAGCAGGAAATGCTCCTGTTATAACAATTCCTGAAGTCTGGGCTCACCTAGACAGCTAGACCAGGATACTTCAAGGGGTCCAAAAATGTTATCTGTACATCATACCCTCAGAAGCCAAACTCTGTCAGAGATCCCACCATGCCAGACAGTTTACAAAACACTTCCACAAAGCTCCTGGAGTGCCAGGTGAGGAGCTCAGCCAGGGATCCCACCCTGGGCAGAAAATAGGTGTCTTCACAAGCGTGATGACTAACACAGACACAGCTCACTGGAAAACTTGAGACCAAACAGTGCAAACTGAAGTCTTAACAGCTAAACCTCCCTCCGTGTCGCAGGGGTAAAACATGCACGATGCCCTGTCCTTACTGGGGTTTACACATGTATTTGCTACCAGCCGTGAATAGTTACCCTTCTTATCAAGAATCAAGCTCTGATCTAAAGTGGTGATCGCAGAGGGCAGACACAGCACAAGAGGGGACAGAGGTTTGTCTGCACAAGCTGAAATCCACTTTCACATCCAGGGGACAGGCCCTGGAGCACCCTGACACCTCTCCTGATGCCCTACTCAGTGTTACCAGCCCATGGGGAAAGAAATGGGAAATCAAAGAGCATTCGCCTAAACCAGCCATCACACAGGCAGGGATTAGCCAAATTTTATGCACGTATGCTGATTGGTATCACACATCCAGCAGCTCAGAGCAGCAACAGCCAAACCTGGATGGATGAGCTGGGACACCCCAGTGCCCGTGGATGGGTACAAAGCATCACCACAACCAACTGGAGCCACAAAAGCTTGTACTGGTTGGACCAGAAACCAGCTCTTCAGAGAGGGAGGTAAGTGGATAAAGTCACTGCCTCATCTTGGTCAGCTCAGTGTCCCTCCACAAGCAAACAACCTGGAAAATCAGGCAAGTCCCCGAGGACACTTCAAAAAGAAAGGCAGGTCTCAAAAGGGTTAAACAGAGGGCAAACTTATTCACATATAATGTCTCCAAAGGGGTACATCCAAATGAAACAAGCCATTCACTCAGCCTTAGCCCTCCCGCTGCTCCACCAAAGGAAAATGACACACACACACACACACACACACCCCGAGTTTCCCTTCTGCAGCCAAAGCAGAGCCAAGAACTCAGGCAAAGCCACATAGCCCAGGAACCCCAGCTTCTGCCTGCAAGTGCTTTGAACCTGTATTATTGTTATTTATAATCCTGCACACGTGGACACAAAGAAGCTGTCGGCTTCCCAGAGCCAGCCCCCTTGAGAGGATAAGCACCCTGCACTCTAAGGGTAAACACTGGCTCTTGAGCCCCCACAAACCAGGCTGCCCTAAGCAGACCGGCACTGAATTAGTCACTAATCGGATTAGGATAAATTGCTTTAAACTGACATTCAGGAGTGAAAGGCCCCCACCTCCTCTACAGGGGCAGAGCCCAGGACTTTGAGCAAACCTGACTGCTACAGCTTCACACACCCAAAGCATGAAGTATTTGCCTTATTCCAGACAGCAGTTTTATTATCTTAATCATGGATTAAACAACTGTATTTGGAGGCTGAAGAAGGGGAGGGATTGGGGTTAACCAGGCAAGGAAAGGGATGCTGCTTTCTCTCACAGGCAAAACACAGCGTGGCTGGGGAAGATGCCCACAGTATTGAGGCAGCAGAACATGGAGGTGTCTGAGGACAGCCAGGCTGAGCAGTGGTGAGGATGCCCTTGGCCCCGAAGCGCACGTGTTGGAGTGGGCAGAGGAAGACAGGGTCAGCGGCACACACGGTGGGACCTTGTAGATGTTCAGCAACACCCAGCAGGGAGAGCAGACATCAGACCCCGCAAACCCAAGCAGAAATGCCCAAAGCCCTTGCCCCAGAAGCAAGGGCATCTTGCTGCCGGGCTGTCCGAACAGCTGCCTCAGCCCCCTTGAACTTTGCTTCACACCCATACACATTATTTGAGAGCAAAACCAGCAAAGCCTGGTTTCCTACAGATCTGTTTCTCCCTGTATGTTCTCTGCTGCTTATTAAAGCCTGAACACACACCGCATTTCCTGCCCGCAGCCACCTCTTCCCACTACCCCATCACCTGCTTTGGTCAAAGAGCCATGAGCCCAACAGCTCTGGGACCTTGCTCCCTCCATCAAATCTTGTTGCAATCAGCCTGCGGTTCAAAGGCTATTTTAGGGGGCTGCAAACAGATAGCAGCACACTTGAAACACACAACTATAACACCTTTGTTTCCTTAGGGGATGAAACAAAAAGAACAGCAAAAGATGAAAGCAGAGAGCACAGCTGCTTTGTCCCCAGCTACACTCAAATTCAGCATAAGTCCAGCAACTATTCTGAAGAATTACAGCATCAATGCTGCAAAAATTTAGTTGGATATTGTAATTCCACAGGTATATCCACCCCAGACTCTGAGACCAGAGCAGAGAGGCCGCCACAGGACAGATACCCATCACTCCCCCAGACCATCACCCAAATAGTTAAACAAGCATGTCACAAGCAAAAACAACACATCCTTTTGATTTATAAATGCCAATCCTGCAGAGACTGTTCCCTTCACAAAATACAGAGGCCCGTTCCTGAAGCAGTTCAGTCATTGGTAATCAGGCAAAACATTCAGTGAGGATCACTGGGATTTTTGCCCGAGTAACACCCACAAGATTGGGCTCCAACTGTTTTGACTTCCCTGGCAGACTGATGTCATTGGCATGCTAAAACAAGGGCTTAAGTTGCTTTCCTCGCCACAACCTCCTTTTGCAGAATTAGAAGGTTTATTTGTTCTAAGATAAAGTATTAAAGATTATAAACACAATAAAGATGCCCCCATTTTCCCTCTTAGATCAGCTTGACATCTGGTTCAAAAATGTTATGAAACACTCTCTGAACCTGCTGTGGAATTAGATATTATGATATTTCACCAAGACATGGTTCGAGCGAACTTTCACCTCCAAGTGAAAGTTTGAGTGTTGAAAGTGAAAACAGACCATTCAGAGCCTTTCACTGGGACAGACCTTTCAGTGACACTGGATGTAGGGAAATAATTGCAGATGGTATTGTTGTGGGGGAAATATCACCTGCCATGAAATCTCACCCTGAGCGAACATTCAGTTGTTATAAGATCATATCGTTGTGCTGTTTCGTGGTAACACATTCAGGCTGCAGACTTGAGCAAGGTCATTCCACAGGAAACCCGCACACAACAACAGGGCTTTGTTCATTGTGGTTAGTGATACTAGAATGGGGCGTGGAAAAAAAAAAGAAAGCCTATCAAAATATTTTGCTACACATAAAAGAGCCTTCAATGAAAATGGATATGAAAAAAGCAATCCATTACATGAAGAAATTTCATGTTTCCAAAGGAGAAAACAAAAGCAGGAAAAATGTGGTGTTCAGTGAAAATGGGAGAGGGGGCTTTTTAACAAACAACTGAAAAACTTGGTATATAATTAAATCAAAAAAGGAGAACACTTGTCATCTTTTGAATTTTCTCACACATAACAACCCAACAATTTCTATGTTCCTTGCAAAAACAGCTCAAAGCCCCTGGCTGATGCAAGATTTCAGCTTTTCCTCTGCAGAAAGGAATCCAGTAAGTATGTTTTATCCATGTAGATGTGTTAACAGAAGAGTGATGCTTATGAAAACCACACAGGTCTGAGCTCTGCAATCTGCTGCCTTTGCAGACTTTGTAGCACTTAGAAGAAATCTTCACATAACTACAAGCCAAACCCTCTTTCCCCTCAGGTAAGGAAGCAACTTGACATGGGAAAATCAATATGGGGGAAAATTAGAACCAGGCCATCCCCTAAGCCTTGCTTCTGCTACGTGTGCATTTACAAGTCCTATTTTCATAACCCAGAAATATTGAAGCAACCTGTTTTCCAGGTGCTGGAGGCAGAAACCCTGAGACGCAGCCACTTGTGAAAGACACTGAGTGACATCCCCTGCCAGAGCTCCCTACCCTGGGACGTGGCTCATGCTGCAGGGGCTGAGCAGCCTCTGCTCCTGAGACATGTCCACGGCTGGAAGAGCAGATAAGCCAGCGGTTGTTTGAGCTGCTGCATCATCAGCAAGGACCCAGACGCATGCATGGAGAGCAAGAGGATGCTGGGGATATTTTGGTGGCCTGGAGAAAGAGCAGGGAAATCTTGTAGTTCACAGTGAGTGCTAAATAGAGGGTACCATGAGGCTCGTCCATGATCAAAGCCACTGCACTTGAGCTCCACTTTGGACTGAGACAAGCACAACAGAAGCAAAGAGTCTGTTCAAGTCCTTACATCCATCACCACTAAATCTTCCTTCAAATTTCTTTTTTTTGATTAAAAAAAAAATTTCTCTTAAACAGCCTAACTAATAATACCCCCAAAAAAAGAAATTCTTAAACACATTTTACAACCTGTTAACAGCTAAAGAAACAGCCCAAAACAATGTCTCCACAAATGCAGACGACTGTGCTTTTAATTAAGATTCACAACTTTTTTTATTGAAAGCGGTGAACTATAACGAGTTCATTCATTCACAGGAGTCGGCTCAACTTGTGCTGCCTCCATCATCTAACCTCCCCGGGATAATAACGACACTGTTCACACCTCACCGCCTTCCGCCGCACAGCATCATGCAGCCCCACAGCAAGGAGGGGTGAAGCCCTGGATGGCCTCGTAGGAGCCAGCGGTGGAGCTAAGCAACACCGGGAAACATTTTTGTGACTTCAGCATCATCCCTAAGTTTGAGTCACTGGGAAACCTTGCTCTGCGTGGAAGTGTGAGAAATACCAAACTGCCCCCAAAGGAGTTGTAACATGGGATAACAAATCCTCCAGCAGTCCCCGTCTGCATCTTTGAAATGAGCAGGCACCCAGGGCACATCCCTCGGGGACAGCAGCACACATGAAAATGATGGGAAAGCTGAAAAAGTGCCCCTCCCTCTCACTCATCCTCACTGGGGAGCCATTAAATGCCTCCTGCTATTGCTTTTTTAATTTGTGGGTGAATTTAATGGCCACAGAAGACAGCTGGACCAAGGCACCTCCCTGACATTGCATCAGTCCTCGCTCCAGTGTCTCAGCTCATCCACACCAACACCCTGCCCCTCTGAAGCTTCCTGGGGTCCTCACATGGCTCTGGAAGATAAAACACCTTCAGATGAGCCCAGAAGCAGAGACAAACAATTGCTGACATGGTGCAGATGCTAAACAAGATGGAGAACAAAAGTGTTAATGTGAGGCTTACACACAAACCTCCTAAATTGAGGATGGTCTCAGGTCCTCTGAACACTGTCTGCAATTTCAACTTATCAGTTATTGAGACTGGAGGCTCCTCAGCCCCTCCGAGCCCTTTCCAGGACTAAAACGATATGATTAAGTTGATGCACACTGACCTCTGCAGTCATGTGTCACTGACTTTATAGGGATGGGTATCTCTTTCTTAATGTAGTGCAGTTGCAGTCATACGGCCTAATGATACAAGGCAAGCAATAGCTCTGCAGGAGGGTTTGCAGGCATGTAAGTTTGTCTGTGTTTTCCCGCTATATCAGGTGGACAAATAAAGCATTACCTGTCCCTCTAGCCTGAGCTTGGCCTGACCAGCAGGTCAGGAGTCTTCTTGCCTACTCTCTTCTCTATCTTCTCCCTATAGTGGCCAGAAAGCATCTTGATATGTGGTGGTATTCATACAGAAGGGAAGAGTTTCAAATAAAAAAAAAAATACTAGACTGTTCTACAGCCAAAAACCCAGAGAGAGTCTGTATGAAGTGTCCTGACAAACCCTGAGAAACTCATATTTACAGGAGCACATTTCACAGACAGCGTCCTGAATAAGGCTGAAGCTTCTAGAGTTTAAACACTAGAGCAATAGAGCCTGAATTAAAACTTCCTAGCTAAGGCTGTAATGGACCCAGAAATTCCCCTGAGCTCAGGTGAGAGCGGGATTTGCAGTACCAAAGAGCTGAATTTCTGCATCAGAGCAACAGTCAATCTGGTGGTAACCTACTGCTCTATCTCCAGTATTCACCAAGGTCAAATATTTGAAGGAAGCTAAAAAGGTTCCTGAAGTGCCACCTATGCGCTAGCAATCTGCAAATCTCTCAGTTTCTAAACAGAGCAAGAAGACAACTGCCAGCCACAAGAGACACAAAACATGGGCAAACCCTGAGGTAAAGAACTACTTGTAGGACCTGCAAGCCTGTGTCATCACAGCAAAGTTGGTGAGCCTTCTTCCTCAGAAAAGCCAGCACCATCGCATCAGGATTATATTGCACTATATCAGAACTAAACCACTTGGACAGAGAGGAGGAAAAAGGAAAAAAGACTCAGTGCCTGAGCCTCCTGCAGGTGTGATTTGTGCCTAGGACGCCAAGCAAGAGGCACACAGATTTGCTGTGTTATGTAGCCAAGGCAAACAAGACACAGCAAGGTCCAATTCTGGCCCCCTCAGGATTCATAAACCAGCCTCTGGGAGCTGTGGGGGGCACGTTAGCCTTAATTGTGTCTTGTTTAACTTGGCTCTTTGAACAGCAAAGCTTTTGCTG
The DNA here is from genome assembly GCA_031468815.1 of Morus bassanus. Classification (NCBI taxonomy): domain Eukaryota; kingdom Metazoa; phylum Chordata; class Aves; order Suliformes; family Sulidae; genus Morus; species Morus bassanus. Next base: position 10,963,828 of record CM062577.1, on the reverse strand, counting down.
TCTTGGCTAGAGACACCAATCTCACACCTTGGTGGGACTTACCTCTTTTCTTGGATTGGCAATTAAAAAAAAATCCCTAATGTTGATACATGCTAAATGTTTTTGATCAAAACCCACTTATTTTTACAAGAAATAGTTAGGATGACGTTCTGAGAACCTCTGCCCAATGCATCAGGCAGAAGTACATTCTACTCACAGAGGGCGAGATCCTCCCTTTCATACTGCTTTAAAGTTTCACTGACTGCCATCACCTTTCTCTGGTTTTTCCCCTCCTAACTAGCAGCAGAACAGAGACTTACGCCCAGCAGAGGTGATGTACACCACTCTGCAGACACAGTATAAATCCCAATAGCCTCATTCCTCACTGCAGCCACTGATATGCAAAGTGAGCCAAGGAGAGCCCTTCTGAGGAAGAAGCATCCAATGCCCACATCGGGCTAGTCCAGTGATCTCCTTAATCTGGAAGAAGTGAACAACTGGTATTTTTCATGTAGGCATAACCTTGCAGCAAACACACTCTGAAATGGTAGGATCGGAGCCCACTCTGTGCATGGCCTCGTGGTGAACCCAAGAGGACAAGCCCCACAGAAGAATTCTTTTGCATTTGCTTGTCACCAACTATGTCAACAAGCCCAGTGATGCTGAAGCCTGAAGACCAGACAGCCTCCACAGCAGCCTGGAAGTTCCATGAAAGTACGTGAAGCTCCTGGCACTAGGTATCTTCCAGGTCAGCCTTTCCCTCTGGTTTCCCTCCACATTTCTTACTTTGGCCCAGTGGGGAACACAACTGTGTTTGCTCATGCAGAACTGGTCCAAGCTTGAAAAATGGAGGATGAGGTGTGATGTTGTCAAGCTTCCAAAAAGCTTGATGGTTTTGTTAGTTTGGTGCAGAGATGAAGAAAACTGAGGTGGAAAAGACAAATCAGGATTTCAGTCCTTCCGCCCACAAACTTAATGGTAAAACCACGACATTCAAAGAGAAGTTCACTTCATAGCAACCTCTGGGCTGGGGGCAGGATGGCTCTTGCTGGCCCACCTCCAGCTCTGCTCACTCTAGAAATTACTCAGGTGTTACTCCCCTGCCCTGATGGGCTGGCTGCAATGCTCACAAGCAGGCAGGGGCTAGGGATCTCTTTCAGCACAAGCACCTCATCTATGTTTTAGTCTATTACTGACAAGGTTAAAGCTGATTTGATGGCCTTGAGGTCTACTGCTCCCCTTCTCCCAGCCCCTTAATGGCTGTGTAACCCTATTCCCCCCTCACCTGCAGGTTACCCAACCAGATCACACCTCTCCTGCCCAGGGGAGCTCCTTCACCCATCCCTCTCCTCTTTCTGCAGGAGCCAACCCTCCCAGCCTTCCACAATTTGCAGTTGTACCTAACACCTGCCCATTTTAGAAGACAGGAATTGGGGATAAATGCTCCCTTTCATTCCAATAGCGAAAGAAGCTGTCACCTGCTTGGCTTGTGGTGTGCTGCATGCAGAGGCAGTTCAAAAATGCACTGCTTTTCCCTAAAATAAGAAATAACAAAAAAAAAAAAAAAAACCAACACTACAAAAACCACCAGCTGTTTAGTGCATTGCAGGTTCCTGTCTGATCTGCTTGAAACTTTCTCAGCCCTGCCAGCTCTCAAGCATCTTCCTCTGGCATGTATGTCTTGGATTATCATTTCACAAGGGAGTTCACTGCTTTCTTCTAGTTTCCACCTCCTTTTCTTATTTCTGTTCTGTATTTCTAGCACCTTTTGATCAGTTAATACACTGAACACAAGAAATGGCAACTGGATAAATCAGCAGCACACCTTGTCCAGTTACCCCCCATTATAACCACATCCAGATGCTTCACTGGAAGTTGCAAGGAAGTCCATTGGGGATAGTTATCAAATTTAAAACATATCCACCCCACTCCCCTGTTATCAAGTTGTAATATTTCCCCTTTTAGCATCAAATACATATATAATTTGCAATACACATAGCCCTCATCCCAAAAGAGCAGGGAAGATGCAGAATTGGACATTTACAGTATCTACAGACTAGACCAGACAAGACACAAAGCTAGGGCCAAAACACAAGAAAGCCTGTGGCATGAGAGAATGCAAGGCCTTTTCTGCATAAAATAACTCTGTTCCTAATTTTTTCCAGCATCCAGATTTCTCTGGACCGGCTCCACTGGGAATTTTTCTTTTTTCAAAGTTTGCAAGCAGAACTACACATGGGATTCCCAGACCACATGGCCATCGTGTACCATGACATTAGTGCTTCCTTATTGCTGCTGGTGACAGCCTGCATACTGCATTTCTGATTATGTCCCTGTCTTGAAGGCATCTGTGATTGATTTACACAGACAGTTCTCCTTCACTTCTGTCATTGACAGTCTGTGAGCCTCCAATTTACAGCAAAAATTCCTGACCTTAATCCATAAATTCATCATCTTGCACTTAAATGTCAAACCACTTCTATTGCTGCACTTCTCCAGTTGATGCCTCCCAACAGTGCATCATCAGCATGCTCCTTCTCTCAGCAACAACTTCACTAATGGAAATATTTAATAAAATCAGCCATAAAACCCACTTCACAAGACTCCACCTCACAACATCTTTTGTCCTGAAGCTCTCCTATCAACAAAATCTGTCACATGTCCTTTAAGCAGTTCCCTTTAGAACAACTTTTAAATCTTGCCTTAATCCCTATTTTCTATGGCTAAACTAATAATTTCCCATGTGGCGCAATAAGAAATACTTGGACAACCATGGATAAGATACCTGCCTTTTTCTAGATAGAGGAAAGATAGCGTAGCTTACAAAAGGTATCATAGTTAACCAATCCAATGCACCTAAATTGAAGTTGCATCCCATCCCACTCTCCTTGTCCTTATGTCTTTAACAGTCTTTTCTCCAAGATTCATTGCAAAGCTTTTCCTGCTATTCAGGTCAAACCCGAAGGTCTATAGTTACCCATTACTGCTAAGTCTTTTGTTACAGTCACTATAAAAACACAATTAAAGCTGGATTATGGCACACTTATGCGGAATAGTATCTTAATCCATAAATGGTCCTGTGGAAGCCACATTTGGAGTCAGATCCTAGCTGGTGCAAATAAGAAAACTGGAATCGAGCCCAGAGGAGATTAATACAACAGTACCTCACCAATTCTCACTAAAGGCGAGGAAACCACATTTAATATTTCAGACTAAAAGGAGTAAGAGAAGTACACATAAAATGCATCACAAAATACTCGCCTTTTCAAGTAGTTATCTCTGAGCAAACATCATGGTGCACTGAAATGAGAGGAGCATGCTATATATAGCTAATGAAATCTTGCTAACATTAGACACAGCTACAGCATCTGTTACTACATCTTTGCTGAGGAGTGTAGATAGACCACCAGGTTTCTAGAGAGCTTATAAGAAAAGCAATTTATTGAAGTGAAACTTTGTCAGCTTCTATTGTACCTAAATACAACATTAAATTGAGGCTTAGTATTTACTGCTATGTCATCTCAGCAGGCAATTATCATCAGTGCCTGAGGCCAGATCCTCAGGTGATGTCAGATACTAGAGCACCAGTGATTTCACTGACTGTCCTTATTACTCTTCAGAAAATTTTCAATTAACACAAAGGAAGTTGTGCCCAAGGTACAGCTGCGAGGCTCAGACATGCTCTCATGAACTCAATCTGCATCCACAGGATGGCCTGTTCAAGATTTTCACCCTAAAAACACTTCAGCATCTTCCACATGCTGAGCATCAATCCCAGAGACCTAGTCTGCAGGAGCATCTTGCCACACATGCCCCATACACTCGCTGCCCATGATCTAAAGCAAAGCTTTGCAGGTGCAGCAGAAAATACCCTGCAGCAGAGCTGTAACTCTCTCCCACAAAATGCAACAACCTTCCTTGAGCTGTCGGTCCTCCAGGCCCAGTACAAAGGCAAGACAGAGCAAGGCTGATTGTGTTTTCCCATGACCAGCACGGATCTGCTGATTCAGTGCTACTGTCATTTTGCTCTCCACACTCTGCTGAGGACCTCACTCAAGTATTAACCTTGGCCTCTGTTCAAGACTAAACCCCTGCCCAACCCAGGCAGGCTCAGCCATTCACCTTGTTTGGGTTCATTTCCCATGGGAGTTTACCTCTTCAGCAGGCAGCGAGGGGAGGAAGATGTTTTACCAGGAGGAGGACCTTTGCCAGCTCTGCACCCTGCAGCAACAGCCAGTCCCTGCACACAACAGGCTCTGCCCCACTCTGACATCCAAGCACCCAGATGCCTTTGTTGCATGCCTGCAGCCCCTCCAAATCTGTAAACCCATCTTGTGACATTAGGAGAAGATGAAGAAAGAGGAAAGCAAAGTGAGAGAAAAAAAACAGGTCCATGAGGATGGATGCTCTCTTGTCTCTCTAATGGGTAGTGAGTGCCTTTGAACAATGTATTATCTTAAAAGGGATTGGATTACTATACATCCTTTTCCTTTTCTTTCCCTTTCTCCACAAGGCGGGAGGAATAGCAGTGTGAAGGGGGATGAAGATCACCAGCACCGCTCTCTGGAAGCATTAGCATTTGGTCTTCAAACCCCAGAGGTCGCAGGGCCAGCAGGAGGGAGCCTGCCTTGACATGATTAAGTTGCTGGCTCCAGGCTGAGCACATTCAAGCAGCCTCCCTGCTGGGTGGGAACATTTGACACTCCTGCTCCTTGAACCCACCACTGACCAAAATGAGCTATCAGTGCTGCAAAGTGGGAGGAAAGCAGGCTCCTGCTCGTGTGGCAGAAATAAGATCTTTAGTGGCAGCACTGGAGGAGGAAGAGAGTGCCAGGACAGAGCAGACTGCTGGTACTGCACATGGGGCTTTGGGACCTTGCCACCCTGCAGCTCCTGGGCAGACCAGCTGGGCTAACTCAGGTCGCAGGAGTCATACAGCAGTGCTGGTTAGGCAGCCCTGACAGGAGATCACACTGCACAACACAGCAACATCACTTCCAGCACCCCTAGCAGCATCTGTGCACAGCCCCAGCCTGTTCCAGTGGATGCCCTGCTCACCTCAGGTCTGCAACACAGCCTCATACTCCCCCATGCAGGAACAGCATTAACACCTGTGGTGTTCAGCATCAGCTGCAGTCTTCAGAGACTTCTCAACCCCTGCTCAGCTTCCCAGCCCTCAAAGGCCCCCAGCAACTATATTTCTACCACAATAAAGCCCTCAAACAAAGTTTCCACCAACAAACATAAGCAAAAGTGCCCAGGTCTGGAAGCCAAGCACAGGTCAGGCCAAAACCCACCTACAGTGACTTTTCATATAACCAATCTCCCCCAGAACCCTAAAGCCAGTGGTCTACCCTCTAGCTGTAGGGTTTCAACACCCATGGGAGCAAGTCAGCTACAGCCCTACTCCAAGCCCCTCACTACTGGTGCAAACCCACACCAAGAGGCCAGCCCAGGAGAGCAGCCAAGATGCAGGGAGGAGGGAGGAGCTCTCCCCAGCACTGCAACAACAGGACAGACACTACATCATCCCAAGAAAATATGCTCTGAGTTTAGATCCTTTTGGGGACAGAGGAGGCGGCTATTGGATGACGCAGCACAGAGCTGGAGACCTGGGGACTTAGCACCTCAGACCATCCCAGCACAAAGAAGCACAGGTGACTTCCCAGAAGGAATTGGCCAGTCCCTCCTACCACAAAAGGACTGTCTTTGTGCAGCTAAGAGCATTAGCTCAAACTGAGCACAGCATTCATTTCTGAGGCTGATTCTTACCTTGCAAAGCCTTATACAAGAGAAGCAAGAAATCCAAAGCCACAGGTACGTTGTTGCATCCACTCAGGCACAAAGCCAGCAGTGGTATTCACTTAATGCAGGAAGCCCACAGCAAAATATCTAGTCCCTGGCAATACCTTCTAGGTACCTAACTATCTTTCATAATCATGGTGTTGAGCAATAACAGTCAATAACTTCCTGGCATCTTGGAGAATATCCTTCTGCACTTTGCTTTCTAGAGACTTACAAAATTTCTGCCTCACAGGACCCCGGCCGTTTCTTGTGCTGGTTCTCCCTTCAATTTCACACTTAATTAAGTCCCCAGATCAAGTCTCAGGATGGATTGCTCACTAGACCAGCAGCCAGAATTGATGTCGTATCTAAATGATGGGGCCTGAGGAAAAAAAGAAAAAAGAGCAGGAGCGATAACAAGACAGAGGGAGGGAGAACAGGGAAAGCTGCTTTTATTGCAGGGTTAAAAGCTTAATCTTCTACTAAAACGGTATCACATGAGAAGGAAAGAGTCTCTTATCCATGTGATACTGCTGACCCAGGCTTGGATTGGAAGCTGTAATATGTAATATCATTCGGCAAGTAACTTTTCTTCAGAGGCAATTAAAAGGAAACAGGACTCAGAAGACAGCCAGTACAGGATGGAAAAGGGGGGCTGAACAGTGCTCATTTGTGGAGGAGACACGCTGAGCCTCTGATGAGGAACAGTGTATAACCAGACATCAGTAATGGGAGAGCCTACAAGGGCTCAGTGTGATGAAGTGCTCAAAAGCTTGGGTGTTTCTTCTGAACTTTCTCCAAACTCCTTGATTTAGGCTGAACAGGGCTGCAAACCTCATGAGCTAAACCCTTCTCAGGAGATTTCTGGAAGTTCCTGTTCTTCTTGGAAGTATCACAAGAGGGCTTAGTTTTATTGGCACTATTTGGCATTTCAATTTCCAGTATGGTCAAAGGCAATGAAAGAGCAGAGCTAACAATATTTTTTGAGCATCGTAAAATGCTGAATTCAGGTTCACACTAATAGTGTTTCAGGTTAGTCTTATTCTGGGCTCATACAAATGGGTCTTCATAGTAACAAAAAGATTAAGTCCTCTCTTAAGAGCAATTCAGCCAAATATTAAGGCATCTTCCAGCATATCTCAGAGACCCTGGTAGCTTGTTGATGGATAAGGAAAAAAGGACTGCATGGGTTTCCAAGATCCTTTGTTGATTTTGTATACAAACTTGTATGTATGTACTATCTGTCTGGGACAATTTAACATCAGGCCATTGTTTATATTCAGCTTAACTGGATCAAAGTTCTACAATAGCTGACTGAAGAAGTTCCTCCACTAACAACTCACAACTCTCTGCATTTCATTTATTTACTCAGCTCCCCCTAACATGTTAGATAACATAGATGGGATAACACATGCTAGGTGCTACAAACACTAATCCCCATCCATTACATATCACCTGCTTTTTCTTCCTTTGTGACTTTGTTTCCTTTGTCTATTGAAATGTCACAACAGTGACTTTAGAGTCCTTTGACGTAAAAGGTTTGCTGGTTTGACACATGGCCAGAGCACATTCCTGGCCTCAAAATAAGGCTACAGACTCTGGAACTAGCCACCTGCCCAGAAAAGTGAAAAAAAAAAAATCTTATTCATTAAAAGTAATGAGGTGGATTTAAGCTAGCCACCTGCCCTAGAGCTATAAAGGGGCTTTCAGTTTGATATTTCTGAATTAGCAGAGAAAGAGAGGAAAGATTAGAAATGGTTAGTGATAAATGCAGCCCTTCAAAGAGGTTTTGCTATCAAGCCTCTGCAGTGGCATCTTTTCTATCTGGTCCTATAGTTATCTGTCCATCCCTAGCCACAGAGAGAAGTAGTATGTCAGCACACACACAAAGGGTTAAGCCCTGACCTTCTCAGCGTGGCCACCATGAGGTACACCTTCCATCCCATAACTCCCTGGTACCCAGAAATCTAACACTGCCAGAGCACAGTGGATTTCCAATACAAGAATGCTGTAAAGTGTCGACAGCAAAGCACCTATCCAAACCCAAAAATCCACAGTATCTGGGAGGTCTAAAAAAGGCTGTGAAAACTCACTAATAATTACTTCAGGAATTAAAGGTTTATTTCATTGGTTTTGAAGCAAATACAGAAACAAAGAACACTTAACACCTAAAGCACACTTATCAGAATCCACTGGTTCAATGCAAATTCTGTTGATTCCAGAGAATCTTATTCCATTCTTCACTAAACCGAGGTGACAGATGCGATGGACTTCGGTGGCCAGAATGGCATGGGTGGTCAGGGTGACCCATGGACAGACTCCTTGCTCCCTTCTTTGTCCAGCTGTCTCCATTCAAACAGTTCCTACTTCCCAGGGACAGGCATGGTCAGTCAGAAAGGTGCAAGCCACATACAGATGATTATAAGAGAAAGAAAAGAGCCATTTGTTTCCACATGTACTGAGACCAGCTGCCCAAAGCAAGTCCAGATCCCAGACACCAGCTGGTGCAACAGCCACACTCCATCATCCATCTCCTCTGCCACAGCCCAGGCTCCTGCAGAAGCTACACACTGGAGCCGTTTTATCATGTCGTAAAGGCCTTAGACAGCATCTAGATATTTGTCTTTCTTGAAACAGGAAAGCCTAAAAATATACCAGACAAAAAACCCAAATCTGTCCCCAAAATGGGGAAGATTTGTATTCCTTGCAGTTCCCATATGAAGACAACCGGTAGGAGTCCCCAGCACAAATTACACCCAAGGGATGATTCTAGCACCAAGCAAACCCCATCACAGCTATTATCCAGGAGAAATGCTCTGATCCCAGCAACACAAGTTATTTACAAAACAGCTGGAGAACACAACATGAACTGCACACAACCCTGTGTCACCACCACAGCATTTTGACTGGAAACTGTGGATAAACCCAGGTAATAGCTCACCACAAAGCCACTACAATTCTTTGCAAAAGGCCTGAGTATGGCCTCACATCACCACTCGGTTGGGGGCAAACAGGCATCGGTAAGTGCCACACAGGCCAGGTCCCCTGAAGCTACAGTAAGAATCTGATGCTGCATGAGATTTGCCTACAATATGCTGCACTTTAACTGCACTCACACATACAGGGAGCTGTGTGCTTATTATTTTATTTGCTTGCCTGTTTCTAGAGGAAGGGGGAAGCTTCCCTGCAAGCCATCGCCTTTATCCTGACATTTGGCTTTTGTGAAAGCAATTTTGGATTGAGCCTCGAACAATGATTCTTGCCATTATGCTTGCTCTTTTGTTTCCTTGGACACATTGGCAAATCCGCTTCGAGCTAAGGCATGAATTTAGCGAGGTATGAAGGGAGCAGTTAGTGCAGTGAGACAGCTGGAGATGGAAAGCATGCAGTGTGTCACAGTTTTTAATTGTTTATGCTGTCAGAAAAAAACCCAAGTACAGTAACTCATAGTATTTCCTGCACAAAATCCTAATCATTGCCTGCATGGGATCCATCCACTGGCAAAACAAAGACTGCCCCAAATTCTGTATTAGATTGAAAGTAAGCATCCATAGGATTTTGTCTTGTCCCACCTGCCTGCACAGAAAGCTTTCACTCAGCCACTCTGTTCTTTGTTCCCATGAAGAATTGACACCTCATACCAATCTGCCTTCAGAAAAGAAACATTTCTAAGATCCCAAATAAGCCTTTTTTTGGTTTTAGACTTTAACACTTTACACTGACATAGCAATTCTAACCAGAAGATAGGAGCATCTACTTCGCACTTACAGAACGCTTCACATTTTTGGTGTAAATTGCTGCAGGGACACCTGCCTACATCCTTGGGTACGTACCTCTCTCTCTTCGTACAAACCTAAATTTAAGGACATGCAAATAAGTCCTTCCACGTTTTCTGAAAAACTTGGACCCAATGCAGGCACCTAAATATGGTAGTGACAAGGTTGCCCCAGCTGTGGGAGAGATGAGTTTGAAATCCCTTTGGTGGAGAAATGGATAGAGCAGACCTCCCTGAACTCCATGGACGCTGGGTATGAAGGAAACATGCCTAAGTCGCAGAAAAGCAAGGGTGAGTCTATAAGGAGGCTGAGAACAAATCATGAGCACCTACTTCCAAAAGGCAGATCTGGGCTGGGAACCATACACAGGACCCACTTAACCACAAGGCTCAGTCCCACCCAGGGGACCAGAAGCACTAACTCCATATATCTGATATCTAATTCTTCTGGTTCCAGGCAGCACTCGGAAGAAGTGAAAAGTCCCAATGTGCAGCCCTTCAGCTGCAAAGCCCACATCTAAGGCATGGTTTACTGTCTTACACAGGCTCATTTCAATCCCAGGCTGTGCAGAGGCTATTGTGAAGTCAAGACCAGGACCAAAACCACCAACATACAGTGGTGCAAACCTGCCCTAACACAAGCAAAAGTCGGGCTGGAATCGAGAGCTGAGCCACAGGACTCCAGGGAGCTATTGCTGTTCAACATACTTGAACACGAGCAGCACCACTATAGGCAGAAATCTCTGCTGAACTTAAACCCAAGCAGAAGATTACAGGGGTCACACTGGGTATATTATTCCAGTTGGTATTCTGAGAACTGAAAATCTGAGAAGAGCGAAGTATACATACAAGAATCAATTGCAGCCACAAATCCAAGCATTTGAACTTATAACCAGCTTTTTTTGTGTTCATAAATCAAGCAGGCAGAAGTAAAATCTTTGAAGATTTTCACAGAAAATGATATTATAGGTTCAAAGAAAAAAGAGACAGAGCAAATCTCATGGCTAGAATTGAACTTCATGAATATATGCTGACGCAAAGGATGGGAACAATCAGTTTTCATTATTTTACCCAGCCAGCCATTTCACAGAATTGGTATGAAGGAACATAGAAGGTGGCCTGTGAGCCCAGAGGAATGAAGAATCATGGAGGGGTTTGAAGGACTCTCCTTAGCACGGACTGGGAAACAGCCGTGTCCTTCAGCTTCAAAATTAAAAAAGGTAGGATCTCAAAATAAGACTAATGGACATTTATGCCGGTGGTGTCCTCTCCCTCCAAACATTTGCTCCTGTTGCTATATACCTTTGAATATAAGAATCCTGCTCATTATTTAAGTACTTGACCACCACCTCCCAGGGGAGAGGGCAGTGCCACCCTCACTTATCCATCACAATAACTACAACTCCACAGTGTCAAATCCTCTACTTTCTGGTAAGGCTCCTCCCGTGCTCCACTGAGAGTCCCCTTCTCTGCTGATGGCAATAAAGCTAACAAGGAAATCTATTCCATATTTCAAAATATGTTCACTTCAGTCCAGTTTTTTCCCCAGCAAGAAAAGACAACATCCTGAGGTTTGTTCCAACACCTTGAGAGAAGTGATTCAACTCCCTGTATTTTCACGCTAACAGATTTTTTTTTTTTTGCTTCAAAAATGTTAATCTATTTAAAAGGCCACTTTTATTTTAAAAAAATCTTCATGAAAGGTTTCAGAGTTCTTTAGACACTGGATTACATCATGTTTCCTCTGACATCTGAGTCACAAAATGCTCAGAGCAGGATTTCCAAGGCTTCCCTTTATTTTCTGTTCCCATGAATTCCACTCCCACTGCGATCAATAGGATTATTGCCACAGGCTTCAACAGGAGAAGGGCTGGCAAATGCTGAACACATTTGAAGGCCCTAACCTCCAAGTCAATATTTTCCAGTCAAGAAAATAGCACTTTGGTTATCAATGAATATGTCAAACAAGAAGCCCATTATGAACAAAGCAGGCTGGTAAATGATCCCAAAAGAAAAAAGAAAAGAAACAATACTATAATGTAACATGTTCCCTACAGCCCATGGCAGTCCATTGTGATGAATTTGAGCTGGTTTAAGGTGCCTGTTAAGTGAATCAAGAATTAAGGCAGTGTTTCTGAATATCTACAGAAGAAGGATGAAAGGGATGCCATAAGGCTGTCATAGTCTCCTGCTTGTGCCCCAAAGAAGGATCAATTTTGCCTATGTCTTTCCTGCTAGATGTTTCCCAGCAGCTATTAAACACCTTCACTTGTTCCTCTTCCAAACCCCTCCAGAGCTTTGCTACCTTCGTGGCTGGACACTCCTCTCCTAAAACCTACTGGTTACATCACCTCCTGTAATGCAAACCTAGGGCAACACGATTAAGAAGTCCTCCTGAACCTCTTTGCAATAGCTCTTGCACTCATGAAGTCTGTTCCTCCTGTCTCCTCTCAGTCTTCTCATCTCTAATTTAAAATACCAGAATGTCTTCTCTTTTATAGGTCACATTTTCCCAGGTCTTTCTAAGCACTCACCTGCAGACTCTTCTGCAGGACCTAGCCTTTCCTGAATCCCTGACCATCAACCCTTGCTCAAAAAAAAAAAACAACACTCCAGCATTCAAAGCCAACAAACTCCTTACATGAGCATTTCCCTTGATTTTCAGGGTTGAGCCCAGTCTTTGAGCTAAAAATCTCAGCATGATCCCTCTTGCAGTAATCTCACTATTTTCTCCTTCAGTTTTGGCTACAACTAGGACACCTACTCTTTGAACTGTTTCAAAGATAGGTCCGTCTAGAGCAGTAACGGCAGTTTCATGATTTCATCTAAAATAGCAAAGACATTTCTGATGCAGTTTGGGTGTTTCACGACTGCATAAAACTTTTTGGTCAGCACAAAACCAGCCAGGCCTGGAAGCATGCAGTCGCAGCAGGATCAGTGCTCCTGCAGCTTAAAGCCCAGTGCCGTATGCCGTTACCTAAATGGAAGATTCCTTCAGAGCAGTATTAAGGTTTAGGACTTATAACCGAAGAGCTCTAATCCTTTCCAGTAGAGGCCAATGGTGCATGTAAGAGTATTAAACTTGGTATACATTAAATCCTAAACATCTTCAAGTTGCAAGCAGAAATAGATCACAATCAAAGTCTGCAATTCAAATATGCTTACTTCAATGAGCTCAAAATCCAGGGTCTAATTTCAGAACTCTTCTCCATACATCGTGAGCTCCAGATCTGGACTGAAGATATTACATAGCAGCCTCAGTCCTTATCTTTAGCACATCTGAAGATCAAAGAGAATTGGAAACAAAAGCATTCCAAGGCATTGAAGTGATACATTTGTAGTGAGTTTCTCCTATTATTCTACACAGCTGGGATTTTTTGGGATGGGGGATGGGGGGAAGGAGATTTTGGCAGCCAGTTAAGAAGCAAGGATGGAAACACATTTTAATACTAATTTCTTTCTCTCCTCTCCCACTTTCTGCTCAAAACCACTGAACAGACCCATGAAATTACAAAAGATACAAATCCTTTATCCACAGTTTGCAGTTGTGGACATGCAAGACCCTTAATATGTAAATAAATTGGGCTGGGCATTCTTTTTCTTGTCAAAGCAGCATCGCACAGCAGATAAACAGCAACAATGCAGCCTGTGTGGTGGCCCAAATAATTAGTTCCTGCAACAAGGGCATCTTCTTGAAGCACCTCTTCATATCTAACTCTGAAGGGGAGCAAGAGGGAAGGGGCTGCTCCTCAGCTGTAGGCAAGATAGTGACATGGCTGAGAACAAAATTCAACTTCAAATCATCTGCCATTTTGAAAATGATGTCTCTTGATCATGAATTAGTGTCAAGGCAGATGATGAGGGATGAACCAAGGAATGAATGAGCAAAATAGAGCAGAGAGAGGGAGAGAGAGAAGGAGAGAGAGAAACAAGGAGGTTTTCCAGAGGCTTACAAGAATCACGCCAGTGAAGAGACTGCACACACAAGCCATCTCCTTCTCAAAGTCTGCGTTTTGCCAAAAAAATAAAAAGACCCTGATCCCTAGAAATGTTCCTGTCTGCTGGCTCCTAGAGATAAGGAAGCGATATTTCATGGTCTGACACTAATCATATTTGGGCATATTAAGTAAGGATGGTCCAGGGGCTTTCTTTGCAGCATACATATTCCAAGTTCAAAGCGAGAGCTCATTACTGTGCCTAAAAAATCCTCTTAACTCAGAAACACGAGACAAAGAGGGAAGGGAAAAAAAGGGAGGGAGGTGCTTGGGGGGGGAGGGCAGGGGGAAGAAGTGTCATTATCTTTGTATTGTTCCCCCTACCCAGCCCCATCAGTGACGTCTGCTACAATATTTTATGATGAGGGGAAGCTCCCCTCTTTTCCCCCCACCCATGAAAACGGAACAGGAGACTTGCTAATACAATATTCCATGGCTGTGATTTGCGCATCTCAGACTTCACTCCGTCTAAAGGTACAACAGCTGCTACAGATCCAGCTCCTGGGGTGAAATCAGTGGAATTATCCCCATTGGAGACCTGGCCCTGTTTGCTCCTCCAGCAGGAAATTGCTCACCTGGCTCTGCTGCTGCCCCCAAGCAGAGGTCACTGTCTGGCTCTCTGGCCTTGGCTCCTCATTCCAGTCTGCTGCCCAAGGCAAAACAAAAAAAACTCTTCACTAAAGCTTGAAACAGGTGGCCTCCTTTACAGGGACTTGGAGGCCAAAGCACTGCTAAAGGCAGACTGGGAAGGAGAGCCAGAAGAAAACACATCCCCGTGTGGACCAGCACTCTGGTCCCTCCATAGCACAGCCCATCCCACGATCAACCAACCCTCAGCTTCTCCCCCAGGCTGCTTCACTCCGTTTCAGCTTTGGCTCACAGGCTATGAAGCCTACTAAAAAGAAAACACCTTTAACAACTCCAGTTAGCAGAGGAAAGCTTTATCAAATGTAGCCCTCTCTAAAATAACAGTCCTGACTAAGCTCAGCCCATCAGTTTGTGCTGCATCTCAGTGACAGCCTAAGTGCTTGGCTCAACTAGATCGCATCTGCAGGGCTCAGCAATGGATGGGCCAGGGCAGACCAAAAAGATAAAGTTTCAGCAAATAGTATATAAAAAAGTGAATCAGTGTGGAGAACAGCCAGAAAGGTCACTGTGTTGAATCTCAACATTATCCAGAATGAATGTTTCAACTCCCTTTTTGCCAAATTATTTTTTTAGTTGGAGACTAACCTACTTTTAATGAAGAGGATGAAATAGCCCCATATGAACGTCAATTTGTTCCACCAATGACAATTCCCACATACTTAATTTTTCATTCTGCCATGCAAATAAAAATGAAACCCAGACTGCTGCTTACAGCATCGGGTAAAGATACCACAAGAAAAGGACTTGCCACAAGTCTTTCCCATACCTCGCAAGCCCTTCTGAACACCTCAGACTCTGAGCACCCCAGAGTAAGTCCTGCAGACTAATCCAGTTGTGGAATAGCTCTGCTAAACTTGGAGCTGCTCAAAGAATCTACTTATTTCACTGATACTAAACAGCTACAATTGACCATTTTAGGAGAAGCACAGTTGGTCTGGGATTCTCAAACAGCAAATTATTAAGGAGAAGAAAACTGATTAGGATTGAAGCTGAGCTAGAAATCCCACTGGTCTCTGAGGAGCTATACAGGGAAATGGCAAGAGGTGGATTTTTTTTTTAATTACAATTGCTATCTTTGAAGCATGCACACAACACCACCCATCACAGTGTGTGGATAGAAGCATGAGTTTGCTTCCACGTGCTAAATCTCAAGGTCCTTTCATCTGAACCACCATCTAGGAGCTGGTTCTGCTCACTAGGCTAGACTTGTACCACAGCCTCTGCCCTGCTCCTAAATGAAAATTAACTTGGATGTTAATGGCTATACATCAGGATTTAACATATTCCCCAGTCAAGTCTAGGCTAATCCAGCAACACAACATCCTCCCCAGAGCCCACACTGCTTTTGTTCCCATAAATCTGGGTGTGTAGTAAAGCACTCTGAAAGGTACAACCTAATTTTTTCCCCCCTGAGGGGAAAACCCTCCACTACCCTAGGCTTATTATATTGTACAGTGCCACTCACACACTGATCGCTCTCATTCAAAGGTCAGCATTTCCCACATCAGCTCCCCATCGTTCCAAAGATCTCAGGAACTGGAAATTTTCAGGTTAGGGATCACTTTGGTTTTGTGTTTTCACTTCCCAGAGAAAAAGTGTTATGCCTTAGCATGCTAAAATAAAATCATGTAGAGTCCTATTCCTCTATAGAAGACATGCCCTCAGCTGTCCAGAAGCTATAGGAGCAACAGGGAGTATTACTAAACCTGGTGGGGGAATTTTGAAAAATTTTGGGGGATTGCAGTTACAGAAGACACCACCAATTTTACACGGCCACATACCAGAAGACCACAAGTGGCCCCTTGGTCTAATCTCACAGGGAAAAAGACTACTCCTGTTTCCTTCTATTTAAAAACCTACAACCTGAAATTCACTTCCTAACAAGGTAAGCTTGGACACAGCCATTCCTGTACCCTGAAGCTACATCAGCAGGCTGGACCTGGGCTATAGCCCTGCTCCTTGTCTCTTCCCTGTTCATGCAGCAAACACTGCAACGAACCTGCTGTGCCCTACAGTGAGCTGTGAGCACCTTCCAAGCTCCCTCACAATTCTGCTCATCAACTAGATAATCAGTTTTACTGAAACCCAGCCTTACAGCTACATGGAATGCAAGGAATGAGATTAAAAGAGATTATGTGTTTCTTGCAAACAATGAGGCTTGATAGCTCAGACAGGCATCACCTTAACATGGCCTCCACTTTGTTTGAATAGTTATTACCCCCCAGCTCTGAGTGTGAAGGTTTGTAAGGATGAGCCATATGCCATGCAATTAGGATTTCATTTCTGCTTATTGTTCACACAATTTGGAACGGTATTCTGGATGTTTGTGGGTTGCTGACATTTTTCTGTATATATAGGCAAGACTGCATGTTTAGTAGTAAACATCCTGGAGGGGGAAGGAAAGCCTTAGATCTGAGTGGAATGGATGCTGAATCCAAACTTCCCTCCAATTTATTCAGGGAAAATTTTCAGAATTAGGTTATAATACAGTTCCAGGCAAAGGCCATTCACAAGGTCCAGATGCGCTCAAAAACAAGACACAGGCTTTTGGTTCAGAATTTCTAGTAATTTTGGATTCAGTGTTCATCTGCGTTGCAACAGGATCCATGTGGTTAATAAATATAACCAGTTGTACCAAATAAAATGCATGTATTTTATGAGATGTCAGAGGAACAGGTCTTTTTCAGGGGGCTGTTCCAGTGACTCTTTACTTGAACAGAGACTTCAAGAATCCACAGCCAGCCATTCCCTGACACACCACCAAGGTTATCTGCATGACTGACTGCCCCACATCAGTGAAAAATGCCTGGAAGCACATAGAAACACATAAGCCTTGAATGGACCTGATCCCAGCACTGCTCCTCAACCAATCTTCATCTTATTCTGGAAGTTTAGCTGGAATGGATGCCTCTGCTCTCCAGCCTGGGGATGCAGCTTTATCCCACCCTAATGCTGGAAACACTTCTCACTTCATACTTCTCATGTCCTGGAGATTCATGGCCATGATGTATGTTCTGGGATCCAGAAATGGAAATGTTACTTTTATTTGCAGTGGCAGAACCAGAGACACCAGAAACCTTGGCCACTTCAAACAATGCAGAATATCTGTGCGCTCACAAGCATCCCACATCCTACTTTCTCATGTTATCTCCACCACAGTGAGGCATCAAATCCAGCTAAAACCTCCTTTTCTCCCCTTCAGCAGAGGAATGCTGGAGAGGTACAGTCCTCACGATGGATGGATTGACACAATCAGAAGTAATTTAATTCATGCTTAATCTGCAGCTAATGATGGCAGGTTCCCTCCAACTCTCAGTCCCCTTCCAATTTTTCACTGGTAAATTGCTACAGTTTGCAGTTGAAGCTCTTCACAGTAGATTAGTTAACATTATGTTTTTATTAAAGCCGAAGTTAATATCCTTATTCTCTGAAGGAAACCACTGGGGTTGCTGGAGTTATTTCTTCCCCTTCAGTTTTTTACTAAGAGCCTTCTCTGCTGAGTTAGAAACACAGAGCCTGCAGACTCCCAGCTGAAAGCTTAAGGGAGCCCCAAACAGTTACCTTTTAAATGATTATTTACATTGGAATATAAAAATCACTCTGCTGGATCAGACCAAGGGCCTGTCTACCCGGTATCCTGTCTCTGATGGTGGCCAGCTGCTCTAGAGCAGGCCTGGTCATAAGTTTTCTGTCAAAGCTTTACTGATAGATACATTTTTTCATTACATGACATTCTTCACAAAAAAAAGCAGCCTGCTGCTTACAGAAAATGTTGACTTTGCAATGAAAAAGCACAGAGGTCTCTAACCTAAATGATTTTGTAATTTGGACATAAAGCTCTCCATTTCCTGATCAAAGATAATTGCTTTTCAGCGAAGAGTCAGAATTTTCTGGGAAAAAGACGTTATATGAAATTATGTTCATATTCACCAGTATTTTCCATTAAAATATTCCCAGTTTATAAAATATTCCACAAATCTCTTTATAGAAATATGTTCAGCTCCAATCTGAAGAAATCCTCAAGAACTGTCAGACAGAAAATTATGGTACAAGTTTCTCCATAGAAGTTTCTCCTAAATCCCACAAAGCCAATGGCTACAATGCAACGAAGAATGATGTTTTCTGTGTATTATTGACCTTTCCTAAACTGACCCATTCAGGGCTAAAGCTCTGCTTCTTCCATGCCATTTTCAGAGCCTTTCCTCCTGCTCCTTCATGCCTTCCTTCCCCATCTCAACTCATGGCAGGACCGATGCTTCCAAGCCCCATGTTACATGCTGCTCTGTTCACCCCGTGCTGCAGACCAGTACTGAAAACTGTCAAGAACCATAGCTCAAATCAACAAATGGCTGTTTTGAAGCCATTCTATTTATGAAGTATTTCCATCCCATGCCAAGAACTCCTCAAGAGCTTCCTGCCTTCCCTTCCTGCTCTTCACACACAACTTTTGTGACATGAGAATTAGAATCAAAACAGGGCCAAATATCTGGCATCCTTTACACTGATATAAATCACAAAAAACTCCTATAGCATCAGCCACACATCACTCTGATGTGAGCCCCAAACCAACATGTAGCACATCCAGTCAACCCATCCCTCATGGCTACTCCTTCAGCTGCTGGAGTTCCTTTACCTTTGATTAAATGT